>VSWD01000005.1:62931359-64131359 GCA_033119305.1 Pinctada imbricata | reverse complement strand
TCGGTCTGTCTGTCTGTCCGTCCGTCCGTCCGTCCGTCTGTCCGTCTGTCCCATTTTCAGTTTTCCGGACTTTTTTTTGCTGTTGTTGCATATATTGAACTGATTTTTGGTATGTGGATATATCTCAATGTGATACAGATCAAGTTTGAGTTTGCTTTCGATTGACCTAATTTTACAAGAGTTATGGCCCTTGGACTTAGCAAATTTTATGAAAGTTTCAGTTTTCCGGACTTTTTTCCGCTGTTGTTGCATATATTGAACTATTTTTTGGTATATGGATATATCTCAATGTGATACAGATCAAGTTTGAGTTTGCTTTCGATTGACCTAATTTTACAAGAGTTATGGCCCTTGAACTTAGCAAATTTTATGAAAGGTTCAGTTTTCCGGACTTTTTTCTGCTGTTGTTGCATATATTGAACTCATTTTTGGTATGTGGATATATCTCAATGTGATACAGATCAAGTTTGAGTTTGCTATTGATTGACCTAATTTTACAAGAGTTATGGCCCTTGGACTTAGCAAATTTTATGAAAATTTCGGTTTTCCGAACTTTTTTCCGCTGTTGTTGCATATATTGAACTCATTTTTTATATGTGGATATATCTCAATGTGATACAGATCAAGTTTGAGTTTGCTTTCAATTGACCTAATTTTACAAGAGTTATGGCCCTTGGACTTAGCAAATTTTATGAAAATTTCGGTTTTCCGGACTTTTTTCCACTGTTGTCGGATAAATTGAACTAATTTTTGGTATGTGGATATATCTCAGTGGGATACAGATAAAGTTTGAGTTTGCTTTAGATTCACCTATTTCTACAAGAGTTATGGCCCTTGGACTTAGCAAATTTTATGAAAATTTCAGTTTTCCGGACTTTTCTTTGGTTCTATTGCAAATAATGCACTGATTTTTGGTGAATGAATACATCTCAGTGTGATACAGACCAAGTTTGAGTTTGGTTTCCATTGGCCTATTTTTACAAGAGTTATGGCCCTTGGACTTAGCAAATTTCATGAAATTTTCAGTTTTCCGGACTTTTTCATGCCTGTTATTGCAGATAATGAGCTGATTTTTTGTATATGAATACATTATAGTGTGATGCAGATTTGAGTTTAATTTAGATTGACTAATTTTCACAAGAGTTATGGCCCTTGGACTTAGCAAATTTCGTGAGTTCAGTTTCCCAGACCTTTCTTGGCTGTTGTTGAAGAAGATGAACTGATGAACAGAGATGCAAGTCATAAATTTATGCCGCAGGTAGGGGACTTATATCGCACAGCGATCATTGCATTTTTATTTTTAGTCCCCTACCGGCAACGCCGAAGGGGACTCTTAGTTTCCTCTCGGTCTGTCTGTCTGTCCGTCCGTCTGTCCCATTTTCAGTTTTCCGGACTTTTTTTCGCTGTTGTTGCATATATTGAACTGATTTTTGGTATGTGGATATATCTCAATGTGATACAGATCAAGTTTGAGTTTGCTTTCGATTGACCTAATTTTACAAGAGTTATGGCCCTTGGACTTAGCAAATTTTATGAAAGTTTCAGTTTTCCGGACTTTTTTCCGCTGTTGTTGCATATATTGAACTGATTTTTAGCTCACCTCGACGAAGTTGAGATGAGCTTATGCTATAACCCTGACGTCCGCGTCCGCGTCCGCGTCCGCGTCCCCGTCCGCGTCCGCGTCCGGTTAAAGTTTTTGGGGTAACTCAGTATCTGACAAAGTACTGATGTTGCAGTAACCAAACTTGCACAAGTGATTCATCTTGGGATGCTGAGGTGAACCCATGCATCGGATGCAGCATCTGACCTACATTTTCCGGTTGAATGACTTTGTCAATGTCTGGTTAAAGTTTTTGGGGTAACTCAGTATCTGACAAAGTACTGATGTTACAGTTACCAAACTTGCACAAGTGATCCATCTTGGGATGCTGAGGTGAACCCATGCATCGGATGCAGCATCTGACCTACATTTTCCGGCTGAATGACTTTGTCAATGTCTGGTTAAAGTTTTTGGGGTAGTTCAGTATCTAACAAAGTACTGATGCTACAGTAACCAAACTTGCACAAGTGATTCATCTTGGGATGCTGAGGTGAACCCATACATCGGATGCAGCATCTGACCTACTTTTTCCGCTTGAGTGATTTTGCCTTATAAGGCCAATATTGAGCAAAGTATAAGTGCTACATGTACCAAACTTGCATATTGGATGTATCTTTGATCAAACTTTCATAATATGACCTTGACCTACTTTTTCCACTTGAGTGATTTTGCCTTTAAAGGCTAATATTGAGCAAAGTATAAGTGCTACATGTACCAAACTTGCATATTGGATGTATCTTTAATCAAACTTTCATAAAATGACCTTGACCTACTTTTTTCGCTTGAGTGATTTTGCCTTTAAAGGCTAATATTGAGCAAAGTATAAGTGCTACATGTACCAAACTTGCATATTGGATGTATCTTTGATCAAACTTTCATAAAATGACCTTGACCTACTTTTTTCCACTTGAGTGATTTTGCCTTTAAAGGCCAATATTGAGCAAAGTATAAGTGCTACATGTACCAAACTTGCATATTGGATGTATCTTTGATCAAACTTTCATAAAATGACCTTGACCTACTTTTTCCACTTGAGTGATTTTGCCTTTAAAGGCCAATATTGAGCAAAGTATAAGTGCTACATGTACCAAACTTGCATATTGGATGTATCTTTGATCAAACTTTCATAAAATGACCTTGACCTACTTTTTCTGCTCGAGTGATTTGCCTTTAAAGGCCAATATTGAGCAAAGTATAAGTGCTACATGTACCAAACTTGCATATCGGATGTATCTTTGATCAAACTTTCATGAAATGACCTTGACCTACTTTTTTTCACTTGAGTGATTTTCTTAATATACATGTACTTAGAGATATGTTTAAATTGAACTTTGCTGCCGCGAGGTGAGCTTCGTAATCTTTGATTACACTATGTTTGGAATGTGGATATATCTCAATGTGATACAGATCGAGTTTGAGTTTGCTTTCGATTGACCTAATTTTACAAGAGTTATGGCCCTTGGACTTCAAATTTTATGAAAATTACAGTTTTCCGGACTTTTTTCCGCTGTTGTTGCATATATTGAACTCATTTTTGGTATGTGGATATATCTCAATGTGATACAGATCAAGTTTGAGTTTGATTTAGATTGACCTAATTTTACAAGAGTTATGGCCCTTGGACTTAGCAAATTTTATGAAAATTACAGTTTTCCGGACTTTTTTCCGCTGTTGTTGGATAAATTGAACTCATTTTTGGTATGTGGATATATTTCAATGGGATACAGATCAAGTTTGAGTTTGCTTTAGATTCACCTATTTTTACAAGAGTTATGGCCCTTAGACTTAGCAAATTTTATGAAAATTCAGTTTCCGGACTTTTCTTTGGTTCTATTGCAAATAATGCACTGATTTTTTGGTAAATAAATACATCTCAGTGTGATACAGACCAATTTTGAGTTTGGTTTCAATTGACCTATTTTTACAAGAGTTATGGCCCTTGGACTTAGCAAATTTCATGAAATTTTTAGTTTCCCGGACTTTTTCATGCCTGTCATTGCAGATAATGAGCTGAATTTTTGTATGTGAATACATTATAGTGTGATGCAGATTTGAGTTTAATTTAGATTGACTAATTTTCACAAGAGTTATGGCCGTTGGACTTAGCAAATTTCGTGAATTCAGTTTCCCAGACTTTTCTTGGCTGTTGTTGCAGATAATGAACTGATGAACAGAGATGCAAGTCATAAATTTATGCCGCCGGTAGGGGACTTATATCGCACAGCGATGATTGCATTTTTATCATTATAGATCCAGTTCACTCTCGATTCTTCTCTCTCTTAGTTCTGTTCTTCTTGTCTTCAATGATTGGAATATACATGTAAACTTCATCATCAGAAATTTATGATTTAAGGTATTAGGGGTATAATAACAATATCGTTGAAAATCTAGAAACTGTATTCTTCTAAATCCTATATATTTTTAGATATTTGACATTTTTAATGTTTCATTCAAATCACCATGAAAATGTATGGTCACGAATATTGCCGAAGTCGTGCGTCTTTGGCCAACTTCGTATTTAATTTTTCTGTTATCAAAACAACTGGAAGTAGAGTATTATACCCCTAATGCCTTAATCAGCAAATTATGATCTACAAGTAGGATAGTGTCGTACAATTCAAATCATCCTGATCCTTTATTTTTAGCAAGTTCCAATATATTGTCTAAAGGCATAATAAAATGATAGAATTCATGATTTGTTTTAGACAAGCAATATTAATGTACATGTAATCAGGTTGTAGTATATATGACCTGTGTCATCTTGTTTCATGAAATGTCTAATTTGCCAAAGAAATGTCCTAAAAAAATCCTTTATTCCTTTATAGGTTCACTTCAACAGGATTTTGCTGTTTCAGGACAAATTTCAGATAAAATTATACTAGTTCTATCATTTTACCTGTACTTTTAATACAGAAGAACAATTTGTTTTGTGATCAGAAAATTAAAAAAAAAAGCAGATTATCAAAAGTCTGGTATCACACATGCTGTTTGGTTTAATGTGACGTCATAATGTAGGAGTCTGCTAAGAGGTGTGATGTTGGACATTGGTAATTGCTCAGTTTTAGGAATATTTTCAAATTTAGATAGAAACCAAATTTCTGAGAAAGCCTGTGTGTTAATGTGTTTTGATTCTGGTGAAATAGGCGACATTCCATTAAAATCTGTAAAAGATATATTCAACTTAAATTTCTAGTCTTCTGTTTTGTGTAATTACACTATTGTATAAGAAATTATTTTTCAAGATCATTCTAGGGCATGTGATGTTTTGAAAGTATTTACAGTTTTAATTTTTCTGAAAGTTCTTAAGTTTTGTTATTTAGGTAACCTCTCTTATTCTTAATTTTTAAAGAATTTGAAAAAAAAAAATAATGAAAAGATAGAAATTTTAATTTATTTGGAAAAATGGAATGAAAAAGATTGTTTTTGCAGGGATAAGTTACATATAATTTGGATATACGTGTACATGTATGTCAGCATTAATATTTGTTTATTTTTTTTACTTCACAAATGTTTGTTTTCATTTTGTTTTGAAAAGCTAAGATACAGTTAGTAGGCCTTCAATCTTGTGAGATATTAAATGTACACACGTGTTACATGTATGTATTATTTATACAAATGACTGTTAGATCCATTACATCCTTACATGGTGTAATTTTAAATTTTGTTATATTTCAATGAAGTTGCAATTTGTTGAATAAAAACTTAGACTCAGCCTGATGTGTTACATGAAATAATTTAATAGCCAAAGATTTATTGTATTCACTGAACAGTTCTATTTTATTTTAGCAGAAAACAGTTGCACCCCTTGTTTATGCAAGCACTGTATAAGGCGACAGAAATTTAATTCTTAGTTTTATGGATCCGCCGACCCTAATTTTACCACAATTGGAATTGGGGAAAAAAAAATAAATTAAATGATTGTTCCTGTTTTTTCTTCTGCTCATCCGAATTACTGGTTATTACTTTTCATTCTCACTTAATCTTTATCATGCAAGTGTTTTAGAGAATGCGGCTTTGAAAACAAGCCGAATTAAGATCGTGGCATAAAACATGAAATGCTGAAATTTACTGATTATTTTATTTTCATTCCCTCCTCCTACCCTATTTTGAAAAAAGTAAAATCTGTAAAACTAATAATTAAATTTCTGTTGCCTAATGTCATCTATCTGTTTTTGTCCCCAGTGTCCTGGCCTTAGTCAATGGAAAATTAAAGTGTTCCTACTCGTTACTCGCTTGAACAATATTTCAATCTAATTTTAATGCACCAGACATGCAATCCTCACCACTGCCTGGTACAGTGATTGGGAAGGACAGACGTCATATGCCATAGTCACATTGATTTGCAAAGTGGCCTGTTGAAGTCTTGGTACTTTAATAAGAAATGGCCCATTGAAAATTTAGGGAATCATAGAAAAAGGCCCATTCACAAAAAATCTTTCCAAAGCACTGCCGGTACTTCAAGCCAAAGTGATTATTAGACATAGCCAAATTCATCTTGGTAGTGCCCTCTACTTTGAAATTTGGGTATCAACAATAGAAGCTTATTATCTTAAGATGTGATAGAAATTCTCTTTGGAATTAGTCCTTTGTATTGAAAAGAATTGATACATAAAGCTTGTTGCCGCTCGGATGGAAACTATGTACATTTCGTATCATTTTTGTGCGAATAGCACATAGCGATTGCCTGATTTCTTCACTCATGGGAGCCCCGTCTACTGAGCATGTATAAACGATGTCACTCTGTTTACATGTACCTTGGGACTGCGTCAGCGTCATGATCGGTATAAAGTCTGATCACTGTCTGAATGAATGAATTATATCTATATGAATCGAGCTGTCGTGTTATGTACATGCATGACCTAATGAAAAATTGCATCTGTATGTACTGAGATGAACACAGGCTGTGTGTTGAAAACCCCTTTCCATTACCAGATGATTATCTGTTTTAGTGGACAATATATAAATGAATCGGTGCAATCGATAAAGATATTAAGTTGAATCATTGAAACGTAAAACTAACTTCAAATAGGCTTATTTTGCCCCGCTTCATAAAATAAAATCTGTATACTACGGAAAATTAGGAACTTCCATCATGAAATATGATATTAACAATTATGAAAAATAAAAGATCAAAATATTCCCGTTTAGGATGTATCGTGTTTTTATATACTAAAAATGAAGTTAATTTTCCTTCAAATTCTTAGCACACACCTAACATTGAACATGAAAAGTTAAAGAGAGAGTGGGGATCAAATTAGAAAATGAGATTCGTCTTCTTTCCTTGATATGGAATCATAAATCGATAGTCATATTGGATAGCTGTATTTCTTAGGGGGGAGGGGTAGATTTAATGTGATGTTATTTAATTTTCATGTTCACTGTCAGACATCATCTTTCAATTCATTACAACAACATTATGCATTTGCATTTTAGTTCTGTCTTTATACGTCCATAAACTGGCCTACGAAGGTGTTCAGGAACAAATATAACTTTGAAAACACAATATTTTGTCATACATTATAAGTGATATTATTCTGGCTATTCGCACTCAGTACCTTCAGTGCTTTGATATTATAAAGGGTATTGAGGTAAACAAGGCTTAGTTTGTGCTCTGCTGGCAGAAGTGATCTCAGTCACTCTCTTCTAGAGTCTGACCATCATTAATCTTTATGTTTTGCAAAAACCCATGACATAAGTTATGTCAGCTTTCAGCATTATTTAATTCAATATAATTGCAATTGCTTTAAAATAATGCGTGGGAACATTTCTTCCATTTCAAGTGTTTGTGAC
This sequence comes from Pinctada imbricata, assembly GCA_033119305.1. Classification (NCBI taxonomy): domain Eukaryota; kingdom Metazoa; phylum Mollusca; class Bivalvia; order Pterioida; family Pteriidae; genus Pinctada; species Pinctada imbricata. Next base: position 64,123,969 of record VSWD01000005.1, on the reverse strand, counting down.
CATGGCTGGCGTTGTAGGTGCCGTTGTAGAAGTCGTAGTTTTCACATCCGCTTCCGGTATACATTTAGGATTGTGGTGGATTTCCGACCCGCCATGAGTCTCCACACTCTCTCCCCGACAGACGAGTCCCTCATCACAGGGGCAGTAGTTCAGGTACATGTTTGGGTTCCCGAAGTCCGTCTGCAGGAAGACGTGACATGCCTGACCTTGATAGCGTTCCGGTCTACATGTGCCAGAAGAGGAGTGGAATATGAACCGTTTATTAGCACGTCGGCGATCCTCGGACACACAGCAGCTGTTAGTACCACATTGGTCGCTAGAGGAGCATCGTTTGTCATCCTGGGACCAGCATGTCTCTGAAATCTAATAAATGGGTTTTTTTTATCTTTAAAAATGATAAGTTGCTGCATGGATCGCCAAATCTCCGGCATCGCACCTGTAGACGACCTTACACGTACAAAATGACGTCAAAATCAATGACCCATCAAATAAATTTGATTATATATAAATTTTAAGTCCGCTTAGCCATTAATTGGCATGTTTTAGCCTCTTTGATCCGCTATGCAACTCTTGCTCTTCTTATAGTTCTACTATTAACCCCTTAGGGCGTGCTCCTAAAGGAGGGGAAGTCCAAAGGTACGATACGATATGACGTCATAATCCAAGTCCACAAACAGGTACCATGTCGGACATTTGCGATCACTCAATGGCAAGGTAGTATACAGAATACAAAACGCTCACATTTTTACAAAACAAAACAAAAACAAGTAGAATTCGATGTTGTGAGGCATCGCAATTAAAGTGCATGCCAATATTTGCATGGTTTTAAAATGTATTTTCCCAAGGAATAAGACGTGAAGAATGAGGTCTGTTATAATGTGTGAGCTTTAATTTGAATTTTGTCATAGTGACTCGGGGTCAAGGTATAATCGAAAACATCTAGATTCTTTACCATAAGATAAGCTTTATATGTATTTGAAATCGACGTGTCTTGACGCAATACAAAACAACACAAGCTCGGGTGAGCTACATCAGTCCGACATCAAGAGAACCATTCAATTCAAGTTACCACACTAGAAGATATACACGTGAAATTTGACGTGAAAAGCTGTGTGTATCACAGCTATTTGTCTAGGTCAAGGTCACATGTGATATTCTTACGACATCAAATTAAAATTTGTTTTAACATTTCTGTGGTCTTACCAGTATAAGAGCAAGCAAAATTCCAAAGATGTTTGTCATGATGATTCCGTTTAAGTATAACTATATATGCATTTGTATAGATAAGCAAGATCGTCTTATCTTTGTAGTCTGGGATCTTTCAGGGTCGTTATACATGTGTCCAAATTAGCTGTCGAACACATATGTACCTTGGTCTTACTTTATACACCCCCCCCCCCTTCCACCGAAAAAAAAAGAAAAAAAGTGTTAAACAAAGCAAAATGATAATACATGTAATAATAAAGCAATGGGGAAAAAATTGAGATGGGCCTAACAACATTGCATATTGGGAATGAATTCGCATTATCGACAACTCTAGTGGATCATAAAGTCACTAATCATTGTTGCAGCCATGCATGTATAAGCAGAGAGAGAGAGAGAGACAGAGACAGAGATGTCCGATTTATGTATGAGTGGAATAGTTCTTGTAAAAACGATTTTTCGGGGGATTGGGAACAACTCTTGCTTATTCTTATTCCTTAGAATGTTAATCTTTAGATGCATGAACATTATTTTGACAAATTGCACGTTTCATATATTCCCTGATCTCAACTTTTTTCTCAGGATCTTATAATCCAAGTTTATGCAATTTCTTTTTTTTATTCTGTTTTGCGTCCTTCTTATATTTTACGGCCTGGTGCTGGTAGGTTTTTTAAAGCCCAAAAGTTATAAGACAAACCAAAAATGAATAGAATAAAATCTTTTGCACATTATTCATGTTTTCAACTAAAAACAGAGAGAAAGTGTAAAATTGTAAAATTTTAATAGATCTACTTAGTGTAAGAAACGCACTGCAATAATACGTAGATCTACATGACGTTGTATACTCTATCATTCTTTTGTTGACTAAAATCTGTTTCATAAGAATCAAACAAATTTCGGTCAGATTTCACATCGTCACATAAATGAAATTGCAATTGACTTTGTTGCATAGTTGACTTTCGATATGCTTGTACATTTTTTCCTCCTTGACTGGCTGGAATATTACAGAAGCTCTATTTGGTTAGGTTGGAGACAAAGCGAGATAATTCTGTATGTTTCGGCAATTTTATGAGAGTTATCTTTCTTCCTGGTTAAGAAGAAGAACGAGGGAAACGGACAAGGTGATTTTTATAGTCAAATTATCTGTCAATGATATACTGTCACTATAATGCATTTTAAACAAGAAATTCTTTTTTTTTTCTAGTAAGCATAACAATGAAATAGGAAGATATTGTAAGCTTCTTTTTATCCAATGTCTGATCTATATTTGATGTGAACTTTACTCATGTGTACATATGAATTTATGTCCTATGCATAGGACATAAATTCATATGGCACATGAGTTATGCGAAAGTGTACTATCAAAATAATAGAAAAAGTTTGATTTCAGAGGATTATATAGTGCTTTGTCAGTCTGCAAACTTCGTCCTTATACCTTTTGAGTCAATTGTCAAGTCAACTTATACCATATTTTTAACCTCGTGACCTTGACCTTTGGTTTTGACCTTTTTTGTATGTAACAGTTATGTAATACTAATACATCTGATGCAGACCTGGGATCACATTTTTGTGCAAATAGCACATAGCGATCGATCACCTGATTTGTTTTTTCACGCAGGGGTGCCCCGTCCTCTGATCGAGTATGTATAAACCATATTTATAACAGTAAACTCTGTTTACATATAATGGTCTGTTTCAGCACCGTGACCGTAATAAAGTCTTATCACTATCAGAACCAATATGAAATAGCGATATGAATCGAGATTTTGTGTTGCGTACATTACATGGCCTATAATAAAAAATTGCATGTTATCTATACATATTTACTTTTTAAATTAACACACACTATGTATTTCTTTTCCCTGGTGGAAACCCCTTTCCATAATCACCTGTTTTAGTAGACAATATAAGGTCTATGAAAAAAAATTCTGTCTTTTTTATTTTACAGTCCTACATTCAATTTGTGCAGGTATCTGACGTAAAAGCATTGTGATATCATTAAATTCCTTTGGAAACATCATATATGTGACCCTCATGCTGGTTCCCATAGAATTTGATGACGTCACAATGTGTTGACGTCAGAACAATTGGGAAGTAACTCTTGAGATCTATTTCGAAAAGACCAAATTGTGTGAATATTTTCTGATGATGAAAAGAAAGGAGTATAGGTGCGGTAAACTGTCATTTCGGCCCTATTTTCAAAGTTGTACATATATCCATAATATTCTAGTTTATAAAATATGATGAGTCCAATTCATGAAAGCTTTTTTTTTATTTCACACTCCTATACTGAATAATATGTCGCTCAAAACGTCTAAAAACGCTGAAATCATTGAAAATATCAATAAATGAGTGATATTTCGATACAAAACTATAAAATCAAGTGGTTATCCAGGCCTTGCCCATAAATATTTTTGTGTCAATTGATGGATTTCTGATCGGCCTTTTAATTTGCATTAAAAAAAATTCGTGGGCGAGGCCTGGAGCATAGATGAATTTTGAAGATTTGTGTGTAAAATGCAATGATTTTCCTGAGTTTTGCGTCATTCAGGCTAAGGGAGCAACCATTTGATTTTTATGGGGGGGGGGCAGGAAGACTTTGCAAAAAAAAATTTCCGGATTGAAATTTTAGGGAAAAAAATTTTCCGGCCCGAAGGGCCGGCAAAAAAAATTTTCCGGATCATGAAATTGCCCCTCACTCTCTCTTCTTCCTTTCCACTGCCCAGTAAACACTTTTTTGTGTATCATAATCAAAAGTATGAAAAATGGAACAAACTTTACGCAATTTAGAGTGAATAAATAAAAATCAAAAATCATTAGCACCATATAGCCTGTCTCCGTTGAGTATCATTTTAGTAAACAGATTATAGGCACCATATGCCATTCAAGAAATTAGAATGAAGTGATCTGCTGGCAAGAGATAAACTCATTGTGTGTTTGATGTTTAATATCGCCAAAAAGTCACGCTGAATTATTTAAACTTTAGGGTAATTTTCAACATTGGAAAAATTTACAAAAAAAAAAATAATCTGGCCCGAAGGGCCGGCGAAAAAAAATTTCCGGCTCTTTAAATGGCCGAAAAAAATTTTCCGGCTGGCAAAAGTCTTCCTGCCCCCCCCATAAAAATAAAATGGTTGCTCCCTAAATGACATCAAAACATGACGTCATACATCACGCGCGTGACGTTACGAGGGCTCAAAATTATGACGTGGTATTTTCTCAAATGTTCAACTTTGCAAAAGTGATAACTATATAATAATTCGTTTATCAAAAAAATTTTTGTCGAAATTATAGGGCTGATATGAGGGGTTAGCGCATCTAGTCCTTTAAACTTTTGTTTTACAAATAGCTTTTTTTGGATTTAACTCAGTAGGGGTGACTATTTGAGGGAGAGATGACTTATGCCCTGTTCACACAATGCATATTATGTCTATAATTCACTTTCTATTTCATGCAAATTGTTTTTTTTAAATTCGAATTAGATTTGCATTGTGTTCTCACGACAGATTCTAATGCGCATTAGATTTTGGTACATTTGCACTAACAGCTGTATATTTTTAGATAAGAAAAGAGTAGATTCTACGCCAAATTATTGTATTTCTCAATTTTTCTACCTCTTTGTTGTCCCCCGCTTTCGCGAAAGCGCGGGGACATTAAAACCGGTTCGTCCGTCTGTCCGTCGGTCTGTCTGTCCGTCAGTCACAAAAACATTAACCTTGTGCATAACTTTTGAATGGAAAGTGATAGGGCTTTGATATTTCACATGTGTATTCCTTGTGACAAGACCTTTCCATGGATACCAAAATGTTTTACCTTGTGACCTTGACCTTGGACTTTGACCTACTTATTAAAAACTTTAACCTTGACCATAACTTTTGAATGGAAAGTGATAGGGCTTTGATATTTCACATGTGTATTCCTTGTGACAAGACCTTTCCATTGATACCAAAATTTTTGACCTTTTGACCTTGACCTTGGACTTTGACCTTCTTATTAAAAACTTAAACCTTGACCATAACTTTTGAATGGAAAGTGATAGGGCTTTGATATTTCACATGTGTATTCCTTGTGACAAGACCTTTCCATGGATACCAAATATTTTGACCTTGTGACCTTGACCTTTTGAGTTCGACCTACTTTTCAAAAAACTATAACCTTGTCCATAACTTTTTAATGGAAAATGATAGGGCTTTCACATTTCACATGTGTATTCCTTGTGATGAGACCTTTCTGTTGGTAACAACATTCTGACCTTGTGACCTTGTCCATGGAGGTTGACCCACATTTAAAAACTTCAACCTCGACCATAAGTTTTTGATTTTAATTTAAATCATAGGTCTTAAATATTTCACATGTGCATACCTTTTCATAAGCCCTGTCCCTTGGAAACAAAACAAAAGTTTGTACCTTTTGACCTTTTCTTGGAGTTAATCTTTCATATTTAGAATGTTGATAATATATGAGATATATTATTAAAACTTAAGAATGGGGGGATGTCTGTAAGGATTTCTTTAAAGAGAAACACCCAAAAGCGGGGGACCACAATTCCTTGAATTTGTTTATTAGCTTGGTTTTACACAATTCCCAGTGAGGCAAATGCATTGCATAGCATGACGTCATCGTGAGACTGTGCAGTGCACATTGTGAATGAAATAATGTATTCTGACATCTTATTCTATGATATGAGGACCCAGTGCTTTTTTTTCCCAAAACAATTTGGCTATATCAGGCCCCATTACCCCCTCTCTGGAGTATATATTTTTCCCCTTTTGTCACAGAAATTTCTCCCAACATAAAAGATTTTTTCTTCGGCAAAAAATTGTTTTAAAATAATGTGTAAAATTTTAAAAATCCAAATAGTAGAATATGGTTCCTTTGAACCTATTTGTATTTAAAGCCATTCCAATTATATTGATGCTAATATCTAATACAGTTTTTGCAAGAATTTTAATTTATTGAATTTTCCCCTTTTGAGTAGTTCACTCACATATTTCCCCCCCACGCATCAGCCCTGATCCCCTTCCCCAAAAAATGAAAAAAAAAAACTGGGGCTAAGAGTGATAAAAAGTGTCACAACGAAATCTAATGTGCATTTAATGTAATGCAAATTAAAGTAATGTGATCTTTGTCTTGACACTGACAGCAGCCAAAATATTAAATTCAGTTTAAGATGGGGTTCAATTTATAAGGTTTATGTCTTAAAATGAAGAATGACATCACTTCCTTAGCAATGTTATTTGTTGCAAATACCTATTTAAACACTCTGTTTATGTGTAATATGTGGTAAAAGTTTAAAATACGATAATAAATAAGTTTGAGTAGCATCAGATGAATATGTTTAATTTTCCTTCATTTACTTTTGTTATTTATCATATTTATATTGAGTGAGATCTCCTCATGTTATTCATGTGTATGGAACAATATCATTTATCTATCTGACACGTAATAGCTCCTTCATTCGATAACACACTATTTCATAATATTTGTGTCATGGCACATGTTACATAAAACCTGGGAACATTATCATTGGACAAATTATGAGAATAGAACGACAATAGAAAAGGTGATATCGTCCTTCACTTACAAACATTATTCGCAAAAAAAAAGATGTGAATCTCAACAATGCTTTGAAATTATTTTTGTCTATTACTATATGTGAATCATGTGATTAAAAGAATCTTAAATGATGTTTCTTATAATTTCATACAGTTTTTACGAAATTCATCTGAATTTCTTCCCCTTACCAATTATAGGGATGTGAAATCATGCAACTTCATCTGAATTTCTTCCCCTTACCAATTATAGGGATGTGAAATCATGCAACTCATTTCATACATACCGTAATAGTGTATGAGATAGAAAGCCATTTGAGATCTTCTATATGCAGTATTTTTGCATGTTTATACATTGCACATGTTGTAGAAAAGATGGAGGACAAATCTATGAGAAAAGAGGAGGATGAAAATTGTATAACAGAAGTAATTAATGAGGAAGATCTCAATGTGATATTGGAAGATGCCAATGTACATGAAGATATTGACGATTTGATGGAGGAAGATACTTGTACAGGTCTTTGGCAGGACGATGATGAAAAGGTTCCATGGAACATGGGGAAAGAAGAAAATGTAAAACATGCCAAGGAAGATATGAGAGAGGGCGAAGATTATGAATATGTGAAGGGAAACATTGCGCAGAAATTGTCACTTGTCCCTATCTCTGTGGCTTCATGTACAGATCATTTTGAGGTGAAAACTGATTGATATTTAATTCAGAGCAATCACATTTGATTTTTCGTACCTACTTGGTCATGGAAATACTTCTCTTAAAATCTTAGATGATGAAAACCACACATCATTTACCCTGGTCATTAAAGGTCATACAAAGAGAAAAATGCCACATATGATTCTAATATGAAACCTGTATATGATGTGTCTATGAGATCTTTTTTAAGAGCTTTTTCATATGATTCTCAACACACTACAGGGCATGTATGTGACAGGTGTCAGAAATTGCCCATATGACAAATATCTGGCAGTTTTCAGTCCATCTCATGGACTTTTCAATACCAAGGTAAAATGATGGCTTAGTTCCCTGAAAGGACCAGGAAATTATGATATTTCTTGAGGGTGGCAAAAACATCATGTTTACCAAGGTTAAAGTGAAACATATGTTTATTATCCCCTGGATATAGCATCACTGCCGTGCGTCTGTGAGGGTGTTTGTTTTGTGTTAGTCGCGTGTTTGTGTGCGGATTCTTGTGAACAGCATAATAGAAGGCAAAGTGATGATCATAGAAACTTCAAACCTTCCAGAAATGTTTGCCATAGGGAGTGGATGAACCCTATTGATTTTCAAGGTCAAGGGTCAAGGTCACTTTGGACTCGGGCTTAAAACCTTTGTGAACAGCATAGACGACAAAGCAATCATCGTAGAAACATGAAATCTTTGACTAATGTACCCTGTGGGAAGAGAATGAACCCCATTGATTTTCAGGGTCAGAGCTCAAGGTCACTGCAGACTGAGGCTTAAAATCTTTGTGAAAGCATAGAAGACAAAGCAATCATCATAGAAGCATCAAATTTTCCACATAATGTTCCCCGTGGGAGAGGATGAACCCCATTGATTTTCAAGGTCAGAGGTCAAGGTCACTGTAGATTGAGGCTTAGAATCCTTGTGAAAGCATAGAAGACAAAGCAATCATCATAGAAGCATCAAATTTTCCACATAATGTTTCCCAAGGGGAGAGGATGAACCCTATTGATTTACAAGGTCAAAGGTCAAGGTCACTGTGGACTTTGGCTTAAAATAATTTTTGCTCAGTGATATAGAACATGCAATTGCGAGGAGATGCTATGCTTACATTGCCTATATTGATTGACCCTTCCGAAGGTGGGAAAAATTTGAGAAATTCCATGCCGTCACAATGCAATATCAATGTTTGACCGAGGTTCGAAGCTTGTTTGTCTGAGGACAGGTAAAAGCATTGTGACGTCACGATAATTGGCTTTTTTTTCCTGCAATTGGAGGGGTCAATTGTAAGTTTGAAAGCCTTTAGCTCATTGATAGCTCATGGAATGTTACATCTAGATTTGGTGATGTGATCCATGGTAGATTTTCATTCAACTACTGTATTACATGTAAAGCCAATCAGAGAGTGGGACATTTTCAATTCATGTAATAAATTTTCTTTTTATGATATCCCATGAATCCAGCGTTATAATGTTGTATGATGTATAGATTTGTCTGTCTTGTTAGGATGTTGGAGAGTTGGTATGGGGTAAGTTAAAAGGAGACAAATGGTGGTCAGGTATAAAGATTCCTGGTACCCTGGCCGGAATGAACAGAGCACCCAGGGGAATGGTGTGGGTGTTCTGGTTTGGTGACCATAAGATATCTAAGGTAAGGTTAAAAGAGGCTGTTTGATGGTAATTAATGCAAGTTCTATATTGTATCTTCTACTTTTCATATTTGTTGCATGCACATGAGCTCAATGAAAACAACCCTTCATAACAATTTTCTCTATTCAAAATTATTATGAAAGTAGAGATGGATATTATTGTAGATCTTTGGCATCAGGCTCCTGTGGTTGCATGAGATTCAAGAATGCTATTGTATTTGAGGGGCAGCTATATGTTTTACATTGATTCTCTCGTCTGTTTTCAGATACATGAAGAGAATATTGAAGATTTTATATCGTATTACCCAGTATACTGTGAGAGGAAAGGTGGCAAACATTTTGTCAAAGGCTTACTGGAGGCTTTAATGGTAATTACACAATGATAATAACTTTGTGCCCTTTTCATTTATTCCTGACTTCATTGGTGACATTAATAGTCCATTTGCCAGTAAAGAGCTGTGACTGTTCTAAACCCAGATTTTGTGCACATAGACAGACTGGACAACAAATCTTTTTGCACAATTTTTCATTGTGATGTCATTTTTGATCGCACTGTCTTGATGCATTGTCATATGTTTTCTACTGTGTCCGATGTCTGGCTGTTTGGATAATTGACAAATCAACTATTGAGAGCTAGTCAGTCTGATCCCTTTCTATGACACAGACAGGGTGTGGTTTGATTTGGAAGACGAAGTAAGGCTCTTTTGCATAGATTCTCAGTCACAGAAATGATAAATTTTGCTTTAGTGAAATGGGTTTGTGCTGTCAACATGATATTTGGCACTTGATGAATAAATGCATGGATCTGCCTTAAATCAGACGCTATGTGGAACAAAGTAAATTGAATTAGTTACTGCTTCTGTCATGTCTACTGTTTACTCATTGGAAATTCTCTGTCGTATCATTTACATGTAATACTCACCGACTACTTGCTGAAATTCATAATGGCTGATAAAATGATGAAAAATGTCCGAGCTAAGCAACTTTGGCACACTTTTTCATTATTATGTCTCAATGCAATTGCATCTTTCAACATTGGGTTCATAATTAGAAACAACGCCAAAAGATGTTGACTCGGACATTTTGAGCTTTCTAACAGAATCGGAAAATGGTCCATTCAATAATGCCAAAAAGTCTGACAAGGAAGGTAAAGCCTAAGATTTATGAGTTGATACCTCCTGATCAGTACTGTATGTAACCTCAGATGGCCCCATGCTAGAATTACATGTAATCGACTTGTACACAGATATTTTCAAAATAGATATGTGAGCAGCGATGTGATATAGACACAGAGAGAGATTTGGGATTAGAGCTTTTCCAGTGGGCTAACAAGGACTTCCCCCTGCCCAGCAGTAAAGGACACACCCAAATATTTGACCTAGTCAAGCCTAGCACAGGTAAAGACTAGCAAAATATAGGGAATGCTTAATCATGGAATGTAGTCAGATTTTATTATCTTCTGCAAAAAGATGGGAATCCTGAGTTCATTGTACATCTTATATATAGGAACTTGAGCCTATCTATCTGTCCATCAAGTATGCCAATTGCCATAACTTTTAAACCACAACAATAATTTTGATATGATTCACAGAGATGTTGCTCTGGACCCTACTGTATGTAGGGTAGGGCTGGGACGATACGGGTCTTGAGTGTATCGATACGTATCACGATATAGTGCCTACGATACGATATGTATCACGATATTTCTGATGTATATTGCTATAACGAAGATCCAGGCTGTATTGAATGAAACTCAAGTATAAGATTAAAATATTTTGATAAAGACTATATTTTTCTAGATCCTGGAATAATCAAGATTTAAAAAATCCCAAGAAATTAAATAAACTTTTCAAACTTTGAACAATAACATCACAAGTTATTACTGATAGACAGATGCTAGTTAGCTACAAGTAAATCTGTACCCTTTGCAATTATGTTTTCAACTTTTCACCTTAACATGTATTTATCCTCTTTTTTGTCTGTTCATTTTCTCAGTAACTCAGCATCAACAAAAAAAGCCATGAATTGGCAAATAAGAGGGCCTCGTGCTCTCAGTTTGAAAATGAAAAGTTCATGAATTTATGTAACCCCCCCCCCCCACTTCCTTTTTTCAATACATGGAATTACATTTTATATCTCTCTTTTCAGTTCCCCTTCCTATTTGAATAATCCTAGACTGATTTTTTTTTCATGAGGAAATCTTATTAAAAACAACCATAACAATCATAACAAACGCTCCTTTCTCTACAATATTGAAGGGATTACAGCATAATTGTTCTTTAAATGTGTTTGATTTTATTCGATAGATACATCCTGCACTTTGATTGTTTTAGGACAAACGGTTTTCCGTCTCGAGATCTGTACGTTTTATTTTATGTTCATGTATTAGCAAAATTTTGGGAGAGAGAGAGAGCATGTGCGTTAACCACGTGGACGTAATCTACTAATCCTTAATGATTTTATTCTCGAGTTAAATTTGTCGCTGACGTGAATAGAAAATGTAAAAGATATATAAAGATCGTAGTAGACAGACGTTTTTCTCCTTCTTCTTTAAAAGGCTGTTTCCGACGTTCAATCAAGGATTGACACGAGTCGGTAATATATTAAAAATCTACGAAGTTAAGTAACTAGCATTACATACGATTTCAGAACTCTTTCTTTCAGATAAATAAATGAAATCATCTTAAATGGAAGAGATTTAGGTCGAACGCCAGTATCTCAAAAATCGATGATAAATGAATGGACCATGCACGCATGAATAGCTACTGGACATAAGTATTTCATGCCGTTTTCACGTCGTTCTCACTCTCATCCACTCTTTGATCCAGAAATCAGGTACTTTCTCTGGACAATAGTATCTTACAAAATTGTAAATGTTAAGATCGCGTTAGATACGGATTCTGAAAACTTTACTTTCGCCGCTTTAAATTTTTTAAACGAACATGAGTTTGAGTAGACAAAATATCTGTAGGATTCCCGCTAGCCGCGGAAACGGACAACGACACGGATCAACAAAATATCCAATTAAGTGCCATTGGTCGTTTCTGCGGCTAGATTCCCACAAACCACAGGCTGGATATGTGTATGTATTTCTAAAAAAAAAATTTTAGAAGCGCATACGTATATTCAGGCGATCTTTCCGCCTGTACCGCAAACTATATGCATGTAAATTGACAATTATACTGTAATGCATTGTGCGAATTGCGTACTATCCGGATCAAACATAGGAAGATTAGTAAAGGAAAACATCTTTACCCTTTTAAGTCAGTAAGTCACACGTTTCAGTTAGTCCAAAGCTTTCAATCGACGAAGTTAACGAGCGTGTTCATGCCTTTGAACGGAGTTAAAATGGGTCCGGATATCGCGATATAGCTCCAACGTATCGATACGCGTATCGTGGAACACCGTATCGCGATTTATCGATATATCGATGTATCGTCCCAGCCCTAATGTAGGGCTGGGATGATATTCTGATTCATGGATGCATCGTGATATTTTATTTCGCGATCCAAGTATCGATACACCCTGATGATACCGTAGTTAAAATTTAAGCCCCTGTCACACCTACACGTTCTCTCAAGACGTTCTTACTACGTCCTTGAAGTCCTTGAAATTTTTCATGAACGTAGTGAGAACGTGGCATTTTCACCCGGAAGGGCTCTCCGAAACAATTATTGACGACTCCAATACGTGCGCAACACGACCTTTGGCATCCGTAACACGTTAGTAGCACGTCCTTCCCGTCTTTAATACGTTTAGTAAAGTTCGCACTTCGATCGGCCCCAAGTTCATACTACGACGACGGTGTCTGTGTTACGATACTACGGCGTGCTTACTACGTTCTCGAAGTCCTTACTGGGTTCATGCTACGATCATGACACGTTCAAAGGATGAATTGTTTGTATTAGGTCTATTTTGATTTTTTCGACCTCTAAAACCAAGGACGTGGTAAGGACGACAGAGACGTGACGATCTCCATATGGTTATATGTTAAAGTCTTAGCCGTCCGTACTACGACCCTACTACGTTCGCAACACGTTTCTAATACGTCCATGAAGTTCTCAATGCGTTCGCAAGTAGTCCTTAACACATTCTGTCATCACCACGTCCTCACTACGACTGTTTAGAACAGTTCAAAACGGTCGTGGTGGCTCGGCGTATGGGCACGTTCGTCGCCGTCCTTACTACGACCTCAATATGTATCAGCGAGTTCTTACTACGTTCCCCGCATCCTTACTGCGTTCACACCATGTTTCGTACAATTTTGGTGGTCGTAGTGCGAACGCCATGCCAGAACGTGAAGGTGTGACAGGGGCTTTACAAAAAATATGTGTTCCAATTTTTCAAATTTTTTTGTCTGTCGTACAAAAAACGAAAATAATGTTTAAAGAAAACAGAAGAAAAGTTTGGAGAAAGCTAGTGTTGAATAGATATAACATGTTGAGTAAAAAAGCTACTTATATTATGACATAAATACTATCAAAAACTTTTTGAGAAGGTTTTATCAATTTATTTAGTATTGCGATAAGTATCGTATCGGATGTCAGGTATAGTGATACATATCGGATTGGCTGGGTGCAGTATCGTCCCAGCCCTAACAGTATATCAGCATGTCAGTAAGATTATGAACCAAGGTCACATATATTCTCCAAATTGCTGATGATGGTAAAGGTAATATGTTCAAGGTCATGCAAATTTACTTTTTATAGTATTAATATTTTGTGTTATTTGAATTATTGAAATTGATTTCTTCTTGTCTTGCAGCATTTCCCTTGCCAGAATTTGTTGGTAGACATCTAGAGGAACTAGCCAAGTATCAAAAATATGATAACAGCGAGTTTCAGAAGAAGAAAAGACGAGGGGATGTCTGTAAGGCATTTTCATAGATTTTCTAATTTTAAAATAGTTTCATCACAATTAGGAGTCAAATCTTATTAAAAGAATTTGATGTATACTTAAGATCATTAAATTATGTCACCAGCAAAACAAAGGTGATACATGTATGTATATTGATAACTTAAATTAGCAAGGATCTGTCTGTCCATCCATCCTACTGTCTTATATATATAGTTGTACTTTCACATAAACAGATGAAAACTTGATATACATTATAATACCATCAAACTTGTTGATCAAGGATAGTTAGACTCAATTCCCAATGAGAACCAAGGTCAAGTTCAGGGTCACATATTTAAAGAAAAATCTATTTTTGACAATTAAGTCTAGTGTATTCCATAGCTGGAATGATTTTTTTTTTCATTTTCGACATTTTCATTGTTAAACTCATCATTATAGATGACTGACATCACTGCATCATAACTTTTCAGATTATTACATCATTTAATTGATTAAACTGTCTGGACCAGTTATCACACAATACGAAAAAGAAAAAAAATTGACTAGCAAAATCTATCATGGAAAGGTCCCAATCTCCTACGCATGCGTCCGATTTCAGTTCCGCTTTTCTTCACTTTGAAATCTACCTCTGCCGTCATCGCCTATTGTTTGTCTGCAAGATTCTTGCAGACTGGAACTGGGGCTTCATATTTGTAAATTAAGTATTGCAAGTATATACCAGCAGGTTTGACTACATTTCTGAGGTATACAGTGTACATGCAATGATTTTCTTTCGATGTTATACGATGCAGTATTAGGGATTCTTTCTTCATTCGTATGTTGCCAACACGATCAGCTGAGCGAGTAGTCCCCAGTAAAAATACAAGTTCTAGCTATAAATCGAAACCTACCATCTTTAGACATGAGTCTTGTATAAATTTGTCTACATCAAGATAAGAATCGTTTCCTTCATTGCCCATTTACTCGCCCCTAAACACTCAAATATGTGTCTCTACCTTTGAATCTTTCGCAATGTTTACGTCAGACGTCCGAATGACGTCACTGTGACGACATGCCATACCTGCGATGCCTCTCGGGTTTTATTATTGCGTGAAATGGCGTAGGAAAAAAGCGATGACGGCAAGGTTATATTGCAAGCCTGTGCCGCCTATGACCTTGTTGCAAGTTGGGAAAGGTCCATTACAAATGGAGACTCTATAAAATCAGATAACAGTGCTATTTATATGAAATTCATCCTTTTCAGGTAGTGGAATTGAAATGGTTTGTAGTGGAGTGAAGAAAATTGAAGGTAAACTTCTGATTTATTTTCCCAATTTTTTTGGATTTTCTGTCCAACTTTAATATGATTAAAGCCTCTAGAAAATATACGATTTTAGTCCTATCCAATGCAAAAGATGCAAAATGATTTTCTTATAATGTATTTACTTCATCATCTTCCTAAGATGTGAATATAGTGTCATTACAAGCATGTCACTTGGTAATGGTAATTCAAAAAAAAATTATATTATGTTTACGAATCTTCGATCTGGATGATGATCATTTCATAGAAATATGTTTATTATATGATAATGATAATTTTACAGAGATTTGGTTGTGATAATGATAACTAAATTTACAGAGATATGTTTATGATAATTTTACAGAGATATGTTTATCATGTGATGATGCTGATGAAGAAGTAGTCTGTCATCATCCCCTGTTTGACGGTGGTCTCTGTAGTGACTGCAAGGTATGTTAATCATTCTTTATCTTTTTAGCTCAGTGGAGCTCAAGTGAGCTATTGTCATAAGGTGCCGTCCGGTGTCCGTCGTAAACTTTTCAACATTTTCGACTTCTTCTCCAGAACCACTGAAGGGATTGTTATGAAATTTGGTAGGAATGAAGTACCTACAAGTGTTGTTGTTTTTCATTCGGATCCATCAACAGGTGGCACCATCTCAGGCAAAAGTAGATTACGGGGTACCCTCCTTTGACAATCTTCTTCAGAACCGATGCACATATAAACAAACTGTGCAAAGCACAAGGATGATCTAGAAGGATGTCGTAAGAAGTGATGTTATTTTTGGTTCCACTCGAAAGTCAAATTTTTGAGGTCTTTTTGAACTTGGTCAGAAATGCTAATATTTCAGAACTGTTTCTCTGAATAACTCTTTTAATATGTGATTTTGTGCACTCATTTACTGTTTATTTGTCATATTTGGCCGGATTGCAAAGCGATGTCGATCTGTCTGTCTTTCTGTCCATCTGTCCGTCTGCCGTCAACATTTTGGTAAAAGTTTCTGGTTGAGGCAAAATCTATGGAACTATATGCAGTAGAAACTTTATATTATACATGAAGCTTGCCCATCACAAGACCTTTCAATTTATGCCATAACTTTGACCTAGCTAAAGATTTTGGTTTAAAGTTTCTTGTTGAAGCAAAATCTATGGAAATGTATGCAGTAGAAACCTTATCTTATACATTTAGGTTGCCCATGACGAGATCTTTCAATTTATGCTGTAACATTTGACCTAGTGACCATGATCTTGGACTTTGACCTAGTCAAAGATTTGGTCAAAGTTTCTGGTTTAAGCAAAATCTAAGGAACTGTGTGCAATATAAACTTTATATTTTACTGGTAGGTTGCCCATGACAAGATCTCTCAATGTATGATGTATGCTGTAACATTTGACATTGTGACCTTGGACTTTGACCTAGTTGAAGATTTTGGTAAAAATTTCTGGTTAAAGCATAAAGCAAAATCTAAGGAACTGTATGCAGTAGAAACTTTATATTATACATGCTGGTTGCCTCTGACAAGACCTCTCAATGTATGCTGTAATATTTGACCTAGTGACCTTGACCCAGTTGGTGACAAAAACTTACTTTGCAATCCGGCCATACCGTCTTTAGCGGTGTTTTATTTCCTTATGTAAAAAAGGAAGGGGGGTATTTTCATACATATCGGACATCTTATCCAGAACCACTGAAGGGATTTCGAACAAACTTAATAGGAATGAAGTACTTATTGTCCCCTGCAAGTGTTGTTATTTTTTGTGCAGGTCTGTCAACAGGTAGCGCCACCACAGACAAAGTAGGTCACAGGGGTTACCCTCCTTTGACAAACTTCTTCTGCATCAGAACCGAAGAACATATTTACAAACCAAAAAGTATTAGGATGATTTAGAAGAATATCTTAAGAAGCGTTGTTACATTTGGTTCCACTCCAAAATCCAAATATTTTTGGACTAGGGTGTCTGTTACATGTACTTATACATTACTTGTCCTTTGGTATCTCTTTTGTCTGTTACATCTCCAGTAGGTGTCCATTGATATCTGTAAGGTGTCCATAGATGTCCAGTAGACTTGAGTCACAAACAGACTTCTACCGTATGCAAAACGGGTAAAACGGATATGTAATGAACACCTACCGGAGACCAACAGATGAGTAACAGATGTCTGTTCATTTCCGTTTTGACCGGATCTTATACCTTGCAGTTCTGTTTTGTCTGTTGGTACTCTGTTAGTCGTACGGTGAAGTATGTTACATGTGTGTTACTTTACGGTAGATCACTGGTACTTGTAGGTACGTATTCCATTCCATACCACTCTGACAGCCTCGAGCAGAGGCAGTGTTGATTCTTAAATACAAACGGACAACAACGGACTATCACATTATCTGGCAAGGTGTGAAACTACCATTATGCTTACACATTACATGTGTGTAAGGTAAAAGTTCAGCTTTAATTTTAAGTTGTGTATTCTTTATGTGGCCCTCAATGGAACAGTTATCGACTCATTCTGCATACCTTGACATTTTCTGATTCCCTCTGGAAATGCATTTGTGAAAGTATTTCTACTTCATTGCAAGAATCTTGCAGAGACTTTTAGGAATGGTGATATCTCAATAAAAAAATATCTTTTTAGATTTTCTTTTCTATTTCTATTCAATTGCCAACTGTTTAAAGAAGACACAATATGTGAAGTAATTAAAAACGTTGTAATATTTCTCTGAGCAAAAACACATTTTGCGTAAACAATCACAGATGAAAACTTTAATATTATTTTTATAGACTAAAGTCTGCATAGGGGAAGATAATTACAGACGAGGATACTTTGCAGAGCTTGCCTTGCTTGTTTCTTTGTGTGTGAGATGCATTTGACCTTTCGATAATGATGTTCGCTTGTTTAATTGTAGGATCTTTTGTATATTTTTATGTCCATTATTAAATAGCAAAACAGAGTCAGGAGTGAAGCCTAGCATTTCAACACTTTGCTGACTTGATATCTAGAAGTAATTTTGATATATACAAAAAGGAAACCTGAGTTGTCAATAACTATCAAATATCACCAATTATAATCATACAATGCCATCCTTAAACTTGTTGATATTTCAGGAATTGATGATGACAGCTTGGTTTGATATTGAGGAAGATGGAGCAAGTGTAAGCTAGAGGTTTTAATACAATGTTAGAAAGCTTAATGGCTATCATTATTTCAATAGTCTAAGGATTTAATGTGGAATTTGTAACTGTAATGTTTATGATTTTGGATGTAATTAGTTTATATGTAAACATAATATTTTAGTTATCGCAAAGGATCAATATGACAAAAGGAAGAAATCCTTACTATTTTCAAGGTCAGAGAGCAAAGATGAAAGTCAATAGATGATTTTCACATTACCGCAGTTAACTTGTATTTTACACATTCTAAGACCCGACATCACAACATTTGACGTTACTTTTAACTGTGACGTCGTATCTGATTTATGATGTCACAATTAGAAATAATGCCAAAGGTGGTGATGTCGGGTCTTGGGGTGTCTAAAATGCAAGTAAACCGGTGATATGAAGAAGGTCTATTAAGGTATCCGATGTACAATAGGGCATTTTTCCATGCCTGGAATATATTTATATTTTCTGAAAGGTAATATTTATGCCCATTGCTCAAAAATAATAATTCTGGGTCAGAAAAATAAAGGGGAATAACTGGTGAAGCATTTAAATTGTCTATTTTCTCTATATAACCTATGCAAAATGACAAAGTTGTACAAGAGTTTTTCCCCTTTGATTTTTAAGACCCGGGAGTCTTATATCTTTACTCAGGGCATCATTACCTTTAAAAAAATATATAATAGTTTATAGTACCTTACCAGGCATAAAATTTACCATACTTTACAATGGAGATGATTAAAACGCTATGTAAAATGACTCTATTGTACAACGGATACCTTAAATTGTACTAAGTAAACACCTTCAGTAGACAGGATACAGGGTAAACATTCTCATTTTTATGAAGGATTGCAATAGTAAGAGGAAGTCACCATAACCCTAATACCTCTTTTGTTTGTCAAGGTTATTGTTCAAAGATCAAAGTCATAGCTTGAAAAAAAACTGAATGATAGGTATAAAATTTTTTTTACCTTTTTTGCTTCTTTCATTTTTCAAGGATTTTTTTTTTTCTGTTTCAGAAATTCTGTTGTATCTGTAGTGAGGGCGGTGACCTATTTGTCTGTGATAACAAGGCTTGCTGCAGGTATTTATTGAATATGCATCATAATTAGCTTTCTGGAACAAATGTCCAGAGGGCTATTGTCTTATCCTGAATTTCGCATCAGTGTCTGAGATGACCACAAGCAAAAATACTTGAGCCTGGGCTAAATCTGATGAACTACAATGAGGAGGAAGCCTAGGGTTTTGATAATCACATGTACATTCTCATTGGCCCAAGTTTACATTTGGTATTGTGACTTTTGACCTAATGACCTTGGATATTGACCTAAGTTTGAAATTCTTTGATTTGGGTCATAAACATGCATATGATGTTGTCCTTATGACCAGGAATTTCATTCGATGCCATGACTTAAGCTATAGTGTCCTTGACCTACTGGACATTGAACTACTTTTAAAAATTTATAACCTTTGCCAAATCTCTTGTACAATACAATAGAGGATAGGGCTTTTATGTTTTGCATGTAGATTCCTCTTTACCAGGCCTTTTATGAATTTTATCGAAGTAACCTTATATATTTTGAAAAAATCTCTGATTCCTCTCATGACAAAAGTTTTCACGATACCTTGGCTTTTGGCTTTGTGACCTCGACCTTGGAACTCAACCTACTTTTTATACATCTTTAACCTTGGCCATTTCTCTTGATGTATAGGAGGCAGGACTTCGATATTTAAGTTCCTCATGCTCATGCAAAGCTTTTGTTTGACCTAGTGACTTTGACCTTGAACTTTGAGTTTTTGAAGATGATGCAACACTAAATGGTGAGCTATGTTGTCTAAATTATAAAAAAAGTCCTGTTGATGTTTTGTCTTTGGCATGCAACACTTATAGTGTGTGTTAAAGTGTGTGTTAATAGCCTTTTGTGACTTTGCGAGTCCTCCTCTTGTTCCGTGCACAATTCATTGATTATAAAACTCTTTCTTATGAAACATTAATCTGTATTTTCAGAACTTATTGCAAATTGTGTATAGCTACATATCTAGGGGAGAGAGGGATTAAATGTGTAAGATACTGTACCATAAAAAAGAGCTAATTTCCAGAGTTATTATACCTCAGTACATTTATTCTGCAATTTACGGTTTATATGTTTTAAGCTTAACCAGGCATTTGGACTCTATCATTAGAGTATTGCCTTAATTTAGATAATAAGCTACTTTTTTAATGCTTTAATTCAGCTAGATTTCTGTATTGAAATTCAGTAAGCCAGACTAATCTGGGAGGCTCCCTGCATAATTTTATGTTCTCTTATTATTCCATGCGAAAAATCTTCTTTTTGCACTCACAGTGTTTGACTATCGTATAGCTTGTCTCAAATCCCATGATGCCTATGAATCTAGTTTTCAGGTACAGACCATTAATATGCTTGTATTGCCTTGTAAATGGTACTAGCTTTTGCCAGACAGCTTTTATCTCTTGAGTAATACATCTTTTGTTCTTCAGTAGGCTATGTTAATGACTCAACACTTTATTACATGTATCTGTTACACTACATATTTGCTAGGTAGTGTATACTAAGGCCAATTTTAATACAGAACATTTATGAGAATAAACTGGTAAGTTTTATGTTCATTAATTCTGCTTTTCCCCATTATAATTTTCTGGATTTTTTTCCCCTGAAAATTCCTTGTCTTTGAACTTATAGGACACTTTATAGACAATAGATATACAAATACATGAGCTAAGATTCCAAATCACATGAACATGGTACCTTTATTTGACTCATATACCAAAATCTATCCTTTTATTAATATTAAGGTATTAGCGGTAAAATAAAAATGTCATCGAAAACCTAGAAATTATGTACTTCCATATTTTACATATTCTTAGATATTTGATATTATTTTGATGTTTCATTAATATATGGTCCCAAACAAAGCCGTAGTCTTGCGTCTTCGGCCAGCTTCGTGGTATTTAAGGGGGTCCAGAATAGTATCCGAAAGAACCCCATCGGAAAGCTCGATCTAGATCAATTATGACATCATAATAGAAACGGCGACATTGGCGCGTTTTTCACAAGAACATCAGCATTAGGTAACGTAAAAATAAGGGGGAGGGGGTAACAAAATCACTATAACTTAAAAACTGACGGTCAAATTTCAATAGGAACTAATCGGTTTTTCACTTGACATATGAAGAACATAATATCAAGTTTTTACGAAAAATAAATGATAGGGTTTCAGATAAACGGACTTTATTATTAAAAATTAACAACTCAAAGATGTTCTGAAAATAGACATAAATTCATCTCCTTTCGACAATTTCTTTCAAAAGTCTCAGTAAGCGTTTATAATTTTATAGTCATATCAGATTGCCCACATCATATCTAAATGAAAAATACAGAACTTGTTAATATTCTACCTCTACAGAAGATTTGTAACTGTTTTTCACTGTAAAAGCCAATATTGAGCAAAGTATAAGTGCTACATATACCAAACTTGCATATTGGATGTATCTTTGATCAAACTTTCATAAAATGACCTTGACCTACTTTTTTCCGCTTGAGTGATTTTGCCTTTAAAAGCCAATATTGAGCAAAGTATAAATGCTACATGTACCAAATTTGCATATTTGACATTTCTTTGATCAAACTTTCATAAAATAACCTTGACCTACTTTTTCTGCTTGAGTGATTTTGCCTTTAAAAGCCAATATTAAGCAAAGTATAAGTGCTACATGTACCAAACTTGCATATTGGATGTATCTTTGATCAAACTTTCATAAAATGACTTTGACCTACTTTTTCCACTTGAATAATTTTGCCTTTAAAAGCCAATATACATGTGCTAGGAAATATGTTTGAATTGAATTTTGCTGCCACGAGGTGAGCTTCGTAATCTGTGATTACCTATGTTTTTTCTGGTGACGTACTATCACTATGTAGACATGTATTGTCAAATTTATTTACACAAACATTACAGTATTGTTTGTTACATACAAAATCTGCCATGACTCTGTTACTTTTAAAGAGTTCTAGTATTTTAGACAATGGCAGTTTCATTTAATACTGCGTGTGCATGCACTGTGTATAATCATTGGGTTTAACTTTAAATGATGCATCTCCGCTATTTCATAAAAAAATAAGAGAAATTATTTTAAACTATAGTACATTTGTATACTATTCAGATTGAGCAATCAAACCCCTGGAAGTGCTTCCTGTGTCAACCATTTTGTGCAAAGACTCATGGTCCTCTTCATCCAAAAGTTGACTGGAGGGGGAATTTTTATGGATTGTTTGGAAATCAAACTATTGACATAGAGGTATTTACTTGTATATACATGTAGATCCAGATTGTACTTTTTAGCAAAATTAGCGGAGTCAAATTGGGACTCTAAAATTTTGTTATCTTTTATGATTGAAAACAATTTCCTATGTTTCCATAAGTATGACTGAACTTTGGTTTGATAATAAAAAAAAACTTAATCGATACATCATTGATTAGCTAAGGTAGTAATGACAGCATCATTGCCTCATGTACATATTAACTGCTTTGCTACAGTTTTATGCAAAAATCAGGTTTTTTGAGAAAAATGTAAATTAAATAGAGAATATTTGTCTTAATTTGTGTTTTTTATGGGTATGCAAAACACAAGTGCATTTATCGTACATATAATTCGCGTTAGCGTATTTCATGCGATAAATGCATTTGTTGTGTGTTGCATACCCATAACAAAACGCAAATTGTGACATTTATTCTATATACATATATATGCACCATAGTCATCTGATTCATTCTTGTTTTCCCAAATCGCATTTTCTAGGTAAAAGTGTGACATGAAAATTCAGATCACCACTGGTTCAGTTTGCAGGTTAGAACAGCCGTTGCGCAATAATTCTTTAGATCCTATGCATTGTAAAGTCACGAGCGTTAATATATGAAATGGAGCACGTTCCTTTTAATAGTTGCATCTCAGGGTGCACATCGGTTGTGCATATATTTTGAAATGATGGCATGGAAAATAATGTGAATCATCTGTCAGATGGAATAGAATATAGTCTAAAAAGCATAGTCCATCTGTCTGTCTTTTCACGCAAAGCCTTACAAACATTCAGTCTAACTTTTGGATGATTGGTGATAGCTAAGGGATTTTTGTATCGCCTGCATAGCATAGCGACACTTAGGGATCACTTTGTTTACTGTCTGTCTGTCTGTCCATCTGCCTGTCACATTTGGATATCACACCCTATGAAAGTGATTCCTGAGTGTTGCTATGTTTCACAGGCGACAAATGCATTGCTTGGAATGATTTTTGTAAATCAATGTGTGTTCCTCATACATGTATAATGGCAATAGCTTTACAGTGGTACAAAAGGTTTTGGTCATCCGACCTTGACCCTGGAATTTGGTATACTGACAACATTCAGCTATATCCCATAATGCATGCCATCTGGGGACATCAATGTTTAGCAATTATGTACATCTTGTTCTTATTTATCATGTTATTGCAAATTCAGGATATTTGTACATCATTTTCTGTTTATTCTTTTGATATTTTCATCCCTAGAAATCTTCTATTGCCACAATAGGTGCATTAAAGAATATGGAAGATAGCAACTACAGTGCATGCAGCATGTACGTTCTAATTTTTCATTAAATCACCTACCTAGACCAATTTTCAAAACTTGGGCAACTTTTCTGCACAAGAAAATTGATGATGTCAAAACAATGGAGAACAATCAAAGAGTGCGCAGAAACATTCATACAACCTTGGTTAGAAGTATTTTGCGATCTTCCGTATCGAGGTATAATTTGCAAATGTAAATGATACATGTATAGAAATTTAGAAAGAATATTGGAATATTTGTAACTACTCAATGAAATGTCAAAATTTAACGATAACAAATTGTAGCATTCATTGGGATTTTTTTCATAATGGATATAATCCCAGCACGAGATTTATGAGAACTACATGAGTGCTGAATTTAATATGTATATATGCACAACCAATGTAATATCCTGAGATTAAACTGTTGAAAGGAACGTATTGCATTCAGGAGTGTAAACGTTCATGACGTCACAATGCATAACCTCTACAGAAACAGACTGCAAGGGCTGTTCTAACCTGCAAGCTGAACACAATGCATAACCTCTACAGAAACAGACTGCAAGGGCTGTTCTAACCTGCAAGCTGAACACAATGCATAACCTCTACAGAAACAGACTGCAAGGGCTGTTCTAACCTGCAAGCTGAAACCCTCCCCCCCCCCCCCCTCCATTTTACTGTATCTCTTTACCTGGAAAAGAAAATGAAACTGACAATTGTGGTGCATATACATAGAATATTATTATCCCCTCGCAACATAGTTGCAGGGGGAAATGATAACGCAGTCATTCGTGTGTGAGTACATACACATGTGTTCATCTGTATGTCACAAAGTCATTGAATACAGCCTAGAGGGTGCAGTTTTGATTGCATTTAAATCAAACTTCACACACTGATAGCTTATGACAAAAGGAAGAACCCTAATAATTTTCAAGGTCATAGGTCAAAGGTCAAGGTCACAGATTGGAAAAGGTGAAAATACTTGTATACAGTCTAGAGGGAGCAGTTTTGATTGGATTTTAACCAAACTTCAGACACTGATTGCTTATGACAAGAGGATTTTTAAAAGGTCATAAGTTAAAGGTCATGATCACAGATTGTAAATGGTCAAAATCTGTGTATACAGCCTAGAGGGTGCAGTTTTGATTGGATCTTAACCAAACTTCATAACATTGAATGCTCATGAAAAGAGGAAGAATCCTATTGATTTTCAAGGTCATAGGTATAAAATAAAAGGTCATGGTCACAGATTGGAAATGGTCAAATACATGTGTATAGTCTAGAGGGCCCAGTTTTGATTGGATCATACACTTGTTGCTTTGATTTTTCTGCCGTGTGAGGGGATGCTACACTGTGCGTTGCCTAGGTTTTATTATGTCATAATTTGTGTTTTGTTACGGGTAATTGCAACACACAGCAAGTGCATTTATTGCATGAAATGTGTTAACACACATTACATGTACGATAAATGCATTTGCTGTGTGTTGCATACCCTTTACAAAATACAAATTAAGACACTTACTCTCTATTTACAAGTATAAAAGTTCATGAGGATCCTATGTCTAATGCAGGTTCCTAACTACAGTTACCTTAGAAAAATAGTCGCACACAGACCTAGGTTACGGGTTTTATCTCTGTTTGATGGAATTGCCACAGGTACTGTGTGTTTTTAAATATTTTTGTAGTATAAAAAAGGAGGTCAGGGAATGAGATCAATGTTTTCAACATTCTCATCCTTAAATGCTGGATCACCAAAAGTTCAATATAACAGTGATAACACACTTTTGTATAAATGTATGTCTTCACAATCAAAGTGTTCTTTTACATACTGTATAAGTAGAATCATTCGCTTGTACTTTCTTTTGAGGTTTTACAAAAGCAGGTCTTTGTGTATGGACAATGATTCGCGCCTGCTAGTATTGAGTTATGCTATGGTATTCAAATTCGCTGAGACAAACTTTCATGACACGAAGCTAGCTGACCGCGAAAGAAGCGAAAGTTAATACATCGCAAATGATTCTACATAAACAGTACAGTGGCTATAAGTATAATGATTTAAGTGATTGATCCATCAATTTGTTTGTAAAATACCTCACATAATATGCTGTGTTACTGAAAGATATGTAACTCATTAATCTTCGAAAGGAATTTCTAACAGTGTTTTTTTCTTGTACAGGAAAGCTTGCTCTAGACATGCTTGGTTTGGATGTACAGGCATATTACTCCTGTGAAATAGAGGAGGACTGCAAAGCAATAAGTGGGTGTTACCATGGTAGCAGTATTATTCACCTTGGAGATGTCAGGGATCTTACCGTGGACAAGGTATAAAGTTATTTCTATGGTAACATATCACACATAGTGAGCAAATATTGTCAATCTTGCTTTACAGCATTATTTCCATCACAAGTATGAAACATTCCGAAACGACGGCCTAGCCTCATGAAAGTAGAAGACCATTGAAATTAAATATCTCACACAATAGGCTACTTGCAGAAGTTCATGATGGCTGACAAAATGACGGAAAATGTTTTTTTGCAAACTTTTTCATTGTTATGTCAAAATGGAATTGCGTCTTTTAACAGTGAGGTCAGAATGTAAAACAACTCCGAAAGATGTTGACTCGGACATTTTGTGCTTTCTAACAAGATCGGAAAATGGTCTATTCATTGTTCTTATATGGTACTGTAAGACAGTTGTTTTCAAGGTACATGTATCATATTATAACAATGTTTCAACAACTGGATTGGATGTTTTGAATGAAACAGGATTAAATTTTTCAGATTGTGTAATTTTCAAACGAAATTCCCAATTAGCAATTTTGATGTTGAGCCTGTGCTATTAACGTACTGTATTGTGAAGGTTGAGAAGGTCAATATGCCAGTGAGACTACCTTTAATTATGTAGATAAGATGATGTCAGGATTGAAAATTTGATTGGACATGTGAGTGGATGCTTATGATCTTGTTTATATTTTGACAGATACTTTCACTGGGCCATATAGATCTTCTGACTGGTGCGACACCTTGGCAGGAACTTACATATCGAGGCCATGATATACATAAACTAGATCGTAAAAATACAGGTAAAACACTACTGCTAGTGTTTTTGTTGCATTCAAGTTATTAACATATGGCAGCCTGAACCATTAGAATTCTCTTTAGCTTTGGATGGTATGTGGTTTAAGATTTCATTATGCATTCAGAGGCTATGTTGTAATGTTTCTCTTTTGGATGTAATGAGCATTTGTGTTACAATTTTCAGCATAGGGAAATGAAAAGTTCAGCAAACTATAGACAAAACTATGACCTTAATTGACATTGAGCTATTTCTTATTAAAGAAATGGGATACTTATGGTTTACCTTGCTTTTCAGAAAATCACTGTCTCCTGTTCTTTGAATTTTATCGTGTATTAAGCGTGCTTTTGCTCAATGCAAAAATAACAGACCACCACACATTCTGGATGTTTGAGACCAATGCCAATATATTACCAGAGGCCAGACTTCTTATATCAAGGTTTTTAAGGGTAAAAGTCAATGCTGTGGAGTATTTATAATCTAATCGTACAATGGTGTATTTATTCATAATTCCTAGGTGGCTAAAGAATTTTAAAAGTGAAATTTTGTTATAGTCTGTAATGTGACACATTTTAAATTTCTCTTATGCAAATTATATGGAAAGAATTTCACCATCAAGTCTAAAACTCAAGTTTCTCCCCAAAACTTTTCAAGACCCCGCATTCAAATGCAGTAGCCCTGTATGAATCATGTAGTCCTTTTCCATATGTCTGTCAACACTTTTGATATTTGGAATAGTTTTAATGATAAAGAATTCACATTTCATAAATTTATTCACCATAATGTGATTATGATACCTACACTTTTTGGGATGGTGAATATCGAAGGTTAAGGTCAGACCTTGAAATTACAATTTTTGCATCATAATTTTACACTTTGGTTGCAACACAAAAACTGAAATTGATTTAAAGGTAGTCTCAGCTTTTGTATTTTATGCATATTGTTAAAAAGTTTAAATAATAAATGTGAGGTTAGAAGGTCAAAGTTCAAGGTCATTTTTGAGTCTAAAAACTTTACCATTACTTTAACTTTTGTATGTTAAATGATAGGGATTTCATATTTTACATGTACATTTCTTGAACAAGACCTTCCAGTGGGTACCAAATAGTTGAGCTTGACCTTGCAGTTTGAAATACCTCTGAGAAACTTTATAAATCTTGGCCATAACTTTTAACGGCTCCCATATTCAGCCTATGCATTTCTTTTGGGCAAGACCATTCCATGGGTACGAAAACTAAACTTTTGACCTTGACCTAGGAGTCTGACCTATTTTTAGAAAAAACCCAAATATTCAGCTTTGTATATATCTGTCGAATAGTAAAAAGCACCATTATCATAAAATTATTAACCTGACCCTTCATGACTTTGTCAGTGTTCTATTTTTTGTTGTTAGCATGTATTACAGTGTCAGATTACAATTTCTTACAGTGTCAACCAGCTGTTTGGAATGCCAATCATTTCTGTCCTATCAACAAAAACAGTCTCATCTGGGGAAATCTACGGGCAATATACAAGTAAGAATGTCATAATAATACAGTCTACTCTCGATAAGTTGAGCTTCAAGGGACCATCAGAAATAGTTAAACATACTGAGTACATGACCAGCAATTGTATTTTAATAGAACTTATTCCTCTTTCTCAACCAGCGTTCACAGACGTTTGTGTGTCTACTTTTAACGATCAAGCTACGTATACCTTTTATTCATCTATATGCACTTCCATGGCAAGGAAGTATTAATCATCCATCATGTAATTAATTTAATTAAATTTTTGTACAAGAGTTTAAAGTTATTTGCAGTTTGAAGAGACATATCAATTTAGCATCAGTCTATAGGGATCACATTAGTCTGTCTTAGATGTCCAGATCTGTCTGTAAGTTTCACATACATGTAAATAGCTATAATAACTTGATTCATGATATATGTAATGTTATTATTATCAACTTACTATATGGTTAATATCATCACATACATGTCAACTCTCCCTCTTTTGAAGAAAGGCTCCCTCTTTTTGACCTCATCTCCCTCCTTAGCATTTCTTGCTCGAGGGAAACCAAAATATCCCTCTTTTTGGCCCAAATCACCCTCTTTCTCCCTCTTTTTGGCAAGTTTACCAAAGAAGAATAACCCTCAAATTACATGACAAAATGCAAGAAAAGATTATAGAATGCAATAAATTATTGATATATGTTTCATAGTTTATAAATGATTTTGCATTGATAATGTAAGCACAATGAAATTATTTGAAAATTGGTTTTTCACAAAATGTCACGATTTATAAAAATATACATGTAGCAAGATGGGTTAAGGCGGAATCTCCCTCTATTTTAAGTGCCAAGGAGGGAGATCTCCCTCTTTTTAAGATTTCAATGTTGACAGGTATGCATCATCCAGTTTGGATCAAGACCATCTTCAATGTCAAGGTCATATACATGTATTTAGGGTATATCATGCAACTTATCTGTTATTTAGAAAGTCAAGCATCCGATTTTCCTCAAAAGAATTTGATTGATCTTATTCTTTTCTAGGTCGCCACAATCTTGTAATGAGCCAACAATGACACTGAAAGACATACTGACACCAAATTTGAGCAGAGTTGCTATGGTAATGATAATTTCACAAGTTCAGCTTTAAACACAAAATCCCTTTTTATTACAGCATATATATATATATTGCTTGATCATGATTATAATTCGGTCTTGTAGAAATAGAGAGTTACTTCCCATTTGTGCAGGTATCTGACGTCAACGCATTGTAACGTCATCAAATTCTATGGAAACCAGCATGAAATTCAGAGAAACAGGGTTACATGTATGCATTTTAAAAGGAATTTAATGATGTCACATTATGTTTTTACGTCATATACCTGCACAAATAGAACATAAGACTGTAAAATTGAAAAGACGGAATTTCAACTTGAGATCTCTTTGAACAAGAAACATCACGCAGACAGACTTAGGAATAAATACTACATGTCCTTGTTTTAGTGTCAAAAATTCAAGATTACATTAAGACCTCAATATTTTGACCTTGGGAGATCTGAAAACTTACTAAAGGAATTTACTATGGCATGTTCTTGTAGCATATAGTGAAGTTCAAACATGGTTACAGGACTATGTTTGAATAAAAATGATTAAGACTTGAAAAATTCCAATGATCTTTATGATTCCTAGAGTAAAATTTATACAGATATTCATACATATATATATATATTAGGTCAAGGTCGCAGTAACTTTAAGACTCTATATTCCATTGTAGTATGACACTCTAAGTAGCTTCCCTGAGGTTGATCCAGTGGCTGACAGTGTAGAAGTTGACAAGAACTGTGCACCTGTATTAATGAATGGTAAAGCTGATTTTCTATGGCCAAGTGAATTAGAGAGGTGAGTTCACTAATTATTAACTAAAGGTATATTGCCTGATGTTCAAAGGAATGCATTTTGTTGCAGCAGCAATGTCTGTCAGTCTTTTGATCTGTAATTTTTTATCTGTTTTATTATAAGTTGCTACATACTGGTATTGTTGGATTCAATTCAACTTTATACATATGACCTTAAATCATGGATTTATCTGCAAGGCCATTGAGTTACTGTGCATATGGGTATGGGCAATCAAAGTATCTGACAGAAGTATCTGAACTCTTTCCTTGTTTGAGTTTGAATGTTCACAAATTTTGGATATTCATGGATCAGAAATATGTGACAGCATTTAATTGAATTTATGAAGTTTTTGCAATGTTAAACAATTTTATGAATTTTGAATGTTTGTGAATTTTGAATTTTTGTTAAATTAATGAATATTTTGCACCGTTGATTTTTTGCAGGATATTAGGATTTCCTGTTCATTACACAGACAGTATCCAATTGTGCATAGGTAGGAGGTATCAGATACTGAAGGAAGCTTGGTGCGTTTACGTGATCAAAGCGGTCCTGTGTTCACTCTTAGACCACTTCAAGACGAAAGTACCGTAAAGGAAGGCAATACAGTGTTACAGCCATCAATAGGTCCTGTTCGTAATAAATCATCAAAGATACCAGATCCTTCATTGGCAGAGTGCCAAAAAAAAAAAAAAACAATTGCCATCATACATGCAGTTCATGTAGTTCTGCAAATTACCAATGTTGAAGATATTATTAGCAAAAATTTGAAATGATTAAAATAATTCATTAACTTTTGCTTTCAAGTTATTTCAAATGTATAAAATTTGTCTAGCAATAAACAGATCTTTTTAACTCACCTGAGCAAAGCTAAAGTCAAGTGAGCTGTTGTCATAGTGCACTGTCTGGTGTCCGTCGTTAACTTTTAACATTTTCTACATCTCCTCTGCAGCCGCAACACAGAATTTTACGAAATCTTACAGGAAGCAAGTACTCAAGGTCCTCTGCCAAGTTTGTAATTTCCTTGCTGCTTGGTCAACAAATATGGCTTCCAAGGACTCTGATTGACTTGCACATTTTAGACATCTCCTCTGCAACCGCTGCACAGAATTATACAAATATATACAGGATCAAGTACACAAGGTCTTCTACAATATTTGTTTGTGTTTTTTGTGCTAATTTGTCAACTATAACTGCTGCCAAGGGCTCAGTGATTGGCTGGCTTATTTTCAACATCTCCTCTTCATCTGCTTCACAGAATTTCATGAAACTAACCTGGAAGCAAGTACTCAAGGTCCTCTACCGTGTTTGTCCTTTGCATCTGCTGAACAGAATTTCATGAAACCTTACAGGTAAGCAAGTACTGCAAGGGCCTCTCCAAACCTGACATGGCAGTTTTTTACCTTATTTTGGCCAGGTTACAAAACAAAATCCGGCTAATGAAATTACGATATCCGTCCATCTGTCTGTCTGCGTCAACAATATTGTTCAGCTGTTGCGTTTAGGTTAGTTATGAAAGAACTGAAAGGGTTACAATCTTCAAACTTGGTATAAAGATACAGCTTGGTAAGAGGATCTGAAAGCAGGTATTGCTTTTGACCTTGAGGTTTGTTTTTTACCTTGAAAAATTTTATTTTGCATTTAGATTCGTTGTGAAAGAAACTACAAGGGGTACAGTCTTCAAACTTGTCAAAAAGATACAGCATGGTAAAAGGATCTGAACCAATTATTGCTTTTGACCTTGACCTTTAGGTTTAACCTTGACCTTGAAAAATGTAATTTTGCATTAGATTTGTTGTGAAAGACATAGAAGGGGTACAATCTTCAAACTTGTTACAAAGATAAATCATGGTGAGAGGATCTTTACACAGATATTGACCTTGACCTTTAGGTTTGACCTTGACAAATGTAATTTAGAGTGTACAAATACTATATGGATTTTACATTCAAACTTTACATAGAGATAGGAAATAATGAGTTGACTTTATTTCAGGTATTGACTTTGAAGATAATTTTGAATTTGACTTTACCATAGTAAGGTACCAATCATTTATCACATTTAAACTTTGCATAGAGATAGATCTAAGCAAGTGGACCTGATTTCAGGTATTGATCTTGATCTTGAGATTTGACCTCGACCTTGGAAATAGGATTTTGAATTATTCTATGTTGTACCAATGTTATATGTATATGAAACCATGAGTAAGACTTTATTGTACAATATTAGATGCAGCACAGTAAAATTTTACATGGAGGTAGAAGATGATATTTTAAAAACAGGCTTTTATTCAGGTTTTTAGCTCACCTAGACGAAGTTGAGTGAGCTTATGCTATACCCCCGCGCGTCCGCGTCCGAGTCCGGTTAAGAAGTTTGGGGTAGCTCAGTATTAGGCAAAGTACTGATGCTACAGTAACCAAACTTGCACAAGTGATTCATCTTTGGATGCTGTGGTGAACCCATGCATCAGATGCTGCATCTGACCTACATTTTCCGCTTGAGTGACTTGGTTAAGAAGTTTGGGGTACATGTTGCAGAGTGGCTTGGTTAAGAAGTTTGGGGTAGCTCAGTATCTGACAAAGTACTGATGCTACAGTAACCAAACTTGCACAAGTGATTCAACTTTGAATGCCGAGATGGACCCATGCATCAGATGCAGCATCTGACCTACATTTTCCACGTGAGTAACTTGGTTAAGAAGTTTGGGGTAGCTCAGAGTGGCTTGGTTAAGAAGTTTGGGGTAGCTCAGTATCTGACAAAGTACTGGTGCTACAGTAACCAAACTTGCACAAGCAATTTATCTTGGGATGCCAAGATGGAACCATGCAGCATCTGACCTACTTTTTCCACTTGAGTGATTTTGCTTTTAAAAGCCAATATTGAGCAAAGTATAAGTGCTACATGTATCAAACTTGCATATTGGATGTATCTTTGATCAAACTTTCATAAAATGTCCTTGACCTACTTTTCCGCTTGAGTGATTTTGCCTTTAAAAGCCAATACTGAGCAAATTAGTGCTACATGTACCAAACTTGTATATTGGATGTATCTTTGATCAGACTTTCATAAAATGACCTTGACCTACTTTTTCCACTTGAGTGATTTTGCTTTTAAAAGCCAATATTGAGCAAAGAATAAGTGCTACATGTATCAAACTTGCATATTGGATGTATCTTTGATCAAACATTCATAAAATGACCTTGACCTACTTTTTCTGCTTGAGTGATTTTGCCTTTAAAAGCAAATATTAAGCAAAGTATAAGTGCTACATGTACCAAACTTGCATATTGGATGTATCTTTGATCAAACTTTCATAAAATGACTTTGACCTACTTTTTCCACTTGAATAATTTTGCCTTTAAAAGCCAATATACATGTACTAAGAAATATATTTGAATTGAATTTTGCTGCCACGAGGTGAGCTTCGTAGTCTGTGATTACCTATGTTTTTCTTTTCTATGAACTGGACATGCATCATTACTCTATAAAGTAGAGTATGACATAGAGGTAGAACATGGTTAGTGGAACTGATTTCTGGTACTGAAATTAACCTTGAGGATTTACCTGGACCTTGAAGATATGATTTTGAATTGGACTAAATTGAGTAAAACTCTATAGAAACTGACACACTGAAACTTTGAAGAGAGATATTAATATTGCACTCTGTTGCCTTCAATGGACATGCAATGTTTCAAACCACAATCTGCTGCCAGCAATTAGGCCATTAATTCCGTCTTATGAAACCATTTTGACTTCAGAGTAAAAAATAACATCAAATATTATGATGTCGGGTATTAGTGTGCATAAAGTGCAAGTCCACTGTGGCAATATGAAAATAGTATACTGTGGTATTGTGAAAATAGTTATTGGGGACACTGTCCTGTTCACTTAATCCAGAGCACCCTGTTTTGGCGATTTATTCTGTCATCTGAAGAATTTACCTTTATATTAAATTTTCCGAGAATTGACCTACCTTAGTCGTTACTGGAAATTAACTTCAACTTACCCATATCAGCTGACTTCAAACCGCAATATGAAAAATAAAATGTCTACGGGAAAATTCCATGTAAATTTCAAGCCGCCGCCATATTGTTCTCCGTGTCAACAATAGTAAACAGTGACGTCAAAGCTCCCGACGTCACGCATTTTCAGCGATTTTACTATAGAAAATCCCCGTAGACTTTTTATTTTCCATCCTATTTCTAACTTAATTGACATACAGCCAAAACAATGGTATTTTCTGTTACGACTAAAGAAGTACAATAAAATTGATATCTTTTCGGAAGATGACAGTATCATATCTTAGAGAAAACCAGGAAAACAGGGTGCTCTGGATTTAGTGAACAGGACAGTAGACCATTCTGTTTTTAACTCGCCAGGACGAAAAAGTCCGGAGAACTAATGCCATACTCTCGGCATCATTGTCGTCATCGTCTGTAGACAAAACTTAAACCTGGGCTATATCTCTTGAACTATAAGACGTATTGCTTTGATATTTCAAATGTAGATACCATGAGACAAGACCTTTCATTTGAGACCATGACTTGACCTCGTGACCTTTACCTTGGACTTTTACCTACTTTTAAAAAACTTTAACCTGGGCTATATCTCTTGAACTATAAGGGGTAGTGCTTTGATATTTCACATGTAGATACCTTGAGACGAGACCTTTCATTTTAGACCATGACCTATGATCTAGTGACCTTGACCTTGGACTTTGACCTACTTTTCAAAATCTTTAACCTGGACTATATCTCTTGAACTATACTTGGTAGGGCTTTGATATTTTACATATAGATTTCTTGTGACGAGACCTTTCGATTGGAACCATGACCTTTGACCTAATGACCTTGACCTTTGACCTACTTTTCAAAAACTTTAACTTGGGCTATATCTCTTGAACTATAGGTGGTAGGGCTTTGATATTTCACATGTAGATACCTCTTGATGAGACCTTTCATTTGAGACCATGACCTTTGACCTAGTGACCTTTACCTTGGACTTTGACTTTTCAAAAAACTTTGACCTGGGCTATATCTCTTTAATTAAACATGGTAGGGCTTTGATAATTTACATGCAAATTTCTGTGACAAGACCTTTCATTTGGGACTTTGACCTCTTGACCTTGGACTTTGACCTACTTTTCAAAAACATTAACCTGGGCTATATCTCTTGAACTATACTTGGTAGGGCTTTGATATTTCTGTAATGAGACCTTTCGTTGGGAATATGACCTTTGACCTAGTGACGTTGACCTTGAACTTTGACCTATTTTTCAAAAACTTTAACCTGGGCTATATCTCTTGAACTATAGGTGGTATGGCTTTGATATTTCACATGTATATACCTTGTGATGAGGCCTTTCATTTGAGAACATGACCTTTGACCTAGTGACCTTGACCTTGGACTTTGACTTACTTTTCAAAAACTTTAACCTGGGCTATATCTCTTGAGCTATAAGTGGTAGGGCTTTGATATTTCACATGTAGATACCTTGAGACGAGACCTTTCATTTTAGACCATGACCTATGATCTAGTGACCTTGACCTTGGACTTTGACCTACTTTTCAAAATCTTTAACCTGGACTATATCTCTTGAACTATACTTGGTAGGGCTTTGATATTTTACATATAGATTTCTTGTGACGAGACCTTTCGATTGGAACCATGACCTTTGACCTAATGACCTTGACCTTTGACCTACTTTTCAAAAACTTTAACTTGGGCTATATCTCTTGAACTATAGGTGGTAGGGCTTTGATATTTCACATGTAGATACCTCTTGATGAGACCTTTCATTTGAGACCATGACCTTTGACCTAGTGACCTTTACCTTGGACTTTGACTTTTCAAAAAACTTTGACCTGGGCTATATCTCTTTAACTAAACATGGTAGGGCTTTGATAATTTACATGCAGATTTCTGTGACAAGACCTTTCATTTGGGACCATGACCTTTGACCTCTTGACCTTGGACTTTGACCTACTTTTCAAAAACATTAACCTGGGCTATATCTCTTGAACTATACTTGGTAGGGCTTTGATATTTCTGTAACGAGACCTTTCGTTGGGAATATGACCTTTGACCTAGTGACGTTGACCTTGAACTTTGACCTATTTTTCAAAAACTTTAACCTGGGCTATATCTCTTGAACTATAGGTGGTATGGCTTTGATATTTCACATGTATATACCTTGTGATGAGGCCTTTCATTTGAGAACATGACCTTTGACCTAGTGACCTTGACCTTGGACTTTGACTTACTTTTCAAAAACTTTAACCTGGGCTATATCTCTTGAGCTATAAGTGGTAGGGCTTTGATATTTCACATGTAGATACCTTGTGAAGAGACCTTTCATATGGGACCATGACCTTTGACCTAGTTACCTTGACCTTGGACTTTGACTTACTTATCAAAAACTTTTTGGGCTATATCTCTTGAACTGTACATGGTAGGGCTTTGATATTTCACATGAAAATACCTTGTGACAAGACCTTTAATTTGTGACCACCATGACCTTTGACCTAGTGACCTTGACCTTGGACTTTGACCTCATTTCCAAAAACTTTAACCTGGGCTATATCTTTTGAACTATAAGGGGTAGTGCTTTGATATTTCACATGTAAATACCTTGTGATGAGAACTTTCATTTGAGACCATGACCTTTGATCTAGTGACCTTTACCTTGGACTTTGACTTACTTTTCAAAAACTTTAACCTGGGCTATATCTCTTGAACTAAAAGGGGTATTGCTTTGATATTTCACATTTAGATACCTTGTGACGAGACCTTTCATTTAAGACAATGACCTTTGACCTAGTGACCTTACTTATCAAAAACTTTTTGGGCTATATCTCTTGAACTGTACATGGTAGGGCTTTGATATTTCACATGTAGATACCCTGTGAAGAGACCTTTCGTTTGGGACCATGACCTTTGACCTAGTGACCTTGGACTTTGACTACTTTTCACAAACTTTAACCTGGGCTATATCTCTTGATTTGTACGTGGTAGGGCTTTGATATTTCACATGTAGATTTCTTGCGACTAGACCTTTCATTTGGGACCATGACCTTTGACCTTAGGACCTTGATCTTGGACTTTGACCTACTTTTCAAAAACTTTAACCTTTGCTATATCTCTTTAATGGGATAGGGCTTTGATATTTCACATGTACCGGTAGATACCTTGTGACAAGACCTTTCATTTGAGACCATGGCCTTTGACCTAGTGACCTTGACCTTAACCTCTGACCTACTTTTCAAAAATTTTTACCTTGACTATATCTCTTGAACTATAATGAGTAGGGCTTTGATATTTTACATGTAGGTACTATGTGATGGGACCTTTCATTTGAGACCATGTCCGTTTACCTAGTAACCTTGACCTTGGACTTTGACCTACTTTTGGTCCTCATTTCTTTAACTTTAAGGGAAAGGATTTTTATATTTCATGCATGTACTTATTATTGCCAAGACCTTTCATTTGACAATGACCATTAACTAAGTGACCTTGACCTTAACCATTGAATTACTTTTAATTACTTATACTTTGGCTGTATCTGTAATAGCTGTCTAAAGGATAACACTAATATTAGATGTATAGACTCTTCATGACAATGCTTTCTGTAATTTAGAAGTTATTTGATTTTTTACAAAAACCTGCAACGGTGAGCTATGTAATCTTTGATTACCCTATGCTTATTGCGAGCATGTAAATATTTTCACAAAAATATGTTTTGAGGTCCAAAATGACTTTGTCCTTTGACCCCTGAGCTTGAAAACCAATTTGGCTCTTCTACTCGTTTTAGTGAATTTACATTACAAATTTCAAAATTCTAGTTCAGTTTAGTATCTGTCTTGTTTACAAGACCTACACAATTAACAAACTTTTTGCGTGTAACCCCCTATCCCTTACACATAATTTTTCAATTATGCATAAAAATATAAGAAAATCTGTTTTATATGTGAAAGATCATGTCTTCTCCAAAACATTTTAATGAAAATAGATCTTGTGATACAACATATGATATTCTTGACATTTAACCCCTGACCTTGAAAATCAATAGGGTTCTTCCTCTGATTAAGGTTAATCTACATGGCAAGTTCGAGGTTCCTACCTGAAACAGGTTTTACAAGACCTTCAGCTTATACAAATGTGTGCATGTGACCCCCTTCCTTTCTCTTTCGCCTAATTTCTCAATTATATATGCGGCAAAAAGATATGTAAACAAGTTACATATGTGAAAGATCGACATGCCTTCTCCTTTAGGTAACATGTTTCAAAACGTTTTGACCAAAAATTTTTAATAAATTTTGAAATATTTTAAAATAATTTTTTAGCCCAAATATGATCTGACCTTCGACTTTGAAAATGAGTAGTAATATTTTGGTCATCTAACCCCATCTACATGGCAAATTTGAACGTCCTAGCTCAAATGGTTTGGTTTCTATCTTTACAAGTCTTAGATCCCAACGAATGCGTGTGTATTGCCCCCCCCCCCCCCCCCCCCCCTAAGCACAATTTCTCAATTATGGGACCTCGTTACATATGTGAAAGATTGTGCCTTGTCATTTAGGTTTATCAAGTTTCAAAACAATTTTACAAAAACACTGAGCTTTAAGATTTCTACAAAGATGAACTTGACGAATTATTGTGTTCGTTAAACCCAGTTAGTTAACTAGTTTGGTCTCTTTCTTGTTTACAAGGGGACGGACATCGCCGTACTATAACACGTTCGGTCTAAAGACAGACTTATAAAAACGAAATTTAAAAAATAATTTGAAATGTCATGAATCACACATAATTTTATATCACATTGTCGTGACAAGGTATATAAAATTGATCTTTAAAAAATGACGGACAGACATAGGTCCTGAAAGGTCAAGTTAACTCAGTGAATAGAACTTTCGATTCAGTATCAACATTGCGGTGTTAGGGGGAGCATCCATCAATGTTACTGATTTTCATGTCACCTCCATGGCCAGGCTCCAATGCAATAGCAACAGATAGGGATCATTATCTGGCGCTGCCGTCTGTCTGTCCATCTGTCTGGTAGTCACACTTTGAAAGTTTCACATCTTTTGCTATTTTACTTGATAGACACTATACATGTATATCTTTCAATTTTAAAGTGACGGCAAAGCAAGATGGGACTCGACGCTAAAATGTAGATCATGGTCACTTTCATACGAAAGCCCGCAGGTGACAGGTATGAATTATAATTTATCTGGCGGCCGCCAGATAATTATCTGGCGGCCGCCACTTAATTTAACCGCCAGATAAATTAAGTGGCGGCCGCCAGATAAATTAAGTGGCGGCCACCAGTTAAATTACGTGGCGGCCGCCAGATAAATATCTGGCGGACGCCACTTAATCTATCTGGCGGCCGCCACATAATTATCTGGCGGCCGCCACATAATTATCTGGCGGCCGCCACATAATTATCTGGCGGCCGCCAGAAAAATCTTTTGTTACATTTCATCTGGTTATTTTGCATCTGTCATATCAAAGAGATTGAAAGAGAGGATGAATTTAGCACCCTAGAGAACAGAAAGAACATGTTATGCATTGATTTTGTTTCAATTTATTGTAAATTATGTGGCGGCCGCCAGATAAATAAGTGCATGGTGGCCGCCAGATAATTATGTGGCGGCCGCCAGATAATTATGTGGCGGCCGCCAGATAATTATGTGGCGGCCGCCAGATAAATCATAATTCATACCTGTCACCTACGGGCTTCCGTACTTTTAGATACTTTAAATAGCGTCTACAACAGGCACTTCTATGAATTGTTTAAAGATGGGGTGTCCGAAACTTTTATCTTGTGTACAAAGAGGGCGGGGGCATATATGAGTACATCACAAACACATACACTTGCGTTGGCTTTAGAACTGAGATTTCCGTTCTCCTGCGGAAGTACAAGCCATACATCTTAGCATATCCAGGAAGAGGGAAGGAAATTTATTTAGGTCATCTCAATTAACTTCGACTCGTCGTGTGCGGATCTTAAATTTATATATAAGACTGATATCTATTTGTTCAACTCTTTATTTAAGGGAGACAATGACCACGGTCATCTGTAACAAAAGAAAGATAATTGTAAAGTACAATCAATAATAAAAGGAATTGACAAGATATATACTTCTCTAGATCCCCCCCCCCCACCTCTCTCTCTGACTTGAATAAAAATGCGCTCTTCGATCGAACTTGTTTGCTGAAAATTACAATCTGGATCCTTTTGAACGGACTTGAACCACCACCCACTGGATCTTTTAGGATCTCTGAATGTTTCAAATTAATAAAAATAAATAAAATCAGAGAAGCAATACTCCAAATACTGCGTATTACAACTTGTGATTTTAGCCAGGTTTCATCAAGATCTGCACATTTTGTATTTGTTATACTCTCTAGCAGTACATGTATTATTGGCTCGTTTTAGTCTTCTAATTGTTTACCTATCCAGGCCAAAGGATAGATGTTGTCGATGATACCTTGTCCCGGGCCACGGAAAAGGGTAGGGGCAAAAGTGACCATTTTTGGCCCCAATCAGAATTTTTTAAAAAGTTATATTTTCTTATTCAGTATGCTTCTTCTAAACAAAAAATGACAAATTTTGTGATTTTTTGAAAACTGTGCCTTTCAGGGCAAAATGATTGAATGTTTAGTACTATGTCTTCACATTAGAAATTCTGATTTTTGGCAAGGGACATACATACCTGCAGTTGTAAGCTCTAGAGCAAGGGCGTGTAACAGGTTCAAACTCATATGGGACATTCCTTTTTATATTCTGAATGTACATGGAAAGTATAAGCTTGTTACATGCGCTTGCTCTATATATACTATAAACTATAATGTTAAAATCTGGTTGTTATCATTTTACTACTAATTTCTATAGTAGTGGGCAATTTTGGCGGGAAATAACACTCATATTAGTTGATTATATCTATTTGCGATTCAGTTTCAATAAACAACAATATATCTATTCTTACTTGAAAGATAAAAAATAGTATGAAAACAATTTTTGAAAATAGCAAAAAGTGGGGCCAAAAACGGCAGATTTTGCCCCTACCCCTTTCAAATCCGATCGACAATGCATTGTCCCAAAAATCAATGATCATATTGTTATACTTTCAACTTCTTGTAATATTAATATATGTGTAATTAAGAATTATATCTAGATGAACTCCCCTCCTTAAAATTTGCCCCCCCATGCTTAAAACTGTTCCCCGTTTTTACTTTTTTTTCAAAACCATATATTCTTAACCCCCCCCCCCCCTTCATTTTTTTTTCTGACGACTCTTAGATATGTCCAATGAAGATGCCACAAATGTGACGCTACATAACATGTCATTTAGAAAAAGTATCACAGGAGTATATATACAGTAGAGGAAATTGTGTGACAAAATAAAATCTACACAAATAAATATACATGTAACCTATATATATATATAACATCTGCTTTGTTTCAGAATTTGAGGAAAGACAACATCAGCACTGCCAAAAAAAAAAAAAAAAAAAAAAATGCATATCCTGTTTATGAGGCGCCGTTTTACTATTTATTCCCTATTTTTTGATATCACAAATTCGAATTTGTGATATCACAAATTCGATTTTTTGATATCAGAAATTCAGTCATATTTTGTGATATCAAAAAATCGATTTTTTGATATCACAAATTATATTTTGTAATATCAAATAATCGAATTTTTGATATCACAAATTCGAATTTGTGATATCACAAATTCAATTTTGTGATATCAAAAAATCGAATTTGTGATATGAAAAAATCGAATTTGTGATATCACAAATTCTATTTCTTGATAAAAAAAGTAGGGAATAAATAGTAAAACGGCTAATACAAATTGATTTTATGATATCAAAAATTCAATCATTTGATATCAAAAAATAGAATTTGTGATATCAAAAAATCGATTTGTTGATATCACAAATTCCGTTATATTTTGTGATATCACAAAATCGATTTTTTGATTTCATAAATTCTATTTTGTGATATCACAAAATCAATTTTTTGATATCACAAATTCGATTATTTGATATCACAAATTCGATTATTTGATATATAAATTGTAATTTTTGATATCACAAAATCTTATCGAATTTTTGATATCATAAATTCGATTTTTTTGATATCAAATAATCGATTTTGTGATATCAAAAAATGAATTTTTGAAATCACAAATTATTTTTTGATATCAAAAAATAAATTTGTGATATCAAAAAATAGATTTGTGATATCAAAAAATAAATTTATGATATCAAAAAAATAGGGAATAAATAGTAAAACGGCGCCTCATACCTGTTATGTATAAAAATTGTCAATTTACAGGAAGTGACATATCTCAGGAAATTTTTTCGATATCCGCTCATGTAGGAGTGTAAAAAAATTTCCTCGTTTTTTCTTAAGTCTTCAAATACTACTTGCAAAGTTGATACTAACATGGCTTTAAGGGGACGTCTTTCAGATGAGAATGAGCATCGGCTTGTGAAAAACTTCGAGCTCCTACTCAGTGACCTGGACTTAAATGACATCATCGCTCCTTTTATTGCATCCGGGTATTTTGAAGTTGGGATAGAGGATATTATCAAAGCTGAAGCACAGCCACCGACACCGAGAAATAAAAACCAAAAATTCATACAAAAATTGTTGAAGTGCAGTGATTCAGCCTATGGTTTATTGCGAACAACTTTGTTAGAGAAGGGGTTTCATCACATCGTGGATGCACTAGACAAAACAGACGTTACGAATGTCTCTCTACCAAAAGGTAAAATGGTTTGTCAGTAGTTGGGCAAATTAAGACAAAAGTTAACTTGATTTTATATTTCTATAAATGGGGGTGGGGGTGGACAGGGGGGTACAGCTCTCCTCGTCCCGCCTTCCTCTCCCTCCCATTCACCCTTCCCTGCCTCCCCCTCTCTCTACCTCCTCCCCCTTTTTTCTCCTACTCTCCCTCCTCCCTCTCGCTTTCTCCCCTCCCTTTCACCCTGTCCACCCTCATAATGAATGGTAAATGGGAAACTAATTCTATCCATTGAACAATACACCCAAAAAGAAAAGAAGCC
The DNA here is from genome assembly GCA_033119305.1 of Pinctada imbricata. NCBI lineage: Eukaryota > Metazoa > Mollusca > Bivalvia > Pterioida > Pteriidae > Pinctada > Pinctada imbricata. Next base: position 64,080,447 of record VSWD01000005.1, on the reverse strand, counting down.
CGGGGTGAGTGAGCATCTCCTGCTTGCCAGAAACATATACTGTAAACGTGTAAATTTTCGCGTGGGGTAATTTTCGAGTTTTCGCGAATCTAGGTAGTTCGTTAAAATTCCCCCACGCGAACAAATCCCTGCTACATTCTTACCATGGGAAAGACCTACGGAATCATTATAATATTTTTTTTTTTTTGGTAGATCGAGGTATCAACACCAAAAATTGAGGAAAAACTGCATCATGCGTGTAGCGCAAGATGCATTAAGTTTTCCCTCAATTTTTGGTGTTGATACCTCGATCAACCAAAAAATATTACAATAATTACTTATCATTCCATTTATTCGCGTTCCAACGTTTATTTGCAACTTTGAAATTGTGTTGCCAACGACGTTGCTAAGCGCGTACTTCCGGTTTGGGCCGATGCAGGTATCAACATAATTTCTCGGCCAATCAGAATCTTCGTTTCTAGAGAATAACTATTGAAATTTAATGATATTTTTATCGCGAAAAATTCCCCATCCGTAATGTATTAATGTTATTATCGTGAAAATTTTCCCCAGCGAAAATAAGCACGTTTACAGTAAAGAGCCATTACGTATTATGTTACATTTGTTTGATATCCCATACCTCTGTGACCTACCTTGGTAGAAGAATATTTTGGTAAGGATCGCGAACCATGCACTTGTAGTGTTTTCCCAAGCTTGCGCACAGTGAGGTTGATGATATATTTCTGGTCGATCGTCTAAGGGATATTAAAATGTGCTTGGGTGGGGAGGGGGGGGGTAGAGTTTTTTTTTTCTTAAATAGACTAAGTAAATTATCGCTGTTTAGAAATCGAATGAATTGCGATACAGGCAATCGTTAAACCACGCACTGAATTCTGCGACATGGGATATAAATTTAACGACATACACGGGCGATACTTTGCTGTCGCCTCGCACACTGAAGAGTTTTAAAATACATGGATATAAAAGTATGTAACACAATAATGTTTGTAAACTTCGTTAACTCAGTCGGTAAGGGTTTAACCTTGAACTTGGATGATCATTAGTTCGAACCCTATCGATACCTCATTGAAATATTTCTATTTTTATCATGCTTTTTTAGTGAAAATATTTTTATCTTCTTTTTTATGTGAAAATGTCCATGGGTTGATATACTTTTCTTGTTTTATGTTTTATACATGAAAGGTCACTGTCATGCACAATTTCGCAGAAGTTGACCCTTGCATCACCGACTTACTTCAATTTTCATATGATTTGCTATTGCTAGCCATACAATTTTGACCAGGATATGATAGAATTGTGAAAAAATAAAATGAAAATAAACTAAGTGGATAGGTAAAAATAACTTTATAGAAATGGGATATTTTTAGCTCACCTGAGCGAAGCTCAAGTGAGCTATTGTCATAGCGTGGCGTCCGCCGTCCGTCCGTCCGTCTTAAACTTTTCACATTTTCGACTTCTCAAGAATCACCAAAAAGATTTTGATGAAACTTGGTAGGAATGAAGTGCTCATGGTCATGGTCCCCTACAAGTGTTGTTGTTTTTCGTCAAAAGGTGGCGCCACCACAGGCAAAAGTAGGTCACAGGGAGTACCCTCCTTTGACAAACTTCTTCTTCAGAACTGAAGCACATATTGGCAAACCGAAAGCATCTGGATGATCTAGAAGGGCTGCAATATTGAACGACGCCATTGTGGGGGTATTATTAGTTACATAGTAAGTTAGTGACCTGATACGGAAAAATACATGGTGTGAAAAGAAAACCCGTATCGGGCGAGGCGAAGCCGAGTCCGATACGGGTTTTCTTTTCACACCATGTATTTTTCCGTACCAGGTCACTAACTTACTATGTAACGAATTCATAACGCCTCAGACCCATGACTGCATGCATTACTCGTCCACGGAAATCGGACGCCTAATACGGTTTTCTTTTTCACGGCGTCACGTGACAATGAGATCGCGACAATTTTGTCTGAGGCGTGCTAATTATGTTTTGTATTTCAATTTGTTTTACAGCTAGAGACAGGCTAGATGAGCTTGGTACAGAACTACGTGAACTGCCACTTGACGACCGTAGTGTGATGAAGTTTAATCTAACCATTGGGAAGGACATGGCCATTCTAGGACATGCCATGGGATTTGTGACCACTGAAATTGACCACATCATAATGGAATCCCATTATTCTGTAGCAACACAGATGCACAAATTATTTACAAAATGGAGGCAACGTTATAGCCGGGGTGCAACTTTAGGATTACTTACAGCGACATTGAAAAGAGCTGAATCGTATGGTGCTGATGTCAACTGGGACAAGTATGATGATGCGCTAAAAGACTTGAAGAAATCGCTGTCTATGGACTAGAAATGAAGTTTGTATTTTACTCTACAAAGAGTACCCCCCTCCAAAAAATAGATAAATAAAATGTCAAAAAAATCTTGCCACTGTAATTGTCCTTCACAAATGATATGAACACGACTTTTTCAGCTCACCTGAGCGAAGAAGCTTTGATTGGCTGACGCATTTTCGACATTTCGATCATCTGCAACGGCTGCTGACGCATTTTCGACATTTCGATCATCTGCAACGGCTGCACAAAATTTCAAGAAGCATTACATGAGGCAAGTAACAAAGGTCCTCTACCAAATTTCTTTTTTTCTTCAAGCCGATCGGTCGACACAAATATGGTTGCCAAGGCTCTGATTGGCTGGTCAACACATTTTCGATATATCCTCTGTGAGCGCTTCATAGGCTTTCACGAAACCTTGTACATGTACAGAAAGCAAGTATCGTTTGTGCTTTTCGAGCCGATCGATCAACAAATTGTGCCACCAAGGGCTCGCTGATACATTTTCGATATTTCCTCCGTAAGGTCATATGTAAGTGGTTCAGGTCACAGATTGAAAATGTTTAAAATCCTTGTTTACAGTCTAGAGGGCATAGATTTGATTGGATCTTCACCAAACTTTGTATGCTCATTGCTGTTGACAAGAGGAAGTATTCTTTAGATTGCCAAGGTTATATATAGGTCAAGGTCACAGATTGGAAATGCTTAAAATACTTGTTTACAGCTTAGAGGACACAGTTTTAATTGGATCTTGACAAAACCTCATACACTAATTGCTTATGACAAGAGAAAGAATCCTATTGATTTTCAAGGTCATAGGTCAAAGATCAAGGTCGCAGATTGGAATTGGTCAAAATCCTTGAATAAACTCTTAAGGTGGATTTTCGTCAAAGTCAATGCAAGTGGCATTAAGAAGAACCCATTTGATGATCAAGGTCGAAGGTTGAGCTCATAGATATGAGGTAAAGATCATTGATATAAAGGGGCTTTTTATCCCCTACAAAATAGTTGAAGGGGGATATAGTAATGCCGTCGTTCGTGTGTAAGAGGGTGTATTCGTTAGTGTGTGTGGGCGTCATACTTTTTGTATACAGCATGAAGGAAGCAGTTTTGATTGGATCTTTACAAAACTTCATACACTTATTGCTAATGACAAGAGGAGGAACCCTATTGATTTTCAAGGTCAGAGGTCAAGATCACAAATTAGAAATGTTTAAAATCTATGTATACATCAAAGAGGTTTTGTCTATGGACAAGATATGAAGTTTGTAGTTTTGGTTGGATCTTTACCAAACTTCATAAAATTATTGCTTATGACAAGAGGAAGAACCCTATTGATTTTTAATGTCATAGGTCAGAAGTCAAGGTCACAGATTGGAAATGTTTAAAATCCTTGTATACAGCCAAGAGCTTGCAGTTTTGGCTGGTTCTTTACCACTTCATTGAATTATTGCGTATGACAAAAGGGAGAAGCCTATTGATTTTCAAGGTCATAGGTTAAAGGTCAAGGTCACAGATTGGAAATGTTTTAAGTCCTTGTATACAGCCAAGATGTTGCAGTTTTGGTTGGTCATAAATTAGAAATGTTTTAAATCCTTGTATACAACCCAAAGGTTGCAGTTTTTTTATCTTCACCAATCGCTTATGATAAGAGGAAGAACCATATTGATTTTCAAGGTCATAGGTCAAAGGACAAGGTCACAGATTGAACATGATTAAAATCCTTGTATGCAGTCTAGAGGGCAGATTTGAGTGGATCTTCACCAAACTTCATACGCTTTTTATGCCCCCAGAATCAAAGATTCGGGGCATATAGTTTTTGGCCTGTCCGTCTGTTTGTCTGTCTGTTTGTCCAAAAAACTTTAACATTGGACATAACTTTTGAATGGGAAGTGATAGGCTTTCATATTTCACATGTGTATTCTTTGTGACAAGACCTTTCCATTGATATCAAAATTTTTGACCTCATGACCTTAACCTTGACCTTGGACCTTCTTTTCAAAAACTTTAACATTGTGCATAACTTTTGCTTGGTAAGTGATAAGGCTTTCATATGTCACATGTATATTCCTTGTGACAAGACCTTTCCACTGATGCCAAAATTTTTGACCTCGTGACCATGGACTTGACCTTTGACTTTCTTTTCAAAAACTTTAACATTGGGCATAACTTTTGAATGGTAAGTGATAAGGATTTCATATGTGTATTCCTTGTGACAAGACCTTTTCATTGATACCATTTTTTTTTTACCTTTTGACCTTGACATTTACCTTTTACCTACTTTTCAAAAACTTTAACATTGGGCATAATTTTTGAATGGTAAGTGATGTGGCTTTCATATTTGACATGTGTATTCCTTGTGAAAAGACCTTTCCATTGATACCAAAATTTTTGACCTCGTGACCACATGACCTTTGACCTACTTTTCAGAAACTTCAACATTGGGCATAACTTTTGAATTGTAAGTTATAGGACTTTGATATTCTAGTGTATTTGTTATGTTAAAACCTTTCTATTGATACCAAATCTTTGACCTTGACTTTGACCTTTGACCTACTTTACAAAAATTTTAACATTTTGAATATTTTTTAAGTGGTAAGTGATAGGGCTTTGATATTTCACATGTATATTCCTTGTCTCAAGAATTTTCCATCGGTGCCAAAAAATATAAACCCAGTGACCCTGACTTTGACCTTTCACATACATGTACATAACAGAAAATGGTGTTTATACGAACAAAGATGCCACTGGGGGCATTCGTGTTTCACAAACACAGGACTTTTTTATGCCCCCTAATCTTTGATTCCGGGGGCATATAGTTTTTGGCCTGTCCATCTGTTTGTCTGTCTGTCTATTTGTCCGAAAAACTTTAACATTTGACATAACTTTTGAATGGGAAGTGATAGGGCTTTCATGCATATTTTACATGTGTACTCCTTGTGACAAGACCTTTCCATTGATACCAAAAATTTTGACCTTGTGACCTTGACCTTGTCCTTTGACCTACTTTTCAAAAACTTTAACATTGGGCATAACTTTTGATAGGTAAGTGACAGGGCATTTAAATTTCACATGTGTATTTCTTGTTACAAGACCTTTCCATTAATATCAAAATTTTTGACCTCGTGACCTTGACCTTTGACTTTCTTTTCAAAAACTTTAACATTGGGCATAAGTTTAGAATGGTTAGTGATAGAGCTTTCATATTTGACATGTGTATTCCTTGTGACAAGACCTTTCCCTTGATACCAAAATTTTTGACCTCGTGACCTTAACCTTGACCTTTGACCTACTTTCCAAAAACTTTAACATTGGGCAAGTTTTAAATGGTTAGTGATAGAGCTTTCATATTTGACATGTGTATTCTTTGTGACAAGACCTTTCCATTGATACCAAAATTTTTGACCTCGTGACCTTGACCTTTGACCTTTTAATCCAGTGACCTTGACTTTGACCTTTCACATACATGCATGTACTTAACAGAAAATAGTGTTTATACAAACAAAGATGCCACCGGGGGCATTCGTGTTTCACAAACACAGGACTTTTTTTGCTTATGACATGTGTAAGGTCAAGGTCAAAGGTCAAAGTCACAGATTGGAAATGTTTAAAATATCTGTATACAGCATTGAGAGCACAATTTCGATTGGAACATGCAAAGATATAAAGGCTGTTGTATATTTGTAATAATATATATGCATCTTCTCGAGACAAGTGTACGCAATATCCGAAGATAAACTTGTCTCGAGAAGATTATTTCATTTGTATACGAGTAAATTGATGACGTACGAGGGGATGCTACGCTTTGCATTGCTTAGGTTTTTATTTAAGAAATAAAAAATGACAAGCCTGGCTCTATTGTCTCATAATGCCCTCGCGTCCTCAGCCAATCACATTTATCACCTCGCCGCTGACGCCCGAGCGTCCTCATCCAATCACATTTATTACCGAGCCGCGTCAGCGTCGAGGTGATAAATTTGATTGGCTGAGGACGCGAGGGCATTATGAGACAATAGAGCCCGGCTTGTCATTTTTTATTTCTATTCTAATGATGACCATCGATTCTTGGTAAAAAACAGTTCCTGTCGGTTTATCTGCTTTCAGAAAATGAGTAGGCGTTGCTTATTGCTATAGGGCCTATATTGGAGAATAGAGCCCGGCTCGCGTTTGTTGTCTATTAGGGAAAAAGAATCAAGTCATATTAGAATTGTAGTTTTGATAGGAATTAATATGGCGATTCGGACTATAGCCATCAAAAGTAATCTATTAAACTATCCTCAAACAAATCTTGCATCGATGTCATTTTCTTATCATGTGTCGGATTGAGTTAAAGTCACCAGATTCGTGTGAAAGAATAAGAGATGGAGGGGATGACTGGGCATGATTTTAAGTTTTTTTCTCCCCAGAAATTTCAACAAATGAAATTGTAACTGTTTCCTACTTTATGCGGACATTCAAATTATAATTAAAATTTTATGGAGTGTGTGTACATGCGTGAATTAAATTCATGAAAACTTTCTGTTATTATCATTCGCACTGCATTAAAAACGAATTTAAAACAATCATCAAGTGCCCTTTTAGCCATTTAACATTTTGGAAAATCACATGGAAAATCAACATTGTGATTGCAGTACTTATAATAGTACTCGTAATAGTACTGTGACTGAGCTAAGATGTAGATAAAATTGTTTCATGTAGACAAGACTACGGTGTTCATTAGGGGACATCGCTTCTTCAAATCTTCGGCGGCCCTACTATATATCACCAGTCGAAAAATTGAAGAATTGAAGTAATGATGCGAAGAATTACAGTAATGATGCGAAAACTTGAAGAAATGATGCGAAGAAACGACTTTTTCTTCAAATCTTCGCATCATTTCTTCGTATCTTTTCATCATTAATATTACTTCAATTCTTCGCATCATTTCTTCAATTCTTCGCATCATTTCTTCAATTCTTCGCATCATTTCTTCAATTCTTCGCATCATTATTTCTTCGACTGGTGATATATAGTAGGGCGAATATTTGAAGAAGCGATGTCTCTTAATGAACACCATGCAAGACAATTAATCCAAAGTCACAGTCAATAATAATAGGTGTGTTCGGACTTCCACCATCGGTCACCGATGGTACCGACGGTAACCTATGGTAGCCATTGGTAGCCATCGGCGCCTTCGGTAACCTATGGTAAGGCACAGTCCATTTGATATTCTGGGGGGGGGGGGGGGGGGGCTTGGGTTTTTTTCGAAAAAAATAATTTTGCTCTGAATTTTGTTAAAAAAAATAAATTTGCTTTTGGTGTGACAGAAAAAAATAATCTTGCTCTTAAAAGTAATCTGAATTTGAAGAATAACCATAGAATTCGCTTAAAATTCCTGAAAATTTTTCAGCTCGCTTCGCTCGCCACAGTTTTTACTTTCTATAAAAAAATTTCGCTAGCTTCGCTCGCCATAGTTTTCTTCTGTAATGGCAAGTTCATATTTGAAAATATCGAAAAGAATGCATGTGACTGAAACAATTAAAACGCTTAAATACATTATCAATATGATTTTTACTATTAATAGATACATGTAGTACCATAGAGTCTAATTTTATATAGATACAAACTTGGAAGGAGAATTTAAATGAGTGTTTCACTAGTTTTCATTTCTACATGTAAAAACATACATCAGGCCCTCTTACATGTTACATGACCTTATATACATTTTGTTTACTAAAAATTATATATCGCATTTTGTAAAAATCGTTCATCTCACTCAGTTTAGAAGTGAATACGAGTTTTACATAAAAATAATGTTCGGAGTAATTTAATTAAAATTAAAGAATATTGAAAAAAACACAAACATTCTTAATATTCACATCAATTGTTATGAAAAAAAATTCCTTGCTCCAACTTTGCAAGAAAAAAATAATTTTGCCCCGGTCCGGGGCGAAAAAAAAAAATCTTGCTCTGACAAAAAACTCAAGCCCCCCCCCCCCCCCCCGAATATCAAATGGACCGTGCCTAAGCCCGGGATTTTGATTGATTTTGAGCCATCGACTGCCAAACCTGCCGCAAGTCTACACCCTTGGTAGCTTCGGTAGGCCTAAAAGGGTACCTGTAAAGTGCGAAACGAAACAAAAACGAAACGAAACGAAACGAAACAAATCGAAACGAAACGAAACGAATCGAAACGAAACAAAACGAAACAGATCGAAACGAAACGAAACAGATCGAAACGAAACGAAACAAATCAAAAAACTTAAAGAAAATGAGAAAAAGAAGAAAAATCACCGAAAACGAATATTTCAAGACAAGATCTTATTGAAGGGTCAGGGGGTACCACTCTCCTCCTGCCGCCTCCCCCTCCCCATGGGGGGAGGGGGTCTTGGGCGGTCAAGACAAATGTTTAAACTTTAAAGTGTAAATTGGTGCAATAGTGAAGTTATTTGGGTTATTTCCTTTTTAAACCTTGAAAAAAGAAATAGACATGTTTAGATGAAAAACTAAGGTGAGCGAAGCGAGCCTGAAGTATTTGAAGAATGAATTGAAAATTGCGGCGAGCGAAGCGATCGGAAAAAATTTTTTAAGGTATATATGGATGAATTTCGTGGTAATTTTTAAAATTGAGATTATGTACATTAACGCATTTCTATTAAAAGTAATTTCCTTTTTTTTGTTACTGTTACCCTCCCAATTATCTGTCCCTCCTCTCGCCCCCTTTCCTCTCCTTCCGCCCCCTTCTTCCCTCCCCTCCCTTTGTCCCTGTCCACCCCCTCATTATTGCCTTCAAACGTTAGTTCTTGTGGCTGGAGTGTTTTTAAAGAATCAAAATTGGCGATTAAAACATAATATATACGGTATATAGCACAATTGCATTTTAAAGGAGAGTGAATGGGATGAATAACCTCGTCAAAGACGGAAAAATATTATTTAGCAGGGAGGAGTCTAGCGCAGAGGAAACGGAACGCAGAGGAAACGGAACTGTTCTGTTATGTGTATTTGAAAATTTTATCAGAAAAATGAGAACAATTAAAAACTGGGGGGCACATTTCGTTTGAAATAGGATAAGATTTTCTTTCCTGAAATGTGCCCCCACCCCGTTTTATGATCTCATTACGGTGTCATAGCGTGGTTTTCTATCCCCTCCCTTTTATTCCTCTTAAATACATGAATGGCATTTGACATTTACTTTTTTTAATTTTCATTTTGACTCTTTCAAGAAACCCTCTCAGCACTAGTTACAAATGTAGAACTCTTGGATTAAGGCAATATTACATGCTGATCTTGTCTTGAAATATTCGTTTTCGGCGATTTTCCCTCTTTTTCTCATTTTCTTTAAGTTTTATGTTTTGTTTCGTTTCGATCTGTTTCGTTTCGTTTCGATTTGTTTCGTTTCGTTTCGATTTGTTTCGTTTCGTTTCGTTTCGTTTTTGTTTCGTTTCGCACTTTACAGGGACCCGAGTTAAAATTACAGATGACATGTTCCAGTAAATCAGTTTTCATCGATTTCTATGGTTCACAGCAACAATTTATCAATGTATGATGAAACAACTCGGTTTTTTTTTAAAGATACATATGATACAGGGATACAGAGATTTTTTCCTTGAAGTTCGTAGTTGGTACGACGTGTACATCGCTAAGGCAAAACGGGGCCCGAAATGCGCGATCCAGACAGAGGGAGGGGTGTTAACGCAGGTTGATTCCTGAAGGAATTAAGAAAAGCTAATCCCCCCCATTTTATCATATGATTGATTTTGAAACCATAGCTGCTAGATCCTCACCTCCCCGGCCGAGTTGGAGCCTCTAGAAATATTATGTAGATATTTAATAACTCCTCGCCGGGGCATTTTATTTTTTCTTATTAAATTCAATGAAATCATCCTGAAGTTCTTTTAACGATTACAAAAACAAACGAAAGATAGAAGTACATTGAATGAACATTTTAAGGCTAAAACTGACATTATCCGCAAAACGGTAGGTTGGGCACCCCCCCCCCCCCGTCCAAATGGCGTAGGAGAAGGGGGCAGCGGGGCACATGCCCCTCACTTTGAAAAGTGGGGGGACAAACACTTTTCAATCACAAAATTCTATGATGCATTAACATTGTTTAAAATATCAACATTTTGTACCATAAATAAACAATTTTCCGGTCAATTTTCAAATTTTTTCTTTGGCTCTCTGCCGCTCGCCAGTTCTTACTCAAACTATATTGAATATTAATACATGTCATGTGGAGAAATGGTGCCGCTTCTCTCAGTCACGTGACGTAGTTCGTCGAAACTCCCAATAAAATCAGTTAGTAGCCTTTCTCCGTTAAATCTTCGTTTCATTTAATAGCAATTCTCTGTAAGCATTTAAACAATTTCGGCACGCATGGTCCCCGATTTTCATGAAATTTCACACATAAGTAGGGACCAATGAAAAATGAAAAATTTGACAAAAAAATTAATTCTAGGTCATCTGGTTACCATGGCAACGGCCTTTAAAGTTGAAAAATTGGCAAAATTGAGCTAATTTGAAGCTCTATAATTTGGTCTATATGTGACATCAATGGAAGATTTTTTATGCATCCTAAAGATTAGGACATAAAATTTTAGATAAGCTCACTAGTGGTGTCTGATATTGTAAAAAGACTGGTTACCATGACAACATAATTGGCTAATTTTGATATATTGATTTCAAAATGCTGTTTGTATTTTCCAATTTTTCTTCTCTCTTGATGGGTATATAATAAGGAAATAGGATTTATTTTATAAAATGAGCAAATTCAAGATAAACCCACTTGTTGCTATGTACATAAGTTACCTTGGCGACGGTAACTATGGTCTTTAATATTACTTATTTTGCAACTTCAGCGTCATTTAAAAAAAATTGCATCACGATGAACAGATAAAAATTGTTGGGAAATATCCAACACAAAGAGCTCTTTCAAAAACCGTGAAAAAGCTATGGGGAACATATGTTACCATGGCAACCATTTTTTATTATTTTCATAAAACAGTAATTATTAATCCCAGGAAGTTCAAATTATATAACAATAAAGATCAAGTAAGCCTCTACCAAAATAAAATAAAAAAAGTTTCAAATAATTAATGGTTGCTATAGTAATTTGGCCATACATCACAAAAATAAGCATTTTTTGTTGTTTTTCGAGGTCTTTTCCTCAAAAAACGAAACAGGCTTACACAACATTTTTTACATATCAGATAAAGCAAAGTCTAATTTTTATTTTAGATTTAACAAATTTCAGATTACTTAACTTTTGATGCCCGTATCCAAGGACTCAAAGTGGGTCTGTGTGCAATTTTACACAATCGTTCCCATAGCAACGGGCTATTTCCTGAACATTTAAAAAAAAATTTCTTTCGTGTAATGAAAGATCTACTTAAATTCATTAATTAATTTTCATTACTTTGAATTAAAATTCAATAATCTAGTAAAAAAAGGACTCTAAATAATGTCCAAAATTGCTTCCATTTTTGCGATTTGAGGTCATGTTGCCATAGCAACGAACAGAAACTTTGTCCTAATGTAAATGCTTATGTTTTATTTGCATAAAAAAACTCAAAAATGTAAGTAATTAATCGTTGAATTTTGTAAAAATGCCAAAAATACTATTTTGATAGGGTACTTGTGTTGTTGCTATGGAAACATATAGATAAGACCATAAACCCAACATTATTATTACTTAACTTGAAAGAGCAATGATAGGGTACTGATAATTCATTAGTGTTTGTTATAGATTATGCTGCATAAATTATGTGTGTGACTTCAAAAATGCCCAAAATTGCATTTTTTCAATATTCAAAGTCCGTTTCCATGGCAACCGGATGTGATATTAAGAAATTTTTAAATAAATTTTTACTTTCGGGTCAGACCCAACCTTATGTACAAATTTTATCAAAATCTGAGACATGTCGTGCCATGCGTCCTTCATAAAAGTGCAAATGCTTACAGAGAATAGCTATTAATTTCTGTTATTCATATTATTTTCAATTTGTTATGTAACGATGATTCATGACCTATTTTCAATTCTATAAGAAAACATAATGATTTTATACTAGAAAATAGAGGAAATTTCGTAGAAAGAAGGAATTTTTAAAATACGTGGGAACCGCCAAAATCAGTTATCCGAAAAAGCGAAGATACCTGACTTCATGTATTTGTTATAAACTTTCAGTTGCGATGCCCGGAACATGAATTATTCCACTAGAAACCGTAAAAAACGGACATTGAAGTTGCCAAAACTCGCCAAATCATGTTGTATTCTTATGGAATTACAGTACAGCCTATGGGCGGAATCTTACTAATTTTCAACTCGTGTGGGAACCGCGAATTTATCACGGAAAATAAAGTTTTTTACATCAACTTCTTCAGAAAATAGCGGAATATCATATCCAATGCCCGGAAGCCGTTTAACAATCTTCGTTACTGTGATGCCCATATACGACAATAGTAATTTCAAATCTGGCTGCAAGCCATGACGCGATGTCAGAGTGGCATTATTTCTCCGTATGTACTTGTTAATGATAGAGGGTATAGAAAGTATTTTCTGATAAGTCAATATTTTGCTAAAAAAAAATTCCTGGCTCGCTACCGCTCTCCAGACATTTATTCATGTACTTGAAATTTAGAATTGCACCAGAAATGTTAAAATTTGTGCATACAGAACATGAAACCCCCATATTTTTTTTTTAAATCACTCCCTTCCCCCTTTTTTAGTCCCCTACCGGCTCGCCGGAGGGGACTTATAGTTTCCACCCCGTTTGTCTGTCTGTCTGTCTGTCCGTCTGTCCGTCACACTTTAGTTTTCCAGACTTTTTTTCGCTGTCGTTGCAGGTATTGATCCCATTTTTGGAATGTGACTTTATCTCAATGTGATACAGATCAAGTTCGAGTTTGGTTTCGATTGACCTATTTTTACAAGAGTTATAGCCCCTGGACCTAGCAAATTTCATGAAATTCTGTTTTCCAGACTTTTTTTCGCCTTCGTTGCAGATATTGATTTCATTTTTGGTATGTGACTTTATCTCAATGTGATACAGATCAAGTTCGAGTTTGGTTTCGATTGACCTATTTTTACAAGAGTTATGGCCCCTGGACCTAGCAAATTTCATGAAATTCTTTGTTTTCCAGACTTTTTTCGCTTTCGATGCAGATATTGATTTCATTTTTGGTATGTGAGTTTATCTCAATGTGATACAGATCAAGTTCGAGTTTTGTTTCGATTGACCTATTTAGTTATGGCCCCTGGACTTCGCATATTTATTGAAATTCTCAGTTTTCCAGACTTTTCTTCCAAGGTATTGCAGATATTGAAATATCTTTTATACATGTATGTGATTACATCTTATACTAAGTTATAGTTTCATACAGCTCAAGTTAGAGTTTAGTTCTGATTGACCTATTTTTTACAAGAGTTATGGCCCCTGGACTTAGCAAATCTAATGAAATTCTCAGTTTTCCGGAACATTCTCGGCTGTTGTTGTAGTTATTGAAATGATTTATTATATGTGATTACATCTTGGTGTTCTACAGATCAAGTTTGAGTTTGGTTTTGATTGACCTAATTTCACAAGAGTTATGACCCTTGGACTTAGCAAATTTCATGAAAGTCTCAGTTTTCCGGACTTTTCTTCCATGGTATTGCAGATATTGAACTCATTTTTGGTATGTGAATATATCTCAATGTCATACAAGTCAAATTCGCCTTTCAATTTGATTTACCCTTTTCTACAGGAATTATGGCCCCTGGACTTAGCAAATTTCATGAACTTCACAGTTTTCAGTCTTATCATGCCTGTTCTTATAGATATTGAGCTGATTTTTGGTATGCAGATACATTATAGTCCGATAAAATAAGTTGAAGTTGGGTTTCATTTATTTGTTCTTACGAAACGTATGGCATCATAGCAAATTTCATTAAATTGTCCTGTTTTCCAGACCTTTTTCTAAAACACATATTGAACTTATTTTGATGTTGGATTCATCTTTTGGTGTAAGTACCGGATTAATGCCGGTAGGTGACTTATATCGCTTGCGATTCATAAATTTATTTTTTTTTTGCTTGTTAGAAATTTTAGGATGTTGTACCCCTCCACCTTTTCAGGTAGAGCTACGCCGACCCCCCCTCGGAAATATTCTGTATCCGCCCGCGCATGACAATTTTTTCTTATTCTTAAAGGCTTTTAAGTTCTATAACTTTCAGTTTTAAGAAGTTTGAAGTTCTCTTAAAGGTTACAAAAAAAAAAAAAAAAAAAAAAAAAAAAAAAAAAAACCAAACAAACAAACGAACAGAAAATTGAGAAAGAAATCCATATTACAAATGAAACTGACCTTACAAAGCTCCCCTTCCAAACTCGTGAAAATCGTCAATGGTTTAGATCTTTTTAAAGAATTGTATAGCTTTTATATCTTTTTTTTTAATCGCCACATGCCTATGCTGATGATCTTTTTATTTTTTTTTTAAATTGATGTTCCGCTGACGTCAAATATGCCAAAAGTCCCGTTAGAGACAATTATTTTATCAAAAGATGAAAGAGAAAGTTGCTAATACTACCGAAAATCGTTCAGGGATCTATGGGCACCATCGGCGTTGTCGGCTACCGATGGTAATTTTCGGTGGCCATCGGTCGGTGGTGCTCCCAACCAATGGTTACCGAAGTCCGAACGCACCTAATGTTAGTAGCACCACCGGGTGGCAACATTTTCTCATAACATTTTACGTGAAAGTCACAAACCCTTTGGGCCGGAATTTTTTTCCCTAAAATCTCAATCTAGAATTTGTTTTTGGCAAAGTCTCCCCCCCCCATAAAAATCAAATGGTTGCTTCCTAATATCAAAACCATATGTAACTTACAGCAAAATAAAACAGCTTTATTGCTGATCAAGGTCACAACTTATCATATAAGTTGCCAAAGCAAATCTCTACTTGTAAGCATTCGGATAGGCACAATTTTGCTGCATATATATTTATAAGCAAAACGTTTTTCACTGTTCAGCCGCGCACTCATTGCGAAGTGTCAATTCAATAAATTTAACTAGAGGGCGCTACTATTTACCTTTAATACGTTTGACTGTGTCAGAAAATCCATTTGGCTTAAAGTACCACTGATGAGGATCACGTGTCTGGTGTATTAAAATAGACCTTCTTCATTTTACCGATAGACTTGAATTTTAGACACTCTAAGACCCGACATCACTACTTTTGACGTTATTTGTAATTGTGACGTCATAAATATATACGACGTCACAGTCAAAAGTTACGTCAAATCTTGTGATGTCGGGTCTTAGGATGTGTGTAAAATAC
Source organism: Pinctada imbricata (assembly GCA_033119305.1). Taxonomy (NCBI): domain Eukaryota; kingdom Metazoa; phylum Mollusca; class Bivalvia; order Pterioida; family Pteriidae; genus Pinctada; species Pinctada imbricata. The sequence goes on along the minus strand of VSWD01000005.1, from coordinate 64,064,814 downwards.
AAGTCAACTGCGGTAATGTGAAAATTATTCAAGAAGGCGAACACTTCAATTTTTGAAGTTTCAGTGTGCGCAAAAATTTTATAGATACAAATAATTTATACACAAAATATCAGTTAACTAATGGATATCAAAACCAGTGTATTAGAAAAAAAAAAAAAAAAAAAAAAAAAAAAAAAAAACCGGAAAAAAAAACCAAAAAAAAAACCAAAAAAAAAAAAAAAAAAAAAAAAAAAAACAGTTCATGCTCATATATCTTGATCAACCACCTGAGAAATCCAATCAGAGAGGATCGGGGCCTAGTCTCCGCTGTCGATATTTGGACCGTCCCATTATATATACTGGAGAAGATGCTGGTAAAACTAGGTGAGTGACATGCATTATTTAAATATGTTTTCTGTAGATGACTTCATGGTCATATCCCCTGCAAAGAAGGCGATGCTTGTCACTTCTCCGACCCTTTAAAATAAAGACAACAAAAATTAAAATGTTACAACATACTGTCCTAAAGTACTTATAGTTCATGTATACATCTATCAAAGGCGTTTTGATATAAAATGACCTTGAAAATATTTCAAGGTCATCCACTGAATTTTCAAGGTCATTAAACTTTAAGTGACCAGATTTGACGAAAAATCCTGATTTTTCATAAAATGAAGGTGTCAGTATTTTAGAAACCTTGAAATATTGAACTTAACAGTTATTTGCCATAAAATGATAAATGTATCACTTATTTCTTAGAACTATTGATTACGTTTCTTCACATCTTCGAATATCTAAATTCTTGGTGAGTATGTTGATAAAAAAGGGACGTCGACGAAATCTGTATTTTTCTTGTTTTTTGACGGAAAAATATTTTCCAATTGAATAGCTACAATTCAATAAATTCTAAGATTTGTCTTTCTTATATTCATGTGCTTTCATAATATATATGACCTATGAAAATATCTAAATAAAAAAATCACTAAAATCGGTAACAAAAAATTTTAAAATCAATATTTTATGCAAAATTTGAGTCTTTAAGTATAAATGACCTTGAACATCAAGCCAATGACCTTGAACATTTTAATTGTTCTTATGTAAAAGATACAAGTCATATATATACATGCATACATTTTGACAATCTTATGTAACTCTAAAGAGGAATAAAATCAATTTCAAAGATAATATGAAACAAGCAAAAAGGTCTAATGTTGCCATGGCAACGGTCTTTGACGACAGAATTTAGGTAAAACTCTGAAATACCCACTCCAATTTTTCGTTCATTTTATTTGTCAATAAACATACATTTCCATTGATGAAAATCACTTGTCTCCTATTGGTGCCTTTTGTGATATTTAAGATTGAAAATGGTCAAAAACACACTAAATTGGCCCTTATTTTCACCTCTATTTTTCGCTTCATTTTGACTTAGTTTGGCTTAATACAATAAGCTTCCTGTAATAAATATCACATAACTAAGTGTACTACGTAAGAATGGAAGTAATTAGGAAGAATAGATTATATAAAGATGAACACTTAGCTGTTACAGTGGTATCCATGGTAACGAAGTCTCTGGAGCTGGCTTATGTCATGGTCCCAAAAGTGCTATAAATAGAATGACCTCGTTACCATGGCAACCAGAGGTCACATTGAATGAAAATTGTTATTTTCATGGTCAGTACTCAATATGTACCCATTATACCGAAAATCACCAAAATCCATGACATGCCGTGCCGAACGATTTGGTCCTTACAGAGAATGGCTATTAAAACGCGACTTGAACTTCCGTTCCTCTACGATACTCTCCACGTACTCCTAGATTTTCCGGATATAAAATGTCCGTTATGTTTTAACATCTAGTTTCGACTCAGGAAGCCGATAGATATCCACAGATAGAAGGCTACATATAATCTTGTATGTAAAAATTTCCTCAATTGTGTTGGAATATGTCAGTTTATAATTAAGCTTTGTAAGTTGAAGTATCAATGCGATCAGTAAATTTATCTCAGAAGAGTGAAATTATGGTTTTCGTGATCTATCATAATGAAGGTTATGCAAAGCGAAAGTAGACTCGCTGTTCAGGATTCCAGGCCACAGTGCACTTGTTACGTGATAAATTACTTATTATTCTCTTTATACACTCCTAAATCTGCTGATATTGTATTGTCCCCTTCTACTTCAAGTGCAAAATGCAAGTCGAAATGGGTCCGCTTTTTCAACATGCATATTCCGAGGCGATCTGATCTGTCAACATGAGAAAATGAAGCAACCTGCTAGTAGATGATTGTCCAATCTTTTATGGAAAGCCAAAGGGGTCAAAATTCTAATATTGCAACTCTGCAATTGCATATTTGTAGATAAAGATTTGTGATATGTAGTTGTGTAAATGTACATTTGTAACATTGCAACTCTGTAATTGCATATTCGTAAATCAAGATTTGTGTTTTGTTGTTCTGTAAATTGTACATTTGTAACATTGCAACTCTGCAACTGTATATTTGTAAATATGTCTGTGATTTGTCTTTCAGTAAACGGACATTTGATCTCTATTCATAATTGAAAATTTACTGTGTAAACACAACATGCATCATTCATAATTCGTAACGTCGTATTATGCTAGTTTTGTATTATCACTACAGATGGTGCTTTAACTATTCTACACTAGGGTGCATCCAGAACTTCAACCAGGGGTGTAACGGGATGTTCAATTGTACGCAAAAAGTCCACATCGTTTTCGCAAAAAAAAAAAAAAGACAAGAGGGAGACCAGCTCCCGGGCCTCAAAGGGCGATAATGACATGTTTTGCAAACTACTGTCTAAAAAGTCCAAATGCACTCCAGAAAGCGCCGATTTAAGTACGTTTCTCAAACTTTTCTCAGGTTTATACATCGGCGAATTTACACACAAAGTTCGAGTCGATTGTGAAGGACGCATGCAGGGTTCTCATGTCCAATATCTATATATGTGGACGGAAAGCTGCAGCATATCATGTTCATATCGATATTGATATCTTATTGATACGGCTCATTGTTTGCTGACATCGAATCATGCGCTTTATCCCTTCTAAATTCATCTTAAATACGCTTCAGAGACAACCAAGCTTCATTTTTTTTCCAAGTGTTCTCGGGGAAGGCCTCGAGCCCCACCAACGAGAGGGCAAGACATCCTACTCTGCCTCAACTCGGCCACTCGAGTCTCGCAAATCATCCTCAAAAAAAAAAAAAAAGAATCGGTTGCCATCCTCCCCACCCCTTCGGATGTTAAGATTCCACCAATCTGCAGACGCCCACATCGAAAGCACATTATTCTACTATTCTACTATTCTACTATTCTTACACTTGTAAGCACTTATTTATTTGTCCGCAATTGACAAGAAGGCTGAGGATTTGAACTTCCCCTCAAAGAGAAGGGGATTTGTTGGTGATTTTGAAAATTGGCCAGTGGAGCATATCATGTTTTATCTTAATCTACACGAGTACAGGGTGATCTAATTGAATCAATCCGATGAAAACAAACATAAATACTATACATATATACTGTACATGTACAAGTAATGACATTTTCTAATGTTTTCATAGCTTCCGCTGTTTTCTGCAACTTGAGTTTCCCTGAGAATATTTGAAAAACAAGGAAAATGCATCAAATTTTTTCAAATTGGAAACAGTGAATTCAATTCTGAAAACTTCATTACGTGTGCAGTATTTTTCAGAGTTCTGATCTGCTCCCCCCCCCCCCCCCCACACACACCAAAAAAAATTTTAAAAAATAGAAATCAGAAACTTTTTTTTTTGGGGGGGGGGGGGGGGGAGGCTCTGAGTAAGCGTAGGGTCATGGATAGATGAGGAACAATAAAATTTGTCAATATTTCACGTGCTATAATATTATAATATGATGAAATATTTCTGAACATGCTTATTTCGTTTTGTTTCGTTTTCGTTTCCTACATTAAAGAGACCCGTTAAAGCCCCATCTGTAGTGATAATACAAAACTAGCATAATACGACGTTACGAATGAAGAATGTTGGAAGTATGAATGATGCATGTTGTGTTTACATAGTGAATTTTCAATTATGAACAGAGAACAAATGTCCGTTTACTGAAAGACAAATCACAGACATTTATTTACAAATATACAACTGCAGAATGTTATAAATGTACAATTTACAGAACAAATCACAAATCTTGATTTACTGGCGAATATGCAATTACAGAGTTGCAATGTTAGAACTGCAGAGTTGCTATGTTACCAATGTACATTTACAGAACAACAAAGCACAAGTCTTGATTTACGAATATACAATTGCGGAGTTGCAATGTTACAAATATACATGTATATTTTCAGAACTACAAATCACAAATCTTGATATACAAATATGCAATTGCAGAGTTGCAATGTTAGAATTTTGACCCCCTTGGCTTTCCATTATCTTTTGGTATCTGCATATTATCGAAAAGACTAAACAAAACATTCGTCCATAACAGAATGTTACCCATAAAACTCCATATCACCTTTGGAGGACCATGCAGTGATTTATAATAATATATCTATATGTATATTGCCCAATCTGATTATAATTTCATTAAGGAATATGATAAGGATCTTTTACAAAAACCTAGCTCGACTCCAGGCTTTCAGGGGTGCTTAAGTTTCCAGTTTAAGCAAAATCTAAGGAACTGTATAAAGCAGAAACTTTATATTATACAAGTTGGCTGTCTATGACAAGACCTTTCAATTTATGTTGTAACATTTGACCTAGAGACCTTGACCTTGGACTTTGACCTACTTAAAGACTTTGGTTTAACCTAAGTTTCTGGTTTAAGCAAAATCACAGTCAGGGATTAATCTACCTCTGCGTCCTGCGTCTCTGACGCATAAAAATCGTCCAGGACCCATTGATTGCCTATCGCTGTGTCCCATCGTATGCATTATTCACTTTCGTATTATGTGTCCCCTTTAGTTCATGGTTTACATAAAACTTTCAAAGTTGAGAAACTGGATTAGCTGTATATCATGTTAATGTCTTGTGTTTATATTTTGTCCGCTCATTTAAAAACCTTACAGAAGGTTGATCATGTCCGTAGTAAATGTATGAGAAATTGTTGCAAATCAAAAATTTTCGATATAAAAGTTATATATATGCGGTCCGTTGCGAGTCTAACTTCGTATCATTTGAATTCAGATGTAAATGTAATATATTAACAATATATTTATGAAAATTTCTTACATGGTAAACTTTGCAGGATAATATGAATCAATCAATTCAAATTGTTTAATTCACATCTATGTGTTGTAAGTACCATCTTCGTACACCATATACTTTTAGATAACGTTTTAATATACACATGTACGAAGCCTCACTTGCGTAACTAAAGCAACTAAATAAATAATAAATTACTTCATTTTGCAATTTTGACTGTTAGATTGAAGTTTGGGAGATAGACGTTTTCTTCTAATGTTTTTTTTTATTGAACATAATGATCTTGCGGACATAAAACACCGCAAGCCATTCATATCACTTGTATTCATGAACTTAAGATGCCGCGAAAAAAGACACTATAGTACTATACTATACTATAGTACTTGGGACCCATAAAATTCTGCTGGGACCCATTGTTTTGGCTTTAGACCCATTGGTCAAATTTCATCGGGTCCATAGGATCCATCTAGATCAAATTGTAGATTAATCTCTGCACAGTAGAAACATAATATTATGCAGGTAGGTTGCCTCTGACAAGACCTTTCTACACATGTATTTATGTTGCAATATTTGTCTTAGTGACTTTGACCCAGTTGGTGACAAAAACTTACTTTGCAATCCCGCCCGTCTTTAGCAGTGTATTTTTTATGAAAAAGAACAAAAATTTTAAGAATGCAAATATTTTGGTCCAGTTTATTACAAAGGATTTCTTTAAGGTTTAAAATTGTTAAAGTTATACAGCAATTGATTCAAAACTTTTCATTTTTTAATAGTAACACCAACAGAAATGGTGTATACTAATTTCTGGATGGCAGTGTATATCGCGATTCACTTTTGGCGTATCGTTTCACCCCTAGTATGTAACAGAGAATATAGAAGAGCATATATGCTGACTGTATTGGTATATTGTTACATCCCTAATTTGCATACATTGTACTTACAGGCTGGATGTCACAATGGCTATGAGGGAAGGATTTGGACAGGTGAATAAGACAAGAATTCAGAGAAACTATGAGCTCCTTTGCACCGACATAGAATTGAGTGAAATCATTGACCCTTTTATCTCAGATGGATACTTTGATCTTGATATTGAAGATGATATCAAAGCTGAAGCAAACCCCCCAACATCGAAAAATATAAACAAAGTTTTCTTGAAGAAATTGATAAAGTGCAGTGATTCAGCCTATGATTTATTTCGAACAACACTGTTACAGAAGGGGTATTCTCACATCGTAGAATTTCTTGACAACACAGTCGTTCAGAGTGCCAACAGTCAGCCAAAACCAAAACGTAATATATCAATTATTGTAAATTTTACTTAAGAAATTTCAACTATGTTAAAAGAATTGTTTATCTCATCTTGGCCGTAATTATGGGGAGCATATATTCTCTCACCCGGGACAGAGATATCTACAGATTTACCTGTTCTGAGACAACTCTGTCTCGCACCCCCAGATATTTGTCTCGAACCCCCTTTTGTGACTTCATAGACGTTTACGTAGGTTTAGCTCTGTTTGACGTCACATGGAGCAACATTTTATGCAAAAAAAGCAATGTTTATTCATAAATTATGTGAAAATATATGGGTGAGAGAAAAATAATCAATCACCCCCTTGTACAGGGACAGGGAAATCCCACCCTCGTATCAAAGATTTGCAACGTCGACGACTCAGCAAGCCTCGTCGTGGACTGCAAATCTTTGATACTCGGGTGGGATTTCACTGTCCCTGTACAAAGGGGTGATAGATTCTATTAGTCTCTGTCATGTCTATCTGTCTGTCCATCAGAACTCATATCTGCTTAGAATCAGAATTATGTCTCCCCCCAAGAGGGAGGAGACATTTTGTTTTTGCCTTCATGTCTGTCTGTCTGTAACACATCATGTCTAGGCTATATCACTTGAACCCTTTACCTGATCACTTTCATATTTTAGAATGTTATTATACTCCTCACAAAAAAAGTTTGGGGAGGGGGGTGTGGTGGTTATATAGGAATGTGGTTATACAATGTATAGGAATCACCGTCTGTCTGTCCATCTTACCTTGTCCAGAGCATAATTCTTCCCCTTGTGGATGGATTTCAAATTTCATATCTCAAAGATATGTTCCTTAGAACCTAAGGGTGTGTCATAACCTTGAACCAAGGTCAAAGGTTACAATAGACACCATTAGTAAACCTGTCCAGAGCATAATCCCCCCCCCCCTCCCCCGTGGATGGATTTCAATAAAAGTTCACGGAAATGTTCCTTAGGACCTAAGTGTATGCCATGAACTTGTACCAAGGTCAAAGGTCAAAGGTTACAATAGACACCATTAGTAAAACCTTGTCCAGAGCATAATCCCCCCCTCCCCCGTGGATAGATTTCAATAAAAGTTCACGGAAATGTTCCTTTAGGACCTAAGGATGTGTCATTATATTGAACCAAGGTCATATATCAAAGGTCAAGATCACAATAGAAAACATTAGTTAAACATTGTCCAGGGCATAAGTCCTCCCCCTATTGATGGATTTCAATAATATTTCTCAGAAACGTTTCTTAGGACCTAAGTGTGTCTCATGACCTTGAACAAAGGTCACAGGTCAAGGTCACAATAAACATCATGTTCAAAACCTTCACTGGGGCATAACTCCTCCCCCTGTTTATGGATTGCAATAATATTTCACATAAATGTTCTTTAGGACCTAAGGGTATGTCATGACCTTGAACCAAGGTCTTAGGCCAATGTCACGATAGATGCTTGACCTTCATCTAAGATAACCTTTAGATAGTAGCGGCTGCGGGGGGTATTTTCATCCCGTTAGGGCAGTTTTCATTGCTCATGAACCAAAGGTTTCACATTACCTTGACCCAAGGGCATATGACCAAGGTCAAGGTACTTAGTACATTATTGATGTAATTAAACATGCAATCCTGTCCGGGCTAAGGTCATGTGACCAAAGTCAAGGTTACTCAGTACATTTTTATCTTGCCGGGACGAAAGTCAAAAGAGCTATTGTCATACCCTCGACATCGTCGTTGTCGTTGTCTTCGTCCGTAGACTAAACTTTAACCTGGGCTATATCTCATTAACTATAAGGAGTAGGGCTTTAATATTTCATAAGTAGATACCTTGTGAGGAGACCTTTCATTTGAGACCAGTGACCTTGACCTTGGACTTTGACCTACTTTTCAAATACTTTAACCTGGGCTATATCTCTTGAACTATAAGGAGTAGGGCTTTCATATTTCACATGTGGATACCTTGTGACAAGACCTTTCATTTGAGACCATGACCTTTGACCTAGTGACCATTAAGTTTGACTTACTTTTTAAAATTTTTAACCGTGGCTATATCCCTTGAGCTATAAGGAGTAGTAATGATACCTTTCATTTGAGACCATGAACTTTGACCTGGTGACCTTGGACTTTGACTTACTTTTTGAAAACTTTAACTGTGGCTATATCCCTTGAACTGTAAAGAAAACTTTAACAGTGGCTATATCCCTTGAACTATAAGGAGTAATAATAATACCTTGTGACAAGACCTTTCATTTGAGACCATGACCTTTGACTTAGTGACCTTGGATTTTGACTGACTTTTTGAAAACTTTAACCGTATATCCCTTGAACTATAAGGAATAGGGCTTTCTTAATTCACATGTGGATACCTTGTGACAAGACCTTTCATTTGAGACCATGACCTTTGAACTAGTGACCTTGACCTTGGACTATTACCTACTTTTCAAAACCTTTAACCTGGTCTATTTAACTTGAACTATAAGTCGAAGGACTTACTGGTATATAGGAATATTTCACTTGCCAATACCTTATATTGAGACCTTTCATTTGAAACCATGACCTTTGTTCAGTGACCTTGACCTTGGATTTTGACCTACTTTTAATATCTCATACTTTAGTTGTATCTTGAGCTCTCTTAGGCATAAGATTAATATATGATGCATAGACCATTACCCTTCGAATACCTTAAGTCAGAATGAATCCTATAGGCAAAACCTCAAATTTGGTTTTGGTCAGATATTTTGGACGATGCAGATTTATGTCAATTGAAAATAAAGTTTGTCAAAAAGTCTGTATCTTATAATTTCTAGTTATTAGGAAAACAGACGTAACAGAGAATCAAATCATTTCTTGAATATAGCTTTTACACTAAGAAATACAGGTCAAGATCAAATATGGGCAGAAGAAATTTGCCTGGGCATGGAATACTTCAATATTTTTGGTTTTCAGACATTTAAGGATATGCAGTTGATTGATCTATATTTACCTGGGAATTGATTCATTTCTTGGCTATAGATTTTTATGCCCCGGAATCACAGTTTCGGGGGCATATAGTTTTTGGCCTGTCCGTCTGTTTGTCTGTCTGTCTGTCTGTTTGTCTGTTTGTCCGAACTAAAAACTTCAACATTGGGCATAACTTTTGAATGGTAAGTGATAGGGCTTTCATATTTCACATGTGGATTCCTTGTGACAAGACCTTTCCATTGATACCAAAATTTTTGACCTCGTGACTTTGACCTTTGACCTACTTTTCAAAAACTTTAACATTGGGCATAACTTTTGAATGGTAAGTGATAGGGCTTTCATATTTCACATGTGGATTCCTTGTGACAAGACCATTTCCATTGATACCAAAATTTTTGACCTCGTTACCTTGACCTTTGACCTACTTTTCAAAAACTTTAACATTGGGCATAACTTTTGAATGGTAAGTGATAGGGCTTTCATATTTCACATGTGTATTCCTTGTTACAAGACCTTTCCATTGATATCAACATTTTTGACCTCGTGACCTTGACCTTGACTTTTGACCTACTTTTCAAAAACTTTAACATTGTGCATAACTTTTGAATGGTAAGTGATAGGGCTTTCATATTTCACATGTGTATTCCTTGTGACAAGACCTTTCCATTGATACCAACATTTTTGACCTCGTGACCTTGACCTTGACTTTTGACCTACTTTTCAAAAACTTTAACATTGGGCATAACTTTTGAATGGTAAGTGATAGGGCTTTCATATTTCACATGTGTATTCCTTGTGACAAGACCTTTCCATTGATACCAAAAGTTTTGTCCTCGTGACCTTGACCTTTGACCTACTTTTCAAAAACTTTAACATTGGGCATAACTTTTGAATAGTAAGTGATAGGGCTTTCATATTTCACATGTGTATTCCTTGTGAGAAGACAATTTCATTGATAGCAAAAAACTTTTGACTTCGTCACCTTGACTTTGACCTTTCACGTACTCAACAGAAAATGGCGTTTATACTAACAAAGATGCCACCGGGGGCATTCGTGTTTCACAAACACAGGCTTTATTACATCAAGAAATAGTTTAAATATGGGTCATGTCATTTAATTATGTGCAGAGTTTGAAAAAGATACACTTTACACATAATGCTTACAACTTCCATACACTAAAATTTACAAGTATAGTTAAGAAATAACAACTAGCTTAGCCGTGGTTTATTGTCCAGTAATTCCACGACTCGCATGAACCAATCAAATTATCACCGAGCCGCCAAATGTTCGAGGTGATAATTTGATTGGTTCATGTGACGAGCGGAATTACTGGACAATGAATCACGGTTAGCTAGTTGTTATTTCTATTCTAATATAGCACGTGAATGGGTGGAGCTTAGCGCAATGGAAGTTTGTTGGAGATTTTACACGAGGCGAGTTCTATGGTACATATAGGGAGAAAATTTCAAGTCATATTAGAATAGTATATATAGACATCCTTTCAGTAGATTGAATACATGGAATAAGCCTGGTGGGGATATTCTCTATGTGGGCGTGTTGTCACACAAAGGTTCAATTAGAGATAAGCACATAGAAGTTCTAAAAATAGTTGGGGGATAAACTTGGTGTTTATCATAGAGCAATTGCTTTATATCTAGAATCTAACGTTTATAACAAGGACAACACTACTAGAATTCGTTTAGGGAACCATTGATGAATTATCTCTTCTTTCCTAAAACCCCAATATAAAACGAGATATGAAGAAGGAGCAAACAAAATCACAGATTTTTTATAGGCACAGTGAAAAATCTAGAGTCACATCCCCCAGTAAACATGGCGACAATTTGGTCATGTGACCAGTCGGACATCAAGAATCATTGATCTTTTGATCAATACTGTGTCTAGTTTCTAATTGAATTCAATTAATTTGTTTACAGGAAAAGACAGAGTCAAGGAGCTCAGTAAAGAACTGAATGACCTTACACTGGATGATCGTAGTGTGATGAAGTTTAACTTAGTTATAGGGAAAGACATAGACATTTTTGGAAAAACAATGGGATTTGCTCAAGCCGAAATTGATCAAATCAAAATGGAAAATACATATTCAACAGCAACACAAATGCACAAGTTGTTCACAAAATGGCGCAATCGTTACGGTCAAAGTGCAACTTTAGGATTACTCGTGGAAAACCTTCAAGACGCTGAACTGGGTGGAGCAGAAGTCCATTGGGACCAGTATGATTTAGGATTAGAGAGAGTCAAAGAGTTGCATAAGATCAAGTGAAATCTGCATTGTAATATATATGTGTAGCAAATCTTTAACATTTTTAAAAGATTCAAATTCATTTTTTCACATGCATAATAATTATTGCATTGTAGAAAAGATTTGCAAAGGCCATACCAAATTAACTTCTTGTTTGTTTCGTTTTGAACATCTCATTTTGCAAATAAGTCCAAAAATAGATAAAAACAACGTTCATCTGTGTAAGAAAAAAATAAAATCCAAATATATTTGTAAAAATTCAAAAATATTTCTATTCCTTCAACGCACAAGAAGAAACATCTGTTTCAAAATGTTTCAACATCCAAGAGGAAGAAATTTCAGGAACAATATTGTGTATCAACAAAAACCTTTCAAACCTATATTTGTGAATAAATCAGTTATTATAAGAATTTAAGTTGCTAGCTTGCATTTTGAAAAATATTGAAACTGGAAAATCAATACGTGTGTTTTCGTTCTTTTTTAGTCCATCCGCCCCATTTTCATACAAAAATCCAATGAACAATTCATTAATTTGGAATGGCCTATGACACATTTTCAGGAAGTATTTCTTCATACTTTTAAAGTAAAGCTATAAGCCAAATCAGGTACCTCATATTAATGCATTTCCATATCATTCTGACAGGCTGTCATTGTCCTTTTCCAATCACATATTCTTTTGGCTTTTTTGTAGGAGTTACAAATGTCTTTCTTTCATGCACATTTTAATTATCTCTATCTTTTTTTTACTGAAAAATTGTAAGAATTCATCCATGTAGAATCCAGGCAGGGGATGGCATATACCTTAAATTGATTCTGATTTTCATGATGGATTGCAGGTTTGTTTTAGGATAGATTGAAGATACGCAATACAAAAAAAACCCAAACAAAACGAGATTTGATTGAAAGGTATTTTAAAAACCCCAATTTCATTTATTAAGAGCAACTTATGATATACTGCAAGTTTACTTATTTATCTGGGATCAATATTTTAGCAGAGTTTCCGCTGTTAAGAATTTGATAATTAAGACTCTGCCAAGTTCTTAATACATTGTGTAATACTAAGGAGCTGTTAAGATAAGGCGTAAAATCTGCCCTGAAAAGTTGAAATTTCAAAATGCAAAAATTGAGAAAATTTTTCGGTAAAAATATGAAGTTTCTTGGTCCAGATATGAATCTTCTGTCAGGTTGGATAAATTATTCAAAATAAGACCGATTTTGGGGTTAAAATAAGCGTTTTTCCTATAGAAATCAATGGAAAACGGAAAAGTTTTTCTACAACATTGTTCCCCCCCTCGGTTCAGAATGCCACTTTTACCAAAGGTGTATATCAATAAAACACATTTTCTGACCAAGTGGGGTTCTGAACCGAGGGGGGGAACAATGTCCCACAGGCGAAAAACGAAAAAAAGGGGGGATGGATGACTATTTTAGAATCAGTATTTAGAGCGGTAAAACAAATCAAAATTGCCATTTTTTCTTTTAATATCATGTAACAATCTATTCAGAGTGTGTTCCGATCAAATGATTAACCGTTAGGAAGGAAATGAACGAGAAAGTTGTCTATTTCTACGCTGTGCGTATTTCGCGCCTGAAAGCTACATACGTGGCTGATAAATACGAAATGTAACTGTTTTTCAGTTTCCGGACTGCGAATTTTGCCGATTATATTGCTTTAATAACATCTAAGTTAATTTTTCTTATCCAAGTTTGACATTAAAAGGTAGAGAAGTATAATAAACATCAAATATATGTAATCTAATGCATTTTTAGTGAATTTTCGCTCGATATTTGACGTTTTCTCTCATCCGTACCCCTATCTCTTCAACCCGTATTTATATCATCTTTCACCAAATCTATTTAAATAAAATACCTACTAAGAATCTTCTAATACTTTATATTTTAATCCCGACCACTTTTTATCTGAAATAGAAGGACAGCGCACGAGAAATAATCGAGTGATTTCAGGGCTAAATCAAGCCCTTATCTTAACAGCTCCTTAACAGATTATGGTGTAAAATAAGTCTTGCATGTGCACTAATTCATGATGATACTTTTATGTCATATTTGCCCAATTTTGACACATTTCTCCTATAATTTGGATGTGCTAGAACAAGGATACCTACAGCTGTACATGTATATTAGCAAACTGTTTGGATGTTTGAAGATGGAAAATGGAAATCTTGGAAGCTAAGAAATTTGAATTTTTGTGTATGCTTCTCTAGCAACTGCCTGGTTTTTGCCAGGATGCATGATCTGATGGTCAGATATATAGTACATGTAATTCTCTATTTTTCAAGAAACATTTGGAATATACATACAGTATAAGCTATGACAATCAAAACTTGTATATAGAATGGAACCCTTTCGCATTATTGCATTTGACACTATAGATAGGATTGTATCTAAATAGCCAAGTGTATGGCACATTTTAGTAATCACAGTAAATGCCACTATGGAAGGTTTTCTCCAACGTTTACCTTTTATACTTCCTTGCAGACCAAAATGAAGACGATAATTCACATGAATTTTAATCTGAAACTTTCACTATAACATATGTGTTTCTGACCCAAACTTTGAATAAAGTTTCACCTTTTTGACCTCTGGTTTTTCTGAATATATATACAGTATGTACTGTCTTAATTTTATTTGATCACACATTATAATCACTGTTTTCTATTAGCAGCTGTTTGTTATATTTGTTATAGACTAATAAATATCTTTTAAGAAAATATTTGATTCATATTTTATACAACTTGCTATGCCTACATATACTAATTTTGTTGTAAAAATTAACTAACTTTATAGTGCTTTATAGTGATTTGTTTGGTGTGAAAATATGATCCAATACATTTATGGCACTGAAATTATGATAAGTTTTTGTAATGATGTCAGCCCCAAAGCAAGACTGTAGTTTGAATGTTAATGCTAACGATTGAGCCTTTAGTAGGAGAATTATTTCCCATATGGGGACTTATATCTACCTGAATATCAAAATTCTGTGTACTTGAAAATTTCAATTCCATACCATTATATAGGTATTTTCAGTATTTTTCAAAACCAGAGTTACTTCTCATTTGGGATGGTTTCTGACTTAAACTAATTGTGACATTATCAAATTCTATGGAAATCACAGTGTAGGAAAGCTCCTGTACACGACCAGTAACTTGTACTAAGCATATTTGATTGGTACCATATAAACATATATGATACATACCTTTGAATTTAAATTTATTGACTAGAATTGCGGAAACCCTTTATGTATATTCTCTAGTGTTATAATTATGTTGTTTTATACCCCCGATAATGAAGTTGAGTGAGATTTACCGGTGTGTAAGGTAACAATCAAATATGATAAGTACAGAGCTCTTGCAGTGGTTGTTTAAAACCGCACAGTACGCCCATTTTTCATTATTTAAGCTTTATTTCTATAAAGACTCTAACAAGTTTGGAAATCACAGGATTCATTTGGCATAAAGGCATCTGCTGAGATACTCCATTGCTCACCTGCAGAGGGTCTTTGGTTCAATTACCTGAGTCTTGTGGCATTTTCCTCTCATCTTTTTGGCACACTTAAAGTTTGATGATCAAAATTGATTCACGGTAGATATTGTCCCCAACGGGAAGTGACTACAAATTGTAAAATGCCAAAATAATGAAATGGAACAAATAGAATTGTTCTTTTTATATGACTGCTTCTTGTAGATTTCTTTATATTGCAAATTTTTATAGACTTTTGCTTCACATGGATAATAAAAAATGGTATATATTTTCTTGTGTTTATAATTTATTTATTTGGTATGTGCTTCAAAGGACCTGTAACGTTAAGAGCCGTAATCTGCCCAATTTTTTACTTGCGATACCAGCTCAATCAATATTATTTAAAATGTGTCCTGTACGTGAAATTGTTTCATTTCAAGTATCTTTAAACAAATATAGTAGCTTTATTGACATAATTGTGAGAAACAACCTATATTTTTACGTAGAAGTGAGGGTGGGGGTCTTTTTTATGATTTGAATAATGCGAGTGAAATGTCCAAAAACTTCTAAAAATCAGTCACTTTTGTTGATCAAAATGTCAAAGTGAACTACAATGAGAAGATTCAATAAGAAATATCGTGCTAAAACATGATTTTTTCAAAATATTGTATTCCGGATTCATCAAACCGTAAGCACGTGGCCAGAGATATAATCGAACACTCACTCTCACTAACATTGTACAATTAACAACGCCGCCGTTATAAAAATAGTTTGAATTAGCTTTTTTCACTATATAAAATCATATTTCTTTTACATTTACCGTAATTACATTTTCTAAATACTTTGTGAATGTAACCGAGGAAGTTTTGAGCATTTTTCTAAGATTGACTAGTACTTCAGTCGTCAATGCTAATTGTTAACTTTTATTTCGAGGGGTTGTTGAATTTTAATGCCCAAAATTAAAATAAAGGAGTTTGTTAGTGAAAAAGTAAACAACAATGAATATTTTTTGTTGAAAATTGATAAATTCGAAACTATTAATAAAGAAGTTAATGAAATGCCGAAAGCGAATCAAATGTCAATTACTAATTCTCTGTTAATTTCAAATCTTTCCTTCACCCCTACCCGCCCAATCGCATTTTCGTAAATTGACTATTGTTCCCCCCTTTGGAACACAACTCTGCTTTTGCAGAAAATTTGTATCAGGAAAATACTTCTTGGGTACAAGTGGTGTTGTGTTCCAAAGGGGGGAACGATATTTTATGGAAACTTATCCGATTTTCATTGATTTCTATACAAAATAAGCACATTTAAACTCAAATATCTCTCTATTTGAGCAATTTTATGAAAAATTTTCTTCAGATTTTGAAGGGGTTTTATCTTTTAAAGTATTTCACCAACTTCATCAAAGAAATGAAGTACTTTAAAATTTCATTATTTTTGGGCAGATTTTACACCTTATTGCTACAGGTCCTTATTTGTCCTGCTTTAAATATTTTGACTATTTTCTGTTAAGAATCGTATGTGAAAGGTCAAAGTCAGGGTCACTAGGTTAATAAATGTTGGTATCAATGGAGAAATCATGTGACACGGAATACGCATGTGAAATATCAAAGCCCTATCACTTACCATTCAAAAGTTATGCCCAATTTTAAAGTTTTTGAGAAGTAGGTCAAAGGTCAAGGTCAAAACTTTTGGTATCAATGGATAGGTCTTGTGACAATGAATACACATGTGAAATATGAAAGCCATATCATTTACCATTCAAAAGTTATGCCCAATGTTAAAGTTTTTGAAAAGTAGGTCAAATGTCAAGGTCACGAGGTCAAAAATGTTGGTATCAATGGAAAGGTCTTGTCACAAGGAACACACATGTGAAATATGAAAGCCCTATCACTTACCATTCAAAAGTTATGCCAAATGTTAACGTTTTTGAAATGTAGGTCAAAAGGTCAAGGTCACGAGGTCAAAACTTTAGGTATCAATGAATAGGTCTTGTTACAAGGAATATACATGTGAAATATGAAAGCTCTATCATTTGCCATTCAAAAGTTATGCCCAATGTTAAAGTTTTTCGGACAAACGGACAGGCCAAAAACTATATGCCCCTGAATCCTTGATTCCGGGGGCATAAAAAGGCATTCAGAAGAGAACGGTTCTTGGACATCAAAGCAATATTTATGTTATACTGGGTAGTACGTGTAGTTGCTTTGGGTATCAATTAAAGGGTCCATTATAACGCAATCAACAATTTCAAAATCAGATATGACTTGCAAACTTTAATGCCTATACAGTATATATTGTTCTGTAGTACTTGTTTGATGATTGTTCTCCAGTTCTTATGAAATTGCTGAATTAATGTCTGCCAAAGCTGTATCTGTTGTTTAAAGTGAATGAAAATAGAAATTATACCTTTCATTAAAACAGACCCTTTTTTGCAACAATGACGCAAGTTAGAGACCAAGGCACCAAAGTGTTTAATGCTAAATGAAGCTTATTTCAGACAAGAACAGTTTGGAAAGAAGGTCAGAGTTCAAGGTTACGATTTTAGACCAGGTCAACATCCATTTTACATGTATCATTTGAATATCATGAAAAATCTTTATGAAGATATGTTCAGTCTTGAAGTCTTCAAGGAACAGGCAGCATAAATTTCTGAAAGCAAGAACATGTACTACAGGTTGAAGTCAAAATGTTATTAGATACATCTTCTCAACAGAAATCCATACATAAATTCCTATTTTACATCGATCCCAAGTAAGTGAATCAAACTTTGTGGCACTTGTGGATATAAAGTTGTTGCATACATATATGTGACTGGCAGATTTGAACAGTGCCTGGGAATTGAACCCAAAACCTTTTCATGCCAATATACCTGGCAGGCAAGATACCCAAACCATAACATATGGAAGATTAATGTGAGATGGAGAATCATATGAAGTTTCATCTAAAGAACCGACCTCGGTTTACTCTAGGAATATGAATCAAAACATGTCTATTTTACACATGGTGTTATTTTTATAAGCCATTAACTTCAGGTAGATATACCCGGTATGGTGCTGTCCGTACCCACATCCCTGTAGCCGTGCATCAAACTTCATTCATTCTGCCACATCATATAAGTACACATTGACAAATGCAAAAGAGTGTTTTTTATGCTCAGACCTACGAACTTTTCAAAAGGGGTCCATCCACATCAGGATTCAACCAAGTTGAATGGATATCTTTCATCACTAATGCAGACTAAGGAGAAAATTTATTTTCATCCCATATTACTTTGGAGTATTTGATCAACAGTTCTCATTCTCATTGAATTTAAAATTATAATAACTCTTATTCGAACTTTTCATTGGTTCAGTAATTCAGATAAAATGAAACATGGTCAGACACCATACCACACCAGACCTGTACATTATTTCTGTTATGAATAACAGTCAAAGGTTGTTGTTGATATATTTCATAATCACAAAGATTGTTTCTTGCCATGCTAAATGTACAGATCTTGGAGGGGGTAATGGAGGTCAAGAACAACCCCCCCCCCTTGGATTTGTAAAATTTTCTATGTGATGGACTGGATCCCCCCTGGTAAAAGTCTATATCTGCCCATGGCAAAGCAGCAAACATTGATCCATCTTTGCCTGTCTGTCTGTCTGTCTGTCTGTCTGTCAGGTAATGTAGTCACACTTTTTTTAAAAACAGCTATAACATTACTACATGTATATGTCATACATTGACAAAACTTGCTAAAGTCAATCTCATTGACAGTCGACAGCAAAAAGATACTCAAGGTCAAACATAGTCTACAGAACATGCTATGAAGACCTAAAACATTCTCAATGTTATATACATCATCTCTCTATGGTTTTCTTGTTACATGTATGTTAAAAATAACATAATGCTAAATAATCAGGGTTTCATTTTTTGAGCGAATAGCTCTAAGTGTTTGCCTGATTTTTTTCACGCATGAGGGCCCCAATGGCGTACATGTATAATTTGAAACACGAACCAATCAAATCACAGGGTTTTCAGCATCGTGACGTATGAATATTCTAATCTTCTTCCGCCGGATAAAGTGAAGGGCCGATGCTGCTTCTGTGTATAAACGATGTAACTCTGTGTACTTTAGAATCAAGCTATTTTGTTACGTAGTAGCGCATGTTTATGTAATGAGATGAACACTAACTGCTTTAAACACGATAAATAGAACATGTTACAATGTACATCCTTGGAGACGCGTTTATTTCATTGTCGGGGGAGGGTAATTGAAAGCATAACGGGTCGTTGACGAGGAAGGTAAAATTATGTATACACTGTACGACCTACCTTATACTAATCGGGGGTATGTTTCATAACTAATTTTAAGTAGCTGTACTGATCCAATTCCCTGTCCTTTTTCTGTTGGACTGAAAAGTGAACATGGGTGTGTGTATACGTACGTCCCTAGTGTGAAGTAAGAGAGCCCGAGAGAGGGGTATACAACTACATGTATATGTATCAAACTATTTTTACGGGAGATGTTTTATTGTTGTTCAAGTTTTAGAAAATCCGACGTTAAAATTTTTTAAGGAAAAATTGTTCATTATTACGTACAGTCGCACACCATATCGTTTTCAAGAAACTTTGCAGAAAAAAGCAGTGGAAGAAAATCAACATATACATGCACGTATAATCGAAAACTTATCGACTCGCATCGCGCTCGCCGCTTTGAAAAATAAAACTGTTCTTACAGAATACTGAATTTAGCACTACTCATTCTTTATTTGTTAATTTTTTTTCAGCTTGTTATACCCTCGTTAATTTTCATGTCATTTTCAGAATGTAAATGTTAAACAAAGATATTAGAACTATATTAGTTGTATGCACCGTCCCATTTCCCCTTTCTAAATTTTGATTTAAGTCTAAAAATAATCGAGAAGATAAGAATTAGTTGTTTATATATCAAAAAGTTCTTTCTCAAATAAATCCTTGCAACGAGCAAACTTTTTTATTTGTAGATGATAATTACCACTTCCCCACGACATGCGTAGACTATTAAAATTTACATAATAAACGTCGCCAGTTTCGTACATTCCAAACAGCAAGAATACGTATGGGGTTTGAGGTTAGTTTGGAAAATGTTAAGAAACGAAAAACTCTAATAACACTAACTTACCTTCCCTACCCCCTAAGTCAACCCACTAGGTCGGCCACTTGTATTAACGCTTTTGAACATGCTAGTTCGAGGATGTTCATCTTTTAATTCTAATGACATCGTTATGCATAAACTTGTCTACGAAGTAAAGTTTGATGACATACAGCATAAATGATGCATATTCTGATATTTAGCTATTCGCTCTCAGTACCTTCAGTGCTTTGATTTTTTCATTATAATTGCATAGTTTAATAATATACAATATACAGGTACACCACTGCCTCATAAAAATTCAATAATTAACATTTGAAGACAAAACAATCACATACTGTAAACATGGAAATTTTCATGTGGGGGCAATTTTCACACTTTTCGGGATAATTTCGGGAAAAATAACCCCCGCATGAACATTACAACCAGCATTAAGAGATTACTGCCGATATCGCCAAAATTATCCCCACAGGTATTGTTGCAATGGTCATTTCACGAAAATTTCCCCCAGCAGAAATAACCATAATAACAGTGGCTTATTCCTATAAAGAATAAAAGAACTGTAAATCTAATACTCTTGTCAAGTAACTTAACTAAGTACATGCTGTTTAACATTGCTAGAATTGCACAAATTATGTTTTTTGTATTGAAGTCACAAATTGCATATACTAGCTAGTGTGTGCACATGTATATTCCCTCATCATACAGTTTTAAATTACTTCCGTTCAATTGAAATTAAAAATATGCACTGTGGTTTGTGCTCATACATTATTTCTGCCCACATTAGCTATACATGATATGCAGCTGTTTGCCCAGAGTATTCCTTCAGACATATTTCTATGTTGTACACCGGTAGTTATAAACTGATGTCAATCCTCTACTATGATTTAATAATATCGACTATTTTACATCTTTCTGAAAAGCAGTTCCTTCATATCAGACATCCTATGCAATATTAGGGGTCAAAAAACAATATAAAGGTTGGATGTCAGTTTCTTGGCTGGTTCAACTCAGCATCTTCCTCATGTGTACCAGAATTTCTGTATGTTTTTTTCAGGCATGACTGTCACAGTATGTCATGTATCCCTCCTTTGATGTACCTCCCTTCTCCTCACTTTGTCCCACCTTTGCACGTTTATTACAGTATTTCATGTATCCCCCTTTGATGTGCATCCCTTCTCCTCACTTTGTCCCACCTTTGCACGTTTATCACAGTGTGTCATGTATCCCCCTTTCAGGTGCACCCCTCCTATTGATTTTGTCCCTCCTTGGCATGTGCCTGCGCTGCTGTAAGGATGAAGAGCCTATCGTTGTCGTTGTCATGGATACATATGAAATCCTCTGCATCTTCTGAAATGTGAATAAGTGTAGAACAGCTCTTTTAAACATGCAAAGTGATAAAAAGATCAATTTAACATAGGTAATCACAGATTACAAAGCTCATCTCGTGGCAGCAAAGTTCAATTCAAACATATTTCTAAGTACATGTATATTGGCTTTTAAAGGCAAAATCATTGAAGTGGAAAAAGTAGGTCATGGTCATTTTATGAAAGTTTGATCAAAGATACATCCAATATGCAAGTTTGATGTAGCACTTAAACTTTGCTCAATATTGGCTTTTAAAGGCAAAATCATTGAAGTGGAAAAAGTATTTCAAGGTCATTTTATGAAAGTTTGATCAAAGATACATCCAATATGCAAGTTTGGTACTTGTAGCACTTCTACTTTGCTCAATATTGGCTTTTAAAGGCAAAACCACTCAAGTGGAAAAAGTAGGTCAAGGTCATTTTATGAAAGTTTGAACAAAGATACATACAATATGCAAGTTTGGTACTTATAGCACTTCTACATCGCTCAATTTTGGCTTTTAAAGGCAAAATCACTCAAGTGGAAAAAGTAGATCAAGGTCGTTTTATGAAAGTTTGAACAAAGATACATACAATATGCAAGTTTGGTACACTCAGCACTTCTACTTTGCTCAATATTGGCTTTTAAAGACAAAATCACTCAAGTGGAAAAAGTAGGTCATGGTCATTTTATGAAAGTTTGATCATAGATACATCCAATATGCAAGTTTTGTACATGTTCAGGGTTCTCATTATGAGCCGGCGACTGGCGATTTCTCGCCTGCTACATTGGGTAAAATCGCCGTCTACTTTCTGCAAAAATAGTGTTGTTTTTTTAAGTATGAAAATTGAACGTGTACTAAAGGAAATTACGTGGTCCTTTTAAAAGCTGTCACTATACAAGGTAAGCGACAAATATTTCCGTAACTCCAGTGAGAAAACATTGATAGGGTTGCACATAAGGATTTTGAAACCAGTTGCCTGGCGGGCAACCTGAATATGAAATTAAGTTGCCCCCCAGAAAATTTACTTGCCCTTCATTTTTCTTCTAATTTTTGTTTATTTTTATATGCATAATGGCAACCTTTTTTAAATACAGATCTGTATGTACAATGTTATCCAGGCGATCGTTTTACAAAATTGTCGTAAGTCGCAAGTCCTAAGTCGTAACTTTCGTAACTTACGACTTTTCGTAGGACCGTTTTACAAAACAGGTCGTAAGCGTAAGTCGTAAGTCGCAAGTCGCAGGTTCGGTCGTAAGTCGTAAAGTAACTCTCCCGTTAATGAAGGACGTAATTGTCCACAAAGTCCGCGGGAAATAAAACGCATAGATTTCCTTCCGTTTTTTTATTAACTGAAACTATATAAAAAGATACAATTAATGTAAATTTCCAGTGGATTTAAACGCGTAAAAGAAGATTAATCATGTAATCTTTTTAGAGCTGAAGCGAATATTTGAGTTGTTGTCAACGAATTTTGTAAGAAAATTTTATACAGTGGCATTGCGTCTTTCATAGATGTACATGTAACAAATTTCACTTTTTAGTACATCCACTAAGAAACACATATTCAGCTTTATACAATTAAATTTGAGCATCATCATGAAGCGACTCCCTCCCTCGCCACTATACTAACTCTAAATAAGAATTCATGCGCGGATCCAGCATTTTTGGTCAGAGGGGGTCCACAATTTTTGGATGTCCACTCGCCATGTAGATATTTTTCAGTGCAAATCACGGGGAAGGGTTGGGGCAAAGTGTGTACTAAGGATTGACTTGGGAGGGGTTACATATCCCGTACAATTTTGTTAACTTTCCTAATGAAGAATCTGCGAACATAGCGATTATAAGAAATATTTTATATAGAATTCTTGAAAAAGATGGAAGGGATGACATCATATGAAGTAAGGGGCTATTGAAAATATGAGATCCTGAGACCCATGACATTTAGAAATATTTAGTATAAAAAATTGAAAATACTTAATGAATTTGCAGAAAAAATAATTGTGTATTTGTAAAGGGCGAGCGAAGCGAAATTTTATGTTTTAAATGTTTTTTATGCATTTATTAGACCCCTTTCGGTTGGAAGTAGGCCAAAGTCCGATTCCCTCTCCCAAAATATCAAGGGTGTGTGTTTCAGACCCCTGCCCCCCCCCCCCCCCCCCCCCCCCCCCCTGGATCCGGACATGGAGTTACTTCGTTCATATAGTTATATACACAAATGTACTTATATTAGTTTTATTTCAGTATTTGCACACTAGTACTGCGTCGCAGTTTTATATTTAGCGAAGAGAAGGAACTACATTAGCTAAAAGCACAACGATTGTTGATTATTTTTAAGTTCCTAAAAGAAAAATCCTGAATGTGGTGGTTTTTAGGCGGTGACGGTCAAACGAAACTTCATTCGGGGGGGGGGGGGGGGGTGATTGTCTCTTTCTTTAGGAAACAAAAATACGACAATACGACAAAGAAATGTATTTATTAATTCATATTTTAACTTCTTTCGTACAGATTGTGTTTATTTGAAATAACATGAATGTATTCCCCCAGATATAAGCCAGTGCCGTAAAATGTACTCGTCGTAATGCAAAAAAAAAAAAGCCGGCACGCTTGCGCTAAAAACGCAATGTACACGTACGGACAAGTTTATGACCGTATTATAGGACAGTACCTTTTTTTTTTTTTTTTTTTTTTTTTAAATATTTTCAATAAAAAATTATAAATTTAAAAGATATCTCATATATAAAGGTACGGTGTCCCTTAAAAATTTTTTTTTACAAAATTTCATAATGCAAAATCTTTCTTTTCATATGAAAGTTAACATTCAATTTGTATAAATTTCAATTTTCAGGTGAATCTAACGCATACATTCGCAGTAAACGTAATTTTTAATTTGGGGTGCGCAGCTCTAAGTCATTCCATTAGCGCCACCTACAATGTATTGCGTTTTTACAATAGAAGTATACGGGGATTTAATTTTACAAATTCGGCAATATTATGGTCGTTACTGCATATTTTCAAATAAAACTTTTTATAGCTCCTTTTCTCCAGTATCTAGACCCTCGGGAATAAATTCTACATTTTCAGTAAAATTTAGTTTTAGGGACACTGTATCTTTAACCAACGATGAGCAAAATAAAGACACGGAATACATGTACTAGAATTTTATGAAATTGTCATAGGCGCCAAATGATAGCGCGCGAGCCTGTCTGAAAAGAAAAAAAAACCAAGACTTTAAACAAGCAGTCGTAAATAAAAATAATAATATCAGCGGTCAGACGACATATAATTTGAAAGAATCTCATTAAAACGTCACATCGCAATAGCACAAAGACGGGCACATTGGATTCCCTTCCTTATTTTCCATGGCAACAATGATAATTTGAGGCTTACGACTTGCGACTTACGACTTAGGGTCGCCCCCCGGCGGTCGTAAGTTTTCGACCGATTTTGGTCGTAAGTCGTAACTTTTTGTAAAACGTTCGTAAGTCGTAAAATGTGACTTACGACCAAACTTACGACTTACGACCAAAGTTGAGCCTTCGTAAAACGGCCGCCAGGTCTTATTCAAGCTGTACAGGGTATTCAATAGTGTTTCAGAGCTCGGAATGGAACCAAAATCACTATCAATAATCAAATTGAATTAATCGAAAGACCACTATCAATAATACAATTGATTATTTCATGTTGAAAATTATGTTTAGAAAATGCTATGATTTCTCTTAATAATATCTAGATGTGCTACAGCAAGGACTTAAAAACTGTTTTTTTAAATGTCGATCCTACATGTATAACTTTGAGGCCCCTAATCCCTGTCTTAGTGTTGAACTAATAAGTAGTAATGTTCTACAGGGTGGGATGAGGCTGTCTCAACACCAGTGACCTACTCTTGATCCACACATTCAGCATTGCATATCCTGTATCAGTGTTGATTTGAACAAGTTTCAAGCTCGGTGGATTGATTGCATCTATTCAATTGAAAATTGAGGACGTATTAAAGCAAATGCAACGATAACGTCAACGGAATTATATCAAATAACGTAAAATAAAAATGAAGTTCCGAACTAGTATGCTGATACGACTATCTATCCACTCAATCTAAAATGTAAGCTAAGACAAACCAACACAATACACCGTGCACATTTTAACTGCGGCATGGGGGGGGGGGGGGGGGAGGGTCACTACGTTATTCTAGCTGGTAGTAGGAATAGAGTGGCAAAAAATTCCTGAAAAAGTTAGTTTTTTTCTGTAATCATGTTTACTTGGATGAAAAAAACATAGGTAATCACATATTACGAAGCTCACCTCGTGGCAGCAAAATTCAATTCAAACATATTTCTAAGTACATGTATTTTGGCTTTTAAAGGCAAAATCATTCAAGCAGAAAAAGTAGGTCAAGGTCATTTTATGAAAGTTTGATCAAAGATACATCCAATATGTAAGTTTGGTACATGTAGCACTTATACTTTGCTCAATATTGGCTTTTAAAGGCAAAATCACTCAAGCGGAAAAAGTAGGTCAAGATCATCTTATGAAAGTTTGATCAAAGATACTGTAAACGGGGAAAATGATTGCGGTGGCTTTATTTTCGCTATGTTCGCGGTTTTCGAAATTTTCCGCGAACATTAAACCCCCGCAATAATTTTGTATAATAGACAAAACAAATAATAGAGGCAAAGATGTTAAAATGCATTTGATGCATGAAAGCTTTTGAGCATGTACAGCTGAATTGTTCAATTCTCTAAACGTGGTTTTCCTCTACGTTGGTAAAATAGTTTGTACATTAAAGGGTATCGACAACTTAACTTTCGATGCATCTATATTTTTCTAAAAAGGAAGATGACACACATATCGCGCTTAAGATTTCTAGTAAAAACGCACCCAGTTAATTAGTTTCAATATACTTTTCGGTATTCTTTTATTATTGATATTCAACCGTTTCTGGGTAATTATCCCTAATTACTACGTGTTTGTCATTAATTACCACGTGAAATACTTAAAACTACAAACAACAATCAAATTACACGTGAGCTTGTGCGACGAAATCTTTATAGATGTATCAAACTTTTTTTTTTCTTCTTCAACTTTCGATATCGCGAAATTAAAACCACCACAATTGGCTACATTCGGAAAACCGTGAACTTTTAACACCGCGAAATTAAACCCGTTTACAGTACATCCAATAAGCAAGTTTGGTACATGTAGCACTTATACTTTGCTCAATATTGGCTTTGGTCAGATGCTGCATCCGATGCATGGGTTCCTCTCGGCATCCCAAGATGAATCACTTGTGCAAGTTTGGTTACTATAGCATCAGTACTTTGTCAGATACTGAGCTACCCCAAACTTCTTAACCAAGCCACTCTGAGCTACCCCAAACTTCTTAACGAAGTCAATCAAGCAGAAAATGTAGGTTAGATGCAGCATCTGATGCATGGGTTCACCTCAGCATCTGAAGATAAATCAATTGTGCAAGTTTGGTTACTGTAGCATCAGTACTTTGCCAAATACTGAACTACCCCAAACTTCTTAACCGGACGCGGACGCGGACGCAGACGAGGACACAGACGCGGACACGGACACGCGGGGATATAGCATAAGCTCACTCAACTTCGTCGAGGTGAGCTAAAAATCATGCATTAAAATAATCAATCAAAAATACGGGTGGCCAAGGCCAACATACATCATATGCAGACAAGACACATATTGTCTGTGTGCTACCAAATCCAAACGGAGGCCGTACATACCACTTGCTGATAACGCACTGACCAAGTACGTACATGTACGGATCCTCAAAATTTGCCCACGTTTTTGCAAGTTAAGACATCGCGCACTTATAAATACGTTGGGACCATGGTTTTGTCATGGTTATAATGTACGTCCGGTCGACAGATAAAGATATAGAAACAGACACGCATGTCAATGAATTGTACTGTAATAAAATACATCGCATTATAAATGATTTCCTCTTTACATAGACGTTGGTCCGTGAACAATGAGTATTGAACAGTTTACTGAGTATAGCCGTTATAATAGGTTTGCGTATATCTACGTAGTGCCCGTGGAAAGTTCAAACCTTGCTTGCTTAATTTTCTTTAGCAATGTATACAGGTGATCTAATTCAAAAACAGCAAAAATGCCACAGATAAAATAGCAAAGACCGACAGGAAAAACAACTTGTCCCGCGGGCTAGCTGAATTCAGAAATGACTTGCCCGACCGATTTTTGATACGGCACGGGCAATCGGACAACCGCTTATGTTCAACCCCGAAGTTTGGTACATGTACAGGGTTCTCATTATGAGCCGGCGACTGGCGATTTCTCGCCTGCTACATTGGGTAAAATCGCCGTCTACTTTCCGCAAAAATAGTGTTGTTTTTTTTAAGTATGAAAATTGAACGTGTACTAAAGGAAATTACGTGGTCCTTTTAAAAGCTGTCACTTTACAAGGTAAGCGATAAATATTTCCGTAACTACAGTGAGAAAACATTGATTTCAACGCGGCGTGACAGGTCATTTTACGGCAACGTATATTAAAGAAGCACAATAGGACGATTAGATCTATCCTTTCAAGCCTGTAAATAAGATTCTTTAAAATAGGAAAATTGTATAGTTATTGACCACGCGCCTCCACGGCCTCAACAGCCGGACTTTTGCGTGTAAACATCATATGCAAGGTCGTGTAAATTTCTACCTCGGTCTATTTTCTGTATGTAAACAACGTACTAGTAATTATTAGAACAATAGCAACAATTCACTGTAATATTGAGTCTATTGATGCATCCACAAGATGTGAGCCGACAGTAACTGCTGAGTGCGTGATCCCCCTCGCAGAATTCAAAACGTCACATACTCGTCTAACACGTCAATCATGATCTATACTAAAACTCAATGCTCTCAAAAAATTCGGGAGGAAAATATTTTTATTTAAAAAATCCAGAATTGTTCACAATGAGGAGAGCCATAAAAATACATCAAAGTACCAATATTATGACTGATAGTTCAAAGCTTCCATGGGCGACTAAACGTAAGATTTATTTTTCATGTACATGATGTAGGAATCAGAAAGCTATTGAGTTAGTTTACAATCTATTTGGTCCATAGAAAGAAAACAACTATTTCCCAGTATACTAGGAAATTCCAAATATTTCTCTTATACTATTATAAATCATGAGAATGCTAGTGATGAAAATTGTTCACAAAACCTGCAACACATGTTATAAAAGTTACTATCGAAGGATAAAAAATCTATAGTATTTTTTACTGTCTAGAAGGCTGGAAATGCCCTCCATTGCCTTGTTAATTTTAAAAATATATGCTTGATTTTATCGTATTTTATAGAGTCTAAATGGCAGGAAATGCCCTCAATTGCCTTCTAAATTTCAAACATTTTCAAGGGGAGCATGCCCCAGGACCCCCTAGAGGTCTGGCACTCGCATCCTTTGATCATGTTGATCGCCTCCTACTTTTTCTTGATTCACCTCCTACTTCCAAACTTAATGAGAACCCTGCATGTAGTACTTATACTTTGCTCAATATTGGCTTTTAAAAGTGAAATCACTCAAACAGAAAAAGTAGGTCAGATACTGCATCCGATGCATGTGACCATCTTGGCATCCCAAGATGACTCACTTGTGCAAGTTTGGTTACTGCAGCATCAGCACTTTGTCAGATACTGAGCTACCCCAAACTTCTTAACCAAGCCACTCTGAGCTACCTCAAACTTCTTAACCAAGTCACTAAAGCCGAAAATGTAGGTCAGATGCAGCATCTGATGCATGGGTTCACCTTATTATCCAAAGATGAATCACTTGTGCAAGTTTGGTTACTGTAGCATCAGTACTTTGCCAAATACTGAGCTACCCCAAACTTCTTAACTGGACGGGGACGGGGATGCAGATGTTGGCACGGACACAGCCGCGCGGGTGTATAGCATAAGCTAACTCAACTTCGTTGAGGTGAGCTTAAAATGTGTCGCAATGTACTTATTATTATTAAGTTCATATTTTACATTCACTTCTGCATTTGGTGCCGCAACCCCTAGCTGTATCTTCTAGATTTAGCTTGTACGTAAATGTCATTTCACTTACATGTGGATTTTCCTTATTGTTTATACATGTATTTTGTCGACAAATACATTTTGTAGTAAGAATAATCAAAATTATTCAATTTTCAAATAATTTAAGTACCGACACAAAAAAAAAGTACTAACTTGAAAGAGTAGGAGTTGGTCCGGGATATTAAGGTCTCCCCTAACAATGGTGTTAACATTACTCAGTTGGTATGGTAACAGAGGGGTTACAATGTAGATATTACTGGTAGCAGGATCTATCCCTCGTACAAGGCCTATGAAAAAAAAATCATTCCAAGGAATGCATGTGTCGCCTGCGAAACATAGCGACACTCAGGAATCACTTTTACAGGGTGTGACATCCAAGTGTGACAGACAGACGGACTGACAGACGGACAAAGTGATCCCTAAGTGTCGCTATGCTTCGCAGGAGACACAAAAATCTACATACATGTGATACTAGATGTATATGCATGTTCAATTTATACAAGAAAGTACATGCAAAGACTCGGGTAGAAAAAAATATTGGTAAAACGATTTAATAATTCTTCCATTTTTATCGCATACATGAATTTGGAATGGAAACTATGATGCACTCTACAGTAAATTTTTCTACGCACGATACACATTTTAATGTGTACTATAAAGCCCATTTAAACTCATTCTTAAGAGACAGCAGTGCATGGTGCTTACTTTTTTTTTAAACAATATTCTGTTAAAACTTTTCTTCTTCCAGTAATTCTTGAAACCTATGATAAGCATTTGAATATTGACCCTAGATAAAGATCTTTAATAAAAATAAAAATTATCCATAATTAATAACAATTTGTCTGAGGAAAACGATTATCTTACCAAATCCTAAGCAGTGACAGACAGGTAAAGATGTAAATTGCCATGGCTGGTCATTGGCAGCTCTGTGTGCCTACAAAATAGCAAGAAATACATGTACATATACAGATGAAGTTTACTTGTCAATGGTCATTTTTTTTCATACGGCTCTATTCATTAGGCACAGCTTAATTTTCACACACCAAGTCTCTGATCACCTTACATTAATCTTTCTCTGGACATACTGTATGTGTATGTGTACTTATTTTAGCACAATCAATTTTTATGCGTAAAGGGGCCAAAATTAGCAAATTGACATATTAGTTTATACTGTAAACATGGTTATTTTTGCTGGGGGAAAATTTCGCGATTATAAAGTCAAGACACGTATGCGTGGGGGAAATATTTGCGATAAAGATATTTTTCCAATTGTAAGAATTAATGCAGTGGGGATATTTTTGCGTGGGGAAAATTATTGCGAAGTCCATTGATTCATGAAAAACGAGAAAATTACCCCCACGCGAAAATTACCCCCACGCGAAAATTACCCCCACGCGAAAATTTCCACGTTTACAGTACATCATGAATTAAGCACACTAGACTTATTTGCAATGATAATCAGTAAGACTTAATTAATTTAGCATTGTCTTGAATCAACCCAGTCTTAAATATGAATAATTTGAGCACTTACAATTACTGTTCCAGGGAGTTGCTAAAAATAGCAGTGGATGGAATTTTAAAGGTTTATAGAGCAGGGAGTTCTTATATGAAGGAGTAGTTAAAGGTAGTCTTGTGTGTATTACTGATTGCTAAATTACTACAGGTCATTAATTTGGCAAAGCTGTGCGTTTTGGCTTGGATATCTCATTGGTTAGAGTGCTTGCCTGCAGGTAGAGAGGTCCAGGTTTCAAACCCCAGTTGGAGCACATCTTTTCTTATTCTACTACATTAGGTATCCTGAGTAAGCATTGAAAGGAGGTAAAACTAGGGTTGTTGTGAGGTCAGAGGTAATCTCAATACTGTAAACGTGGAAATTTTTGTGTGGTGGTAATTTTTGCGTATTTCACTTAATCAAGGAACTTCATGAAAATTTCCCCCGCGTGAAAATAATCCTGCTGCATTCTTATAAAGGCACAGACTTTATGTCACAAATATTCCTTGATGTTATAATTATGAACTCCCCCCCCCAGCGAAAATAACCACATTTACAGTATTTTACAAGCGGAGCAGTGTGGCAGAGCCCAGTGGACAAGCCCAGATACATGTAGCTCAGTGGTTAGAGTGCTTACTTTCAGGTATAGAGAAACTGGGTTCAAATCCTGGTCTGGGCACATCTTTTCCTGCACTTAAAACATTTTACTGGCATTTACAAATTTACTGGTGTTAACATTACAACTGGTATTACATAATTACTGGTTGTTGCAATTCAAGTACCTTTTTAAGATCTGCTACACAGAGTGCCACTACAGACATATTAATGGCATACAGAATCTGGGACTGCGGCACAGACTGATTGTGTACATATATAGCTACTTCACTCCAGTTCACCACGTAAGGGATTGCCGAAGTCAACGTCCTTCCGGAATGAAAGTCACGACTAAAGTAACTCAGAATGGTCAAGTTTCTATGATCTACTGGCCTGAGACCAAGAGGAGAAACACTACAAGAGAAACAAATATCAATTTTTGATTTGTTCACAAGCAGACTTTTGTAAATGGCATGTGTAGATATTTTTTGTCTCTTTGTACATGTACTTTCTAGTTAATATGAAGCTGTTAAAGGACTAGGTGCGCTAACCCCTTATATCGGCCCCTATAATTTTGACAAAAAATGCTTATGATAAACGAACTATTAATTATCACTTTTTGCAATGTTGAATGTTTGAGAAAATACGGCGTCATAACTCTGAGTCCTTGTAATGTCATGCATGTAATGTACGATTTCATGTTCTGACGTCATTTTCCCTGAATGACGCACAACAAAGGAAAATCATCGTATTTTACATACAAATCTTCAAAATTCATCTATGATCCAGGCCTAGCCCACGATATTTTTTATGCAAATTTAAAGGCCGATCAGAAATCCATCAATTGGCGCAAAAATCATCATGGGCAAGGCATGGATGGATACTTAATTTCATAAATTTCTATCAAAATTTCGTTCATTTATTGATATTTTCAATGATTACGACGTTTTTAGTGACATATTATTCTGTATAGGACTGTGAAATCAAAATAAGCTTTCCTGATATGGATTCACCATACGTTTGACATTTTATAAACTAGAATATTATGGATATATGAACAACTTTGAAAATAGGGCCGATATGGCAGGTTACCGCACCTACTCCTTTGTGTGAAATAGTACATGTACATGTACATGTATGTATCAAATGATACCTCATTATTCTGTAAAACTGCACCATAAACTTTTTTAACATGAAACCTGATTTCATTTCACTTCAGAGGATATTCGTTGAGTGCAAACCATAAACTTTTTTAACATGAAACCTGATTTCATTTCACTTCAGAGGATATTCGTTGAGTGCAAACCATAAACTTTTTTAACATGAAACCTGATTTCATTTCACTTCAGAGGATATTCGTTGAGTGCAAAACTTGATTGAAAAATTTGATTATCATGCTGTCGTTTCTGAAATAGTTTACTTTGGCTAATAATTTCTTTCTGTATACTGAAGACATGACTGTCTTACTTTTGGTTTTCATGGGTGAATAATTCTGATTGGTCACGTGCAAATTCCATGAATTGCATTTTAATTTTCATGCACATCGCACATTTTGCCTGTAATAGCATCAAATGTATTTTAACACTGGTAAATTCTCCCTACATGCTAAACATGAACGTGACATCACAAGTTATTAGAATATAATTCTAGTTGCCTAACGGGCGTTTAACGTGGGGAATCTACTACATGGTAGTAATGTAAATATACGTTTATACTCACTCTAGTTGCTGAGGATTGACTGGTGCCTCTATGGTGATAAGATCATGTTGGTGCTCCACAGATGAAGGGGACCAGTCTATACCTGAGCTCTGTGTGTAGATAGAAAACACAAGATTAACAAGTTAAAAGTCATGTAAACATTAATCCCCCTACCCCTTCATTGATTATGGAAGCAACAGCTTTTATATTTGGATTACTGAATTTATCATGGAGTATGACTTAGATTTCCATATGATGTATCTGCATACCAAATTTAATTTCAGTATGTGCAGTAATTGCAGAAATAATGAATGGAAATCTTGAAATTTAGATATTTCACCAAGTCCAAGAGGTATACTCTGTCAAAACTTTTTTGATCGGACCCAAATTTGAACTTGACCTAGATTTTCTTTGATTTAATCTGTAATGAACCAAATTTCATTTCAATATGTGAATCCATTCAAGAAATAATAATGAGCAGAAACCCTGAAATTTTGGTATTTTCCTTAGTCCAAGGGGCATAACTCTGTCAAATTTTTTTTGACCGAGACCAAATTTCAACTTGGTCTTGATTTTTATTTGATGTATCTGTATAGCAAATTTCATTTCAATATAAGAATCCATTCCAAAGACAATGAGCGGAAACTGTTGTTGTTAACCTACCGACTGACAGAAAGTGGCAAAGCAATATAATGTGTCCCATTTTCTTCGAAGGGGGAATAAAAATTGGAAAAGTACAGGTTAAAGTTAAAAGTCAAGGTCACAAGGTCAAACATTGGTACCAATTGAAATAGGAAGACAAAATGAATACACAAATAAGATATGAAACCCCTCTCACTTATCAATCAAAAGATATGGACCTGGTTAAGTTTTTTTTTTTCAAAAGTGGAACAATCTCAAGGGTCAAGGATATGAGGTTAAAAATTATGGTATCAAGTGAAAATTCAGGTGTGCATGTAAAGTATGAAAGTCCTATCACATACAAATATAAAGTGATTGCCAAAGATAAAGTTTTGACACTGGCAAACAGACAGGTATACCAAAAGCAGAATGCTCCCGAATCTCATTTCAATAATTCATGAAAAAATGGGGTTTTTTTTAGTATACATGTATCTACACACTACAAATGCTTTTTTGTGGTCATAAGTAGATTTACACAATGAACACAGCTTTTGGTTGTTTGCACATAATTCTAAACCATGCTGATTTTCTTCCCCCAGAAATACAAAATTTAATGTACATGTACATGTACTTCACAAGAAAATGCAGTGTTTTCATTTATTTGTGAAGGGCTGACTAATTACATCCTAAAAATACCCATCAATTCTCGATTTTTCTTTGAAAAGTCTTCATAAAATACAATGTACTGGCACGGGTAATTCTTAATGACCCAAGCCACTGATACTGTGCTAGAGTATGAAACATAATCTGTTGTTTATATGTTTTGTGTTACCTTAGATTTTTGAATCCATCCTTCCTCTTTCATGATATTATATGACGTCAACGGAGGGAAGTTGAGATGCCGTTTCTGACAGTTAAGTTGTATAACGAGCGTGGGCTGTACCATCCTCAACGTATCTACTAGTAAGTCCAGTCCTAGTCCTGATGGAAGTGTAAATTAAACAAATGATTGAAAATGATGAATTATCAAAGGATGACCTAGCCTATTCATTATTCTGAATACTATAAATCACGATTATCAGATTCTTTTAAAAGATTTTGAGTGAAACTGATATTGTGAATGACCTCATCACGAACACTTATCAATAAATCACGTCATCAATCATACATGTATGTGATAAGCCTAGAAATAAACATAAGAGGTTCATATTGGATTCAAAGTTTCCTTCAATACAGCAAATGATGAAAAAAAAGTTATGTCGTAACAAGATCATACAGGGATTTTTTTACCCTTTGATTCCAGGGGCCTGGGCCTTCATAATTTGGAAAAATAGCGACATTTTGTTGAAATTGGGAAAAAATTATACAAATAAATTGAGCAAACAAGCAAAAAGATCTTCTGACATTTGTTACTAATGAAGATAGATACCTGTAGTGCCAAGAAAATTATATTTCAGATAGTGTACATCGCAAAACAGATATGATTATAAATATATTTTCAGTAATTTCAAAGGGTTTTTATACTTTGTTTATTGGAATTTTATTTTTTTCAAATTGGGAATTTTAAGCTCAGAAATTGGGAAAAATGCCTGGTTTTCAGGCCATAATTAAAAAATTGTTTGTTTCCCCTCGCCCCGACCGGGTCAGGAAAAACGCCTCCGTGTCAGATTTTTTTATAGCAAAAAAGTCCGATATTTTTTTTCCAGAAATCGAATCACGGCAATCTCCATTTTCAGTTCCAACGTTACAATATTCTATCTAAATAGAATTGTAAATCAACTCAGTAGCTTTGTCATTCCTACATTGTTATAAGAAATCTTGCCGTAACCCCCCTCCCCCTCCCGGTCTTCCCATTCCCATTGGCTTTGAACCGTCGGTCATAAATTGCGTATTATTGGTACATTGACAATTATGTCTCCCTCTTCTAAATATCCTCCCAGAAACAATTGAGAACATTGAGTTGTTATTAAGTCATGATAGACAAGCGCTCGGTCTACGGATGTGAAATTTTAAAAGAAGCATGTGCGAGTGCGGCAGGTATTGTGGGCTCTCATCTTTACATGATAACGCATGTGCTCAATCTAGTTCCTCCGTCAACTTACGATATCTCGTTTCAACACTATAAAGACCCATCGCTTATTTGGAAGGGTCCGCTAAGTGGGCCAAAATTCAGGCATTATATCTAAATGCGTAAAATGTAGTGAATAAGAAAACTACTTCCTGATCATAGTGGTTATTATGATTAACCGACGTTCACTAGTTGTTGTCGGCTGTCCGTTCTAACTTCTTGCATCGTGAACGTCATAAATCAACAGACTCTTGAAATATTACTGTGTAACAATGAATTCTCGATGTTGTTCGTATGATTATTTTTAATTTACGCTGTTTACATACAATAAACATACCGAGAAAGAAAAGTATACAAACTTATTTCATCTTTATCATGCAATGGAAAACGCCGGCCATTTATACTAGTAGTTCGTGACTCGTGGTTGCGCATGGTCAATATCTATACAAATTCAATATTTACAAGTCACAAAAAAGTCGAGATTTAATCGTTCTATAGTGCATCTTATTCTCGCAGATTTGACGTTGCCGTAAAATGACCCGTTACACCGCGCTGAAATACTTGATGCACCTGTTGCGGAAATATTAATTATTGTATATCTTGGGAGGTTTTACAGGAAAATGAAATTTTCTTTTGAACATGTTCAATAGAATAAATAGACATTTCATATTTAACCAGCGATAGAAATGGAGACACGACTTATATTTTTTACAGATAGCAGGCGGCGATTTTTCCCGAAGTAAGAGGGGAGAAATCGCCGGCTGTCAGCTCTTAATCTTTATCATATCAATTAGAAACACGGAGTGTGACTGCGCAGCTGTAAGGAGTCCAGTAATGTGCAATTTGGATTCAAACGACTTTAAACATATTTGATACAAGTAGTTCTGGCAGCAAAAAAAAAAAAAAAAGTACCCGCCTGCCGGGTCACTTGGAAAAAACAGACCCGGGGGAGGGGAAACAAACAATTTTTTAATTGTGGCCTCAGCAATGGGAATGGGGCCGAATTTCGGCCCTGGAGAACCCCTAAAAAAATCCCTGTCATACATTCTTCTCCAGTTTTGCTCATACCCTGTGAGACAGCCTACACTTGGAAAAAGATGAAATTTCCATCACTTGTGTAAATTTTTATGTTTCACTCAGTAAATCGTGATATTACTCTGTAATTCAGAACTGACCTTTGTTCCAGCCCATGGTGTTAACAATCAGAGGAAGTTTAGCACCAGTAGCTCTATAAGCTTCCACACATTTCTGTACACACTGAATGTAGTAATCAGGGTTACCAGCTGGCGTGACAGCACCAAAGTAGTATGTGCTGGAAAAATAAATACATAAAATATTAAATAATACAATAAACACTCTTTTATTTGTGAGCGTTTTATTTTCACGATATTCTTGGGGTCCTTCATTTCCTGAATATTAAACGCTGCAAATACATGTATGTCCTATACATGTTTAGCAAGATACGTATATATATGATGTTGCAAAATTAAAATGCCACGAACTGGTCATCGCACTTGTGTAATCACAAACTTAAGACGCAGCAAATAAAAGATGGTTTACAGTATGTGCTGAACTAAAAAATTACATGTACTATTTGTGAAAAAAAAAAAAAAAAATGTTATGATCGCTGAGCGATATAGTCCCCTACCGGTGGCATATATCTATATGTCCTGCAACTCTGCCAATGAATTACTCTTCAATTAAACATATATGAGTTTTATTTGTTGCAGGAAAAAGTCAGGAAAACTGACAAAAACTGAATTGTGCAAGTCATCAAGGGGTATAACATCTGGAAAAATAGGTCAAGCGTGACAAATGTCAGACTTGCTCTGTAACTATCAAAGTCTAAGCTGAGTATCAAAATTTACTTGCATATCTCTATTTGTTGCAGTAAAAAGCCTGGAAAACTGACAAAAACTAAATTTTGCAAATCATCAAGGGGCATAACTCCTCGAAAAATTGGTCAAGCGTGACGAAAGTCAAACCTGCTCTGCAACTATCCGAGACCAAGCTGGGTATCAAATTTCACTTGAATAACTCTATTTGTTACAGAAGAAAGTCCGGAAAACCGACCCAAACTGAATTTTCCAAGTGATCAAGGGGCATAACTCCTTGAACAATAGGTCAAGCGTGACAAAAGTCAAACTTGCTCTGTAACTATTCAAGACCAAGCTGTGTATCAAATTTCATCTGAATATCTTCATCCGTTGCAGAAAAAAGTTCGGAAAACTGAAAAAAAACTGAATCTTCCAAGTCATCAAGGGGCATAACTCCTCGAAAAATAGGTCAAGCGTGACGAAAGTTAAACTTGCTCTGTAACTATCCAAGACCAAGCTGTGTATAAAATTTCATCTGAATATCTTCATCCATTGCAGAAAAAAGTCCGGAAAACTGAAAAAAACTTAATCTCCCAAGTCATCAAGGGGCATAACTCCTCGAAAAATAAGTCAAGCATGATGAAAGTTAAACTTGCTCTGTAACTATCCAAGACCAAGCTGTGTATCAAATTTCATCTTAATATCTCCATCCGTTGCAGAAAAAAGTCCGGAAAACTGACAGAAACTGAATTTTCCAAGTCATCAAGGGGCATAACTCCTCGAAAAAAAGGTCAAGCGTGACGAAAGTTAAACTTGCTCTTTAACTATCCAAGACCAAGCTGTGTGTCAAATTTCATCTTAATATCTCCATCCGTTGCAGGAAAAAGTCCGGAAAACTGACAAAAACTGAATTTTCCAAGTCATCAAGGGGCATAATTCCTCAAAAAATAGGTCAAGCGTGACGAAAGTTAAACTTGCTCTGTAACTATCCAAGACCAAGCTGTGTATCAAATTTCATCTTAATATCTCCATCCGTTGCAGAAAAAAGTCCGGAAAACTGATATTCGGACAGACGGACAGACTGACAGACAGACCGAGAGGAAACTAAGAGTCCCCTTCGGCGGCTCAAGGGGGTAGCAACACTAACTTGAGATCCTGATATCCATGTATATTCTTAGCATGCTGACATAATACTTAAAGGTATATTTGTACTTTTCTACCTTCCTAAGAATCTTAAACAACATTCTGAAACTTCTTACAGGTCAATCACCTCTATTGGTAGCCTTATGGACACTTATTGGTCCGCCCTGGATCAACCCCTGAATGGATCTGAATCCCGAACACAATTTTGGTAAGGGACCTTGAGTACATTATGTATACATGTACCAAATTTCATCAAAATCTGTCCAGTGGCTCCAGAGGAGAAGCAGAAAATGTTAAAAAGTTAACGATGATTAATATGAAGATGAACGGATTGCTATGACAATAGCTCAGGTGAGCTAAAAACTAAAATAATATGTGCTGATTTTACCAATAATACATACTAAATTGCTTAAAAAATTGTATGCGTAAAATTTTATCACCATTGCATGCGTGCATTCAGAAACAGGGATATCTATAAGATACATGTTTTACTACTTTATCTTACCTGACTCTGAACACTTGCACATGAATGAATTCAGTGTCAGAGGAGACAGCTTCACACTTACTGTTACACAGAAAATCATGGACAATTATCTTGTCTGACATTTTAATCAATGAACAGATATCTTTTCATAACCCATTCAAACGTTGGCTGTTGTAATATCTACACTTACTGTGTGACCTTGAACTTGAAGGCAACTTTGACCTTTACTAGATATTGTGAATTAAAGCAGGAAAGATGGACAGACCAATAGTGATTGATATGTGCCTATTTACGTCACAACCGTATAAAACTTACTTCTCTGAAAGTTGCTGATGACAAAACGGAGGTCCTGGAAAGAAATATACAACTACCGTAAATATACATGTAATTATTTCAGCTGGAGGAAAATGTCATGATTATTGCAGAATACAGAGTTTTTTTCCCTTACAGACGGTATCTGATGTAAAACCATTGTGACATCATGAAAATGGTAAGGTAACCTCGATTTTATACCGTCATTTCCCAGACTTATAGGACTGTTTCCATAGAATTTGACATTATAATCAGTCTATGTCAGATACCGTCTCAAATGGGAAGTAACTCTGGTTTTCGAAAATAGTGAATAAGATCAAGACGTCACGCTTGGGAGAAATATTCCCGATATAAAAACGTCTCTGCTTTTGTAAGAATGCACATCAGGGTTTTTCTTGCGTGGGGGACATTTTCGCAAAATCCATTGATTCGGGAAATACGCACAAATTACCCCCACGCGAAAATTTCCATGTTTACAGTATATTTACAGTCAAAAGCAAGTCTTATAGATAATCCTATCTTTTCCCCCCTGACCCTCGGAGCCTTAGAAAAAAGGTGCTTCTTTATTACGATGATTGACATTCACAAATATGCACATTTTTACTGCATGACTGTATTTGAATTACAGAGAAATATTCGTGTCTTGAAGCTTTCATCAATAGTAAATAGTGGTATTCTCTATTATTCTGAAATTTGTGAAACATAATACATAATGGTATCTTACCCAAAACAGGATTTTGTAGATAGTTAAGGGATATACAGCCAGGGGGAGAGAACTCTGTTTGTCCAACATCACATTCCAAATAGTACAATCCTTCCTTCCTGTGAACAGAAATTGGGTATGATCTACATGTATGTATATTTTGTTTCTTTTACTAATTATACTACAATGCACATGTATACATTTAGTCAAAATACATTCCCCTCCCCCCTCCCAGTCTGTAAGTTGTAACATGAGATGCTGAAAGATAGTAGATTTAAATATATTTGGATCAGTTTTTATCAATCATAAATCACTAAATCAGCAGATAATCTCTCACATGATGGAAGGTATTTAAATTGATCACTAAAGCAGTTTGATGTAGATTTATAATTGTACCTATTTAATGTAGAGTTAAGGAGGAATCTGTTCATTGTTGACTTTCCTGTATTTTTGCTTCCGCACACCACAACTGCCGGACAGACACCTGTAATTTATAGTACATTGTAAAATGATCGTCTTAAAAATCTAAGGTATAGTCAATATGCTAATACGTTTTGTACAATCTAAAATTTATGACTCCTTTCTATGTGCTATTTATCATATATGGTCAATATGAACTATGTTTTTTTAGATGGTAACATGAGCAGCGCTTTCAATATATCTTTTTCAAAAACTTTCACTTTAAAATTACATGTATAAGACTTACAGAAGTAAAATATGACATTTCTATCACTACATTCAAAAGGTAAATCTAAAAAGAGCTAATTATGAAATCCATGTACCAGAATTTAAGGCACTGTGCCATTTTTCCTCAATAAATGTGTAATCCTCAGAAATCTTCAATCTACGCACTTTGCTGTACTTAGGGACATAATGTACTCCAACAGCAGAGAGCTCGGAGTAAGAATGTTTATTTCTTTCGCCACTGTACGGAGAAAACAATTTCGTGTACGGAGGAATAGTCGATATGTAGTCACAACTGCATGATGTCAATTTCCTTAGTAACACAATAACAACATCCCCACAATGAGGCCCGTCTTCATAATGACTATCCAGTCGGTATTTGGAGTAAATGTTTGATAGTTTGTTCCGAGCTTCAGCATTATCAGCGGGGAAATCACATGATAACGTAAGTAAGCTATTACTCTCTGGGGAATAAAAATCTACAAATTTCTCACTATGTTGGTTCAAATTATACCCTAGAATTCTAACACCACCAAATAGACACTTTATACGACAAAATCCCTTCAGACAAACTTCTCTTTCTTGAATAATCAGTAAAACATCCTCCTCAAACCGATGTGCTGCAATCCTTAAAGAAAAGTATATTTAATAAATTCAATATTTTTATAGTAATCTAACAAATTAATACTAACTGTTATAAAATGCCCTGCTCACAGAGAGCATTTGATTAGCAAATTAAAGTTTAAAAATCCCTGAATATTGACAGCATTTTATTTCTTTTCTTTTCTCTATATTTATCATACTGTACTTTTTGCAGCTTTACGTTTTCTTTCCTATTGAAATTGCTTTTTGCATCGTTTGACAGTTATGTTGATGCAAGAATACGGAAGATCGCAAATACTTCTAACCAAGACTATACGAATGTTCTCGCGCACTCTCCGATTGTTCTCTATTGTTATGACGTCATCAATTTACTTGGGCAGAAAATGTGCCCAAGTTTTGAACAATGGTTTAGGTAGGTGACTAAAGGAAAAATCAGAACGGACATGCTGCACGGGCTGCATTTACGATCTTGCGTATTACATAAAGATGGCAATGCGTGAAAAAAATATTTATATTAAATATTAGAGACTGAAAATGAAGTGATCATAAATCAAACTTAATTAATAAATTATCAAATGGGTTATCAACATCATGAACATAGAAAATCTACTTGCACTTCAAATACATTAAAAAAAACCATAAAGAGTTAATGTGTATACTTAGGATGATCTTCTCTTTCTCTGTCCTCTGGTAAATCTAACTCCTCAACCTCATCCACCTCTTCATAGCTTCTCTCCATATTGTCCTCAGAAGTCCTCTCTGTACAGTCATCATAACTCCTCTCCAAATCATCTTCAGAGTTCCTTTCAGAATAATCTTCATTGTTCCTCTCAGATCCATCTTCCAAGCTCCTCTCAGAAACATCTTCATTGCTCCTCTCCAAATCATCATTACTGCTCCTCATTGTATTATCCTCTACATTCTTCCTCTTCTGCCTCTTCTGATCATGTCTAATCTTCTTCTCATCTAAGTTTTTATTTCTACTCTTCCTTTTCTTCTTTGATTCCTTCCTCCTCCTTGACTCCTCCATCATCATACATTCCTCCTCACAATCCTCAGCATTCTCTAGTCCTGACAAGCTTGATTCTGTTTCTGAAGAACTATCACTCTTCCTCTCTGTCTCTTCATCCACCCAGTCTCCTTTTTCTTTAATTTTCCCTGAAGAAATATGATAATTATATTGACTTGTAACATCAGAGAATCTAACATGCTATTCTTGTACATAAACATGGATATCCAAATGCAGATTAAGAGTACTGTAAACGTGGAAATTTTTGCGTGAGGGTAATTTTCGCGTTTTTTGCAAATCTATGAAAATTTCCCCCGTACGAAAATATCCCCGCTGCATTCTTAAAATGGAAAATGCAGTTTTATTGCAAAAATTTCCCCCACACGTAACGTCTTGATGTTATGATCGCAAAATTTCCCCCAGCGAAAATAACCACGTTTACAGTAATAGATTATCTAGCATGATTTTGAGTTACCTTTAGAAAAAAACCGACAGTGAATTTGATCAACAAGGTCCAACCGATGTGTTCTTGGATGCACAGATTGTTGGACCAACACACAGACTAATCAGGGGCATAACTGCCTATATGCCAGCACGATATGGCGTGCACATCGCGCAGTTAGAAAAAATCATGGATTTTTCAGAGAGAGAGAGAGAGAGAGAGAGAGAGAGAGAGAGAGAGAGATTTTCTGTGAAATTTATGGAAAATAGCCCACAAGATTGTCTCTCATACATTTTACACTTCAAATATCACCATCTTCTCTAAAATTGCATACTTTTAGCAATAATACCCATTCCTTTTGATAGGTCTTTTTGACATTCCTTTTTTGGAATATGATTCAAAATAATTAAAAGTGCCCATATGAATCAGACAGTTTTTTCTTCAAAAGTGAGCAGCTTCAAATTTTAGTAGTACATGTATCTATTCCCAGGCGTTATCAAATGAAAAATGTGACCATGCAACTGCTTACCTCCATTTTTTCTGAAAATTCAGAATGATAAGACAGTTATAAAGTGAAGATGGCGAAAAAGTTCAGCTTTCGTGCAGTTGACTTTTTTTAACTAAACTTCT
Organism: Pinctada imbricata; assembly: GCA_033119305.1. Taxonomy (NCBI): domain Eukaryota; kingdom Metazoa; phylum Mollusca; class Bivalvia; order Pterioida; family Pteriidae; genus Pinctada; species Pinctada imbricata. Next base: position 64,020,827 of record VSWD01000005.1, on the reverse strand, counting down.
TCCACGTCTATCAATGAGATGATTTTAACCTTGAAAGATGGATTCAGGTCATAACTCAAATTATTCCAGTTCCTTAATATTGAGAGTAATTTCTTACAAAAGAATAGTATCAATTTTGTAAAGTTGTAATCTACAAAGCAAGATTAACTAATTAGGGTTTAAATTTTGAAAATTTTCTCGGGGAGGCCCCCCGAACCCCCACCTGAAGGAGGGGTGACCCCCTCCCCCACCCCTCTCAGTGCTTAGCGCCTTCATAGGCTTTATATATTTGGCATGCACTTCGAAAAGCACTAGTTACGCCCCTGCTAATGAACAGACAGACATCGGTGAAGGAGAGCCAATTTTTCGGATGCTCTACCACTTTCAGTTATAATTATACAAAGCAGATACCAAAACTGTCAAAATTGAATTAATTTCTACTCAAAATTACCTCTCTTCCTTTCAATACTTTCATGTCTTTTCCTTTTCGACCCAGGATCTCCTCTGGCTGTAGCTTTCAACATCTTCTTCTTTGATGCCTTTTCGGTAAACTTGAATGTCGAATTATCTCCATCTACACTTGTAGTAGATTCACCTCCCAATTCTTTCGCCTCTACGATGACAACATTGTCCAACTCAGTAACGCGAGTTTTTGACGCATGCTGATGTTTCTTGCGATGAATTGGGTAATCCTCCGGTGTCTGTTCCTCATCAGAGCTTGACGACACTCCTATACTCCAGGGACTTTCCCTTCCTTTATGACTTGATGAAGGTCCTGAGTATTCGTCAGCAGCTTCATTTGACTCCTTTGTCAGATCTATGACCAATGCTCTTTTCCCATTACTTCTTTGCTCATCCCACTCTCTTTTCCTTTTCGAACCGGTTTCAGCTCCTCTTTCAAAATCACTTTTCCGTCTATTTCTTTTACCCATTTTGTTCTGATTAAAAAAAAGAAAAAATATTGAAATAAATCACAATTTCTAAAATAGATCATATGCCACATAGAATTGGTCAGTCACACATATTTTCCGAAAATATTATTTTCTAATTTAAACCGATAATCGATCAATTTATCCTTTCCGATAATGGATTCCAAGAGATCTTCCTAAGTAAAACACAACTAATAATGCTTGACAAAAGGTACATTTATGTGCAGATAATATTCCATCAGAAGGGCTTTCATGATTAATTCAGAGAAAACACTGTGTTATACCAGTATACTGTTTTGAAAACAAATTTTAATTTGAAGGAACCTTCCACCTACACACTTAAGGCAGTTGGACATATATGTACCAAGCATTAAGGTATCTGGATGAGGATCCAGAATTGGATCTGATTAAAGGCACCACAATTATTTTTGAATTTGATACATAATTTTGGCTTATAAGGATGTGACAAAGTGATTTTCAGGAAGGTCAAAATTTTGCTAGCTTTTTATATTCATTTTTGGGGCATTTTTCAAACCAGAAAAAAATATTTTAAAAAATCATAAATAATACCTAAAATTCATATATATCTTACAAGGACAAACTATGATATACCCCAGAACACTTTTGAATATCATAAATAATGCAGCAGAAATCAGCAATTTTTAAATAAAAATTAAGGTACTCCCCATAAAATAATCAAACCAATCTCTAATACTGGCTAATTTCACTTGATCAAATTATAGGAAACCTCTCTACTTTGATTCAGAAAAATATATAAATTTGAAACAGCATCCTATCAAAGCAAAAATGTGTAAACAAATGGAAGCAGTAACCGAACGACTACAGTATAGGGGGTAATTGGATAAAATTAAGGAAACTTATAAAGTTTCACTAGAAATCAACATAAGTGTCAACATTTTTATGATAGGGTGACTTGATGAATAGTTTTTGGTCATTTATTAACCAATGATAGTTTCAGATAAGATATTACAGTTGAGAGGTGAGACATGTTTAATCCCATCTGCACTCTGGAAGCTAATGTCTGATGGCGTTGGAGAATATAACTATCAACCATATGCTGTCATGTGGGATGAGAAAAGCCCACCCGAGGGGTCTGGTTTCTGGTCAGGGAACGAGGCTTGCCGAGTTCCCTGACCAGAAACCAGACCCTGAGGGTGGGCTTTTGTCCATGTTGTAGATTTATGGTGGGAAAATGCTTTGTCCATGTTGTAGATTTATGGTGGGAAAATCGATGTTGAGAATTTTTCAATTTTGTTTCATTCCTGAAGAAAATGGTAATATGAACAACGAGGCATGAGGTAGTGAACAATGATTTATTTTCACTATTAAAACAACATAGTCTAGTTGCCAAATGGCTATTTTGGGGGGAACCCAAAAAAATGTTACGCACAAAATGTTTTTGCATGAAAGTGATGTTAATACCCTCTACTTTGATAATCCCGCGGATGCCACTCTGGCATCCTTGGGCATTTCGAAATTTTTGGATAAAAGTGTGATTTTTCAAGAAAAACTGCTGAAAATTGGAAAAACGCAATTACTTTGTCCATGTTGTAGCTAAAACAACAAAATTGGTATCAAAAGAACGACAATGCCATTGTCTTTAAGTCTCAAGCTCAGTTTATCAATTTACTCGTCCATAAAATGGGGAAAACTATGGTTTTTCGATGAAAAATCGTTGAAAATTGGGAAAATGTCATATCTTTTTTCATGCTGTAGATAAAATAACAATTTTGGTACCAAGCGCACAATAAATGTATTGCCTTTCATATTAAATATCAGATTAGCAATTTGCAAGTACAAAAATAAGGAAAACAATGAATTTTGAATGAAAAATCGCTGAAATTGGGATATTGCAATACTTTTCATGCTGTAGTAAGAAAAACAGCAAGAAAAATGATTCATCGATTTAAATTCAGAATTCCACTCAATCAAATGGAATTTTCTTGTTTTGTTTGTTTTTTTTTTTTTTGTTGTTGTTTTTTTGCTGAAAAAAGTTTTAAATTGTAAAAATACAATCGGTTTAAAGAAATTCTGGCTAGAACAACAATTCATCTTACAATATTTATCACGCAACATTTCACGAAAAAGAATGTTCCATTTTAACTGCATAATTCATATGTTGCTTATTTGATGTTTGATGTCGTGTTTGCTGTTCCCTGCCCGTTTGGTTTGTCTTGCTGTGTGCGTCTTCTCTGTGTTTTTACTTGAGGTGTTTTGATGTGTTGATATTGGTGCTGCAATCCAGTTTTGTTGGAGATAAACTCCTTTCTTATTGCCTTGTTGTTTCATCAACATGCAATTGTAATACTTGTGTGCAAATACTTCCAACAACAAAGAACCCCTCTTACATGGTTGATCAAAATGCCTGCTTTGCATTGACCTCTGACAATTCTCTTCTCCAAAACATTTACAGAATTAAAGAAATTTGAGCACAGAATTTGTCACATCTGTTTGTTACACAACTCAGATTTCATGTGCGACTACAACAAATCAACAGGATAACATATAAAGGTACAGACGTGATTGGCAAAATATTATCACAATAGGTCTCAACATTTTTTTCTTAATTTAATTCTTTCAGCAGATCAGCAGATCCAGGTTTGATTGAACTGCATCTTAAGAATGTTTCCTTATGCATGGCTAAAAATATTTTGTTTTTCTTGACATTTTATCGAAAATCTTCAATTAACTGTTGGTGGTTATGGTCATTCAAGAGTTATCGGGAAAAATGGCGTCATAAACCTTCGCATTCAAAATCCAATAAAAACATTATTACTAAACGTATTGCATTGAAACTTAGAAAAAAAGAAAATTAAATCTTCATCACAGTGTATTCGTTGACAAATTTACGTTACAGAAAAGCGGATGTCACTTCATTGAAAATTGACGATTATGAAGAAAAATTGGAAAATATAAAGCCTTGTAATATTTTAATCCTAAATTCAGTTTTTCCTATTTAATCATGAAATCATCTCTGGACATTCTTGATAATTTCGATAGTTTTTGACAAAGATTCATCCACAGGATTTCTAATAATTAACTAGCAACTACAGTAAATTGGCTCGAAATTGCAATTTTTTTTAGCGACAGTGTCATTTTTTATTCAAGTATCCTGCCTGTGTTTAAAACACGCTTCATTTTATCTTTTCCATATGTAAGTGCAATATATTTATGGATATTTTGGAAGTTAGATCAAAATTAATTTCCAATAGCTTTACGAGAACTGGAGTGACACTTTCAATATACTATGACGTCATCAAGAAATTCACAAAAATGTCGATTAATGCATATTTCAAAGTCTCGTAGAAATTTTTCCTGTAAATAGAATCAAATGTAAGTTTGTATAGTCAAGGACAGACAAGAAATATATAATTTCAGAAATTTTTAGAAAAATTGAATTAGGCACGGTCCATTTGATATTCTGGGGGGGGGGGGGGGGGGCTTGGGTTTTTTGTCAGAGCAAGATTATTTTTTTCGCCCTGGACCGGGGAAAAATGATTTTTTTCTTACAAAGTTGGAGCAAGGAAATTTTTTTTATAACAATTGATGTGAATATCAGTGAAACCGAAACCTCGTCGGTCCGACGGACATGACCGGTAAAAATCTGCTCGGACCGATGAAAATGTTGTAATTGTCGGTCCAAATGACCAGAAATATTTTCTCAATAAGTAGTTTTAAAATGTCTTAATTAAAAACGTTCCGTGTCAGTATCAATTTTTCAACTGTTTCACTTTCTTTTCTAAGAAGATAATAGGTCAACTCGTTTGTTAAAATGCTTTATTGATCCAGTGATTGGGAAGGCCACGCGCCCTGCGACATTTAATAGTCCCATTCTGATCAAAAATGGCCCATAAAATCGGCAACTCGCTGCTCCCTGGTGCGCATTATTCTACGGTGTCCATTTTTGGTTAAAGGAAACGTTGTAACGTAGATCTATACCTGGTGACAGTAACATGTGGATCACAGCTTACTGTACATGGCCAGTCAGAAGCACAAAAAATCTTCTGTTCACTGACAATTGCTGGTTCTTTGACTTATAAACTGCTTATATGATACAATATTGATTTTTCTTTGACATTCTTTCTTATCCTCGTTCTGCGCCTGAGATTTAAATCTCCAATGTCCACTTACGTATCTTAACTACGTAAAGGTACTTGTGTATGCGTTCGTCCATAAAATTATCATATCATTTTAAGTGGCCAGTCAATGGGTACAAATTGAAGTAATAAAACTTGTACAGAAATGTCAATTGCAGCCCCCCCCCCCCCTTCTTCCCTAATATCACCAACGCTGAAATGATAACATAGCTGTCTATACGTGGACATGATTTGAAAAATACAGGATAGGTGGCTGAAAATTTGGTCTTGGGTGCTCAATGATACGGTACATGTGTACTGTGGATTACTCATTGGAAATGATAAAATTGGGAATTTCACGACAAAAAAATGTGCTAATGTCTGATGTATTGTACAAACATTGTCTTCAAAGCCTTTCGAAAATTTATCATTTTTGGAAAGGCCCTGTCATGAAGAAAGATGGCCCATTGAAGTCTAAGTGGAAGGTTGAGCAAGTTAATTTGCCTTCCCGATCACTGATTGAGAAAAAAAAGGTAAAAATTCTTCGGACCGGTAATAATTGGTTCGGACCAGTAATCTTTAACATATTACTGGTCCGAATGACCAGTAATCCATTACAAAGTTTCGCGTTCTCTGGAATATTAAGAATGTTTGTGTAACTTTTCAATAGAAATTATTTATCTTTACTTAAATTACTCCAAACATTATTTCTATGTAAAACTTTCATGTATTCACTTCTAAACTGAGAGAGATGAAAGATTTTTACAATATGCGATATATAATTTTTAGTAAACAAAATGTTTATAAGGTCATATAACATGTAAGAGGGCCTCATGCAATTTTTTACATGTAAAAATGAAAACTAGTGAGAAACTTATTTAAATTCTCCTTCCAAGCTTGTATATAAAATTAGACACTATGGTGATACATGTATCTATTAATAGTAATAAATCATATTGATAATGTATTTAAGTAATTTAATTGTTTCAGTCAATTACAATCTTCTGATATTTTCAAATATGAACTTGCCATTACAGAAGAAAAGTATGGCGAGCGAAGCGAGCCAAAATTTTTTTACAAAAAGTAAAAACTGCGGCGAGCGAAGCGAGTCCAAAATTTTTCAGGAATTTTAAGCAAATTTTATGGTTATTCTTCAAATTCAGATCACTTGTAAGAGCAAGATTATTTTTTTCTGTCACACCATAATCAAATTAATTTTTTTCATCAAAATTCAGAGCAAAATTATTTTTTTCGAAAAAAAACCCAAGCCCCCCCAGAATATCAAATGGACCGTGCCTAAGCCATCAAAGTGTTCAATACCTCCTTAAAGACAATTAAATTGTCGTTCTTTTAGTACCAATTTTGTTGATCTAGCTGCAGCACGGAAAAAGTAATTGATTTTTTCCTATTTTCAACGGTTTTTCTTCGAAAAATTCCATTTTACCCCAAAATTTCGAAATGCCCAAGGATGCCAGAGTGGCATCCGCTGTATTATCAAATAAGAGGGTATTGACAACACTTTCATGCAAAAACATTTTGTGCGTAACAAATTTTTGGGTTTCATGAATGGCACCTAGACTAACAGGTTCCTGTGTTCTTACTGAAATGTTTTATATGGCTACCATTTCCCAAACATATTACATCTATATTTATGGGAATTTTCCTAAATTTTCTACAATTCTGTCTTTGGAATTTAGGATTGAAATTCCTAAATTGAATAAATTAAGTTTAGTTTCATTTTTATTTGTACTTAGTTTACAACACAATAAAGTGTATACCAGGCCAGGGGTGCTACTTCAACAAGTAATTAAAAGAATTACCTTTTCAAGTAACTTTCTAATTTTGCCTTCTAAAATGATTACCTCTAAAAGTAACTGATTTACTTGCGATATCCATGCAACATATTACTTATACTAGTAATATACATAAAAAGTAAGGCAATGGATGGTTTGCAATGATTGTAGCATACACGTTTAAAGTTCTCAATCTTTTAATTCTTATAAGGGCTACTCATTTCAGTAATAATTGCTTCAGTAACCGAAATATCAAGGTAAAACCATTCCCTTAAAATTACTTGTTTAAGTAATAATTATTGAAAGGGGCTTATCTTTAAATGAAAGGAGTAAAGCTTTGAGCAATTATCGTAAGTTATATTTAAATTTTATTATGAAAAGCAAAGCCTGAATTTACAGGAAAAATTATTGCTATTGGGATGAAAATTCTATTTAAAAATCTACAAGGTTACAAACTTGCACAAATTTGCAACTTTTTAAGTGAATTTCGGCTACAATTTCGGCTATCTTTCTTAATTGAAACAGTTTCTTCAGGGAAGGTTATTTCCTTTTGAAAATAATGGAAGTGCTCTTCTACTGCTGTATTTTCTTACTTGCTATAGGAAATAAAACATTATAATTAACTTTTTATGTGAAATCATAGTTACATTTGATATCAGTCAGATAATTACTTGTAGAAGTAATTTTTTAAATTACTTGTTGAAGTAGCACCCTGCACCCCTGACTGACTGTATACCTGGCACCACAGGCACATGTAGAAAGACCGTCAATATCCTGTATGGTCATAAGAGATTACTGGTATTGTATAGAGAGACAAGGCTTCCGACGAATTTTCAGCTAGAAGTAGCATTTTTGCAATTTTCTGCATTTGAAGGGCAAAATGGGGTATGACCATAAAGATTTATTTGTATACTTCCTAAAAACATCAATAATTCACCCAAAAAGATCTCATAACATAGCCTAATCGTCTACCTAAGTTGGACTGTTTTCTACTTTCTGTCTTGAACCTCCATTGCCAGATTAGCTAGTCTGAATCATCCAGGTGTTTTACTTTGCTTACAGTAAGCAGAGTAAAGCACCTGAATGAATCAGTATTTGTCCAATCTGGCAATGGAGATTCAAGACAGAAAGTAGAAAACAGTCCAACTTAGGTAGACGATTAGGCTATGTTATGAGATCTTTTTGGTTGAATTATTGATGTTTCTAGGAAGTATACAAATAAATCTTTATGGTCATACCCCATTTTGCCCTTCAAACATGACAAATGCAAACATTTCAGATGCTACTTCTAGCTGAAAATTCGTCGGAAGCCTTGTCTCTCTATACATATATTCCCTTATGACCTGTAAAGGGGTATCATACAAGATATTGACGCTCTTTCTACATGTGCCTGTGCCTGGCACGCGGAAAGATCAGAAAGGGGGGGGGGGGTGGCAATTTCATGATCTGGAAAATTTTTTCCCCTATAATCTCAATAAGGATTTTTTTTTTGCAAAGTCTTCCTCCCCCCCCCCCCCCCCGGCTCCTCCCTTATAAATCAAATGGTTTCTCCCCAACTTTGCCGACGTCTTCGGATTCTTATCTTCATACTTCACTGTCTTCAGTTCTGAAGAAATAAAAGTTCAAATGTTGAAAGATTTCTGTTTATGGAACAGAGAAACTACATAAAGACCTTTTCTTGGTTGGGAACTCAACAGTTAAGTTTGAACGCATCTTACTGAACAAGTGGACGACTAACTTGAATCGCACATGTCTGTCAAAATCGAAAGTAGATCATCGACTGCAAGACATTTCGAGCGTGGACTAAACGATCGTACAGACGTTTCCACCGAAAATCTTCTATATGGCCAAGGTAGCAGCCTTTCCTAATAATATTGAATTAATAATAAAAATAATAATAATAAAAAAAAACATACACAAACCAAGACAAAAAACAAAACACACACCCTGGCTGATCACATGACCCGAATGATAATATTTTTGGTTTCGATGTCCCAGAATGGGAGGGGGGACAGGGGGGGTACCTCTTTCCCCCTTCCCACCCCCTTACCTCCCTACTCCTGCCCCCTCCTTTTCACACTTCCCTTACCTCCCCCTCCCTCCTCCTGCCCCCTTCCCCCCCCTCCTCCCACCCCTTAATTCCTCCCACCTCCCTTTCACCCTGTCCACCCCCTCCAGAATGCCAACAACCCCAATGACACCTGCCCCTAGTCAAAGGAAAGTAGAGGCAGATATTCTTGTGGATCCTGTGAATACAATGTATGTACCATGTAAATATATAGTGGTTACACTGGTTGTTCCCATAAAGAATAATTAATCTTAAGATTGCTAGATTGGTCAACAAATAATTGGCTGCTGAGGGTTCTGATAGTGATATTGACTGATGCATTTTCCGTCAAGAATAATAAAGATTGCTTGATCGGTCAACAAATATGGCTGCCGAGGGCTCTGCATATTGACTGATGCATTTTCCACAGCTGACAGAAACTTGAGGGATCAATTGTGAAAGGTTTGGTGATGTATTACATGATGATTGCTATATTATCTTCTATGCTGTTCATACTACGATTTTAAGATTGAATTTAGTGTGACCTTGACCTTGAAAATCAAAAGGGTTCATCCTCTTCCCATGGGAAACATTTGTGGAAGATTTGATGTGTCCATGACGATTACTATGCCTTCTATGCTGTTCACAAAGGCTTTTAAGTCTAAGTCCACTGTGCCCTTGTTCTTGAAAATCAATAGGGTAACGTTCATCCTCTAACCAGTGGAAACATCTGCGGATTAGGTTTGATGTTCCCTTTGGTTTCTATATGCTGTTCACAAGGATTTTAAGCCTAAGTCCACCATGACCTTGACCTTTAATAGGGTTCATTCTCTTCCCATGGGGAACATTTGTGGAAGGTTTGATTTTTCTATAATGATTCCTTTGGCTTTTATGCTGTTCACAAGTATTTTAAGCTCAAGTCCACTGTCACCTTGACCTTTGACCTTGAAAATCAATAAGGTTCATCCTCTCCACAGTGGAAACATTTGTGGAAGGTTTAATGTTTTTATGATGATTCCTTTGGCCTCTAATGCTGTTCACAAGGATTTTGAGCTCAAGTCCACTTTGAACTTGACCTTGAAAATCAATAGGATTCATCCTCTTCCCATTGGGTAACAGTTTTTGAAGGTTTGATGTTTCTATGATGATTCCGTTGGCTTCTATGCTGGACACTTAAATAATTCACAAATGCAGATATATATGGCAGCATAATATAGTACAGGCATGGACTTAGAGGGGGTTGGGGGATGTCATGAATAACCCAATTATCCCATGGAATTTGTCAAGATCTGCTGAGTTTTCTTGCTCATATTTTAGTGTACTGTGACAACCAAGGTGCACAACAGGTCACCTCCTATCATATGACACCATCAAAAGTTTTTGTAACCCTGAAAAAGATTTTCTGACCCCATCCATTACCCTATCCCATCAAGAGTTGGACCCCAATAGTTATGTATGTATCTCTTCAATATACTGACCCCAAAAAATGCTAGGTATCCCGTCTTGTGATGGTTTGCGACGTAACATAGTTCAGTTCAATTTGCGTAACCAGTTCAATCAATTCAGTTCAATTTGCAAAACAAGTTCAATTAATTCAGCTGGCAATTAAGGGTGTCTGTCAAAAGTATAGCAGGTCTAATATTCCAGTCCTAGACCTGTAACAATTCCAACTCTACTTGTCACAGTATTTTCCAAGTGACTTTAGAACAACTTCATCAGGTCTGGGCAACTATGGGAGACCTTGATCGAAGGATTTATGAGGTTTCTGCCTAACAATTTTGGATACATGTACCTCAAACATTTGCAAGGTTGAGTGTGATGAGCTGTGTATTGTGCCTGATTAGCTCAGCCAGTTTTTTTTCACTTAGGATCATTGTAATGTTTTTTTGGTTGATCGATTAAGTGTCAACACCAAAAATTGAGGAGAAACTGCATCGTGCGCATAGCCCAAGATGCATAAGTTTTCCCTCAATTTTTGGTGTTGATACCTCGATCAAACCAAAAAATATTACATTGAATACTTATCATTTCATTTTGTCACTTTTCAATGTTTTTTTTTTTTCATTCTTTATTTTCATCCAGTATGTGTATATCAAAACATAGAAATCAATTCATCTTTCAAAAAAAACTGGGAATTATTTTAAATAAATAACAAAAAAAAAAAAGAAAAAAATCTTTCATACACACATCTACACACATCTACACACATTCACTTTACAATATATACCAATTTTGAGATTATATGAGATTGAATATTTTGATAATGAATAATGAATATCAACTCATATTTGCTTATAAATGTATGACAAATTGATAACGTACAAAGCCTACTAGATATCAAATATCATTTCCCACTCTCCCCATAGTCTGACAAAGCTCCGCTCCCTTTTCTCCCGAACAGAAATGTACTTCTGTATTTTATAGTTGAAATGAATAAATTTTAATAGAGGGTCAAAATGAACACATTTTTCTTGTCTTGAGCATCTATAAATAAAATATTTAGCATGTAGAATTATGAAATTTATTGGAATATTCGACTTGGAATGGACATCTCCGAATAAGATATTTTGAACATTAAAACCTACTCGTTTACTAGTTTTATCATAAATATGAAGACTGAGTCTCGTCCAGATTTGAGAAATACTCGGGCAAGTAACAAATGCATGAATTATATCTTCTTTATCATCACAAAACCAACATGCATCTGAAGATTTAATGCCTATATTTTTTAGATATCTATTGATTGGAAGTATTCGATGTAAAAGTCTAAATTGGAACCATTGTAAAGAGGTATCATTTGTTGTGAAAAAGCATACTTTGAACGCTTCCATTGAACTTTGAGTATTATGTAAAAAGGATAAGTCTTGTTCCCATCTTTGAAAAGAAGTTGGTTTTACACTCTCGTTTTTATTCATGATTTTATATATATATCTAGTACATTTTCTTCAGTTATAATATTTTTCAAGTAGTAAGGTAAAACTGGAAAAGATGGATAGATGAAAGTATCCTTTTTAAAATCATGCTTCCTAAAAAATGACAGAATGGCTGATTTGAGGCTATTATAATACATGATATCTACTTGAATGTTATATTTGTTCTCTAGTTCTGATTTTTGTAATATATTTCCATGTACATCCATGAAATCTACAATGAATTTAATACCATTAGAATACAAACTCTTATTGAAAACTGACTTTTATTTATGGTAATTTCGGAATTGTACCATACTGGTATAAGTGTAAGATCTGTTGTGGATTTTATTAGAGAATTTCTTTTTATGAGGACCTCCTTCCAAGATGTGAAAACATTTATCCAAAAAGAGTTATTGAAACTTTTTATAAGTTTATTTATGTAATCATCCCCAAAGTTTTGTAAATTGGAAGAAATCTGTTTGTCAGAGCTTAATTCAAGTAAGTTCATCCAGAGTTGCCCCCCATTGATGATTCTTTTAACCCATGAACATTTCATGGCTATTATATGATTCTCTACATTTGTCATATTAAAACCACCGAGGACTTTATCTTGCGTTATTAAGCTTCTCTTGACCTTATCACAATTGGCGTTCCATATGAAATGAAAAAGTGTACTGTTAAGGTCAGCTATAAATTGTTTAGGTGGATCTGGGAGGGAGATAAATAAATGGTTCAATTTTGGTAAAATGAGAGATTTTATAACTGTAACTCTTCCGATTGGAGTTAAAACTCTTCTACTCCAGTGTTTTATCAGAGCATGTATTTTTGCCTTTTGAGGAGTGTAATTTAGATTTATTATGTCATCAAGGTTCACAGAGAAGGTTATTCCAAGTAGATTGAATTGTGTTTCACCCCAAGCAAGATCCCATTTTACGTGGTGATAAACCTCAGAAGAATATTTTTTTGACCCAATCCATATAACTTTTGTCTTAGAGCTATTGATCTTCAATCCAGATATTCTACCAAAGTATTCTAAAGTGTTTAGAGCTGCAAAGAGAGATTGTTTAGAGCCATTTAAAGTGAGCGTCGTGTCGTCAGCATATTGTGTAATCTTATTTTTAGTCTCATCTATGTCTATACCATCTATGTCCTTATTTTCTTTTATCAGAATAGAGAGGATTTCAGCGCAAAACAGAAATAAGTAAGGGGCGACTGGATCCCCTTGACGGCAGCCTCTTGAGATTGAGATATGCTCAGATAGAAATCCTGACTGTAAAACGGTTGCTTTGAAATTAGTATTCAAAATTTTGATCCATGTTATTATGTTATTGCCAAAACCAAAGAAGGAGAGAACTTTATATAAGAAAGACCAGGAGATAGAATCGAAAGCCTTCTCAAAATCAATTAAGACTAAAAGACCAGGAATAGAATTTTGTTCTGTGTATGTCATAAGATCAAAGATTAACCTCGTGTTTTCCCCTATATAGCGACCAGGGATAAATCCTGTCTGAGAGTTTGAAATCAACAGATTCAGAGTAGTTTTTATACGGGCAGTTATACAACCAGATATTAGTTTATATAAAACATTCAAAAGTGTAATCGGCCTCCAATTTTTTATGTAGTGACGTGGTTTGTCGCCTTTTGGTAAACAAGTAATGATACCTAATCTCTGAGACACGGGAAGAATTTTCTTTTCAAAAATCGCATTAACAGCATTCAAAATATATATCTTTAGATCATGCCAAAAGAATTTAAAAAACTCGGCAGTGAATCCGTCACTACCAGGACTTTTGCCATTTTTCATATTTTTTAAAACTGATAGAAGTTCGGATTCCGTAATAGGGGATTCTAAGCTATCTGAACTGTTTTTGTCTAATTTTGGTATAGGGAATGATTCTAATTCTTGATCAAGGTCAACATCAATGAGTTCTTGTTCTTTGCTTGAGTACAGATTTTCATAGAACTTCTTTACCTCTGTTAATATTTCCTTTTGATTTGTTACTATATTTCCATTACAGTCAACTCTTTTGATAGTTTTGTTTAAGTAATTTCTAGATTCCAAATTCAAAAAATATCTAGTTGGTTTTTCCCCCTGCTCAACCCAATTCGATTTTGAACGTATAATCAAACCTTGTAGCCTGTCTTTTCTCAAAGCCTCGAGCTCGTCTTTTTTAGAATCAATTAAATCAGAATTTGATAAAGAGGAGGATTCGAGGTTTGTAATTTCTTCTATAAGTTTGGCTTCTCTTGAATCTCTTTGTTTTTTTACATAAGATGAATGAGAGATGGTTAATCCTCTAATTTCCATTAGAAGGGTATCTAGAAAGATATCAGAGTCTATTGAAATTATTGAAGTTTCATTATGTCTGTTACTATATTGTAGTCGCACAGTATTTATTAAACCTTTAACTTTATTAACATAATCTATATCTGTGAGTAAACTGTTGTTAAATTTCCAAAGTCCCTTACCGCGTGAGAAATCATTGAATATAAGTTCTAATACAACTGCAGAATGATCTGATCTATATCCGGGTTTCACTTCAATATTTTTTATTATATTACCAAGATTGTCTGAAGTAAGGAAAAAATCTAACCTACTCTGTTTTATTGGATTTTTCTTATGCCATGTGAATATTTTTTTATCTGGATATAGAATCCGAAAATAGTCAACTAAGTTCAAATCTTCCATTACTTCTAACAGTTTAACTCTGGCATTTGGGTTGTTTATTGTGGAATAATTAAATGTATCTAACTCCTGATTTAAAACGAGATTATAATCTCCACAAACAATGAAATAGTGGTTGTCAAATTCAAGTAGCGTATCCCGGATCTTACTATAAAATTCTGGTTTATCTGCATTTGGTCCATATAAATTTATAAGTGTTAATCTGTTATCATCTATTGACATATCTAAAGCAAGCATGTTACCTTCATCATCGATTTTTGTATTATGAATTTTAAGTTCAAAATTATTGTTAAATAGAACCGCAACACCTCTGGAATTCGACCGAAATGAATTAAATACACACTTATATCCCCACTGGGCTTCTATATAGGGTTCTAAATCACTTATAAAATGTGTATCTTGCAAACAGATAATAGAATATTTTCGTTGCTTATAAAAATTCAGAACATCTTTTCTTTTAGTTGAACTTCCTAATCCCTGACAATTTACAGACGCTATTTTAAAACTTTCTGTCATGACAACTGTGGGTACCATAAATTGTAAATAATTCAAGAATGATAACAAAATATGAAAAGACATCCATACGACAAACACACCCATTCACACCGCACTCATACATTTTGAAGATTGGAAAGATCATACCTATTCTGTCTAATTTGTTAAAGACAATTTACTCATCAGTCAGCGGAAGGATATCAAAGTAGTCTTGCACTGGAAAAAATCACTTTTCAAATCAATCTACGGTAGGGACTCTACGAAGTTTGAAGTCTATGTCATCGCCGATATCGAACTTGTGTTTTGTTCCCTGGCTGTCATATGCGTAAATTCTGGTGTTAAAGTACCACGAACTTTCAATTTTCGGGTGTCTCTGTAACCTCTGGAGTAGGTCGAGATTGAGCGGCGTGAGATGGTCTATCATAGTAAAAGACGGTTTCAGAACCTTGCGATGCCTCAGAACGGCAATTCTGGCATCCGAGCTGATAAATTTGATTATCACAGGACGTGCGCCGTTTCTCGCGCGGTCGCTGTGTGGCACGCGGTGAATGGCTAATATATCACTTGGATTTACGGTGATTCCCGCTTTATTTTGCACAATTTCACAAAACTCGTTTCGCAAATTCTCGTTTCGCTTCTCCGCCCAATGGATCACCTTAACATTATTTTTCTGGCTGTACTGCTGGTTGAAATTGGCCATTTCTTTTATCTTTTTATTTTCTTTTTCGCACTCATTCAGCTTCTGTTGAATTTCCCGCAAATATGATTCCTGTTTGTTAAATTTTTCTTGCAGCGCATGAACATCAAGATTACTTCCAGCACATTTTTCATCTAGATTTGCACAACGCCTTTGTAAATCACTTTTCACTTCTTGCATTTGATTTGTGTACTCCGTTTTCAAACTGCTAATTTGATTTTCTGTAGATTTCTTCATTTCTGCTTCAATTTCTGATTTCAGTTCTGCTTTGATTTCTTTTTTTATTTCTTCGGCTGACTCCTTCATTGCTTTTTTAACTATTTCCTCTATGTCTTGACGACTGACCATTGACTTCAGTGCCGTATCCAAAGCTTTCTTGATTTCGTCTAGATCTGAGCGCAGTAGCACTGGTTCATCAGTATCGGATCTACCTGAGCTACTTACTCTGTCCCGTTTGAAGGGAGGAGGTTTATCTGTAGCTTTTTGCGATTTTACATCCTCAGGAATGTCCTTCAAGTCAATAAACGATTTCTCACTTCGATAATTATCCGCTGACATTGTTCAAGACTAAGATCAAGTATACGGATCGATATAGTGAAGGATGACTGAGCACAGGTGTAAATGCCGTATAGGTAAAAACTTCTCACAGTATATTCAAAACAAATAAGAAATCAACTGCAAACTTCACAAAATCACAGTTTTGATATCCAGATTTTCTAGCAAATCGTCTCGAAACAATCAAATATGCACTTGTGCAAAAAATACGTTTCAGAAGTCAGTTTTTCAAACAAAAATCCACTGAAAGAGCGGAGCTTAAAATTGCGTGTATTACTCTCACATTGTCACGTGATCTCTTTTCAATGTTTATTTGAAGCTTTGAAATCGTTTTGCTAACAATGTTGCTATATGATGTTGCTAAGGGCTTACTTCCGTTTTGTGTTGATACAGGTATCAACAAAATTTCTCAGCCAATCGTTTCTCGTTTCTTAATAATAACAATGGAAAATAAAAGATAAAAGGTTCCTTATACAGAAAGTTTTCGGGATATACTAGTATTATCATTATAAATTATCTTTTTGCAATTTTCCTGAAAACTGCAGGAGGTTTGTTCTTTTTACAGAGCATGTACCTGCATGCATTTAAAAGTTACAAGAAAGGTTCTCTCATCAGCAATTTTATCAACATTTTGACTAAATTTAGTCCTCCTTAAAAAAATATGACCATGGATCAAGATCATATCACATCCTTGGGACACTGACAACCCAGAACAGTGAAACATTGGTTATATCCATATTCGTGCAGGGTAGACTTGCTCAAGTCCTTATATCAAATTAAATCATGTGATGATGATTTTAATTAGTTTTAATAAAAACTGAAATTGTGAAAAGAAATGCCCCTTTAAAAGGATAGGCAATGTAAAGAGCAGTAATCAATAGTAAAGGGGTTTAACTGAATAAATAATTTAAATCTAAGGACTTGAGCAAGTCTACCATGTAGGGGTAAAGATATTTTTGTCAAGACAAGATTTTATCACGCCTGTTCACTGTTTACCTTTGTTCAAGAAATGTGACACATCCTTTGGTATTTGGCAACCAATTAATTTTGTGAAATGTTATTCAAATTAAAGCTACATGTAGGTTAAAAAGCCATGTAGAGCAACATTTTCAACCTTGCAGGTTTTATCTTGGTTCAAGGTCATGACACATCCTTATGTTCAGTTCAAGAATTCTATGAAATAACACTAAAATCCACCTGGGGTTAAAATTGATACCCAGTGGACAAGTTTAATGGACAGGTAGTGAAATTCCTATTTACCTTAAAGTTTGCAGGGTATGAAGAAGAAATATTTTCTTGTCATGGTCTTATCCAAAGCACTGTTATCATAAATGACATTTTATGAACACAACAGAAATATCTTTAAAAAGTATTTAATCAATGTAACATGCAACATATTACAAATATTATGAACAAAATTTGTTTTGTGAAACTGCTCACACTATACATCTTTGCGGGCCAATGGTGCTGGTACGCCATGCAACATTTTCTTTTTGCAATATATGTAAATTTGCATACAAGAATGTCCACATCACACAAATTTGAGTGTGATCGAGACACAGAGAGACGGCAGCGACAAATTGTCATTTTCATACTGCACAAATGAATTGCTTTTACATTTGTACTTAGTCTTTTTCTGGATAGAACATCTTAGTTCCTGTCTTACTTCCAATAATAGCATTTTGTTACTGCTCAAAAGGGAGATATAATTCCAGCCCTAATTTGAGCACAGAAGGCACACACATTGCAAATTCCGTCTTTTCGATTTTACAGTCGTACATTCAATTTGTCAATTTGTGCAGGTATTGTGACGTCATTAAATTCCTTTGAAAACGTCATATATGTAACCTTATTTCCCTGAATTTAATGCTGGTCTCCATAGAATTTGATTACGTCACAATGCGTTGACGTCAGATACCTGCACCAATGGGAAGTAACTCTCTATTTCCAAAAAGCCGAATACCTTGGATGGGCTCCTTAAGTTCTTCAACATATTCACGAAAAGCTCAGCTTACCATTAATATCTGTACAAGAAGACATAAACCATTTATGTTCATGATAAAGGTGACATGGCCCCTGACCTTTGCATATTAAGAAAGGGTTTTTTCACAAATATGAAATCTCGAGTCGATCTTTACATCTTAGATGTTCTACAGTCAGACCAGGCAGAATTAAATATTTTGCCACGATCATTCCATATCCTTGAGATTGATCTGTATCAGAAAATATTTGAACCGATCATGCTAATGCTCGATCACAATGTCCAACAGCAGTGAAACAAATACTATGATGGTATTTGGCTTCAGAAATTCAGTCATGTATTTTCTCTGAATGAGCATTCATCAAATCTCTCATTACATATCTCTGTTTCATTGAGGATGCATTTCGCAAAATGTTTTCCTGTTAATTTTCTCTTTTCAATAATGTTTGAATTCTCAGCTGACAATGGTAGGAACAGTTGTTTCTGTAGAAGTGATAAAACAAGAACGGTATTCAAAAATGTCTTCACGGTTGGAGAATCATCTTCCGATAATGATATTTCTCCGATACAACAGTATTTAGCGTGAATCCTCTGATTGTGTTTATGGTGGTTAAATCCTAGTTGTCTAGATACATCACTCCCGCAGATCAACATCATTTGCTTCATTCTTCTTGGCCAACAGATCCTGCCAAGGTACACCTAAAATATAAATTATGTATATACATTACAGAAGATGGACGTCGCTTAACAAATACTACGTCAGTTCCACTTACCTATGTATTTTCACATCCTCATGGATCAAAGCTCTTATACACAGCCAATTGTGCCTCACTTGAAATTCATATGAAATGAGCATCATGTAAATTTCAAATGAAAATTCATGTGAAATTCATATTAATTTTACATAAGATTAATGTAAAAAATATTTCTTATGAATTTCACATAAATTTTCTTCACATAAATTTTTCTATGCGACCTTCATGCGATATTGAATTTATATGAAATTGATGTCAGAAACTTCACATGAATTTCATGCTAAAAAATTCATGTAAATTTCATGTTCATGCTCATTTCACATCAATTTCATGTGAAGTTTATGCAAAGTTCATGTACATTTCACATAAATTTCACATGAGGCACAAACGGCTGTGTACATTCTTGCTACATGTTAGATGCATAACCAAAAATCTTTGAATTGTAGCTAGCAACACATAGGGATAGTATATAACTGATTATGGCTGAGAGGACTGAATGAAAACAAGCTGCCTCAAGTGTATCATCCCCAACTTACAGTATGACCTTGTCCTTTGACCTTGAAACTAAATAGGTGTTATACTCTCACCATGGTCACCTCACAGTCATGCAAAATTTAATTAATATCCAAAGTAAACTACAATGTATGACCTCTAGAATGTCTACAAGGTTTTTCTGTAACTGCTGTTTGTGACCTTGACTTACGAGGATTTAACCTAGAAAATCAATAGTTGTCATACTCTCACCATGGAGTGAAGTGCAAAGTTTCATGAAAATCCAAAGTAAACTGTGATCTAAGTGTTCACAGGCTTGTATGGACCCATCGATTTAAACCCACACATGATGGCGTTACTTCGTACATACATGTAGTTTGGTGAGAGGATATTAAGATGGGATTTTGAATAACAAAGCCCTTGGTTTACTTTGATTTTTAGTACAATGTATTAAAACTTTAAAAAGCAAATATCTTGTCATAGGAATGGTTTTGGCATATGAAGACCCTATAATATAACATTTAAGTGTTTTAGCCAAGGCTAACATTTTTAAAAAGATGGTCATGATCAAGGATCAAAGTCACAAGGTCAAAGATTTTGGTGCCAACAGAAAGGTTCTGTCATAAGGAATATCAAACCTCTTCAATGAATTTTCAAAAGTTATGGTTAAATCTTACTTACAAATGGACAAGCAGAAAGCTCCTGTATCAGCAGAATTTTTCGCGAGATACTAATTTTCGCTATATTTGCAAGTGATTTGGAATCGCGAAAATATATCCTTGCAAAAAATTGTATTAAGTAAAGTATAACATAAATTGGTATATCAGCTACATTTTCTTTTTATTGTATATGTGTCATTCTTCTGTTTTTCCGATTAAGCTTTAAGAACAGTGACTTGAGTGTATTATTATGATAGAACTAAATAAAAATTCAATAATGTAAGTTACAAAACAGTAACATCATATTTACTTATTTGTTTGCAATTCAGGAATCGCAAAAAATTGTACTCATGAAAATAGGGACACCCAATTTTACAATAAAATCGCGAAATTTGATACTCGCAAAAATTTCTGGTTATACGGTATATGCCTCCAATATGTCAAAATTACATAAATTGTCAAGATCTGGAGGATGGAAAGTGGAAGAATACCCCTTGTGGAAAAGTAATTAGTTTTAAATTAAACAAAAAGATGCAGGACAATAATTTTCATTGATCATGCTTCAAACTTGAAACGTCAATTAGAGACATACATACCTCAAATTTACTGTCAGATGAAGCTTTTATTACAAAACAGTATGCTGTAGCACTGTGACCACTCAATGTAGAAAACATGGTCTGATACATACAGTCCTGGACATTCTGCTTAGAACCCTGAGAAAAGTAAGTAACATTTATAGTTTGGAATTGGATCTTGATACTACAAACTTGATGCTATGTCTCCTACACAAAGACCTCAATAAGTATCCTCGATAAATGCATCATTGAATAGTCCTAAGCTGTTACCGCGGTAGACTTGAATTTTATAAAAGCCAAGACCCGACATGACGACATTTGATGTAGCTTTTGACTGTGACGTCAATCCAGGTCTATGACGTCATAATAAAAAATAACGTCAAATTTTGTGATGTCGGGTGTTGGAGTGTCTAAAATGCAAGTCAAATGGTAATATGAAAATGGTCTATTTTGGTAACAGCGCAATTTACTTAGTTCAGACAGTTACCAGTAAACTAGCAAGCACCCTTCAATTTTGTTGACAGAGGATGAAATAAGATGTCAGAAGAACACTTGCTAAAATTCATATTGGCTGACAAAAAAATAAAAGATATCAGAAGTATGAACTTTTTGCGCTCTTTTTCATTGTTTTGGGACTTTATCAGTAATGTCATAATGAAAACAAAGCCGTAAGATGTTGACTTGGACATTTCGAGCTCTCTATCAAGTTCAGAAAATTTATATTTCTAGTCTATTTGTACAAAGATGTATTTAATTCTGACTGTTCCTATTTTAGGTCTATTTATATTTAATTCTGAAAAATATTTCTATTTCAAGTTTGTTTGTATTCAATTCTGACAATGAATACCTACTGCTTGTAAGATATTCAGACATAGAATTCCTGTATCCAGTGGATCAGACAGGCACACATCAATCTGAGGGTTGTACTTCACATACCCTCCAGGAGCGACGTAGATCTCAAACGGTCGTAACGAGATGCCTTGGTGTGCGAGATATTGCCCTTCAAAATGCTTCATCAGGAGAACATGGATGAGATTTCTAGCCAATGTCTGAACAGTTCCTATACTTCTTTCTTCTGTTACATCTCTGCATTGCTTCAGTCTGTTAGATGTGCAAAAGAAGCGCAAGTTAATATGATACATTAAAAATAATTTTCAAATAAATTCAATAGAGTTTACAAACAGCAATATATAACAGCATTTTTAAAATCATTAACATTATGTTACTGGTACATATATGCACAACCATCATAATTCCCTGAGATGAAACTATTGAAAGGAACCTGTTTTCATTTTGCATGAAAACGCTCATGACGTAACTATGCGTAAGATAAAAATAAACATGCTGCGACGACTGTTCTAACTTGCAAACGGAACTTGTGGTGACAGGACGACATCACCTTTTTACCTAGAAAAACATGATTTCAGAAAACAAATATGAAATAGACAAGGTGTGCAACATACAGCAAGTCCATTTATCGCATGAAATGTGCTAATGCGCATTACGTGTACAATTTGCTGTATGTACAATAAATGCACTTGCTGTATGTTGCATATTAAGACACTTATTCTCTATGTAACACATTTAGCAAGTGTATTTATCATATAAAATGCCCTAAGATGCATTACATTTACACTTTTAATCAAGCATAAATTATGAGTTATTCTACGATCATTTCAGTGACAAAAGTGACAAAGTCAAGGTCCCTTTATATATTTACTGTTATCACATTTTTACAAACTGGTCAGACTGTAATAGATATACAAGGTATGAAACCATAGATCATTAGTGGAACAATTTTTCAACTTTTACAAGTTTATAAATAGAGAATAAGTGTCTTAATTTGTGTTTTGTTACGGGTATACAACACACAGCAAGTGCATTTATCGTACATGTAATGCGCGTTAGCGCATTTCATGCCATAAATGCATTTGCTGTGTGTTGTATACCCGTAACAAAACACAAATTATGACATTTATTCTATATATATGCACCATAGTTGT
This sequence comes from Pinctada imbricata, assembly GCA_033119305.1. Classification (NCBI taxonomy): domain Eukaryota; kingdom Metazoa; phylum Mollusca; class Bivalvia; order Pterioida; family Pteriidae; genus Pinctada; species Pinctada imbricata. The sequence continues at coordinate 63,998,172 of VSWD01000005.1, read as the reverse complement.
TTATTTCATTCTTGTTTTCTGAAATCGCATTTTCTAGGTAAAAGGGTGACGTTAAAAATCAGGTCACCGCAGGTTCAGTTTGCAGGTTAGAACAGCCGTCGCGGCATGTTTCTTTAGATCTTATGCATTGTGACGTCACAAGTGTTAATACACTAATTGCAGCACGTTTCTTTCAATAGTAACATCTCAGGGAATTACATTGGTTGTGCATATATATACTAATAAAATAGTGAATGGTACTACATGTAAACAGCCAGTATATGTACCCTCTGAGGTGATATTTAACAGCTGGAACGCCAATCAATATTTTGACGGTTGGAAGCATTGTTTCTAAAAATGCCGAGTCAGGGGCAGATTACTTGTTTATCTCAAATTTTAAATATTAATATACAACAAATAATACTCAGATATAATTCAGTACAAATAATTGAAATTCCTCTGAAAGGGATTTTTTACATTTTTGTTTTATTTTCTTATTTACTATAACAGTAGAATGACTCACAATGTACAATTCCATGTTTCTCTGCATTCACTATCATTATTCCTTGATATAATGGTATTCCACACGTCATCTCCGACAACTTCCTCACAGGTTTCCACTTTAATGACATCACAGAATCTGAATGGCCACATAACCGAGGATATAGTGGATGACCCAACATTGGACCTGAAATAAGAAATCAAAAATATTAATTGATTCAAATTCAAAAGCACTTTAAAAATCTATATCCTAGCCCTAGGATTCTTTATATAGTAATATACAATAAAATGACCTTTATTGCAGAGGATCGCAAATACATCTAACCAAAGTTATACAGACATTTACGCGCACTTTCTGATTATTCTCTATTGTCTTGACTTCATCAATTTACTTGGGCAGAAAAGGTGCCTAAGTTTTGAACAATGGTTTAGGTATGTGACTATAAAGCAAATCAGATTGGACATGTTGCATGTGCAGTAGTTGCGATCTTGCGTATCATTTAGGTATTACTGACAGATTTCCAGTTCTGGCGGAATCTCTGGTCCGTTATATATGTCATAGCATGTTCGACCATATACAGTATATATGTCATAGCATGTTTGACCCTATTTGGTATATATGTCATATACAGTATATATGTCATCTGTAGCATGTTTGACCCTATACGGTATATAAGTCATAGCATGTTTGACCCAATACAGTATATATGTCATCACATGTTCGACCCTATATGGTATATATGTCATATACGGTATATATGTCATAGCATGTTTGACCCTATACGGTATATATGTCATATACGGTATATATGTCATCTATAGCAAGTTTGACCCTATACGGTATATATGTCATAGCATGTTTGACCCTATACGGTATATATATGTCATATACAGTATATATGTCATCTGTAGCATGTTTGACCCTATACGGTATTTAGGTTTCAATAGTATAAACCCTATAGCCTCGAAGCTGATTTGGCCCTGGTCAATTTTCTTTAAATAAAGAGTCAGATGCTGATATCGCTACAGTGTGTATGATAATTAAAATGAAGGCAAGTTTTAAGGTATCATTAGATTCTGTAAGATTTTTGTAAGATTTTCATGGGTTCTATTTTTGGATATGCATATAGAAATAAAACTGGAAGGAGTCACAACGGAGAGATGATTTCCGGCGAGGGGCTCAGAATGGGGACTTGTGAAATTCGGTTCTTCGTGGTGTATTGTCGATTTCTAAAAAAGAAAAAATTTGGAAAAATGGTCAAAATGGGACCAAAGTCCATCTGAATGACATGTCAATATTTCCCTATTTTCACTTTCACTTTCGTTTTCAGAGTGACAATTGTATCGGAAAGGTATATATCATTTAGTACCAATGAAATCTACAGTAAATGATCTTTCTTTTGATATATCACTTTCTATATAAGCCATTTCTATTTAGTCAGTAAATGACATCAGCTTTTGGGTGTAGAACACTAGTTTTTGAGGTCAAAGGTTTATGCTATTGTAACCATATGTCATAAACGGAATATATGTCATCGCATATTTGACCCTATACAGTATATATGTCATTAGGGCTGTAACGGTTCAGAAATTTTTCGGTTTGGTTTGAATTATGAACCTCCGTTCTTCGGTTTTCGATTCGGTTTAAAGCAGAGTACATTTTCAAGGTATTATTACCAGTTTGTTTGGAGTTTTCCACTATTGTGTTCATGTGATAAAGTAATCTTGATATCAAAATGATACAAAATCATATTCTAACTCAATTAGAATTTTTGTGATCATATAAGGCACGGTCCATTTGATATTCGGGGGGGGGGGGGGGGGGGGGGGGGGGGGGGGGGCTTGCCGTTTTTTTTTTCGAAAAAAATAATTTTGCTCTCAATTTTGATGAAAAAAATTAATTTGCTTATGGTGTGACTGAAAAAAATAATCTTGCTCTCACAAATAATCTGAATTTGAAGAATTACCATAAAATTTCGCTAAAATTCTTGAAAATTTTCCGGCTCGCTTCGCTTGTCGCAGTTTTCAAATTGTATCAAAAATTTTTGGCTCGCTTCGCTCGCCATAGTTTTCTATCGAAACATTATTTACTAATAGCAAACTTCATATTTTTGAAGATATCAAAAGTTATACAAAAACATGTATGTGAATGAAAAAGGCTTCCTTAAAAGCTTACATATACATTGTATTACAATATTTATGTATTGCTATTGATACATGTTGCATGTATCCCATAGACAAAATGTATAGTTCCGATTATTTTGTCTATGGGATACATTGTAAGCTTGGAAGGAGAACTTCAGTTATTCACCAAACATGTACCTTATATTAAAACAAAGTGATCCCTAAGTGTCGCTATGCTTCGCAGGCGACACAAAAATTGAGAATTGAATTGTAAAATCTTTTATTTCGATCTGTTTAAAATGTGAATTGAACACTTGCATAAAAATAATCTAATATATTAATATATAGAGTTTTGGTTAAAAATATAAATAATTTCTATTGATAAAACACAAACATTCCTACATGTAATATGCGCATCACTTTGTTAAAAAAAATTTCCTTGCTCCAACTTTGCAGGAAAAAAAAAATTTTTGCCTTGGTCCGGGGCGAAAAAAATAATCTTGCTCCGACAAAAAACCCAAGCCCCCCCCCCCCCCCCCCCCTGAATATCAAATGGACTATGCCTAAGTAAAACATTGTCAGCTTTTTTTGGACCCAAATGATTTACTTCAATGTTGTGTTTAAACTGCTGTCAAAGATGGTCTTTCACAATAAATGCTTTCAACAAGTATCTTATGTGATTAAAAGAAAAGAAACTTAAATATTTACGGGCTTCTTGATTTTTGGTACGGGCTCCTTGAATTCCAGAACTAGGAGCCCGTATGGCTCCTTTGGAATTTCTATGAATTTCAAGCCCTGCCCTCCCCCAAGTCTGCAAATGCAGTATTGTTCATTGTAATCCCTGTAAAAGAAAGCTGACAGTTGCTCTACTTAGCTTACGCTTGAACTAGGAAATCAAGATTTTTTTTCAGTCTCAACCGGATACAAATCCTTTTTTGATGGGGCAGTGGCTCCGGATACGAACGTTCGTATCTTTAGACCTATGTCTCGGCGTAAGAACATGTTTCTGATTGGTCTGTTACTGTCACGTGACTCGGGTCATGTGTCCATAACAAAATAAAAAGTTGATTTTTGTAACCATATCAAGGTATACGAGTTTATTCTGCATAATCTGTAATTTAGCAACTGGGACAAGTGGCTATTTTCTATGCTCTCAATCATAATAGTGATCACTGATCAGTAATAGACGCACACTTGTCGGCTGTTGTGTGCACGTACTGACGTTCCGTTGCTCCAGTGGAATTTGAAGTTTTTGAAAGTTTTGAGACGATAACAAATACGTACATGTAGCTGCAACTCCATGCTTTTTACTTAATTAACTTTTCAGAATATGTCACAAAAAAGATACAATTTGAACACTAGATGCCTTGAAAAAAAAAAAACGAACCAAATTGTAATATATATGCAGCTAGAAGCTCACTGCGATTTGTGTTCGTACGCCGAGACATAGGTCTAAACAGGTCGGGGAAAACTTCAGATTGAGCTATTATAGTTCAATCGGGCTATAATAGTTCCATGTAGCTATCATGAAATCAATTTTTTCCTAAGAAAAAAAATTGAAAATTATTATCTTTAAATTTTGTTTACAAGTCGCACTAGTACTGATAAAATACTGCAACTTTTATATAGAAACCCCAGTAGAAATGTCAACAGATCAGGAGATAAGGAACCTCAAACTTTTCATACTTTCAAAATTGTGTTGCTCATCATTGGTCCATATTTGAATATATGCGCCTTGTTTAAATTCTTAATTTACAGTGAGTACAAATGAAATCGGTGAATATTTTTCAAAAATTCTAATTTTAGTGGTTAATTTTGTACTGGAAAATGTTAGTAAGCAATAGCTTGATCTAGCTATTATAGCTCGATCGAGCTATTATAGCTCGATTTGAAGTTTTCCCCAACCTGCTAAAGATATGAACGTTCGTATCCGGAGCCACAGACTTTTGATGGAACCTTCAAAACTAGGATTTTCCGTGTCCCAGCAGAGACAAGATTTTTCGGTCGAAAATGCGTGACAATTTCTGTCCCGGGCGGAATAATGACAAGTATGAAGTCTTTGGGGAATGTGAGTGGATTTCACGAAACGTTGACTGAACAGTACTGTAAAGGGACAGAGAAAATTCGAAAATAGATATAAACAAAAACCGATTGACTTTTATCTGCATTCGGCGGGGTATAATGACAGGGAAAGTGTAATGACAGGGATGACAGGGAAATAGGTTTTTGGGTGTTTTTGACTACTTGGGCACAAAGTGTGCATGATATTTGATATTATTTGATAGAATATGCTCCGATACGTATTTATAACCTTTTTTCATTTGATTTGAACCACAACTTTAAGAGTTATGGGGTATTTAGTATTGACAGGGATTTCCGAAAGGTATAATGACAGGGATGTTTTGACAGGGAAACGGTAGTTTAAATATTATCGTTGTGTTGTCTGATGGAAATGACTTAGATATATTAACTTATCCTCTTATTTTTTCATTTTTAAAGACAATCCTATTAGTTTGTTATAATTAAAAGTTTGATTTTGGTTCCAATATACAGTTTTCGCGCACTGTTCCGAAAGCGCAAAAAGTATGCGCGTCATGCTTAAGTTGAAGTCATTAGACTTTTAAAGTATTCTACATAACTTTATGAACCAGACCTTAGTACAATCAATACATCTAGACCTACAAAACATGTGAAAATCATTGCATCCAGATTTACTGTTTAATCGTAAATCAGTATCGAACGATGTGAAAATGGCAGTCGAGCGCATGCGTTCAATGGATGCAGTAGCCCAAATAGTGAGGTCAATACAGCATTGTTCTCAAAACATTATCTACATCATTTAATACTGAATTGAAAGAGAACATCAGTAGCTTTTATCATGAAAAATTATTTGAATTTTCAACATCTGGATTTTCAGATATATCCGGAAGAGTGCGAAACACACCTCCGGCACTACCGGCATCAGGAGCCCAGGACGCGCGGTACTCGCTTCGCCTTTGTCTCCTATCGCTGTATACTATATGGACCAATGGCTAAAATTGATGTCCAGTTCTCTTCTTTACATCCTTCCAAACTCATATAAACCCCAAAATTCCAAGTTTTTTTATTAACTGTGCCTACTACAAAAAATTCAAGTCTCAACACTTAGAAATAAAAAAATCGTCCCTGGCCATTTCTTCGAATACGAAACTAAAACTGTATATTGGAACCTAAAGGATAATTTTTTTTTCTTATCCGATAAAAGTTTTGTGTTCATATAAATCTTTATGCTCTTTCGCATCTTGCGATACCATATATTTTGCGTTACGCACTATACTTTGTCGCGACACTCCGTCAAAGGTCCCATGATACCGTCAAGCATTGTCCCCTATGTAACACTATATGGCTATAATATGAAGCATATATGTGATCAATAGGTGCTATTTGTGATGCTGAAGCACTCAAATGGTACATTAAAAGATAGAATAAAGGCTAAATGTCATTCTTATAAGACTGTTGACATGGTTACGACAAACTTTTTTGTCGTAACGACATATTTTTGTCACTCGGAAGCTCAGTATATACAATAACGCTTTACTGCAAACAATTGAAATGTCCATGTAAGCTTTGATATTATGATTGGATATTGGTTGCTATGGTAACCATATTTTGGTGAATTTAAAACAAATGATATACTTTAACATTTTCAGAATATTTTGATACCTCTCAAGTCTATGTAAACCTTTTACCTGTATTGTAAAGATGTACCATATCCACAATGGTGTCACAGACTCAACAGTCTTTTTTCTGCATAAATGCACTATAACTGGAGCAGCATCAATTTTCATAACAATCAAATTTTTTTTATTTTTCAAATATACATGCCTATATTTATGTTTTAAGAAACAGCAGAGTCAAGACCTTTTTATGATATAGATGGTTACCATAGCAACCAAATATGAAAGTTTGAGCTGACGAGCATATGTGCGTATATGGTTCCAATATACAGTTTTCGCGCACTGTTCCGAAAGCGCAAAAAGTATGCGCGTCATGCTTAAGTTGAAGTCATTAGACTTTTAAAGTATTCTACATAACTTTATGAACCAGACCTTAGTACAATCAATACATCTAGACCTACAAAACATGTGAAAATCATTGCATCCAGATTTACTGTTTAATCGTAAATCAGTATCGAACGATGTGAAAATGGCAGTCGAGCGCATGCGTTCAATGGATGCAGTAGCCCAAATAGTGAGGTCAATACAGCATTGTTCTCAAAACATTATCTACATCATTTAATACTGAATTGAAAGAGAACATCAGTAGCTTTTATCATGAAAAATTATTTGAATTTTCAACATCTGGATTTTCAGATATATCCGGAAGAGTGCGAAACACACCTCCGGCACTACCGGCATCAGGAGCCCAGGACGCGCGGTACTCGCTTCGCCTTTGTCTCCTATCGCTGTATACTATATGGACCAATGGCTAAAATTGATGTCCAGTTCTCTTCTTTACATCCTTCCAAACTCATATAAACCCCAAAATTCCAAGTTTTTTATTAACTGTGCCTACTACAAAAAATTCAAGTCTCAACACTTAGAAATAAAAAAATCGTCCCTGGCCATTTCTTCGAATACGAAACTAAAACTGTATATTGGAACCTAAAGGATAATTTTTTTTTCTTATCCGATAAAAGTTTTGTGTTCATATAAATCTTTATGCTCTTTCGCATCTTGCGATACCATATATTTTGCGTTACGCACTATACTTTTGTCGCGACACTCCGTCAAAGGTCCCATGATACCGTCAAGCATTGTCCCCTATGTAACACTATATGGCTATAATATGAAGCATATATGTGATCAATAGGTGCTATTTGTGATGCTGAAGCACTCAAATGGTACATTAAAAGATAGAATAAAGGCTAAATGTCATTCTTATAAGACTGTTGACATGGTTACGACAAACTTTTTTGTCGTAACGACATATTTTTGTCACTCGGAAGCTCAGTATATACAATAACGCTTTACTGCAAACAATTGAAATGTCCATGTAAGCTTTGATATTATGATTGGATATTGGTTGCTATGGTAACCATATTTTGGTGAATTTAAAACAAATGATATACTTTAACATTTTCAGAATATTTTGATACCTCTCAAGTCTATGTAAACCTTTTACCTGTATTGTAAAGATGTACCATATCCACAATGGTGTCACAGACTCAACAGTCTTTTTTCTGCATAAATGCACTATAACTGGAGCAGCATCAATTTTCATAACAATCAAATTTTTTTTATTTTTCAAATATACATGCCTATATTTATGTTTTAAGAAACAGCAGAGTCAAGACCTTTTTATGATATAGATGGTTACCATAGCAACCAAATATGAAAGTTTGAGCTGACGAGCATATGTGCGTATATGGTTCCAATATACAGTTTTCGCGCACTGTTCCGAAAGCGCAAAAAGTATGCGCGTCATGCTTAAGTTGAAGTCATTAGACTTTTAAAGTATTCTACATAACTTTATGAACCAGACCTTAGTACAATCAATACATCTAGACCTACAAAACATGTGAAAATCATTGCATCCAGATTTACTGTTTAATCGTAAATCAGTATCGAACGATGTGAAAATGGCAGTCGAGCGCATGCGTTCAATGGATGCAGTAGCCCAAATAGTGAGGTCAATACAGCATTGTTCTCAAAACATTATCTACATCATTTAATACTGAATTGAAAGAGAACATCAGTAGCTTTTATCATGAAAAATTATTTGAATTTTCAACATCTGGATTTTCAGATATATCCGGAAGAGTGCGAAACACACCTCCGGCACTACCGGCATCAGGAGCCCAGGACGCGCGGTACTCGCTTCGCCTTTGTCTCCTATCGCTGTATACTATATGGACCAATGGCTAAAATTGATGTCCAGTTCTCTTCTTTACATCCTTCCAAACTCATATAAACCCCAAAATTCCAAGTTTTTTTATTAACTGTGCCTACTACAAAAAATTCAAGTCTCAACACTTAGAAATAAAAAAATCGTCCCTGGCCATTTCTTCGAATACGAAACTAAAACTGTATATTGGAACCTTTATATAATTATGATGTCTATGTTTGTTTCCGTACGCATCGTTACGTCGTCAATGAATTCAAGATTAGATGTTCCAGTTTGTGTTACAAATGTTACTTGTAATATGTATAAAAGTACATGAGTAATATTAAATCAAATGGATATTCATACAGATATGTATAAATCTGTTCTACTTTTCAATTTACCGTAATGACTATTTAATACACAAGCTGTAAAATGGGTGTAACAAGAAAAATACGAAAAATTTCAACGGCAAGCATAAAATTCACACATGATTTCTAGATCTACATGCATATATACCACTTTTATTCTCACAAATTCAATGAATTTAGTACAATTAAGGCTTTGTTTGTTCTTTTAAAATTCTTTTTTTTTCTTTTTCTTCCTCTTCTTCTTCTTTTGTTTTGTTTTTTTTTTTTTTCGTAAAGTAAATATATGGAAAAGAGAAACGGCGATATTCACGTTATATGTCTTTCCCCAAAACATATAATAAATTATTGAACTTTTATTATCTATTGAAAGGAGAGAGAGAGAGAGAGAGAGAGAGAGAGAGAGAGAGAGAGATCTAATCACAGGTACACAGTACTGTATCGCATGATGACGCAATAGAAGTAATTACCAATTAAGGAGGTCATTTACCAAGATCAAAAGTTAATGAGAGCCAAAAATAGTCTTCAGTAACCAAAAATAGAAACAAAAAGGGTTACTGAAATTCCATTTCTATTGTTTCTAAATTTCAAAGGTCGCCGCAAATTATGATTACACTAAAAAATCCGCAAAAGAACGATCTTTTCGATTGGTAGATCATTTATTTCCTCCATTTTTAATAGCTTGGTTGCATCTTTAATGATTGGATAGAAGTCTGTCAATCATTATTGAACAATATAATTATTATTTGGCGGGAAAATTGTGTCCGTACAATTGGTTAAATCATGATTTACCTAAAATTTTGAGTACATGATTTATTCATTTATTGGCTACCAAAATCGAGATTCTAACGTCGGTTTCGATTGGATAATACAAAATAGTATAAAAATCGTCGAAATTTTTGGACAGTACCAGACATATCTTTCATTATGATGGGTGTGTTACGCTGTATTAGTGCTTTCGCGTTTGCGTGCTTCGATTTTTTCCGATTTCTTTGTTTAACATTCGCGTGCGCTGTCTTCGATTTCTTTTTAAGGTAATAAACTTGTAATAAAATTTTGTTATTTTGTAATATCATCGTTTTGGAAGCGCAATTCGGTACATTATTAGGGGTCATATTTGACAATTTTAGGCTCAGTCAAAGATAGCAGTTAGTGAATTTTTCAATTTTCAAAAACTCTATAGTGTATCGAATTGCCCAGGTATAGTATTACATGTACGGAAACCTGACGGTGACAACTAAAGTACATGGGTGTGTTCATGCAATTACATCACTTACACCTCCTTTTCATACTTGTAGTTCTCATCCTTTCGGGGATTCGGGAGGATTTATACTGGACACGAGGTAGACAGCAATATGATGAAATACTCATATGAAGTCTTCACTCATTGCACGTCCTAACTCCCGTTGCAAGTATTACAATAAAAGGAGACTAACGTGCTAGGGCCCCCACTAACAAATTTTATATATACAACAATTTTATGTAGAATTCGAATTATTTATTTTTGTAATGCGCAAATATAATTCTTTGCAACTCCTTCCATCTTCCTCAGTATAAATTTGTGTTATTCTATTTTTCTTTTATTCTTTTCATATTCAATAGAAATAATAAATATGCATTATCATTATAAAGATATAATTGGAAAAAAACGTTCATAAATTAACAAAGTATCACATTTTGATAAATAATTTTAATGATAGAAATGTTATCTCAAGTAAATACATGAAACAAAATTCCTCCTTACAATATCAATTCATTCATAATTGCCGAATAAAATTTCCTCAAATACAAAAATAAAAAGAAAATTTTGTAAGTTAACATTATTTTTTCATATAGTTTTCTCAAGTAAGTAAATGAGACAAATTCCTCCTTACAATATCAATTCATTCATAATTGCCGAATAAAATTTCTTAAATACAAAAATAAAAAGGAAAATTTTGTAAGTTCACATTATTTTTTTATATATAGTTTTCTCAAGTAAATAAATGAGACAAAATTCCTCCTTACAATATTAATTCATTCATAATTGCCGAATAAAATTTCTTAAATACAAAAATTCTGAAAAAAAAAGACCCCATCGACTTTCGCATAAAAAATCTAACCTCTCAAATTTCCCTTGTAAAACACTTTTTTTCGTAGATTTAAAATATAGAAAAAAATTGAAATTTTCTCCTGCTTGTTGCTATATGAAATAAGTACAGTTTAAATCAAAATCAAGATAAAAAATCCAATTATATTGCATACCCCATATTCTTGCTGACTTAAACGTATTATTTACTTAATCCCCCGCCAGTTAACCCACCCGTTTAGACGAAGCGTTAATTAATTGCCCCGGCAGTCGATTTACCCACCTGGCTATGTTTTCTTAACAATTTTCAATACACTATAGTACGAAATTGAGACCCGTAGTAAATGTCTTGTATGCAATTCAATAATTCAATAATGCTGTGTCTTATTATTTATCATTCTGTCCATATTATTACAATTTAAAAAAAAATCACACAGACCTATATCGATTTCTATATGAGAAAACTGTTTGTTTTTCTTTTCTTTTCTTTCTAAAGTTCGGACTTTTTGTGTAAAAAGGAATAAAAAAAAATTCAAATTAACATAAGGGAGGAGAAGATGAATTATATTTGCGTACACTTATAGTCCATGGAGGTAATTATTGTACAATGATTTTTGATGAGTGAATATAGAGATAGTGCGAGTCAGAGTGTATGAATTAAGTATTTATATAAACTATAGTCCATGGAGGTAATTATTGTACAATGATTTTTGATGAGTGAATATAGAGATAGTGCGAGTCAGAGTGTATGAATTAAGTATTTATATAAACTAACAGATCATATCTAAACGATCATATTAAATGTATAGTTAGGGGTTTTATTTTCTACATGTACGGATGTCATATGGCACTCTCCAACATATGCACATTCAAATTGAACGGGGAGCCTCACATGGACTACATTTAGGTTTATATGAGCATATATTTTAAAACATATTTCTAACGTCTTTCTTTTTTATATTTCAGATGGCCACGTTCTATAGATGCTCACTTACCCGTCCAGGTCACAGATGTTTGCCAGAAGATCATCGCCCATGGTAAAACAACGAACCTTCTCCTGAACACACGGTAAGAACAAATTTCATTTCAATTTTCTTTCCTATTTATATAATTGTGACATATTTCTGCATTTTTCACGGAAGATATGATTCTTTGGATTTATATGCAAGTAATATATGTCAATATACATGTAAGAAATGAAAATGCGAGTTGTGTTGTCATTATTAATAAATACCTTTTTTTAATCCTTTATAGAGTGTTTGATTGCCTCCCTTCACCTACCAATCCAGATGACTTCCATACGCCTACCAATCCAGATGACTTCCATACGCCTACCAATCCAGATGACTTCCATACGCCTACCAATCCAGATGATTCCATCCTATCCTATCCTGAAGATTGTCGTACATCAAACCACGACAATATTCATACGCTTACTTATTCTGATTGTCATACTCTAGTTCCTCTTGATGATGATCATACATGTGCTAATCAGGAAGCATTGGTTGGAGGTGGCTGTATTCCATATGATAACATTGCAACAAATGAGGCAATTATAGCACATTTAAAAAGTCCAATCGTTACTAAAATTTCTCATGTCCCTCCTGTGAAACCAAAGGCAGGTGACACGTACATGTTAGAGTGTCCAGCAGCCCAGGATTGGGCATGCGATCAGTACCAATGGGTGAGAGGTTGGAGTAGCAAGATTGGTAAATGTGATGACATTCTCGTTAAAACATCCTACAATATCAGAGTCCCAGGCACTAAAGAAGGTAAAGGTCGGTCACGCCCTAATACGTCCAGTTTGTTTAAGAGGATCACGTATCACTTAGAAGTGAATCCTCGAAGGATCCTGGTGATGTACGAAGGAGACGAGAAAATCTATACCCCTTTGGCTCATGGCAATGCTAAACATGATAAAGAACAAGAATTTGTACGAACATGCAAGTCAGTTTTGAACGAGATCAAGCAATCCAAAGACAAGCCTATGATCACGTATCGTAAACTAGTATGCAAGGAAGGGGTGGAAGGTCCACATCATGGTGTCTTAAATCCTCGCAATTTAAGACAAATAAAAAATCACCAGGCATCACAGAAGGCAAATAACTCCCTGGGCAAAGATGACATATACAATATTGTTCAACTAGCTCATCACTTAAAGGGGTTTGTTGGTGAGATTACGGTGTATCCAGATCTCATTGCCGTATTTGCACTTCCTGAAATCATGGACACATTTCAAGAGCTTATCCAGAGTAATGCGTCATCACCAGTATGCTTGGTGTATGACACTACATTTAACCTTGGTGACTTTTATGTATCTCCCCTGGTGTTCAGACATGTGCTGTTTGAACAGACACCATGGATACCCCTTGCCTTTTTGATACATGAAAGGAAGCAACAGAAATGCCATAACAGACTGTTTGAATTTGTTGCTGACAAAGTTCCTATCTTAAAGACAAAGAGTTTGCCATTCATTACAGATAGGGAACCACTTAGTACCGAAAGCAAACCAACAGGTCACTGCCAAAGACTCGGCAAACGATGAGGAATCTGCAGGTGAAGCAACAGGAGCAGAGCATAATGTCACTGTCAAAGACTTAGTAAACGACGGGGCATCTGACAGTGAAGAGCCACTCTCCTGCACCCCCATAAAAGCAAACGTAGACGATTCTTCAGATATGCCAATTACCCCTAGTGGACTTGTCTTTGGAGGAATATTGAGTGGTTTAGATTCGGATGACTCCCCCGACCAAAATCAAGCAACAGCACCAAATTACAAAAACATGACACAGAGGACAATGGCAAAATTTGTAGTTGACAATGGAAATGTGACACATGTCCCAGACTGCAATGCATTCGTAGTGACAGGGAACAAGGGACAGAAATACTGCGTAACCCTTAACCCAGAGACTTGTCAATGTCCATCTGCGTCGACATGTTATCATATAATTGCTGTCAAAATGTTTGTGGGGTTGGAAATAGAAGATAAAAAGACAGAAGTTAGTTTAAGAACTTTATCCAAGAGAAGCTTGAAAAGGAGTGACAAAAAGTCAGGGAGAAAAAAACCACGCATCAACGATACAGACCCTGTAATCATTCCAGCCCCAGACTCAATATTGAACACTCCAAAACAACCACATGTCGACAGTAAAACACCAAAGTCGAAAAAGAAACTCAGATTTGCCAGTGAAACATCTACATGTAAGAGCCCCAAAGTTCTGCCTGCCAAGAAGCGCATCGCTTTGAGAGAACCAGATGCAGACTCACACAAAAGATGGGTAGGGAGGCTAAATACTGGTCATAAAGACAACATACTGAACAAGAATGGTGACCTCTGCTCCGATATAATGGATACTGTACAGAACATTCTTAGTACTCAGTTTCCGGAAATGAACGGTCTAATGTCAACGTCATTTGCTCCGATTTGGGTTGAAGGAGAGAACAGATGGAGAAATGAGAAACCCTTCCAAGAGGTCTCGTCTCCTGCAGCTCAAATCCATCACACCGGAAAACATCACTGGGTGACAACGGTCAAATGTGAAAATGACCAAATATTTCTGCTTGACAGTCTTGTTGGTGTTAGTGGGGAATTGTCACCATCTCTAGAAATTCAACTTGCTGCCATGTACGGTCTCGGTAAAACTGAATTTCCTGTTAAAGTACCCCTAGTGCAACAGCAGAATAACAGCCATGACTGCGGACTTCACGCCATAGCAAATTTAGTTGAGTTTTGCTTCAACCGCTTTACCGGGAAACAAAACGTAATTTACAATCAGATCTATCTACGTGAGCATTTGATCTACTGTTTAGAGAGACAAATGTTCGTTCCGTTTCCAAAAATCCCACCAAAGTCGAAGATCAATAAAAAGAGAGTAAGATCAGTTAGGATACCATGCGACTGCCGATGTAATAGACCAAACTGCATGGAAGAAATGATTGGCTGTGACTGGTCAACCAGTCAGTGTGATGTTTGGCGCCACAGATCATGCACAAACAAGACAGATGCAGAGACAGATTGGTACTGTTCGCCTCATAGGAATTAGCTGTTACAGAAGAAGACAAAGCATTCACTCCTGATGTAAATAAACTTCAGGCTTTTATTTAAATCATTTCATCATACTTTTTATCATTGGAGAAAGTACAGTCTGTCTGCCAACGGGCCAGAGAATCATCAAAACAAAAAACGAACAAAAACTGAAAAAAAAACAGCAAAAAAAACAACAAAAACCCATATTTATTTATTTATTCATTTATTTATTTATTTATCTATTTATTTATTTATTTATTTATTTATTTATTTATTTATTTATTCAAGCATGTGTTCATTTATTCAAGCAGATACTTTATATCATGTTTATAATTAATATATTTCAATTTATCATTTACTAAGTTATTTAGATATTTATCTTGTTTTAGTTATTCTAGTCTTTTTATACAATTCTTAACTTTTTATATTTACTTTCTTATCTATGTAAATATCTTTTTTTTTCTGGAATTATGAGTTAATGAAATAATTTTTTTTTAATTTCTCTATATATTTATTTTAAGTTTATATATTTTAATTTATCCATTCAGTCATCCATTTATTCTGTTTCATTGTTAATTTCATTTTCTGTGAATAACCTTGTAAATAATAATTAAA
The DNA here is from genome assembly GCA_033119305.1 of Pinctada imbricata. Classification (NCBI taxonomy): domain Eukaryota; kingdom Metazoa; phylum Mollusca; class Bivalvia; order Pterioida; family Pteriidae; genus Pinctada; species Pinctada imbricata. The sequence goes on along the minus strand of VSWD01000005.1, from coordinate 63,982,628 downwards.
AAAATGGACCCTTAGCAGAAACACGTCCACGTCGTGGGGTCTGGTAACATGGATAAATTTCCATGGCTAAGATTTCTGCATAATATTTGATGAAAACACTTGATATTTTATACTACATGTATAAATATAATTTTATCTTTATATTAATCTTTATACACATTTGGCCTGCACAAGTGCGTATATATCTGTCCTGCACAAGTGCGTATATACCTGTCAATGCGAAACTCTCTTTTCGTGCACCCCCCCCCCCCTTTTCCGTTGGTCGTTTTGTCAAAACCTGTGCTTTTAAAGGTATTACTTAATAGAATTATCTAACAAAAACAATATCAAACACTTATTATACGCCAAATACAAGCGGATAACAAACGTATTTCTCACCGTTTCCCTGTCAAAACATCCCTGTCAATGTGAAATGTGCTTTTTGTAACCCCCCCCCCCCCTCTTTCTCCGGTCCATTTTGTCAAATCAATCTCTTAGAACTATTATTTATCGAATTATTTAACAAAAACAACATTAAACATTAATTGACAGTCCCAAACATGTATCCATACGGATAATAACACATTTCTTACAGTTTCCCTGTCAAAAAATCCCTGTCATTATACCTTTCGGAAATCCCTGTCAATTCAAACCTTCAAATATTTTTATTGTTTACAAGTAAATTGAAATAAATTTATTTTATATATGTTTGCAAGTTCATATTTAATTAGAAAATACTCAATAATATACCATGCATCCACTAAAACTCAGGTCGGGGAAACGGCAAATCTAGCTATTAAAGCTAGATCTAGCTTTTAAAGCTCGTTCTAGCTTTAAAATGGACCAAATTGAGCAGCTTTATTTAGAATGTGTGAAAACGAAGACGTTGCGCACTTGCGCCTCGACGGATATCGTAATGTTTACGTACGAAAACGAACATTGGATCTTAAAATCGGAAACTCAGCGTTGCATTTACGAGTGCAGCTGCACATGTGCATTCAAGGAAAAGGTAAATATTCACTTGTTTTTACCTTAAATGACTTACCTTTGTAGATTTAATGTCCTATTTATTTAAAAGAATGTTTTTAACTTGCAAATCCGCCATTTTTAATTTACCGATCTAAGTGGATTCACTGTTTGCAAGAGAAAAGATCAACTAGCAGACGGATATGCATTATTCCGGTATAAAAGTAGGATGTTGGTCCCGTTTTTGCATTTAAATTAAATCTTTTAAAAATTGATTTTTTTCATTTTATTTTTATGTTTTGAACAATTACATGCAAGTTATGTATAACAAAAACAAAATAAGGATTTAAAATCGAAATTATCGAATTTTTAAAAGCATTTGTATCAGGTGAAATATGTCTTCGACGATCCTACTTTTATACCGGAATAATGCATATCCGTCTGCTATTTGATCTTTTCTCTTGCAAACAGTGAATCCACTTAGATCGGTAAATAAAAAATGGCGGATTTGCAAGTCAAAAACATTCTTTTAAATAAATAGGACATTAAATCTACAAAGGTAAGTCATTTAAGGTAAAAACAAGTGAATATTTACCTTTTCCTTGAATGCACATGTGCAGCTGCACTCGTAAATGCAACGCTGAGTTTCCGATTTTAAGATCCAATGTTCGTTTTCGTACGTAAACATTACGATATCCGTCGAGGCGCAAGTGCGCAACGTCTTCGTTTTCACACATTCTAAATAAAGCTGCTCAATTTGGTCCATTTTAAAGCTAGAACGAGCTTTAAAAGCTAGATCTAGCTTTAATAGCTAGATTTGCCGTTTCCCCGACCTGAAACTTATTCTATACACCAAAAACCTATTTCCCTGTCATCCCTGTCATTATATTTTCCCTGTCATTATACCCTACCTCTGCATTCTAAGTTTATATATTTTTCAACATACCAATCTCTACATTTCTTTTGTCCCTCCTTCATAGTTATACCTGTCAGCCTGTATGATCAAAACATTGAAGTGAAGTGAAAATGTGAAGTAGATCACTTTCGAATTGTCCCATAAGTGTTGCCAGACACTTCGACCAAAATCTGTCTCGATCGACAAATCGCCAGACACTTTGACCAAAATCTGTCTCGATTGTCGGATAACTTCGCACTAAAATGTTTTCGCGCATGTGACATTCTCTCCTCTTGGAATCATTGCCCCGGGATTACTCGGAAAGTTCCAAATCAAGGTACCTGTAAGTGAATATGCGTCCAAGAAATTAATACGGGAATTTTTCGCACCATAATTATGTCGTAGTTTGGAAAAACTCAATCTAAATCAATCTTAATAATATGAACCAAGGCAAAGCCTTTTTGTGCGAGCGGAGAGAAAATAGATATGATTATATAAATTAAAAAAAAATCTTTCTTTTTTATTTTGACTATGATGGTTTATCTTATCTTACAAAACTTTCTGTTTGATTATTGCCAAAAAAGGTAGTATAATGCGAGTGGAAACACGGAAGCATTTGTAAAATTAACGTAGCTCGCGGGGAAGCTTTCATCACAATCAAATGTGTACGCAGGTTTCACCCTCGAATTTTTTTATGTGCACATCTACGCTATGACGTCATAAACCTTACTTGATCGTAACGTCACGTTACGTTGCGCGACATATATCGTTAGGGCGCAAATAATGGCGTTTTTTTAATACTTATATTTTCTAGTAAGCGTAGCGAGGCGAAATTTTTAAACATAAACTTTACATTGTGTCTAAATTCAGTCAATGTATTTAGACACGCTTGCATTGAGAACCGGAAACTTTGAGGGATGTTTGGTTATATTTTGACTATTTCTAGGGAATGATATATAAATGCAATTTTTTCTTCAAATATTTCGTTGGAAATTAATGTTCTTTCATCCATCCTCCTCCATCCTTATCTAATTTCTTAATTGTACCATATAGACGGACGGAGAAGGCTTTACTTTTTTATTGTTTTTATTCACCACAACTTGTATGCTGACACAAAAAATGCACATATCTTCTATAGATAATGATAACATAATATTGCATATACATGTAAGACATTGCATGAAATATACAAGGTTAAACGGTATTGTATATAATTTGGTTTCATCTCAGGATTATACAAGAGTATAATTATCCTTAATATTTCTATCGTGATAAAAATTATTGAAATTCAAAACTGTCGTGATTAGTTTTCAAAAATCAAATTTAAAGTTTCCCATCTGCTTTTAATTCGTTTACTCTTTTGTTCTGACACAAGGTACAATGAATATAATTCCAAATTTCTATATGATCTGGTGAAGGCTTTACTTTTGATCAGTCTTTTTCTCGCCCTCCTTCTTGCTTGTTTCTCATTGTGCACAATCGGGGAAAGCGGGGGTGGGGGAGGGGGTTGTCCGACAGAAAAGGAGGAGGGGCTGCCTTATAAAATAAAATAAATCTTCTCAATACTTTTTAAATGATATGCAAAGCGGTGATTTACTTTAAGAATTTAGGAATACATAGTGTCTGAAAGTTCGATTATGACGTAAGACAAATATTTGTATATATATATCAGAAAGCAGAGCGAACCGGAATTGTTTTGTAAGGGGACGACCAATTTGATCCTGAGGGGGGAAGGGGGGGGGGCTGGCAAATTTTTTCGGGTCAGATTATTTATTTTTAACGCAGGGCCGACCGGAATATTTATTTTCCAGTAACTAAAGATCAGAATATTTATTTTTAACCTGTAACAATCCTGACAAGCAAAAAAAAAAAAAAAAAAAAAAAAAAAAAAAAGCTTAGGAGTCAAGGTCAGTGTTAAAAATTTGCCAAAGAGACTACATATGTGCAAGTTGTTTGTTTGTTTGGATTTTTATTTCATTTATTTATTTATTCATTTATTTTTTTTTTATTTTATTTTATTTTATTTTATTTTTTATTTTTTTTTGTTATCGGAAAAAAAGATACCGTACTGCCTTCTTGAGGAATTCCTGAACTCGGAGAAATGGAAATTTCATTTTAATAATATATATAACGACAATCGAGGCGGCTGAACGTTATGATAGAAAACGAGCATGAAATGAAAATTTATATGGACCGCCCCTCCCCAACCCTTTTCCGATATCATAAAGTATATGTACATATAAACAAGAGGGAATTTTTTGTATACCCCGCCAAAAGATATCGGATTAAATAGTAATGAGCATGTCCGTCCGTCTGTTCCGTATGATGTTTTCAAATATTTGAAGAAAAAAATGTCATGTACGGAGAATTTTATTTTTACAATAAGATATAAGGTCTAGTTCGAATACAGCCCATGTAATTGTTGATTAATTATCTTTAAAAAATGGGTTTCTGGATGTTTTAAAGAAGACCGTTATAGAGAATCAAATATTCCGCATACTCCTTGACGTCATGTTGACATATGCGATCTGAACACGCTGTGACTTTGACGTTGCGAGTAAAATTGACGCCGAAGCCACGCAAAACAAATTTTCAATCTTAAATTGCAAAAAATCTGCCGAGAAGACCTATCTATGTTTTTATATATTCGAATTCAGCTCATTCTCTACTTTTATGTGTAAGAAGGGCTTTAAGGACCTCCACAACTTAATGGAGAAAGTGATAATGAAGCAAGCCGTGTTTTGCCTTTTGAATGAGTGCGGATTTTTGAATAATGAGTTGCAAAATGGCGATAAAAATTGCTAGAGACACAATAATCCGTAGAAATACAATACTCAACATGGCAACAATATTTTTGATCTCCCTTTTCACCCTCCATGGTCAATTTTCTAGGTTAAAATTATTTTAGCTCAGAAAATGCATATTTTCGAATTAGGACGTCAATGCCGTCTTTGAGGCTTAAAATCTCGAAAAACTTCGTGAAATCATTACATGAAAACTATATCAAAGATTGATCAAATCTTATATTTCATGTAGACAAATTTTCAGGCTATGTCTTCTCGCAAAATTTTCCGTGCCGTAACGCCGCGATGTACCTTAATCTAGACCAGCAGATGAGCATTTTAAGGGGGGGGGGGGCTTAAAATATGGTTCTGTAAAAATATGGTTCTTTATAATTCAATTTTATTTTGTAAGAATAATGTTTAGGCTAGCTGAAAATAAATTACTTAAGATCAAAAGAAAAAACAAACATATTCCTACTTCTGACAGTACGAAACCACCCGAGAAGAGAAAAGCAATCAGAGCGAAACGTCTCATTTAAAACCGGAAATGTCGGATTTCCCGTGGTTACGCCGTCTTGTTGATGCTTTATCGTTACCTGATTTACGAAAATTGTTTTCAATAAATTTAACTCATAAACAAAAATTGAGTATAACATATACGTCTACTTGGAGTCGAAAAAGAAATTAAATGGCAATACCCAGCATCTCCGCAGCAACTCTGTCTGCGAGGGACGAAAGTTTTTGAAAGCATAGTAGTACATTCTCATTCTTTGATTTAGCATATTTTCTCAATAAGATATGTGTATACGCGTTACCATAAGGGCGAGCTTCGCTCGCAAAGGCCCTACGGGCCTTTGCTGCGAGCTCCGCTCGCTATGAACTATGGCAAAGCCATGAAGGGGACGTAGAACTGATAGAAAAGTTAAAAGAAAGGAGGGGATCTCAAACAACACAACAGTAGGTAGTAGCAAAACCCCAAAACACCCAATGCAAAAAAAAAAAAAATAAAGCCTGTGTTTGTGAAACACGAATGCCCCCGGTGGCATCTTTGTTAGTATGAACACTATTTTCTGTTAAGTACATGTATGTGAGGTCACTGGGTTAAAAGGTCAAAGGTCAAGGTCACGAGGTCAAAAATTTTGGTATCAATGGAAAGGTCTTGTCACAAGGAATACACATGTGAAATATGAAAGCCCTATCACTTACTATTTTAAAAGCTATGCCAAATGTTAAAGTTTTTGAAAAGTAGGTCAAAGGTCAAGGTCATGAGGTCATGAGGTCAAAAATTTTGATATCAATGGAAAGGTCTTGTCACAAGGAATACACGTGTGAAATATGAAAGCCCTATCACTTACCATTCAAAAGTTATGCCCAATGTTAAAGTTTTTGAAAAGTAGGTCAAAGGTCAAGGTCACGAGGTCAACAATTTTGGTATCAGTGGAAAGGTCTTGTCACAAGGAATACACATGTGAAATATGAAAGCCCTATCACTTCCCATTCAAAAGTTATGCCCAATGTTAAAGTTTTTGAAAAGTAGGTCAAAGGTCAAAGTCAAGGTCACGAGGTCAAAAATTTTGGTATCAATGGAAAGGTCTTGTCACAAGGAATACACATGTGAAATATGAAAGCCCTATCACTTCTAATTCAAAAGTTATGCCCAATGTTAAAGTTTTTGAAAAGTAGGTCAAAGGTCAAAGTCAAGGTCACGAGGTCAAAAATTTTGGTATCAATGGAAAGGTCTTGTCACAAGGATTACACATGTGAAATATGAAAGCCCTATCACTTCCCATTCAAAAGTTATGTCCAATGTTAAAGTTTTTCGGACAAACAGACAGACAAACAGACAAACAGACAAACAGACGGACAGGCCAAAAACTATATGCCCCCGAATCTTTGATTCCGGGGGCATAAAAACACACACACACACACAGAACAGACACCCACAGAAAGAGACGCAAAAGGGACACCAACTCACACCATAGAAACATTAAACATAGAAGACCACACTTAAACCAACGAGACCAATGGGCAACTGGTGCAGACTTAGGACGCCGGCCATCTGCCGTGCCGCGTACGTAGCATATGATGTGATTATCCTGGATTACGTGTGCACAACCCTCCCTCTATTATGTAACCATATGGCCTCTCCCCCACAATAATTATGCAAATTGAGTATTTTGATCTTTAATTAAATTCCATTAATTTTTTATGGGATATTTCCAATCGTCTAGGAGAAGATAACTCTAATTTCAAACGTAAACTTTACGATCACGTGCTAAATTGATGTAATAGAAATGATTGTCATTCCCGCCAGTGTGTAACCCTATGTCTGTCAATACGAGGTGTTCTTGGGTCAATTGACAGCAACAGAAACTATAGTAGTTCGCCTGTCACCGGTCTGGGTGCAATAGACGAAATGGCGAGGATTTGTTCTAAGTTTAGGCAACTTTGTTTATACGTCTGAATTCCAATTTAGTCATGAATTTCGATGGTGATTTCCTTATGATTGTGAAATATCCCAGGCTCCCAATATATACTGTGCGCATGATTTTGTATGTTAGATTCAACAGAACGATTCTCTTACTGCTATAACCAACATGTTACTTTCGTATGTTAATAAACGGTAAAATTTATAACCAGGACTTGAAAACGACTAAGTAAAATACACAACGCGAAGTACAGGATTTGTAGGCCGAAAGGCTTACAATTACGATTTCCCAGAGGTCTCGAAGAACGCACAATTATGGTGTAAAACAACCTCTTCACTGTTAGATGACCACAAACAAGACCATAATGCGCAGGAGTCCAAGCAACACAGATGAATATAAAAATGGGTAAGAGGACATGCCGCGTCATGCGTAATACAGTCCGTGCTCTGCCGGCTATAGCGAGCTCATATACGTATGTTATCAACCGAGGAGTCCGACTGACATTTAGAAAGGACATGTGGCCAGGGCCCTGTCTTCTCTAAAGAGGTTAAAGTTCTGTTATCCTTCTAGTTGTGACAATCACAGTGATTTCTACCTCAGCAACATAATGACATTTAGCTCGTAGTGCTACATGTAGACTCTTGCATATTTTTCTCACCATTGAAACTATTTATCAGTAAAATTCACACACAATGGAAGATTCAAGGGGTGCGGAGGGGGCGTCCCCCTCCCAGGCACTGACCCCAAAATTTCCAAAAACAGGTATATTTTGGCCCATTTTCAGTAAAAATTGGCGAAATTCGCCCCTTGATCCCCGGCAAAGGGGGCGCTGGATCCACGACTGACACAGGTGATTTATCCAGAGCGAAATATTATAATTTCTACCACATGGACAAAACAGCATGATGACATGAAGCTCTTACCAGCCTCCTGAAAAGCGATAATGTACATTAAGCTCTGACCTTGAAAACCAAAACGTGCTGTCCTATCAATTCATGGACAACACAAAGTTTCATGAAAATCTTACGTTACGGTATATATATATGTATCTGTTGCTTTTCCATGAGTGTCTGTCTGCAATATCTGTTGGTATTCCAAGCTCAGTATGGTCTTTGCATTAAATTATTGTGGGGAACATTATTACATGTAGCAGAGGGAAGGTGGGGTGTTCTAGGTAGATAAAATGACTGGCTTGAGATTTCTCATCAAATCATAGCAAGACCCCCCCCCCTCCCCCCAACCCCCCCCCCCCCAAAACAATAATAAAAACAGATTAAAGGGCTGAAGAAGTACTTTGCCGAATCATGCTTATGAATTAATTACCCCCCCCCCCCCCTTAAAAGGGAAAATGAAATAATAGTTATTAGTAGATCCAGCATGAAATAAATTAAGACTTGACATGTCGATCATTCCGAAAAAATGTTTTCAATTAATATTTGAAGATAACGAGATGTTGCTATAGATAAATAAATAATACTAGTAGACAAGTCACAAATAATATACCACCCCCCCCCCCCCCCTTTCAAAAAAATGAAAATGACAATACATCCAGCTTGAAGTAAATGACGACTTACGTGTCATTTCTAGAAAAAAAAATGTTTGCAATCAATATTTTGAGATACTTTAAGAGATGTACAACAATACATGTAGTAGAAACCACAGGTTGCCGATGTTTATATATCCATCAAAAAACAAAAATCAACCCGTCGTTGTTATTTATCATACGTACAGGGAAAAAAGATCCACCAAGGAATTTAGATTGTCAATTTGATCATCGATGTACTATATCTTTGGCGATTCCCCATTGCTCCTTGTAGTTGCATGACATAATTATGAGTGCACGTGTACACTACATGTGAGTGACCTAAATGTCAATGTGACGTAGTCAATGACGCGCCATACCAGACGAACTTCAAGGACTGGCTGTGCATGCACCGACACTGAGTAAAGTGTGTACAGCACTTGTGGGTACCCATGGGTTCCATTGGTTTTTAGGATATACTGTGCAAATTCGGGTATTAGTGGATCAGACTTATTCAAAATTTAGGTTGAATGTTTGATCTACTTTTGTCATTCATCTTTGCCAGTGGCAGTGAAATATGTTATGTCGAGGTAGGTTGTTGAGGTGGACCTGAGGGGTATGGGAATGAGTGGCCTAGGAGTACCTATCACTGGAGGGAGTAAGCTACGCACCATCTTACCTTACATCTCCACCGTCTGTACTGTACGGGCGGCCGCCATTATCCTCTCGTCTGCTTCCAACTCACACTACTTCCGGTGGGGTGGATTCGACCTACATACATTTCTAGGACCACTACATCCTTCCCCCTTTTGTTGAAAAGGACTTGATTATCTGTTGGTAGGGGGAGTGTGGAAAGTTGCAGGTTGGAATTACAGATTTAAGATTGCCCTCAAAAGGAGAACTAAAGCCAAAGATATACCATTGTTACTTACTATGGGTTAAGGAACACACAAATAAAGAATTAATGTAACAACACAAACACAACATATTTACAGCCCCTGAAACATCTAAGTTCTAACAGTACCTTCTGTTGTAGTATTGACATATAATAGAGGGGCAAGGGATGACCTCAGAAATTAAGGTCAAACAATTCCCATCTCCCTTCCCCCTTTTAGAAAAAGAGGATGTTGTGGGTGGGGAGAAAGGGTGGGTAGGGGGGGAATTGCTAAAGGGATAGGGGATGGATATGGGTATAAACCCATAATGGAAAGGGTGCGGATGAAGGGGAAATGGGTATTTACCCATAATAGACCAAGGGGAGACATGGAAAGGATAGAGAGGGAATGGGTCTTTGACCCAATAAAAACAAAGGCAAATCCGCACTTGGGATTTGGAAAAGGGTTCCCTTCAGGGGATGGGGTAAGGAGAGGGTGGGGGTGGCTTTTTGGATTGATGACTAAGGGACAAGGAATGGGAGGGGGTTGCTAAAGGGGGGATTTTGTGGTGTAGGGGTTGGGGTGGCGGTAACCCAGAAATAGTGGGTTAGTGACCCAGAAACCCAGAATATAGTGGGTTAGTGACCCACAATGGGTCGGTCTAAACACAACTTACATAGTATGTGTGTTGGGGGTACACTGACTGCACTTGTTGGTGCGCAGTGATTCTGCATACTCCCTGGTGGTTCCCTTTCGTTTGGGATGGAACCAGTCTTTGTGAGTCTTGCAAGAAACCATGTCGACCTCTATAGACTGAACCCAAAGGTTATCTTTGTCCCTGTCTGGACGCAAGAATTTCTTCTTGACATTATCTGATTGTGGTACCTTACCAGTACCTTTGGCGAGACTAAGGGTTGGTTTTGACCTTGGTTGGGGCGATGTCCCTTGGAGGGCATAGCGTAAGGCTCTGACCCAAGGTGGGTAGGTCCTACCCTGAAAGGGCTTAACATTGTCACGGTTCATGACCTTGACGTCAAACTTTGATGACATGACCTCTACATGCCTAGGGCCTCTTATGGCAGTTATGACCCCGGGGCCTATCCAAGGTGGGGGACCTTTCTTACCTTTGCCTCTGACCTTGAAATTCTTGAATTTCACTACATCGGCCACCTTATAAGAGGAATCTTGGGTCTCATTGTGACCTTGCTGAGTGTCAACTGGGGAATGGTAAACAGCAGGAGGTTCTTCCTGCTCGATGACCTTTTTGACCTCGTCAGCCTGACCAGTATCTGGCACACTGAGTGGGATGCTTTCACCCACATCTTTGTCATTTCCAGGGTCACAGGATTCCTGGGTTACACTTGACCCAGTGTTGACCTCTATTTTTTCGTTGACCTTGACGCGAGTACAAGGTATTTCATCTTCACTTTCCATCGTGCAAACTCTGGGAGGGGTGTTCACTGAGAGGGGTGAGTACCCTCCGGAGTCTAGATCAGGACTACGCTTACCAGGACAATTTCTACCTACATGTCCTTCCTCGTAACAAAATTCGCAAACTTCTAGCGAACTGCCTTCCTTAGGCCTCTTGTTCGCTCGTCTAGAACCAGGACTATTCATAGGGCTCCGATTTCTGTCAGAGCGGCGGGAATAGGGATCCGGTGCACGATAAGGCCTCCTCCTCCTCCTCTCACGATAGGAGGACGGGGGATAGCTAGGCCCAGGGCTTCGCCCCCTGGGATAATATACTTCAAACCCTCCTTGGGGTACATCACAATACCATTGTCTCTCTTGTCCAGAGACTAACACCTGACCAGCTTCAGGTCCCTGTGGTCCATAACCATCCATACTAGGTGACACCCCATACTGTGTATGAACATTGTTAGGGGTGGGGCTAGTTAGGGTGGGGAAATTTCCTATACCATGTACAACTTCAGACGCGTGGGGCACTCCGGGCCCCCATAATCCATTGTCACTAACACATCCTTCTAGGCCCACTTGGCCCTGCCCTTGCACCATGGGCATTGTGTATCCATGACCTTGATAGAGAGATGTGTAATAACTAGGTGGTGTTGCTAGCACTTGCCTAGAACACATGGGGTCTCCAACATACTCAGCGCTAGTAACTGGGACAAACCCCTGTGGCTGGGTTGTCTCATAAACCTGTGATTGGGGTGTACCATAACCCTGTGATAGGGGTGTATCATAAACCTGTGATGGGGGTGTACCATAAACCTGTGGTTGTGGTGTACCATAATCCTGTGATAGGGGTGTACCATAAACCTGTGGTTGTGGTGTACCATAATCCTGTGATAGGGGTGTACCATAAACCTGTGATGGGGGTGTGCAATAACCCTGTGGTAGAGTACTGTGACCTTGAGTCTTGACAAAGGGGAGTACCGTGACCTTGACAAAGGGGAGTACAATGACCCTGTGATTGGACTGTTTCAAGCCCCTGTGGTAGGTATGTTCCAAGCCCCTGTGGTTGGGCTACCAGGAATTGACCTTGTTCTTCTCCAGGGTTAGTAGGGAAACTGTGACCTACATTCCCAGAGAGGGGTACACTGACTGGGTTGAGTTGTGACTTCCTTTTGAGGGCCTTGTCAGCAAACCTATCAATCCTATCCAACAAACGGGAACGAAGCTCGTTTAACTCAATTCTTAACCAATCAGGTATACCACGCTCCATCTCCATCATCACAAGGGGATTACAAAAACGATGTGAACAATATATACAAAATTCTTATACAAATTTATTATGTACACAAGAAAATTACGCTGGGCTGGTAGTGCGCTCGTTTTCTCTGACCCGTATCCAACTCGCGTGTAACGAAACCAATGTAAACAAAACAAAATGGCGGAAATACTCGGGAAGAAGAAGGTCGAGTCACATGACCCAACTGGCGGGAATTTGCCTTGAGAGGCTCCCCAACTGGCACGAGTTTATATATTTACATGAGGATACCCTTTTTAATCCTCGTCGCCAGTGAGGTGGACCTGGGGGGTATGGGAATGAGTGGCCTAGGAGTACCTATCACTGGAGGGAGTAAGCTACGCACCATCTTACCTTACATTCTCCACCGTCTGTACTGTACGGGCGGCCGCCATTATCCTCTCGTCTGCTTCCAACTCACACTACTTCCGGTGGGGTGGATTCGACCTACATACATTTCTAGGACCACTACATTGTGATTATCACACGTTTCAAACTGTAGTTTCGACTAAAATTGATCTCATAACATGTTGCTTGCGGTTCGGCAGTATGATCTTACGATGATTCTCGCATCTTTTTCTTAATTACTTATAGATGCGAGAATTCTCGCACACATCAACATCGAATCTTTTTTTTTTTTTTTTTTGTCCAAAGGATTTTCTATAAAATTTATGTCCACCAGATCGAAAATAAAATGACAGTGTCGTGTCTGCAAAAACAAATTTACCCATTGACTGACCGGGCCAAAAGTTAAAATGACATGATAATTTTACGGACGAACGCATACACAAGTATCTGTACGTAAATGTAATATACGTAAACTTGTGGACGTTGGAGATTTAAATATTGGAGAAAAATCAATATTGTATCATAATAGAAAAGAACCTCTCGGATGAACAGATGCCTACGTAACAACGTAAATACGAGTGATTGATTTAAAAGCCGAAAATGGACACGGTCACCGTAGAAAAATGTGCACTAGGGCGCAGCGAGTTGCCGATTTAACGTGCCATTTTTTATCGGTTTGGGACTCTGTTGCATGGCCTTCCCTGCCCTGGAAATTGTCCAACTGATGAGTTCGACTTCTTTCCCCTTTTACGAGAAATATTAATGAACGGTGTCCTAAGTACTACGCTCCGTCAATGACATGCTTATGACGAAACCTGGTTTGAAACGGATCCGTGTGGAACATCGAAATACGCAAGAACTTCAGTTTTCAATATGCAGAGCATAACCTATTACATGTTTAGAAAATTTTCGATAGATTGGGGTGGGGGACGTAAATTTTAACTGCGGAAGGAGTCGCGACTGAATTTCGGAAAAAATATAATTGATAATCATAAACAAGATACCATATCAAATACTTGTATATGTATTCCGGAATCCGGGATATCTATTTTCTTATTGTTCTGGGCAACATAGTGATCATATTCTTTTGGAGCGAAGATAGTATTATTAATAAATTAAGTCCGTCTTGAATTCTTGTAATGTACCTCGGAAATGAAAATCTTTCTCTCTCTCTCTCGTACTGAGATACTCGATCACTTAATGTTGACGAAGAATGCTCGTTACTTTCCGTTTAATTCTGAAACGATTAGAATTTCATTTTATTCGATATACATTACATGATCACTTCTCCCGGTTGAATTTCAAGAAAGTTATTTTTTTTCCTGAAATCCTGCACGGAGCTAACAGACAACTTTCCAGGCCATATCATTTATTTTTTTGTCGACCCTAATCATTTAATTTTTTTTTACCTTCACAACTCTATAGAACTTCAAAAAATAAATTTCATATTATCTGAAACGGCTAAAAAAATGTGTCGTCAATTTAATGACATTAATTTTCATTTTTCACTCTCTTCCTAATACAGTTGCGCCACCCCCCCCCCCCCCCCTCCACCTTCAATCCTAGATATTTATATGCTGATTAGAATATAAATTTGAGATCCCATCTAGACAGCTAGGAAAGGCTTTACTTAGGATTTCATATCCTATAAAATTTCGATCTCTCACCCTCCCTTCATTATTTAATATTTTCCGTGTTCATGTAAGTCTTACCAGGAATGGGGAAGACCCCCCCCCCCCCCCCACTCCACCTGGATGGATCTGACAATGAATTGTACAGATCTTTAAAAAAAAACACTGATGTCTAATTTACTTTGAAAATGGTTAAACCGAAAAATAATTATAAATGTACCATATAAACAAAGAGACACATGTACTATATTTCACATTACGTCATCGTGTGAATGTGTAGTGTATACACACATCTGACGTGTCACGAATTTGTACTTTCAATTTCGGCGGAAGTTGCAGACTAGTTCTGTGTTAAATCGCAAGCTTGTTGATATGGGCCTATAAATCGCTGTTTCATGGATAAACGAGACAATATATTTTTATGGAACTACCAATACTTTGTAATTTGAGTTTGTCCGAGTATATGTAAGTGAAAATACCCACGAGTAGAGGACTTCTTTAACATGGGGAATCTACTAGTAATGTAAATATTTGTTAATGTATGCGGTACTGTATACAAAACTTCGCGCGCATTTACGTTTCAAAAAACGACGTCATAATGAACATCACAAGCTGCCGATGTTTATCTATTTAAAAAATAAATAAAAAATAAAAAATGACCGTTTGTTGTTCTTCTTTCTCTGTATGTACGATAAAAAACAACAAAAGGTTGGTTTTTATTTTTTGATAGATAAATATCGGCAGCCTGTGATGTGCATTTCCATTCGTAACCTTTCTGTCTTCTCTAACGTTCGCCGTTTCCGCATGAACCGTGCACACAAATTTTGAATCGAAGGTAATGGTAAAAAAAACGAGAAAATGCATGCTATTTTGCTTATTCATGTACACACGTCTATCTTGATGGCGACTTCGTCGGCGCTTCGCGCCGACTACGTCCCCTATGAGCAGGGACGTATATTTTTAATTTTAGTAACGTCCCTGTTATAAGTTATGAGCCATAATGCGGCAAGTATTGATCAACTTTACGTTGTGAGTTTGTTAACAAACTCTAAAGAAATCGACATTCTAAAGTTTATGAAAAGAACAACATTACATAGCGAGTTTGTAATACATGCAATATCTAATCAACGTTTTGATCGATCAATGTTACGTAGCACTGTAAGTTTGTACATAATTTTCAATCTCTACTGTAACCAACGTTTTGAGTGTTTGGAAAGGATCAACGTTACGTAGTGAGTTTGTCACCACCTCTAATCAATATTTTGAATTTCAGAGATCAACGTTACATAGAGAGTTTGTAACACTTTATGTTTTAACGTTTCAAGTGTTTTTTTTTTTTTTCACGTTACCTTCTTAGTTTGCAGTCAACGTTTTGTGTTTGCCAGGGATCAACTTATGTTACGTAGTCAAAATCATCTCTAATCAACGTTTTTAGTGTTGTACGTAGTCAGTTTGCAATTTTTGGCAACGATAAACCTTACGTTGTGAGTTTTCAAAAAGCTCTTCTGTAATCATGCAATAATAGTCGCGTTAAATTTATATAGACATCCCAGCAATGTTTCCAGTGATGTTCGTCTGGAGGTACGCTTATTATCATTTTTACAGCTTCTTTAACAATGGAAAGAAGGTGCGCCATATTGACATTGTTTTGTGATTCTTGTAAGTTTTTCATTCTCTTTATCTTTTTAAAACTACCTCAAATCTTCATTGGAGTTGATGATTTTTTTTCTGGTATCCCTAACTACAAGGCTTGAGTATTATTGTCAGCTACCCTACAATTCGATACAATACAGAATAAACTTTTGTCATTGTCATTGATACAGGGTTGCGATACGATAGTATAACGATTCTTTAAAAATAAACTCAATATTTTTTCATTATATAGATTCTGAATCTAATGTAATTTGTCTGTGGTCGATATCTTTGTTCAGATTATTTTGTTTGTCTGATATATTGCTCATAAAATGAAAGAACGATCTTTAATTGGGCAAAAGAAAGGAATGAATATTGAATTCGATGCCTCTCTCCATGTTTTTTTCTTTTCTTTTCTTTTATCTTTCAGATAATTTCTGAATAGTAAAAAAAAGAAACAAAAAAACAAAACAAAACAAAAAACAAAACAAAACAAAACAAAAAAACAAAAAAAAAAAACAAAAACAAAACAAAAACAAAAACAAAACAACTGTCTATACATTCTGACACGTCTCATATTATAACATATGGAAAATAGATGTACATGCAGGTAAAACTGATTTTTCTTCAAAAAGATAATCATGTCAACACATCTTGAATTCATTAACGCTCTTATTTGAGCTGTAACAATACTGAAATCAATATTAAAAGAATTCCGGGAGTGGGAAAAGGGGGAGGTTCCAAGCCATCTGTGGGGTTTCCAGATTTACGGTTTTGAAAGAAATAAATATATATGTAAAAACGGGAAATTTTTTTTTTTTTTTTTTTGCAAATTCTATGGGGATCCATCGATCGAGGTCCTGAAACGCGCCTCTAGATCCACGCTTGTAAGTGTGACAAAATGATTCAGCATTACCTAACAAGACATTAAAAGTCGGTATGATATTATAGGATCCAAATCCGGATAAATACGTACAGTACGTTTCTTTCATTATTATTTTATATGTGTCAGAGTAAATTCGAGCTATCACTTAGATCATTAAGTAGGATTGAAACTGTAAGAATTATTGACCAATCAGATGCCTGTATTTTGTCCAATCAAATCACAGCATTTTAACCAATCAAAATAGACCACAGGATATAAAAGGCAGACAGCCTTTGAAGCAGGTTCCCATTCCGTTGAAAGTATTCCAACAGTACACATCGTATAAGCGAAGGTAATAGGTTCAAGACGTGACTGAATAAGTCTTTCCTTAGCCATAGTCATGTAATACATATTGATAGTGCTAGGTAAAGGTACACTCGGTAATCTTAGCCTCATCCCCTTCATGTAATATAATGAGCTAGAGCTAAAGTGAGCTAGTAGAGCTATAGTGAGCTTGAGTCAAGGTGAGCTCGAGCAGTGATAAGACTGAGCCGAAGTGAGCCCGAGTCAAATTGAGCCACAGTTCATTTTTTACATAAGATAAATACGGATAGGAGCCTTTGTATAAATTCGTTTTTATTGTTAGATTAGGACTCGTTTTTGATATATTCCTTTTGTGTAATTGATATTGATTCTTTGGTGATCATAAATATTTCCCCAATCATTTGTAACAATCATTTGCATATGTTTGCTCAGTTCCCTAGCTATATTCTGGGGGTTCCCACAAATCAATGTTGGAGCAAGTAGCTCTATCCAAATTATGAGACGTGTGTTGTAAGGTTGCACGTTACATAATTTTTGGCGGCAGCGGTGTTCTTTATTTAAACTGAGCTAAATCTAAAATGGATCTAACTGATATTGATGAAACAATTAGAGAGCTCGAAGATCAGATTTTGGCCTATAACATGGCAGACGGAGCAACTTCTAGACGAGCCAATTTGAGGTCCTCAGATTCAGGCTTTGGAACGATGCAACAGCCTGATCTCTCAGCAAATAGCGACGACCAAAGCACCTCAACACCAAAGGGAGGTAAACGAAAGTCGGTACGCTTCAAGCCAGATGACCTGGACAGAAAATATGACCTCAGTCCATTCCTCAATAGGGACGACAATAGAAGCCCTTCCACTTGTAATATCACAACGAGGCGACGCCCATCAACCACTCAAGGCAGTACAACAAGAGCCTCAACTCAGTCAACTAATGACCAACGTAAAGATGTACCAAAGATTAAACCGGCAACATATGATGGCAGTACATCTTGGCTAGACTACAAATCACATTTTGAGGCATGTGCTACACTGTGCAAATGGAGCTACACAGAAAAGGGTCTTTTCCTTTCTGTATCATTGAGAGGCCTTGCCCAGGGAGTGCTTGGTAATCTCTCTGCAGCCACACAGATGGACTATGACCAACTCGTGACTGCACTGAACGACAGATTTGCTCCTCCTGACCAGATGGAGTTATACCGTATACAACTCCGAGAGAGGAGACAAAAAGCTTCTGAGTCATTGCCTGAGCTTGCACAACATGTGAGAAGGCTAACTAATCTCGCGTATCCTACAGTACAAGCTGATGTCAAGGAAACATTAGCAAAGGATCAATTTATTGATGCCTTGATAGATTCTGATTTAAGGCTCAGAATTAAACAAGCGAGACCTAAGAGCCTAAATGATGCTGTTCGTCATGCAGTGGAGCTCGAAGCCTACATGAAGGCTGAAAATAAAATCATCGAGACGAAGGGTATGCTAAAGACAGTGGTAACGGAGGAAACCACACCTAGTCCAATGGACGAGTTACAAAAAATGGTCAGTGAGTTATCCAAATCAATGAAAGATATGAAAGCTCAGCTGAGCCAACTGAAAGATAAACAGGGTAGACCCGATAAACCTTTTAATAGGAATAAGCCGCGATCACGAGACTGGAAGAAGAATGCAGAATGCTACAACTGTGGCGGAAAGGGTCATATCATGCGTGAGTGTAGGAAGGAAAAGAATGGTCGTGCCAAAGACAAAAAGGACAAACCATATTTCGGAGCTGGGAAACAGTCTCATATCAAAAGCAAAGTAGGATATAATATAGACAAAGGAAAACATGGAATCTTTATAGAAGCTCTTATCCAAGGTTTGGAAGCTCATCTCTTGATTGATACAGGTGCTACGTTGTCCCTTATATCAGAGAAGGTATACAACAACATTTCCTCCATCCCAGGCATTGCTCCATTACAGGAGGTTAAACGAAAAGTCCTCACAGCTAACAACGAGCCATTAAAGATCATTGGCCTTACAACAGTATCAATTACCGTAGCTGGGAAATCATACAGTACACCAGTACTTGTAGCAGATGTTTCTGTAGAAGGAGTCATAGGGCTTGACTTCATGAAAGAAAACTCATGTGTCATTGACATTTGTAATCAGAATATGACACTAAGTGGTAACACGGTACCATTAATTACACAAGGGCACATAGGGGTCTTTAAGATTGC
The DNA here is from genome assembly GCA_033119305.1 of Pinctada imbricata. Taxonomy (NCBI): domain Eukaryota; kingdom Metazoa; phylum Mollusca; class Bivalvia; order Pterioida; family Pteriidae; genus Pinctada; species Pinctada imbricata. The sequence continues at coordinate 63,963,451 of VSWD01000005.1, read as the reverse complement.
ACTAGCTGATACAGTTAGGATACCGCCTAGATCAGAGATCATCACGAGAGGAAATATCTGCTTACCTGAGCATGTAAAACTCTCTGGAGAAGGACTCATTGAGCCGGATGAAATGTTCCTTAGCTCAGAAAAGGGACTTGTCGGAAAAGCATTAGTGAGTATGGATGGACAAGTGCCACTGAGGATAATGAATGTCTCAGAAGACATTAAAGTTATTAATGCACGAACTGTTGTTGCTACAGTTTCACAAGCAGAGGCAGTGAAAGATGTTCAAACTCCAAATGAGAACATACACCAAGGTACATCACTCCCTGAATCTGTTCAGGATCTGCTCATGAGATCAAGCAAGCAACTAAGCAACAAACAGACTAAGGAATTGCGGACGCTACTGCAGCAATATGTATCAGTCTTCTCGAAAGGAGACAAAGACTTTGGGAGAACGGATCTAGTGAAGCATCCAATCAACACGGGCTCAAAAGCCCCCATTAAACAGCGCTTGAGGAGAACACCCGTTCATCTTGATGGAGTTGTAGAAGAACATCTTGATGATATGCTCAAAAGAGACGTCATTGAGCCGTCTACCAGTCCTTGGGCATCTGCTATTGTTTTAGCAAGAAAAAAAGACGGTACTACACGTTTCTGTGTAGACTACAGAAAACTGAACGACTCAACTATCAAAGATGCCTTCCCACTGCCAAGAATAGATGAGACTTTAGATCACTTGGCTGGAGCATGCTGGTTCTCAACATTAGACCTATCATCAGGCTATTGGCAAGTCACTGTTGAGCCACAAGACAGACCTAAAACGGCATTCATAACAAAGCGTGGTCTATACCAATTCAAGGTGATGCCGTTTGGGCTCTGTAACGCCCCAGCGACATTCGAGAGGCTAATGGAGTCAGTGCTCAATGGTCTGCAATGGGATACATGTTTAGTGTATCTGGATGATATTATCGTCTTGGGAAAGTCATTTGATGCAATGGTACAAAATCTCAAGAAGGTTTTTGATCGTTTAATAAGCGCAGGCTTAAAGTTAAAGGCCAAAAAATGTACACTCTTCGCCGAGAAGGTTGACTACTTGGGACACGTTGTCTCAAAGGAAGGGATCTCCACAGATCCGAATAAGATATCTACTGTTGAAAAATGGCTAGAGCCAACAAACGCAAAGGAAGTTAGATCGTTCCTTGGGTTCTGCAGCTATTATAGACGTTTCATTAAGAGCTTTGCGTCTATAGCAAAACCATTGCACAAACTTGCAAATAGCAACAAGTTTCAGTGGACAGAAGATTGTCAGAACGCTTTCAATCTTTTGAAACGCAAGTTAATCGAGTCACCGATCTTAGCATATCCAAACTTTACAGAAACGTTTATTTTGGATACAGACGCCAGTGACAAAGGTATCGGAGCTGTATTGAGTCAGAACATTGATGGAAACGAAAGAGTTATCGCCTATGCCAGTCGAACTCTATCAAAAGCCGAGCAAAAATATTGCGTCACAAGAAAAGAGCTCTTGGCTGTAGTACACTATGTCAAATATTTCCGTCATTACCTATATGGTAGACAATTTAGAATAAGGACGGATCATGGCTCACTCCGTTGGCTCATTAACTTCAAAAATCCAGAAGGGCAGCTTGCTCGCTGGATAGAAGTGCTCGGAATGTATGACATGAAAATCGAGCATAGACCTGGGTCACAACATCGAAACGCGGACACTTTGAGTCGCTACCCATGCAAACAATGTAAATATGATCCGGACTGGGAACAGCAAAAGTCCAACGAAACACATGTCAAATCAGTGTCCATGGTTAATACTGGAGAGACTATGGTAAAGCAGGATAATTCAATTGAGCCTGATACCGGACTCATTGAGATTCAAAGGGAAGACAAAGAAATATCCACTGTCAGAAGATGGATAGAGGAGAAACATAAGCCTACACAAAATGAGCTTAGTTCCGCTGGACCAATGATAAAAGCACTATGGTCGCAAAGAGACATGCTAGTCATTACTAATGATCTGCTTCACAGGAATTGGTCAGATCATAAAGGAAAAACTTTACAGGCCATTGTACCTTTCAAAGAGCGTAGGAAGGTGCTAGACTTATCCCATGATCATAAGACTGCTGGACATCTCGGGATCACGAAAACATTGTCCAAAATAAGACAACGTTATTACTGGCCTGGACTCCAAAGAGATGTGAGACAGTACATTTCTGCATGTGACATATGTACCATGTCTAAGAAAGCCACAAAGAGAGAAAGAGCACCAATGCAGATTCTAGGCTCTGGAGCACCAATGGAGAGAATAGCTTTAGACATCGTTGGTGAGCTTAGTCCCACCACTCAGAGAGGCAACAAGTATATTCTTGTTATATCAGACTACTTCACAAAGTGGGTAGAAGCATTTGCCATGCCGAACATGGAGGCAATTACAGTCGCAGAGATATTGGTAAAAGAGGTAATAGCTAGATACGGGGTGCCGAGCACTGTACACTCGGATCAGGGAAAACAATTTGAAGGGAAAGTTTTCTCGGAAATGTGTTCTGTACTGAACATAGATAAGACCCGTACAACACCCTACCACCCTCAGTCGGATGGTATGGTGGAGCGGTTCAACAAGACGTTGTTGACCATGTTGAGAACTTTGGTTGATGAGAATCAAAGTAACTGGGATGATCTGCTACCGTATGTCCTCATGGCATATAGGTCAGTGGAACAAGAGACTACAGGGAGTAGTCCAAATTACCTCATGATGGGCAGGGAGGTTGCAACTCCGCTCGACCTCATGTACGAAATGCCTGCCGCAGTTAAGCCAATCCCTCCAAACCAATGGGCATGGGAGCTAAAAGAAAGATTAGAAACGGCTCATAGCTTTGTGAGACAACATTCGAGTGGAGCAATGTTGAGACAGAAAACATTGCATGACAGGAAATTGAACTGGAACAAGTTCAAACCAGATGATGAAGTGTACGTCTACTTTCCACGGCATGCACCTGGCCATTCTCCAAAGTTGACTAAATACTGGAGAGGACCATTCAAAATACTAGAAAAGTGCTCAGACATTACATACAAGGTTGATTGTGGTCCAAGGGGTATGCCACAGATGATTCATGTTGATAGACTGCGATTAAAGAAAAAGCAAATCTTGACACATGAAAAGTCTGAACCAGACCATCCAGTAAGTAATAGTCCTCCTAGCTCCGAATCCTTAAATGTAGAATCAGGTTCCAAATTGCCCCTTAATACCGAGAGTGCCTTTCCTGGTAAAAGAGTTCGAAAATCTCCGCGTTATCTTTCTGACTATGAAACCTAGTAAACTCATTTTTTTCCTGTTTTGATATGCAATCACAAAGGAGTTTTCTATTTGTGTCTTTGCAGATGCCTCCACAAACAAAGACAACACCGCGCAAGGAGCGAAAATGTCCGATGTGTCCCTTTAAGACTATGGATATGGAGAACATGAAAGAACACTTGGCTATATGTGGGTTAAAGCAGATGGAGAAAAGATTTCTTTGCTCAAAACCAGACTGTAATTACGCAACTAACAAGTCATCAAATCTTTCGAGACACCTTAAACGCCACTCAGATAGTGATGCAACTGTTCCACAGTCAGATGGTGAATGGAGACGCTCGGATCCAGGAAATCTCAGCGATGTCATAGGAGATGTTTCTGCAGATGTTTCTGGGGATGAATCCGACACAGAAGATCGAGGAAATGATGCTGACATAAGAGTCATTGAAGCAACAGTGCCTGCTGATCCTACGATGAGGAAACGGACAGCTCCTACTCCTGTCTATAATCCAAAGAGAAAGACATCGGCAACTCAGTCTGACTTAGAGAATGATGTAGGAGAATCAGTCATCACAAGACCAGCCATCGAAAGGCCAACTCTGGAACTTCCTCCTAGGCATGCCATGCATCCTCCTTTGATCCCATTAGGAGAGAACTCCAGGTTGTATCGTCCACCAGTCGCATTGACACTTACAACATCTTCTGGAACCCAAACAGAGCCAATACAGAAGAGGAAGGTAACGTGGGTCATAACAAAGTGGCAGGAAGGAGACAAGAATGTAGAGAAGATTGAGATGGTTGAGGAAATCATGTGAGCTGTGACTGTATAAACTTGTCAGAAATCATTTTGTCAGGAAGACAATTTTACTCATTGTACATATCTTATACTCATTTTGTTCTTTTGATGCATATTATGTTTAATAGAGTACATGTAGTTTATATGTAGTTTTCAGTTTTGTATGTACCAATGCGAGGACGCATTGAGGTGAGGCGTGGGTAATGTGACAAAATGATTCAGCATTACCTAACAAGACATTAAAAGTCGGTATGATATTATAGGATCCAAATCCGGATAAATACGTACAGTACGTTTCTTTCATTATTATTTTATATGTGTCAGAGTAAATTCGAGCTATCACTTAGATCATTAAGTAGGATTGAAACTGTAAGAATTATTGACCAATCAGATGCCTGTATTTTGTCCAATCAAATCACAGCATTTTAACCAATCAAAATAGACCACAGGATATAAAAGGCAGACAGCCTTTGAAGCAGGTTCCCATTCCGTTGAAAGTATTCCAACAGTACACATCGTATAAGCGAAGGTAATAGGTTCAAGACGTGACTGAATAAGTCTTTCCTTAGCCATAGTCATGTAATACATATTGATAGTGCTAGGTAAAGGTACACTCGGTAATCTTAGCCTCATCCCCTTCATGTAATATAATGAGCTAGAGCTAAAGTGAGCTAGTAGAGCTATAGTGAGCTTGAGTCAAGGTGAGCTCGAGCAGTGATAAGACTGAGCCGAAGTGAGCCCGAGTCAAATTGAGCCACAGTTCATTTTTTACATAAGATAAATACGGATAGGAGCCTTTGTATAAATTCGTTTTTATTGTTAGATTAGGACTCGTTTTTGATATATTCCTTTTGTGTAATTGATATTGATTCTTTGGTGATCATAAATATTTCCCCAATCATTTGTAACAATCATTTGCATATGTTTGCTCAGTTCCCTAGCTATATTCTGGGGGTTCCCACAAATCAATGTTGGAGCAAGTAGCTCTATCCAAATTATGAGACGTGTGTTGTAAGGTTGCACGTTACATAAGGATCATTACTGAGATTTCATAAACGTAGAACGTAGGTATCATAAGTTATAATCTGTGTACATGTACACATAATACATAAATAGGATTGAAAACAATTCCAAGTCTCATCAAAGATAATTTATACTGAAATGTCAGAATCGACGTGCGAAGTTAAGTACCGTTTTTTTTTTTTAGATAGCTTTTGATTAATCTGAAGTTGGTACTCAAACATGAACTTTCGATAGACTAATGAGTTAAAGAAGATCCTGACGATAATCTCAACAGCACTCACAACAGAGCACAAAATTTAGCATCGACGGACCCCTAGCAAGCTAGAGGTGAGACCAGGTGCCCGGGAGGAGTAAGCATCCCCTGTTTGGCTAGCCGCACCCGCCGTCGATGTTCACGCCCGAAAATGAAAACAATATTTAAAATACATGCACTGTCTGAGGTTATGTCTATATAGAAAGTGCTATGGCGACCATGTCAGGGAAACACGTGATCAAAAATCAGGACAAAACAAGGTTAACTCACTAGACTGTCTGTTTGTCTCATTATAAGAAGTATGCATGTCTATCTATTCTCGACAAGTACAATTTATATAAAGTTGAAGTCATCAATATTACATCTAATAATTCTTTCAAGCATTGTACACCAACAAACCGTGATAACGGGACTCCATGACGTACGTACGTTTAAATCATCTATAGATGACGGAAATGGGCCTGAGTATGATCACAGCGTTTGAGTCGAATTTTAAAGATAATTGAATCAGAACTTTGTCATACCAGACACCAGACCATCTTTTATACATGCATTAATTCGTATTCGTTTGTGCGTGATATTTACAAATATTATTTAATGAACAAATACGAATTTCAATCAAAGATAGAACTGTATTCTTCTTCCGTAAGCCTCGGGAGAACCATGACTGTCCTGAACTTGCGGATACGTTGGTCAAAGTGAATAACCTCCTCTTTGGTTTTTGTCATCCTGAGGATAACTACCTCCCCTCTTTCTCTCAGCATATTATTCATCCTGAAAGACAACATGCTCATTTATAAGAAAATCAAAATTTCCTCCGAATCAGAATTAACATATTATTCGGGTCGCAATTTGTCATTCACTTCACAGGTACTTGAGTCAGAGAAATTCGTCTATATATTTTTTTTAATCACACACTCCTTTCGTTACGTGTGTAAAGTCTGAGAGAGAGAAAAGGGGGAGGGAGAAGGTGTACAACTTCTCCCGAGTGTAATTTTTACAACAAAAGTAGGCCACGTCTCGCTTCAGATCTATTCGATCTCGCTCATTTAAAATAACTTTCGATATCACAATTAAACATATCCCTAACCCTCCCCTTTTTCTCTCTCTCTCTGGCTTTACAAACGTAACGAAAGGAGTGTGTGGTTGAAAAAAAAATCTCTGACTCAAGTACCTGTGATTCACTTCTCAATGTTAAAAAGTTATGAAGAGAAAACCAACTCACAAGTAAAGTTCCTCTGTTAGTCTAGGTGCCATTCATGAAACCCAAAAATTTCTTACGCACAAAATGTTTTTGCATGAAAGTGTTGTCAATATCCTCTTATTTGATAATCCGGCGGATGCCACTCTGGCATCTTTGGGCATTTCGAAATTTTGGGGTAAAATGGTATTCTCGCTCCTCACGTGATACCTTATCATGATTATCATTGGTTGAGAACATATTTCCTATAATCCTGCCTGCCTTACAAGCCGCACCGACAGCCAGCACAAACAACATGTCCCAGCCAATTCTCTGTAACAGAAGGAGTAAATATCGGTAAGTTGTCACCTATTTCTCTAAGCCATATAAACATATTCTAATGATAAATTGAAAAAAAATAATAATACTATAGTAAAATAGTTATTGCGGTAATTAATATTATGACAATGATATTTTGCGTGTACAATTTCAATTTTTTCATTATACACTGCAAGCGAATCCTCTGTTCTTGTATCGATCTGAAGTCATAGCGCAAAAAAAAAAATCACCTTAAGATTATATGCAAATGTAGTTACCATTATAACTGTGGAAGCAGAAGGACATTTTGGGGTATTTTCCACAAATCCCAGCCAGGAACCTTTGCAATGATCCATGTTCATCTTCAATGCTACAATATAGAAAAAAGTCTCAGTCGCGTAGCTGAAGGAAACAAATTTGAAGTTTACAATCAAAAAAAAAAAAATAAAATAAAAAAAAAAAAAAAAAAAATAAATGTAGTAGAATCAACAATCCAGAAAAGTCCTCCGAGTCGATAAAAGGCGGCCCATAGGCACGGCACATATGCTATCGCTCACCCCACCCCCTCTACACTTAAGACTCATATTGCTTATACTGGTATTACAGTTTAACAGATATTGAATTCATAATGTTTACATCTGTAATACAGTGTTTTCTTACTTAAAAAATCTAATTGCATGCACAGCTCAACAAATCACCATCAAGCATATAATCTTCAACTTTAACTTTTTATTACAAAATATTTTCTGCTGTACTCACCATTGACAATGTTCAATGACATTAGCCGTCGTTCTGTATACTGACCATGTCAGAAGGGTAGCATACAAAACAAGTAAACACATCCTGGAACGATTCTTCTCACCCATATTCTCAGCTAACGTGTTTGCACGGGAAACGTGAGTGGACGACGTATATGACGTCACAAATTACTTTCTCTGTTGTACCGTAATAATTAGAGCCGTCCCATAGGAAAACCAACAATGTGGCAATAATTACGTCACAGAGAAATCGCTGCACAAACGACGTCATCGATTACGCGCATTTTACGTCGCTTTATTTCATCTTTTACAAAAGTTCATCATGCGTTCATGACGTCAAATCCTGCAGAAATTATTTAACTTATTACGATAATTTTTCTATCAGTGATAAAAGATAACCCAGTTAAATATGACACAAAGCCGGCTTTTTTTCTCTCTCTCTCTCCCTCTCATTAAAGCTTTTGTCCGCGCGACTAAATATTTCACATGGAACTTTAATGATACGATAGTAATGAGATCCCGATGAAACTGGTTATGTTTCCTATAAAATGACAATGCTTTTAGTATTAGTCACTAACTTTCTTCACTGCAAATACCGTAACAATACGAGAAATAGCGATGTGTAGCACGTTTTCTTGTTTTCTTCGTTCGATTTTTTTTCTTTTTGCGCGCCCGCACGCGATCTCAAAGATTATTGTGACTTTTCTTGAAACTAACAAATATAACAATACAGGGACTTGTAAACGTTTTAAGTGATTAGGAATCTAGAAAAAAAAAACAAAATAAAAAAGAAAGACTTGTAGTCTTATAAAAGCAAAAGAATCGCGGAAGTGACATACAGCATGGACGGGATCTCGCAGCTTATACCGCTTTTATTTAGCGGCAAAACTTGGTCATGATATAATTTTCAAGAAAAGCTGGGAAAATATACGGCGAGATTCAACACTGTTTTTTTTTTCTTTTCGAAATCTGTATGAATTTGAGATAATATGGAGTAATGTTTAAATGTATACTGTACAGTAATGTTTCCATTAAAGGTAAATAGACATTGGTCTTTGGCAGTATAATCTATCATGTCCGAAATTTAAAGTTTTTTTTTTAATTTAGTTTTTCGTTTGTTTGCACTTTTTATACGTACTATACCTCAAGAGATGCAAATTTTCACACAGCAACATGTATGGTCCGGATTTTATTGATTTGATGGAAAACCTTTAAAATGTCCTTGTTTTCACTTTATGTAACATGAATGCTGAAGTTCATTATGGGAAAAAGTAATGACACAGTGCAGTATATATAACATGTCCATTATTGAAATTAAAACGTAACGCAAATCAAATAGAACTATAACATTTTTTTTTGTCTGAAAGAAAGGGGAAGAGGGGGATCTCTAAGCACTGATGATTATAAAGGGGAACGTATAATGCATAGAACTTGACCACAACCATCTCCGTAATAATAATCTTAATATGGTTTTAAATGATGTATTTTCATAATTTACAAAGTAGATAACCCTCTCGATATCAGGAATTCCATGATCCGAGCATGCCTAGAGTAAAGCCGTACTAGGCGTTCAAAAGGTGGAGAGGGAGTGTTCCGAGGGAAAACGGTCTTGAAACGTAGAAACACGTGAAATATCTATACTTTTAAGAAGTGGTATTATTATTTTCGTTCCGACACAGTAGCATTATAAGAGCAGTTCAACTAAGTTACCCAGAATGCCTGTATATTTCAAACTCCCTCCGCGCTTCCAACACCGGATCCTCCCATGTATCATCTTATAGAATTTGAGGTACGAATCATTTTAAAAAATAGATAATCGGTATGGTAAGTTACTACTAGTATACATGTACTTATGTCAAACTATTAATCTAATTCCCATCAAAAATTAAATGTTTTATTAGGGGGGGAACTTTGGAGGAAATGAAAGATCTTTGTCTCTTTCTTAGCTTTGTTTGAATAAAATTATGATGAAAGAGATTTGTCCGGGATATTTCGCGTAGATTGACCACGTCAAATTAAATATGATCAGAAAATAGAGGGCGCTACGAAAATCAAAGAGGAAGGTAGTAAATGTTATATACTACAAAGGAGATGCATCCTGATGGGGAATGTTTATAAATATAACGTGGAAATCGTTGAAAATACTAGACAGTATATTTTTTCAGTTCGAATCAGGTTTTCAAGTTCATTATGTTATTCTGAAATACATAAATATGGGCCTACATGTAAACTTTGTATAAATGTAAATTAAACGCACTCTATAGTTTATAAACAACGGAATTTTCGTCGTTTATAACACCAGGGTTCGAACAATTCTGCATTATTTTCGAAAAGTAATACTAAAAAGCAGATGTCAGTTAATATTTCCAGGTTTTCAACGTGTAAAATTTTGATAAAATCTTAGTCGGATATTCATCGATCAACATTTTTTGCGTCGCGGAGTTAATAATTTGACGTCGAAGACTTTAACACATTTTCACGTAAGCGTGTCATTTTTAAATCGCCATAACTTGAGATAGAAGTATCATAAAACGATGAACTAAACATCACTGTAATCGCAAGGTCTAAGGCTAAAAGTCTGGTGATTCAGAATTTCCTATTAGAGTATTTGACGTCATCTATTTTTGAAAATTAAGTATATGTTTATTTTTTGTTAAATTAAAAACGTGAAAATATTAAAACCATTGTAATTCATCAGAATAATAATCTATTTGATTAAGAAAATATTCACTAAAAAGCTGTTACTTATAGCAGTATGCACTGCTTTTTTTGTAAATATGCCCTTCATTGTTACAAAACGCCACCGCATTGAAATGGCGCTTAATCATAATCGAGATTTGTCGTTTTCTCTTTTCTCTAAGATCCGCTCTTTGGTTTATCTAGCTATAAAAGTTTATGTTCTGAAGAAATTTATATTAATTTGACACGAAAAAGCTCAAATCTTCCCGAATACAATGGTACCCCGCATAGATAAATCCTTTGACATATCGCATAACAGCACCAATTTGCATCGTAAAAAGTCAAATAAAATGACGCCACCGGTCAATTGAATTTGACCGCTGCGGTAGAGAAAGGGTTAATGATTTTGTTAAACACGTTTTATTTCCGAATATTCAATCAATTGAAAAAAATAATTTCCTAGTATTTATATGAGTTAAGATGCTGGTTTTATAATTGTACAATTTCTTTCGTCGATCTAAAAATAAAGCTAGTACATTTAGTAAAATGGAAGGGATCCCAAATACGACTCGGTTGCCGCAACCACAGCAAAACACCAAAAATCCTCATATAAGTGTAACCGTATTTAAAAGTACCGATTGTACATTATCCCTGTTATTATCCCCTGTTTTTTTTTTTCAGAAATAAGTGCATCATCGCTTGAAAACGAACAAATCTTTCAATACCGATTAGCGTCATGTATAGTTTCAAAATGCCAACACAATATATACGTCATGACGTCAAAGTAACTTTGCGTTGTAGCTACTATACTAATTTTAAAATCTGTTTTGACAGATTATTTCTTTCAATATAGTTGTATATTTGTTATCAAAATGATCGGAAAAGAACATATTTTTTGAAACTGTGAAAAAACAAAATTATCAAAATTTCGCCATATTGTTGGTTTTCCCATGGGACGGCTCAAATTTAGTTTCGTAGGCCCATGAATTCACTAAAGAAGTGACTTTTATTTAAAAAAAAAACATAAATAAAATAAAAAAGGTTTTAAAATAAAATATATTCCACATCTTTTTCGAATTTGAATGGCATCACTTAAAAGGATTTATAGAAATTGTGTTAGTTTCGAATATTTATATGTATCTGCAGCTTATTTCAAAAAATTGTAGTAGATTGAAGTATTTCTTCCAGAGGGAAGGGACGATACAAATAAAAACACAAATACTCAAATATACAGATTTTCGTCCCCTTGGCCTTTATCCTGTGCAAAATTATCATTTCACACCGGGCAAAGGCCAAGCAGCCGAAAGTGTGTATTTGAGTGTTTGTGTTTTTAATTGATACGGTGATTTTCAGGATGTTCGTAACTTTTTTTTGCTTCTAAAGGTCTATACTTTCTAACTAGTTTTAGCGTGGTTTGTATTTGGTATAGGTATGTAGAAATGATATTAGAAACGTAACACAATATAGTCAAACTTTAAACCATTTATTCAATGATGAAAGTTACGAAAGTTCCTGATTTTTTTTTTTTTTTCGTAAGAACTTATATGAAACTGTTCATGGGTTTTTTAGATTTTGAATTGTGAGCATTCTAAAATGATAAATAAGAGTTTTAAGGCTGTCAAAAATTGGCAAGACACAACTTACAGGATTAAACCCTACCTGTAGCTATTTAAAGCTATGGCTCAAGTCTTAAGTCATGCATCAGACCTGTTCAATCAGTTCCGGGAAGTGATATTGGGGAGGACGGATTGGATACTTGATACTAATTAAGGTACTCCTCGGATACTGGTCAAATAGTACAACTTTTGGGAAAGTTGGTCCCTTCTTTTATCTAAACACGTGGCATTACACTATGACAGCTATAGAAGGTCGCTAAATTATATACATGTATGTCTGATATGTATGCACACAGTAGCTTTTGTACTCACTCTCAGTTTTACGCATTTACTTTGAATAGCGGTAGGAGGAAAATTTGTGAAAATATAAGGTTATTCTTAAATTTATTTCATCTTTTTAAAAATGCATTTCATCTATTCTCTAACATCTAGGAATGTCGTATTTCAAATAGTCCGGCAAATTCATATGGATATTGTCGCACTCCCCGTAAATTTTGAAGTAAGACGGTCTTTTGGTCCAGTACTTGATCCATCCTAAGTTCTGACATGTACATTGGATCCTGGTGTTCCGCAGGGACAGACCATCCAGTCTGTGTAGGTTTTGCACTGCCTTAGGTACTGTTGTAAGTTCTGTGTTGTCGAGGTGAATCGTGTATAGGCTAGGGTTATGCTTAAAGGCATTGTCTGATATTTCTTTAATGGGGTTACCAGAAAGATCCAAATAATTCAACTGGTTGTTTCCAGCGAAGTCCGTGTCATTGATGTATTGGATCGAGTTGTTGGTCAAATAGATGTTTGACAGAGATGATGTTTTCGACAAAATCGGCGGGATGCTCGTAAAAAAGGAATTCTTGCTGCTGAATTCGAAAAATATGCTACTGAAGTTCTTCGGGAAGACGCTGTCATTAATGTACCTCAGAGGAGTATTTGTCAAATCGAATACAGCAAGCACGGGCATCTCCGCAAATATCGGAGGAAGTGTCTCCAGTGCACCATCGTTGATGTAAAATTGACGGAATTCAGTTTGGTTTGTAAAGGCAGCTGGAGGAAATCCTTCTTCACGTAGATTTTTATTGCCATTTAGAGTAAGTTTGAATAGTCTTGTGTGCTGCAGAGATGTTGGGAGTGCACGGACGATCGTTGATGTTAAGGTTAGATCGAAAATGTTCTTCAATGAAGAAAATGCGTCGTCTGGAATAATTTCAAATGCTGCGTTTGTTATTGTCATATCAAAGAGTTTGTGTAACAGACTAACAGCTTTTGGCCATTCCGTCATTTGTGGTGATCCAAACACAATCGTGTCGACATTTTCTGAAATACTTCCGAAAACTTCCTCGTCAAAAGTTTTTAGAGGGTTTCCATCGAGAAAAATTTCGCTAAGTTGTCGTAGTTTCCCAACTTCTTTAGGTATAGTTTCCAAAAAATTCCAATCCAGAGATAGTGAATATAGGGTACTCTCACTGCCCTCCAGGGCCCCATCATCTATTGCAATAAGCTTATTATTTGATAAACTTAACGACGATATTGTCACATTACCGAATGCTCTCTTTGGTAATACAAGAAGATTGTTATTACTGAAATCCATGTGCCAAGGTCCATCAATAAAATTGATGTAAGGAGGTATCCCCATCAACCCACTGTTTGTACAGTCCACTATCTTTCCCACATAATCACACGTACATGGCTTAGCAAACAGGCACGGCCAGTCTGAAGATACTGATCGAACACTCACCATAAACCATACTATTGTCTGTAACATAAAGTATAAATCTATTATTATAACATTATTTTAGAATAATCATATTTAGACTCAATAGAGGTTGAATCCGTAAATATTCAAACGATACGGATATCACTCATGATTCGAAAATAACGTTTTTTGACATCTATTTTGAAAAACTGAATCCACATCCTGTGTAAAACTGTAATCATGTTTATGTATATATTTTGCCACGGACCCCAAAGTCACTGCGCTGTCACCAAATTGTGACATAAAGCAGGAAGAGGTATTGATCGAAAGGTCTGGAGCTAAGAGAATTTTGATTGCATTTCGAACATAGTCTATGTCTGTGAAACATCAATTCCCCCAGTGGCAGCCGTGAGAATATAAAATGTGTTATCCAAACAGAAGGTGATCAGCATTAGTCAAGGTCAAAGTTTTGATACTCGTGGCAAGGTTATTACAAAAGGAATGCTTATTTGAATATTGAAACCCCTATCACTTACCACCAAAAGGTACGATCAAGTTTAAAGTTCGAGAAAAGTATGGTCAAGTTTTAAGGTCAAGAACACATTGTCAGAGGTCATGGTATGAGATAAATGGTCTCTCCTTAAGTAATCTACATGTGATACATTGACGTTCCACCACTTACAGTTCAAGAGATATGGCAACAATTAAAGTTTCAGAAAAGTAGGTCAAATTCTAAGGTCAAAATCTTATCATCAAGGTCATGAGATAAGTGGTCTTGTCATAAGTAATCTTAAAACTCTACCACTCATGGTTCAAGTGATAAAGCCAAGTTTTAAAGTTATTAGTTTGCAAGAATTCAACCTACCCTTCGCTAAATATCTCGAAAATATAAGAAAATTTATAAAAACCCGTAATATACATAACATTACATATATCACTTGTACAATACAAAATGTGAAGGCATTTCAGGGAGAAATATATTTTGTAACATTTTCCCTAAAAATTGAAAAAAAGAAGGTCAAAGGTTAAGGACAAGGCTTAAAGGTTAATAAAAATTGTTAAAAAGATGCGTCATTTCATGATTGATACACATGCAAAATATGAAAGCGAGACAGAGTAGCAGAAGGACGGACGGACAGATAAGCAGACAGACAGACATACAGACGGACGAAACAACCGCTATATGCGCCTTGGTAAAAAGACCGAGGTCGGGCATAAAATGTAAGCTTTCCATGGAGGCAGTTCAATGACTTATATACATTCAAGCACAATTCATTACATATATTTGAGAAATAACAACTAGCTAGCCGTGGTTTATTGTCCAGTAATTCCACGAGTCGCTTGAACCAATCAAATTATCACCGAGCCGCGAGCCGTGGCTAGCTAGATGTTATTTCTATTCAAATATAGCACGTGAATGGGCGGAGCTTAGCGCACTGGAAGTTTGTTGGAAATTTTTCTATGGTACATATAGGGAGAAAATTTCAAGTCATATATATTAGAAGTGGGGATAACTTCCGACATATGATTGTGGTAGATCAATGCTGATTTATTGATAACCAGTCTGATTAAAACCAGACCCCTTCTCCTTCGTCGCCAGGGTCTGGAGCACAACCTTTAATGGTCGTGTTCAATAAACTTTTGACCGGAATATTCATGAGATTTTATTAATCAATCAAAACGTCCATTTCATCAATGTTGTATGACAAATATGGATAATGACCATACCCCTGTATACAGCACAAAATCGATAACTCAGAAAATCATAAACCGAAGGCATACAAAATCAGGATAAAACAGGAACCAAAGCAAACAAACAAAATCCTCCACCACATGAAAAGAAGCGAACTCCCGATATGGAAGTGAGACCAGGTGCCCAGGAAGAGTCAGCATCTCCTGCTTGCATGCAACACCCGCCGCTTCAATTCGGTAGAATTGTCACATCCGGTTACTTCCATTTCGGAAATTATAGAGTATAATCTTTGGTTGGATGGTTCAAATTGTTTATGACAGAAAATCATCCACCATTCTGGAGAATGGGACATCATATGACGAATTCCCCATATCGACCGTAGAACTTTGATTTGATACTTGCTCTGGCATAGCATATCACGTTCCCGTGTCAATTTCATCTTCGAATTAAAATCATCGGTAGTGTCCTTTATAAAAGAAAAACCACGTAAAACACAAACATTGTCTGCAAAATACAATTTTGTTGGCGTACACTCTGTGGTCATGGGCGCCGCCATCATTCGATTTGTCCTGATTATAAGATATACAGTGTATTTCGCAATAAGATATTGCATACCTGTAGTTCGCAATTTGATTGGCTAAACGAAAGATGAACAGAACACGACCCTTAAAAGGTATACCCTAGACCCAGACGATGAAAGGGGGTGGCTGGTTTTAATAAGACTGAATGATAACCAACTGAATTTTTCCGATGTTGTATTATCGCATCCAAGCTGATGCTTGCAATCTATAATCAACATTAATCGATAGCAAATATCACTTCAGATTCTTAATATTTCTATTCTAATCTATCTCTAGTACGCAGAAAAATATTGTCTAAGCAACGTTTATTGCGAGAAATCGTATGGTCCATGCTGTTGATTTATCAGGTTTTAAATGATGCTATTGAATTTAAAGACGTTTAACATTTGAACTACTTGGTGAGTGTCACTGCTGGTGGACAAAGAGTCCCCGAGGGCACATGTAGCCAAGTTCGATCAACTTCGGTTGATCGTCTGTCTCTTCAACGCATTTGAAATTTTCTGTTACAAAATTTCTTGAAATTTCTAAAACGCGGGTCCTGTAGCATCATATCCCACAAATTGGTACATTTTTGGGCAATAATAATAATTTTCATACTTTTTGGCTATATTGCATTGTTTAGACTGAGGATCACTGACGAGGGGTTAGTACCCGAAACGTGCATGTCTGGTCCATACTACAAATTTATCAGGTTTAAAATGAAGCTATTGAATTTAAAGACGTTTAACATTTGAACTTATACTTGGTGAGTGTGATTTTCGGTTGGTTCAAATTGTCTAAGACAGAATATCATCCACCATTCTGGAGAGTAGGACAAAAAATGTATGACGAGTTCCCGATAACGACCTTAGAACTTTCTCAGTGAAGAGTGACCGCCTCGAATTTGAAATTCATGTGCTGCCATCTATCCAGTCAACAAAGTTATTTCTCTTTTTAGTCCTTGGAATAATCAATCATAGTGGTAATTAGAGGATAAACGTTCTGTGTTTTGTGGTTCCGACAGGTATATGTTGGATATATACTGTTTGAAACGCAGTTATACCGTCGGGGCTTGTCCCCGACGGTATAACGTATGTTTCCAACAGTATATCCAACATATACCTGTCGGAACCACAAAACACAGTACTTTTATCCCTATTATAATTCATGTGGCATATTTTAACTTTTAATACCCCTCAGAGGGTCTCACGCATCGCTTTAGAAGTGACGTTGCTACGGGGGACTAACAAAGACCAACAGAAATTATTGCGCTGCAAAATATGAAATACAAC
Organism: Pinctada imbricata; assembly: GCA_033119305.1. NCBI lineage: Eukaryota > Metazoa > Mollusca > Bivalvia > Pterioida > Pteriidae > Pinctada > Pinctada imbricata. The sequence continues at coordinate 63,946,304 of VSWD01000005.1, read as the reverse complement.
TGCTTCGTATTTATTACAATGGCGAAAAATCAAATTTTTTTTATCAATAATAAACTTACTTGTTCTGTTGTTAACATGTGGAGAACGCCATTTACAAGCTCATACATTGTAGTTTTACGTCACAGTATGACGTCACAGGAGCGAAGAACAAAGGGAAGCTTGACGTCATACGCAAAAAGTGCGCTGAAGTTTGTAACGAGTAAATTAACGTTGGGATACATTTTGAAATACAGCCGGAACGCCAATCCCTACTTTGACGGTTGGAAGCATTGTTTCTAAAAGGGGCGGATAACTCTTGACACACAAAGTAGCGGAATAAGAATAAATTGGGCTAAACGACCTTAATTGTTTATCTCAAATTTTAAATATTATTATAAAACAAATAATACTCAGGTATAATTGACTACATATAACTGAAATTCCTCTGAAAGGGATTTTTGATATGTTTCAGCCCTGCTAAAGATCCAACGAAAATTGTGCATACAGCGTTGGTTTTAAAAGCTGACACAAATGCTCCCCTGTGCACTTCTGGTCAAAATTCAATGATAATCTTTTCAACAGAATCCCAATTATGATACCTATATAGAATTTTAGTCAGTAAGTTCTCTATAAATAGGAATAAAAACGCTATATTGAGGACCCGATTTTCATTAAAATTCATCATTACGGACTCAGAATACACCAAATTCAAGTGGCAATGGAATTTTTAACATTTGTTTGATGGTGTGATACCTTGTAGATGATTTTGTGCCAATGTCATGCTTCATTTTGGCAAATCTAACCACTTCGCAGCACAGACTTGGGTACATGTGTACCCGTGTACTCTCTCTTTACAAACGAGTTTCCATACGTTGACATTGAAGATGGACGCCCAATCAGCATATCGAAGTTTGAAAGGTGACACAAACCCCTTAAGGCAAAGATCGGCATACTATTTTTGGTTTTGGTGACTTCGGTGATATATGAAGTTTACATTCAGATTGTTCCCAATCATTTCCAGCCGGGATTTTAAAAGAAAATAAGCAATAAAATGCAGGTAAACAGATCATTGGCGAAAAACTGCCCTTGACAACGCCCGATTTATTTCAAAATGCCACAAAATTTACCTGATTAAATGTTATGATTTGAAACGGCATCTCTATTGCCATCAAAATCACCTGTGTCATTCTTGTTTACACATGCAGCACAGTCAGTATGACGCGTTTTTGATGACGTGGTACAATGTCGTCATATTCAAAACATTTGTCACGTGACTTCGTTTTTAAACTTCAAAGACAAGTGCCGACTGGCGTTCCGGCTGAAATATGTCAAGTGAGTCGGTTTGCGGCATGTATATCGTCGTTATACATATTTGTATAAATCATGTGAACCAATCAGAATACAAATACACTAAAATTAAAGGAAGTTAATATCTTAGCACCATCCCTCCAATGTTATTTTGAACATAGATTTTATTTGGATATGCTACTGAATAGACCCTACAGGAAATTTGGAGCCAGCCGCGCACTCTGTGTATAGTAAATGCAGAAATTTAAATTCTAAAAATAACACCAGAGGGCGCTAGTGAAATGAATTTTGGATGCTTATGAAAAGCACTTTGGCTAGAAGCATCACTGATGAGAATTTAATATTCGAAACACGTGTCTGGTGCATGAAGATTGGTTTGAAATTTTCTTCAAGAAGGTATAGAGTTGGAGCACTTCCGTATTATTAACTAGATCAGATATGCCAAAAACTCAACATCAAAGGTTAATGAAACTCAGGAATAAAGATATTATTCCCGCTAAATGTGATAAAACAAAATAAAAAATGTTTCTGCAAGGTCAAGAACAGAAGGTGGCTAATCTAATAAATGCATAAACAGTTCTTTACTAAAATGCGATTTAATCGGGTTAGCCTATCTGCGTCCAATAATATGGCATCGTATTTATTCGCACTCGAGGCGGTAAATATATCAAAGAAGAGCATAGGACGGTTAGGACGTATCGGAACGATTTATGAAGATTTATCTGTCCTTAAATCATGCTGTTGTCAAAATTGAAATATATTTTATATACGAGGACTGTCCGTAAAGTTCGTGGACAAGTCTTAAATTAAGGAAATTTAGCGTCAATGATATTTAATTTTAGTATATTTATTGTCATATACTATTTGCGAATTACGAAATGTAAACAATTATCATATTTTGATTTAAATATAACAACTATGACTTCGTAATTAGACATAGGATGGTGACCCGGAGCACGGTGACTTTTAACCGAAATATGTTGTTTATCATTTTATTCATTTCATTTGCATTTTGTAAAACTCCATGGAAAAATCGATAATTTTTACATTGTGATGTTGAGAATAGTTACATGTATGACATCACACATGCAAAATTTGAACGTTCAAAGTTTCAAGATGGCAAAGAAAACCGGATCTGAAGGAAATAAGACGTGATCGTCATTGTTCGACAAAAGTGACGTTTTCTCGAGAGGCGGAGCAAAGAGAAGCGATAAAATTTTGTATAGGCTTCAGAAGAACACCGACAGAGACCCATAGATTCCTTAAACAGTCGGAAAATTATACTTAAGTAGTTGTTCGTAAGTCTTCAAGTGACAAAGAGGATTTTTGGACGTTAGGGACAGTTTGCAGGACGGTATGCGCTAGAGAAGACTTTCTATGAAAGAAACGAATGATTTTAAATGAATAACATGACGCGATTATGGTGATCGGCGACTATTAATTCGAGAAATTGCAGGTAACTTTGAAATTTAAAAGAAAATCATGCCTAAGATATCATCCCATGATCCAACAACGAGTCGTGTTTGTGCTGGATAGGTTCCTAAAATTCTTAGAAATCTAAATTTAGCGAGGAGAATAGAATTGTCAAAACAATTTATAACGGATAACGTCAAGGATGCTTATGCTAGTGCTCCGGGTATGAGGAAGTGTCCTTTTCATATTGTATAGAAATATAACTATTTGTGCTTTGTTTGAGATTAAATTTTGCAGATTATTGATATGAAACATGAATTTAATGAAAATGATACTTTCATTCATTTTACCATTGTTTGCTAACTTTTATCAAAACAGTCCACGAACTTTATGGACAGCCCTCGTAGTACCAATTTTATTGTACTAGAGTACGCGTGTTTCGGTTATTGAATCCTCGTCAAGAGTACTTCAAGTCTAACAGACGGATTGATATAAGTTTTACTTGTTTCCAGATCCTATTCAATATATACCTTGATTTATGCTTATTCAATGTATATGTCATCAATGTCTGAAATGAATACAGTTTAAACTAAGTCAAACAGTTAAAATAAAGCTAAAAAGAATTTTCCTGGCACCATCTACAATACAGACTTTTAATTTCCTCTTGCCAAAATGAGCGGCTCCAATTCTTGTGTAAGGTTCATTCAGGAGCGTATTAAAGTGAAAAATATGGCCAAAAATCGTTGCAGGGTAGGCACAAGGAGCTTAATTCTAAACATAACCGAAAAACTATGCCGAAACCCCAGCTTCAGGACAGAGCTATGCAATGGGGGAGATACCCCTTAGTTTTAGAAATTTAGGTCTAATTTGATGACAGGAAATTTAGAATATATTTCAGTGCAGTGCGTAAACACTAAAACTAGGTGACCGATATCCTCGGAGACTTACAGTCCATCTACATTGAATTTAAGACGTTTATCAGGATATAACATACCAAAAGCGCAAAGCGTTGTACCAAAGCCATTGCAGTTATTTCTGTAAAAATAACCTAATGCTTTTATAAATAAATCATGCTTTTATAAATAAATCATGCTTTTATGAATAAATCAATATATAGTAGTCGAGTACAAAATAGAGGAATGTTTTAAAAATCGATGAATCCGCAATTATGCTAAATAGGAGCATCATCACTGTCAGAAAAAAATGACCCATTCTAGGATTTTTTTTTCAATCTGCCTATACTTTGCACATCTTAACAGCTTTAAAAGAAGGCTCGTGAACTTCTTTACCAATGAAATAAAAAAAATATACAGAAAGAGTTTTGACAATAAAATCATCCTTAGCCCCAAACTCTTCCATTTTTTTTGACAAAGAGCAATATTGTAATGCATGAAATACAACGTATACTTTTCGGACGAGGCAATGAAATGTAAAAGAGGATATTAAATGTCTGTCAACAATCTGTTTGTACATAATAGTTATTGATTTTCTAGTAACAGAGGAAACGTAAGTAAAATAATCGATGGAGAAACGCGTTTCATCAAATTATGGAAATTCCAATGGGAACCAGCTGTGCTCCACTTCCTTCTTTAGTTTTCTATAACAATATGCCGAATCCTTGATATCTCACAGGAGGTACTCAGTACTTCAATTAATGGTTACTTAAGAAATGACTTTTGGTGTTCATGGGTGTATAATTCTGGTTGGTCACGCGAAGCGATTCTCGGAAAACTTGCATGTGTCCAACCAGAATTATACACCCATGGGCACAAAAAGTAAGACACTCATTACTTATAATTACATTAATTCAAATTATCGGTAATTTTCCTTTGCACGCACATCGCACATTTTGCATGTAACAGCGTCAAATGTAGTCTAACGTTGGCAAATTCTCCCAACATGCAAAGCTTGAACGTGACGTCACAATAGCAACCCAAGTCATTGCAATATAATTTTAGTTGCCTAATAGGCGTTTGACATGGGTAATCTACTAGTACCGGTAATGTAAATATATTTTAGATAAAGCGATGACGTGATGTCAATCAATAGTCCAAATTTTGCGGAGTTCTTTAGCACAATCTATCCATGTGAAATACAGGTGAAAGAGGGCTCTAGAAGCACTACCTCTGCTTCATATATCGATCTCATTTTTAGCTCACCTCGACGAAGTTGAGTGAGCTTATGCTATACCCCCGCGCGTCCGTGTCCGCGTCCGCGTCCGGTTAAGAAGTTTGGGGTAGCTCAGTATTTGGCAAAGTACTGATGCTACAGTAACCAAACTTGCACAAGTGATTCATCTTTGGATGCTGAGGTGAACCCATGCATCAGATGCTGCATCTGACCTACATTTTCCGCTTGAGTGACTTGGTTAAGAAGTTTGGGGTAGCTCAGTATCTGACCAAGTAGTAATGCTACAGTAACCAAACTTGCACAAGTGATTCATCTTTGGATGCCGAGATGGATCCATGCATCGGATGCAGCATCTGACCTACTTTTTCCACTTGAGTGATTTTGCATTTAAAAGCCAATATTGAGGAAAGTATAAGTGCTACATGTACCAAACTTGCATATTGGATGTATCTTTGATCAAACTTTCATAAAATGACCTTGACCTACTTTTTCCGCTTGAGTGATTTTGCCTTTAAAAGCCATTATTGAGCAAAGTATAAGTGCTACATGTACCAAACTTGCTTATTGGATGTATCATTGATCAAACTTTCATGTAATGACCTTGACCTACTTTTTCCGCTTGAGTGATTTTGCCTTTAAAAGCCAATATTGAGCAAAGTATAAGTTCTACATGTGCCAAACTTGCATATATGATTTATTTTTGATCAAACTTTCATAAAATGGCCTCGACCTACTTTTTCCGCTTGAGTAATTTTGCCTTTAAAAGCCAATATTGAGCAAAGTATAAGTGCTTCATGTACCAAACTTGCATATTGGATGTATCTTTGATCAAACTTTCATAAAATGAAATTGACCTACTTTTTCCGCTTGAATGATTTTGCCTTTAAAAGCCAATATACATGTATTTAGAAATATGTTTGAATTGAATTTTGCTGCCACGAGGTGAGCTTCGTAATCTGTGATTACCTATGTTTATCTTTTGACGACAAATTCATTATATGACAAACGTGACAACTTCAACTTCAAAGTTACAAATTTATTCTTTCCTGAGTAGCAACTAATCCTAACTTACAGAATAACGCCTTAGTTTTGAGAACAATGTGATTTGCCGAGAAACTACTCAACCAAGGGTATATTTCTTAGCGACTGATTTTGCCACTGCAAACCGTTTGACAATGTAATGGTAATACGAAAGTGTTCCAAATCTATACCTTCATGAAGAAAATTTCAAACCAATTTTTCCTGCACCGTTTCGAGTATTAAATTCTCATCAGACAGTGATGCTTCCAGCGGAGCCACAAAAATTCATTTCAGTTGCGCCCTCTTTTATTTTTCGAATTTAGATTTGTACACAGTGGTGTATACAGTACCAGAGAAGAAGTACCAATAATAGGTCAGGAGTCAAAGATCCAGGGTAATACCGGTATGACATAATTATGTAAGTCTCCATTAAGGCGAACCTCCATATGGACGCACTACAATATCTTGTTGTGCACAATGTTGAATAATTCTAGGTGAGAAAAATCCAAAGTACCGATATTTAAATACATTGACGGGGTATTTATAAATCCAAAACACCTATATTTTAAAACATTAACCGGATATGACCCTTTCTGCTCGGTATATATGACGTGTGTAGTTAGCACGCATTAGATGCTTACTCTCCCTGGGCACCTGATCTCATTTCTATTGTGGATTCACTTTAAAATTTTGTCTTTGCAGAATTTTTTAGTTTGAATTTCAAATTTGGTGCACTAAACATGCATGTTTCGGAGAACGAATCCTCATCAATGGAACTGCAAGCTTTAATTATTCAGAGAAGCCAAAAGATAAAAATTTATTTGTAAACAAATTGTAGGCTAATAAGATTTAGAAATTAAAAAAAATATATAGTAGATTTATCTTACGTGTATTTCTTATCACTAGAAGCGTAGATGTATGTACAAGCGGTGTCCCTCAGAAGAGTATACTGGTATGTCCGTACTTATCAGACGAGTTGTTTACATGATCATACAACCTGAAGTTTAAGTACTATTAAGATTTATCATCAACTGTCGTAATCTAAAATATTACTGATTATTTTAGATCGATAATAAATCCTTCCACTTTGTCTGTGTTTGCAATTATTAATTTCGTAAAGAATTAATTATATCAATGATAAATACAGAAATTTACACAACAAATTATCATGTCTAGTGCACCATGCATATGTGCATGTAGAAAACCGAAGTCTCTTAAGTTAGCAGTATTGAATATTTGAATAAACTGTTCTGACATATCACCAGATCACAAACAAGTAAACAAAAAACCCAAACAAAACAAAACAAAAACATATTTGGATGATCCATTGTTAAGGTTCACCTTATGTCAAAACGGAACAATTCCGGATTTACAAATACTAAGCACAAGAACCCACAGATTGCCCTACCATTATAGGCCGAGGGCGCAACTGTATGGGAATTCTCATTTTAATGCGTCATACGGTTATATATAGTAACCAATGAAATAGTCGGTTTAAAGTGTCAGCTATTTTGTGTTGGGGGGATTTTTTAACGCTCGTTCTGTTTTGTTTTTAAATTCCCTGCTAGAATCGTTTCGGAATTACGAGGGTTTCCCAATAGACTGTCCCACAGTACCTTACGTAGTAAAACGAAAAAGATGCCGTGGGTTTCCGACGATGCAAGATTCGATCACTACTGTACCGCAAATACATATTCAAAATAGTCCCGTTCCTTCTCGAGTCTGATATAAGATACTCGACTACTTCAAGTAACACTCTCAAAGGACTAGCGTATTTTACGATAATGTACACCCGTGAACTTAGACCGTCTTCATCACCTTATATTACCTTAACATTAAATTTGGCAAGCAGAGAAAGACGAAACGATACTAAATGCATTAACCATAGAGACTTTTAAAAGAATTGCAATTTTCTGTCTTTTCCTTGCGAAAAAATTACCATTCACGATATATAGCTGCTATAGAGGACAAAGCGTGTTAACTAACTGCTTTTTATGCCCCTGTAATCATAGATTCGGGGGCATATAGTTTTTGTCCTATTCTTTTGTCTATTTCTTTGTTTGTCAGCAAAAAACTTAAACCTTGGTCATAACTTTTAATGGTAAGTGATATCAGATGTGTATTCTTGTGACAAGACCTTTCCATGGATACCAAATTTTTTTACCTTGTGACTTTGAACTTGGAGTTTGACCTATTTCAAAAAATTTAACCTTGACCATAACTTTTGATAGGTAAGGAATAGGGTTTTCATATTTCACATGCCATTGATACCAAAACCTTGACCTTGGAGTTTGACTTTTGAGAAGTTTTACTAATAAAGATGCCGATTGGATTCATGTTTCACAAAAACATGGAGTTTTTTTTACGGAATACTTTTTTTACTTTAATAATATTGCTTTGTTATCATATTAATATCATGATAAATGGAAAGACAAATAAGAAACAAATAAAGTTGATATATCTTCGGTTATCAACATTTGGGAATCTCGTTTTTCAAGTAATCTGAAAAAGTCATATCACTATTGTAACAGTTCCCGTAGATTTCAAAATTTTCTGTTCTCTTGGTCCAATATTTCATCCACCCTAAGTTCTGACAGGTACATGCTATCTTGGTGTTAGATAAATGGATTTCTCTGAGTTTGTTTGGGTTCTGTATTGCTTTAGGAATAGTTGTTAGTTCTGTGTTGTCGAGATGAAGTTCGTACAAGCCAGAGTTATGCTTGAATGCGTCATTGGATACTTCAGTTATGGGATTTCCTGAAAGATCAAGCTCAAACAACTGGTTGTTTCCTGTGAAGTCTGTATCATTTATGTACTGGATCGTGTTATTGTTCAAAAAGATGTTTGAAAGAGATGAGGTTTTTGACAAAATTGGCGGGATGCCCGTAAAAAAGGAATGCTTGCTGCTGAATTCGAAAAATATGTTACTGAAGTTCTTCGGGAAGACGCTGTCATTAATGTACCTCAGAGGAGTATTTGTCAAATCGAATACAGCAAGCACGGGCATCTCCGCAAATATCGGAGGAAGCGTCTCCAGTGCACCATCGTTGATGTAAAATTGACGGAATTCAGTCTGGTTTTTAAAGGCAGCTGGAGGAAATCCTTCTTCACGTAGATTTTTATTGCCATTTAGAGTAAGTTTGAATAGTTTTGTATGCTGCAGTGATGTTGGGAGTGCTCGTACGCTCGTTGATGTTAAGGTAAGATCGAAAATGTTCTTCAATGACGAAAATGCGTCGTCTGGAATAGTTTCAAACGCAGTATTTTCAATTGTCATATCGTACAGGTTATGTAATAGACTTACTGCATTTGGCCATTCCGTCATTTCTTGTGATCCAAACACAATCGTGCTGAGTTTGTCTGATATATTTTTGAAAACCACTTCGTCAAAGATTTTCAAAGGGTTTCGTTCGAGATACATCTCGGTCAGTTTTCGTAGTTTTCCTACTTCTTTTGGTACCAGTTCCAGCGAATTTCCGTCCAGATAAATCGAATATATGGAATCCTCACTTCCTTCCAGAGCACCGTCTTCGATTGCCTGAAGCTTATTGTTTGATAATATCAGGGATGATACTGTCACATTTCCAAATGCTCTCTTTGGTAATGTAGTAAGATTATTATTACTGAAGTCCATGTGCCAAGGTCCATCAATGTAGTTGATATAAGATGGAATTCCATTTAGCCCGTTGTTTGTACAATATACCCCTCTTCTGACATAGTCACATGTACACGGCATAGCAAACAGACATGGCCAGTCAGATTTAACCGTATTGGTACAAATGAACATCTGGAAAAAAATAGAAAAATGCAAAAAATAAATATGACAGTACAAATTGTCAGTATAATAATAAATGTTCTATAATAAAAATTTTAGGGCATCGTATGCGCATTTCAGCATGTCTCATCAGTAATGCTCGAGATCATTCGTACTTTTCTATAATTGCACAGTGTTCAGTTTTACCATCTCCTTTCCTCGGGCTATCAAAAATGCTCTCTCTTCTACTAAAGATGACAACCTTGTTTAGCGTAAGATCACCTTAGAAATACAGTCTAAGGATATATGTAAACGTCTTCAAATTGAATAGCATCATTTAAGAACAAATAAATTGGCAACGTGGACCAGACATGCACGTTTCGGGTACTTAACCCTCATCAGTGATCCTAAATCCTAAATCTAAACAATGTAATATGCCAAAAAGTATGAAAGTTACTATGTCGAAAAAGGGTACCGAAAGACGTAGCAGAATAGGTGGGATATGATGCTACAGGACCCACTTTTTAGAAATTTCAAGAAATTTTGATAACAGAAATTTAATTTGCGTTGAAGAAACAATCAACCGAAATTGATCGAACTTGGCTACATGTGATTAACTATGCTATCTTAAATGAATTTGAAAACGTTTAACATTTGAACCACTTGGTGAGTGTCACTACTGGTGGACCAGGAGTCCCCGAGGGCACATGTAGCCAAGATCGATCAACTTCAGTTGATCGTCTATCTCTTCACCGCATTTCAAAATTTCAGTTATGAAAAAATCTTCAAATTTCTAAAAACTGGGTCCTGTAGCATCATATCCCACCCATCCAGTTACGCTTTTCGGTACATTTTTGGACATAATATTTTTCACACTCTTTGGCCATATTTCATTGTTAAGATTGAGGATCACTGACGAGGGTTAAGTACCCGAAACGTGCATGTCTGGTCCATGCTGAAATTTCATCTGGTCTAAAATGATGCTATTGAATTTGAAGACGTTTAACATTTGAACCACTTGGTGAGTGTCACTGCTGGTGGACCAGGAGTCCCCGAGGGAACATGTAGCCAAGTTCGATCAACTTCGGTTCATCGTCTGTCTCTTCACCGCATTTCAAAATGTCTGTTATGAAATAATCTTCAAATTTCTAAAAATTGGGTCCTGTAGCATCATATCCCATCCATCCTATTACGTTTTTCGGTACATTTTTGGACATAATATTTTTCACACTCTTTGGCCATATGTCATTGTTTAGATTGAGGATCACTGACGAGGGTTAAGAACCCGAAACGTGCGCGTTTGGTCCATGCTGAAATTTCATCTGATCTAAAAAATTTAAACTTTATTTATTTTACAACATTTAACAAACAAGTTACACAACTTATATTAATGTCTCACGTTGGCTCAGATGTTGGCGTGAGGGGGTCCAAGGAGCAGGAGGAAACCGGAGTACCCGGAGAAAAACCCCCTGCAGAGGTCTGGGTGGGGGACCACCTACCCTCCCACATAAGACCCTTTGCCGAATCTGAGATTCGATCCCGGGACCTTAGAGGTGAGAAGCGAGCGCACTACCACTGATCTAAAATGATGCTATTGAATTTGAAGACGTTTAACATTTGAACCACTTGGTGAGTGTCACTGCTGGTGGACCAGGAGTCCCCGAGGGCACATGTAGCCAAGATCGATCAACTTCAGTTGATCGTCTATCTCTTCATCGCATTTCAAAATTTCTGTTATGAAAAAATCTTTAAATTTCTGAAAATTGGGTCCTGTAGCATCATATCCCACCCATCCAGTTACGCTTTTCGGTACATTTTTGGACATAATATTTTTCACACTCTTTGGCCATATTTCATTGTTAAGATTGAGGATCACTGACGAGGGTTAAGTACCCGAAACGTGCATGTTTGGTCCATGCTGAAATTTCATCTGGGCTAAAATGATGCTATTGAATTTGAAGACGTTTAACATTTGAACCACTTGGTGAGTGTCACTGCTGGTGGACCAGGAGTCCCCGAGGGAACATGTAGCCAAGTTCGATCAACTTCGGTTCATCGTCTATCTCTTCACCACATTTCAAAATGTCTGTTATGAAATAATCTTCAAATTTCTAAAAATTGGGTCCTGTAGCATCATATCCCACCCATCCTATTACGCTTTTCGGTACATTTTTGGACATAATATTTTTCACACTCTTTGGCCATATGTCATTGTTTAGATTGAGGATCACTGACGAGGGTTAAGAACCCGAAACGTGCGCGTCTGGTCCATGCTGAAATTTCATCTGATCTAAAATGATGCTATTGAATTTGAAAACGTTTAACATTGTTAACATATTCTGCTTAGCAGATGGCTTTGACTTTAAATAAACTGTCCAAATCTATCAAAACCTATTTTCTATACATACCAATACTGTAAAAATATGCAAAGCAGCCATTTCCATTCTCTGCAAAGGCAATGTCAAAATCGTTAAGTAAAAACTCCAGTACATTGAATTCCATGTACATTTGGATTTAGGAATTTGTATTATTATTATTTGTTGATATCATGCAACACAAGTCTGAAAACATCAAACATGGACTTGACATTACTGGTAATGAACCTATCCTTTCTATTAGTTATTTCCTATCACATTTGTAGTAGATTAAGAAAATGAGCGACGGATGTGGGAATACAGCACCATAAAATTTTCCGGACGTTATATATATATATATATTTTTAACAAGTTTTTGTCAGAAGGACTATCTACATTATATCCTCCATTTTTCCTTTTGCATTCGATCCAATGATAAATCATAGAATTTACAATATGATATAACTATATTTCACGCTTATTCAAATTATTTGTGTCATTGACTGCATTCAGTCTAAAATAAAATAAATGTATTTGTCTTACATGTTATTCTTGCCTACAGAGGTGTAATGTGTACGTCAGTGACCTGCATAGAAGTTTGGGCTTATCAGTATATTAATCGTCATATGAAACCATAGGAAGGACAGGTATATCATACAGATTTTTAATGTTAATATTCCCTCGGTTTCCATAAAAAGACAGCAACAGTGTTGGAACACTTGATTTTTAACCTAAATTGAATGTTTTATTGTATGAACATAATTGCGTTCAATGACTTGATTTTCAAATCGACTATATTATCGTTTGTCTGTACAATGTATGACCAATATTTCCTTCATTAATATATTATGCAAAAACTTTCAGTCACAGACGCATAATCTTTTAATGAAAAAGTATGAGATTTCTTTTTCGTTTCCTCTTCCTGCATTATTTTTCAGTTCATTCAAGTATGAATTCGTAATTTGAAATTCATAAACATAAAGCTACTGCATGACACTGATGGTAACATCTCCTCTACCTTTGACAAATGAGGGAATTCCGAGTCACAACTCCTCTATCTTTGACAAATGAGAAAGTTCCGAGTAACAACTCCTCCATCTTTGACAAATATGAAGGATCTGAGTCATAACTCCTCTATCTATGAGAAATGAGAAAGTTCCGAGTCACAGCTCCTCTATCTTTGACAAATACAAAAGTTCCGAGTCACAACTCCTGTATCTAAGACAAATTAGAAAGTTCCGAGTCACAGCTCATCTATCTTTGACAAATATGAAATTTCCGAGTCACAACTCCTCTATCTATGACAATAGAGAAAGTTCCGAGTCACAACTCATCTATCTTTGAAATACGAAAGATCTGAGTCACAACTCCTCTATGTATGACAAATGAGAAAATTGCGAGTCACAAATCCTCTGTCTTTGACAAATGAGAAAGTTCCGAGTCACAACCCCTCTATCTATGGCAAATGAGAAAGTTCCGAGTCACAACTCCTCTATCTTTGGCAAATGAGAAAGTTCCGAGGAGCAATTAACTCCTATATCTATGACAAATGAGAAAGTTTTCTATCTATGATAAATGAGAAAGATCCGAGTTAGAGCTCCTCTATCTTTGACAAATGAGAAAGTTCCGAGTAACAATTAACTCCTATATCTTTGACAAATGAGAAAGTTCCGAGTCACCACCCCTCTGTCTATAACAAATGAGAAAGTTCCGAGTCACAACTCCGCTATCTATGACAAATGAGAAAGTCCGAGTCACAACCCCCCTATCTATGACAAATAAGAAAGTTCTGATCTTAAACTTTTCAATCATTGATACATGAATAAGGACACTGTCTTCAATAAGCAAACGTTGCAGGAAAACGATGAAACACACATGGACAAGATGGCAACAATTACGAGCACCACGTAAAACAATTACACAAACAAATACTTGATTATTACGAGACACTCAAATTAAGAGAACCAAATTACAAATATACCAAGCAAAGGCAAATTACGAACAGAATAGTAAATCTAGGTTACACAAGACTCTGCAAATTTTGGGCATACACGTAGAAGCAAGATTATTCCCATTCACCCGAGAAGTCTGACCAACCATCTGATGATACAAAGGATCAGGGCCTTGTCGTCTGCTACGACAGTATCTATTAAGGTGCTCCGGTTTTTACGATTAGTCAATTTGAGTTGTTTGAAAGGACGCTATACTTTCTACATTAGATCCATCTAATTCTATTCAGAAAATTAGCATAATACCAAGGTATATGATTCTAAAAATAAGGAGGGGATCTCCAACAAGACCCTTTTACAGTATCCACTGCTAAACATAGACTGTTAAACGTCTTCAAATTCAATAGCATCATTTAAGAACAGCTAAATTTGTAGCATGGACCAGACATGCACGTTTCGGGTACTTACATGTAACCCTCGTCAGTGATCCTCAATCTAAACAATGTAATATGGACAGAAAAAGTGAAAGTTATGTCCAAAAATGTACAGAATGACACATGAAGGGTGGGATATGATGCCACACACCAATGTGAAAACACACAGTAGACAAATACAAAAACAGACACAAGGGACAAAGAACGCCAAATATACGACACCAATGAGTTAAGATCCTGACGATAATCTCAACAGCACTCACAATAGAGCACCAAATTAAATTGAGCATCGACGGACCCCTAGCAAGCTAGAGGTGGGACCAGGTGCCCGGGAGGAGTAAGCCTTCCCTGTTGGCTAGCCGCACCCGCTGTTGATGTTCATGTACGAAAATAAAAGGAACATATAAAAACATGCACTGTACTGTCTGAGGTTATGTCTTCTATATAGAAAGTTCTATGAGGACCATGTCAGGGAAAAATATTCAAAACACTTACTGTCAAATCCCTCGCGGGGAACTTTTTTACGAGCTCCACACGGCAAAGGGCATAAGTGTGTCATAAATGAGTTAAAGAAGATCATGACGATAATCTCAACAGCATCCACAATAGAGCACCAACCACAAAAAAGCCACACATAAACCAATGAGACCAAAGGTCAATCGGTGCCGACTAAGGAAAACCATCTGTCATGTTAGTAGCAAATGATGTAGTAATCCGGATTACGTGCGCACAACCCTCCCACTTGACCGGTTATCCAGTGGTCCCACAATCGATGTGTATAAAAGCCTCCTCAATATAAGATGAGAAATAAATATACTTTGATACTATAAATTTCAGAATTTTCAAAGGATTTCAGAGTTATTCCTTTCTTAATTTTCCAATTTTTTTTATAATTTATAATTTTTAGGAAATTTGGAAAATGAAAACAATTTCTAGTGTATTGATTACTTGAGAATTTTGAATACCGATACCATTTGATAGCAGGTTGAGGTCATCGCCATCAAGACATAACTTTTGCCATACACCTTAGTTTGAATTTTTCAATATCTAGAACTATAATGTTCTGTTTAAGTCGATTGCATTAGCTTCGTTTGATGTAAGCTTCCTAGAGTGTTTATTCTCGAAAATGTTCAAAATGAAGGCTTTCAATAGGTAAGATGACATAAAGATGTATTTAGACATTTCTAGTAATCTTATTTCTTTGTTTTAGAAGGTTTTGCATAAATTATGTAACATTCATGACAAATATGCACATAAATCCGTAAATATAGGTCACATAATTAGAACCTATATAATTCCAACAATTAACATGTAAAAAAGGTCAATAATTTTAAAATAAATTTCAAAGGAAGCGCATGGCTTATCTTTTCTTAAATGATGCTATTGAATTTGAAGACGTTTAATATTTGCTCAGATCAAAACCACTCCATGTTCTGTATCCTTCATACATGTATTGTACAGCGGAGGTGACACACAGAGCCGCATCACATTTTTAAAATGGTCTTCACATAAATAGATGACACATCTAATTCCTCTATGTGTATCTAACCGCAATCAATATATTCATAACGTTTTCTCGTCGTTTTGAAGGAATAAAGAGAAAAATGATGTCCATTTTTTCATATTTTGAACTTTACACGTCTCTCTGTAACATATAAAACAAAATTATTCCCAGACTTAATCGCAATTCAAATAGTTAACAAATCATCTAGTTAGTTTTCTGTAAACGTTCAAACGATACATTTAAAGTTCTTGGAGCGCAGTTTAAAAATACCAAATATTGCTGATACCTTGTATGCAATACGGCGAACTGAGCAAAGCCATGAAATCGTTGATGAGCATTTGATAACACCTTACTGGCGTAAATTTTGGTTATTCTTCAGTTCAGGGTTACTTATATTCGGTAATTCGGTAATTCGATTACTACCTTATTCGGTACTTCTATTTTCGATATCTACAAATAGGTTATTCGGTTATTCGATGAAGGACAAATTTCAGGGTTCAAAGGAATTGTATTTTAGGGAATTCTGCACTTGGACGCCGGAGAAGACGAAAATGTATCAGCTATCAGAAACAAATGCGGCTCAGTTTGGTGACGGATTGGCTGGAAAACACAAACTTGGAAGAAGAACTTAGGTTTGGCATCCTTTAAGGTTAAACGTCTTCAAATCTAATAGCATCCTTTAAGAACAGATAAAGCAGCATGGACGAGACATGCACGTTTCGGGTTCTTAATCCTTATCAGTGATCCTCAATCTAAACAATGTTATATGGCCAAAAAGCGTGAAAGTCAATATGTCCAAAAATGTACCGAAAGACGTAGAAGGATGGGTGTGATATGATACTACATGACTCATATTTTAGAAATTTCAAGAAACTTTTAAACAGAAATTTTCGAATGTGTCGAAGGGAAAATCAATCAATGGTGATCGAAATTGGTTACATGTGCCATCGGGGACTCCTGGTCAACCAGCAGTGATACTCAGGGTTTCAGAAATTTGTGTGCATCGGTTTGAGAGGAAAATCGGAAAGTGTGGAAAACTTATAGAAAATGGAGACACAGACGGACGAATGAATAATTTGACCATAGCTCAATTTGATTATTTGGCTCAGGTTTTACATCTTAATGCAGATTTTACCGATTTGGGTCGATCGAGGAGACTTAATTGAAAAGTGTTGCTAATATTAAGTGAATGCTTACTGTCCCTTGACATCTGATCTTACTACTGTAACTTACTTTAAAATGCAGACCTTTTTTATTTGTTAATTACGTTTCTCTTTCCAGGGATCACTGTCCTATTTAACACCACAATTGTGCGAGATCTCATGGTAATCAGAAACGTGGGAGGGTTGTGCGCACGTAATCCGGATAATCACACTGTCTGCTACTTGCGTGGCAGATGGCCGTCCCAAGTCGGCGTCAACTGCCCATCGATCTCGTTGGTTTATGTAAATAATAATACGGAGGTGTTCCAACTCTATACCTTCTTGAAGAAAATTTCAAACCTTTTTTTTGCACTAGACACGTGTTTCGAATATTAAATTCTCATCAGTGGTGCTACCAGCGGAGCCGCCATAATTCATTTTAGTAACGCCCTCTTGTTTCCTTTTTTGAATTTAAATGTGTACATACATTTGCTTTTAATTCAGAGAGTGCGTGGCTCCGAAAGCTAAGCTAAAAAATGCCCGCTGCATACTTCCAATGGGAAAGACATTTTTATCGTGAAAATTTCCCCCAGCGAAAATATCCATGGTTACAGTATTGCTTTAATAGTGCTGTCGATTAATTGATTAAATATTTTGCTTATATTTGCAAGCGCATGGTGAAACATGACAATATATATTCTTCTTTGTATAACATCAGTTTAATTGAAAACGGGTTAAAACATGTTAACATTTCGGAATAACATATTTTACATAGTCCGATAGTGTCATCTCATTGTTTAAGCAACCACCAAGAATGTTAAAGCTTTTAGGTGGCTTCCAGTATTTCATCCAATCTAACGCATTACATGTACACTGTATTTTAGTGTTTGTGAGATCAAGACTGCTTAGTTTGTGTATGTTCTTTATGGTTGTCAGCTCGGTGTTGTCCAGGTAAAGATAGTACAAAGTAGGATTGTGCTTAAAGGCATCATCAGAAATCCCCGTGATAGGATTACCTGACAGATGGAGCCAAAACAACTTACTATTACCGGAAAAGTCTGTCTCATTAATATATGTTATTTTATTGTTGGTAAGCTTGATGGTGGATAGAGAATTTACTTTTGATAAAATATGAGGTACGCTCTCAAATAAAGAATTGTCACTGTCGA
Source organism: Pinctada imbricata (assembly GCA_033119305.1). NCBI lineage: Eukaryota > Metazoa > Mollusca > Bivalvia > Pterioida > Pteriidae > Pinctada > Pinctada imbricata. The sequence goes on along the minus strand of VSWD01000005.1, from coordinate 63,928,148 downwards.
ATTCGTTGAATATGTTGCTGAAATTCTTAGGGAAAACACTTTCATTGATGTACCGAAGTGGAGTATTTGTTAAAGAACAGATGGCCAAAACAGACATTTCTGTAAAAATTGGTGGCAGAGTTTCTAGGGCACCGTCGTTTATATAGAACTGACGTAGTTCTGTTTGGTGCTTGAAGGCAGCCGGAGGAAATCCATCTGCATGTAGGTTCTTGTTATCATTTAGTGTTAGTATAAAGATTCTAGTGTTCTGTAAGGACGAGGGTAATGCTCTTACACTAGTGGAGGTCAGGGTTAGGGTGTATACATTCTTCAACAACAAGAAAGCATCGTCTGGAATCGTCTCTATTGCTGAATTTCTTATTGTCAGATCAGAAAGGTTTGAGAGCTTGTTCACTACTGTCGGCCACTGAGTCATTTGAGGAGATCCAAACGAGAAAGTACTGAGACGGCCGAGTTTGCCCAGAACGTCGGCATCAAAACTCTTCATGGGATTATCGTCTAAGTGAAGTTCATATAGACCTGGTAGCTTACCAACTTCCTTTGGGAGTGTTTCCAGCATGTTTCCATCCAAACTCAAGGTGAACATGGAAGTCTCACTGGATTTGAGCGCTCCGTCTTCTATGGTTTTCAAGTTGTTGTTGGATAGTTTCAGCGTATTCAAACTTATATTTCCAAAACTATCTTTGGGCAAATGAGTTAAATTGTTATTGCTGAAGTCCATAGACCACATACCATCAATGAAGTTGATATAGGGTGGGATGCCTGTCAGTCCCTGGTTCGTACAGTAGACGGACCTGTAGTTATAATCACATACACAGGGCTTGGCGAATAGACAAGGCCAGTCGGCTTGTACTAATTGAAGAAACCCTATCATACTCAAAACCATCTGAAAGAATAAGTAAGAATCGATAGAATTTGATTTCTTTTAAAAATATATACATGATGTGTATTGAACAAATAATAATCTAACATTCGAATAATGTTTATAGAAAAAAAAAACAAATTATGAAATTGAAAAAAAAAGATTTGACATTCTGAATTTTTATTTTCCATTACACTCTTAGTAAGTAGGTTTAACTTTTACTGTGCCAAATATTTGTATATATGTACATCGTTTCAACAGTAAATTCAATCTTTTAACAAAATCTAAATTTATTCTGTAGCACTTCATACATACCAACTTGCTCATGAGATCCATTTTCCACATGCAGTTGTTGTCTAAAAATATAATTTGATAAAAGCTTATGCAAAGTTTGTCTCAAAATCAATTGTACACGTATCCAAAGTCGGATTCCTCACTTTTGAAGAGTTCCAACTTTGACCTTTAATTGTTAGACTTTAAAGGCAACAACCAAAAAATAAATCTGAAAGTGAACTTTTATTACAAAATAAACACGAGTGAGTTATCTTTCTTAGTATAGCACAATAAATATGTTTTTAATGTATATTGCATTGGACACATAGACTCTCTGCTTCTTGGTGCGCTTATGACATTTAGCAAAACGACAAGAATTCGATAATTTAAAAACAAACTAAAACGGTATATAAAAAAAATCATACCTTCAAATACTGGTCGAATTAATTTATCAAAGTATGTTAACGGATAAAGATAGCATTATCAATTCAGATACTAGTATCGTCGGCTGTAAATGATAGATATGTTACTTGAACATAGAATACACATTGTCCGTAAACCGTAACCTATTTCGTAAGGTATGAAAATAACACAAATATTACATTTAGCATGTATACATTAAGTCAAACAATTTAAAAAAAAAGGCAGATCCGAATAAAATTCATAATATCCCCATCCTTGAACAAATTTAAATTACTAAAAAAAACACAAGAAAAGCGTACTCTGAAACAGAAATCGATTATTGGGGAAATCGACACGAAATTGCGGTATTATGCGTGTACAGGTATCTAAATTTCAATATACATCATTCTTAAGAATCATTAAAATCAAAACAAAATCAATTTTAAAAAACGTAAAAATAAAAGCCGAAAGACGAAATTATTGGAAGAAAAACAAACGAAAAATGATTTAAAAGAATTCTTCAGTAAAGAATTTAAGGAAGATGAAATTGGGAGAGTCACCTTCGCGGCATTATGTCAATCATTGAACTAAATTAGAAGAATAATTAATTGAATTTAAATGCACCAGGAATGCCATAAGTTATTCAGTCTCAAAGTCCAAGCGCGGATCCAGAGGGGGAGTCGGGGGGGGGGGGGGGTCCGGACCCCCCCTGGAATTTTCGAAACATTGCTAAATGTTTGTTATTAATATGCATATTTCATAAAATTAAGTCCCAATTCCCCTTTTGTTGTCATAATATTTGAAAAATATATCATGAATTTGTATTAGAAATCGTTCATTTTGATAATATTTTGCCGTCAGTATTTCAAAAATTTTCTTGCTCGCTTCCGCTCGCCAGAATTAATTAAATACTTGTACGTTATTTTCAAATGATGCTGCGCTTTCCTATATACAACACATATACATTACACCTAGGTCAATAAACAAGGGCACTAAGGAAACGAACAGAAACTGAAAAAGACACGAATAGTGAATTTTATTCCAATTCTTGGAAAAAAAAATTCGCTGGCTCGCTATCGCTCGCCATTTGTTGTATTTACATATTAGAACTGACGATCAATTTAATCAATTACTATGATGTGAAAATTTAAAAGTTTCAAAGCTGTTAGCTCGCCATTGCTCTCCAGTCACCTGTTTTATCAATAATTAGAGACACTGACAATCATCAATCAATAACTTTACTTTCGTGCGTTTGCGTTTTTTTTTTTTTTTTTTTGTTGCTCTTCAAAAAATTCGGACTTTAGGACCCCCCCCCCCTGAAAAAATTTCTGGATCCGCCCATGAAGTCGAGAAGGTAAGACAACATCATTAGATTTTTTTATTGGAACAGTTCCGAACCCCGGAATGAAAAACATTTCAAAGTGAGACCATGTGCCCGGTTTCTATCATGTACGATATAGAACCGTTCTCAAATGGGAACGTCTTAATTGAATTGAAAAACTGAATTGTCTATATGACTGATTTAGAGCAGCTCACTGAACGCCAAGAGAATGAAATATCTAATTCGTTCTATCCTGTACGATAAAGAATAGCTCATTAATGGATGATGAATCGGTCACCTTTTGGAACACCGAGATAATGGGTTATCTAATCTTTCTGTCCTGTACGCTGGAACCGTTCGTGGGTTTTGTGCGTTGTTCTTGGACAATGTTGAACAATTTCAATCTACCGGTTATCTTTTTCTATGCAACACTTTTAAGAACTCTACATGTTTTACATTATCTTTACGTCAAGATTTTATATATTGACTATCCTATATACGTTATGGAACTTCAATATATTAAATGGTATATTGATAATTGCTTAGAAGGAATGATTTCTAATTAATATGTATTCATAAATTATGTCTCTGAGTCACCATTTTCCCAAAGCAAATCTTAGAAAATATTAAGATCAAACCGGCGTCGGACACTAACTATGGACTTCTTATCTTCCTCTGATTTATACTCGACTGTTTCATGTCTCGTTCACACGGAGAGTTTATTGCGCAATAAACATAAATTTGTTGTGCAATAAATTTGTTTTGCGTTCACACGACAAAATTTATTGCGCAATAGATTTTCGATTTGTTTCGCAATAACTTTATTGCGCAACAAATTCTGCCGTGTAAATGCTAAGCGAAACTGTTGCGCATTAAATCTGACGCATGCGCATGTTTATTGCGAGGGAAAGATATTGATATATTCATCAATGTAATTATTCAATTATTAATTTGTTAGATTCTACTAAAAGATTTTAATTTTTTGTATATATGAACGCTTTTTTTCTGTTAAGTTCCTCGTAGAAAATGGCGTCACAAGCTAATGACGTCATGCTTTATATTGAGTTGAAAAATGGACACTGTATGGATCTTTGAATTTGCCTTATGTCTGAAAGATGAAAGTATTTCAAGGCTTTTCCATAATTGTTGAAATCTTAAAACCTTTTACTCATATTTCGTGTACATGTTTAATGGCGTTTTATTGCGCAACAGATTCGGCCGTGTGAACGCGAAAAAGCTTACTATTTCGAAACAAATTTGTTGCGCAATAAAGTTATTGCGAAACAAATTTATTGCGCAATCGTGTAAACGAGGCATTGGTATTATTAATTAGTTTAGGAAGACGATTCTTGCAATTTCTCATGTTGAAGGGAGGCTAATTTCGCCTTGACACAAATTCAAGATTCCATATTTGTTTTCTAAAATATAAGACATACGATCTTACAAATAGAACGTTCGAGAAAGTTGTTATACATCATAGCTTAGCTAGAAGAGCACTTGACAACCAGCCGGACATCCAATCTGGACAGCCTAGGTTTGAATCCAATCGAGGGTGGACTTTTTCAGAGGTGATGTATCATCTTGCTCCCACCTGTTCTATGCAATCGGCCTGTGTAGACCCCTTTCAGCATAAATAATATTAGACATGTATTCCTTTATTACTCAATGCATTTTCACATGCTAATTTTCCCATAACGTTTTCCATTTGCCCAAGTCAAATTTCACTTTTTGACACTTTTGTATGCAAATAATGTGTTCATCGTCATGATCCTTACGTTTTTATAATATTCTTTTTTCCGCTCAACGCACTTCGGAAACTGGATAAATGCGATTCTTACTACTTTATCATCCAAAAATAAATAAAAATGATAAAAGTCAATAGATCTTTTGTTGGTTTTTGATACCGAAATTATGGAGATTACCTAAATTGGTTACTGATGACAATGAAAATTATATTTCAAATTTATGTGTTAAATGTATTATAACTATCAGTGCCAAACAATAATCCCTAATACTAGAGTCATACATAACCTATCTAAATATGTCATCGTATCTATGACAATCTTTCCCGCGTTTGCGCGGGTCCATTTCTAGTAATTTAACATTGAAGTTAAAGGAGGATAACATCTGAGCACCATCCCTCCAATGCTATTTTGGTCATTTATTTTATTTAAACTCTGCTACTGAATCGACCCTACAGAACATTTAGAGCCGGGCACTCTACAAAACAATTGCACAAATTGAAATTCAAAAAAAAAAATAAATAAATAAAGCCAGAGGGTGCTACTGGAATGAATTTTGGTTGTGTCTGAAAATCAATTTGGCTGGAAGCATCACTGATGAGGATTCACTATTCGAAACACGTGTCTCGTGCATTTAAATTGGTTTGAAATTTTCTTCATGCGGATAAAGAGTTGGAACACTTCCGTATTATTCTATTTTTGAATATGTATTATTAATCTATTTTCCTACTATGCAAACTCGATCCAAAACGTTGAAATTTTATTTTACAATGAACGTTGTAACTGTTAAGGCGCAAACTATTTGTTATGCAATATTAGAAAGTACATCGTACATTTATTTCGTGCACTTGATAACATTTCTAAGGCGAAGGACCTATAATACAATGTACGTGAATCCTTGTGTTGATGCTCTTATATATAAGTAATTCTGGAGGCTACGTTGGTTTTTTACCTAATAGTAACATAGGTGTTTATTGCCCTTTTCTGGTCATATTTTTGGTTAAAATACGCTTAAGTGGATACAAAAGTATCTAGTGTCGGGAATCGGATGGAGTAATCAAAATCTTTCGATTGATTATGGATTATAAATCAGGTTCTTATAATACACTGTAAAACTGTAAAATACTACATGATTTGTCCATACGTCTTATTGACAGCAAATTAAATGGAAACTCAGCAAAATGTTTCATACGAGTATACCTTCTGACCTAAGTCAAAGATACGAGGGCCTCGTTTAAAAGTTGACTTAAATTATTAATTAGACATATGAACTGTTTCTCTAGCAAAATACGGCTTAATGATGTAAATGTTTCATTCTTATAATATTGTAAATTTCCCGATGATTACTCGATTACCAAAATATTAATCGACTATCGTAATCAGAAGGGTCTGGCGTCGACGTCAGCGATAATCGGCACAACGCTAAAAGTATCACAAACCATTATTCGGGTTCGATGTCCTCTATCATCGGTTAGTTCTGGGAATAGATCAGAGAGAAATGAGACAACCATTGATATAATGTCCAATCAAAACACATCTCTAGTCCGTCTTTTCCATACGCAAATTGTCGTTTATAAAGATCGGTGATCCGAAAAAGCAAGTTGAAGATATATAACACTGGACGAGTGGGGTAGATAGCAGGGGGACAAATTTTGTGCATGCACAAAACCGCCGTGATGCGAGCTGCATATATACCTTAACCCCAAATTGATCCTTTTTCGAAGCAAACGGAGCTAAGAACGTTTAACTTTAAAAATCATCTCTTTTGTCATGCTAGTCTAATTTGTCCCAAGTTTCTATCAAAGATTTGAGAAAATTGAGTTAATCCATTTTGATTTCAAAAGCCTCCCTACATGATTCGCATACTTATTACATATATTCAGAAACGCCACAATCGTTTCAATCTTATTTTGTTTTGTACAGTAAAAAAGATCAGTACGCAAATAACGTCATAATACATGCAAAGGCCTTTGTGTTTTACTTCATCTAAAAACAGGCCACGCGAGACATGAAATAAACATCGCGTTCATTTCACATCCTTTACCGCATATATACTTATCTGCAATTTATTGTTATGTTCTGTCATCATGATTCGCATAGAATTATATTTTGTTCTACTAGCCACTGGATTTAACATACCTACAGGTGGTAAGTGTTTTAGTAGAGTTTTACATTTCACGTATTCATCTCTTGTTGAATTTTATACAATTTCATGATTTCTCTAAAGGTACAAGTCTTTATTAGTCCTGCTTACAAGACTCCGGTATACAGTCTCGCAGCGAGGTTATATGTTATAGAACTAATTGAAGTCTTTATCTAATTCCAAACGTGTTTCACAAATCTCTGTTTAAAGAATTAGGCAAAAATAAGGATCTTTTGAGAGGTGACATGCATGGATCCAGAATAAAATTCCGTATGGAGATTCAAATTCTTATTTTACAGAAAATTATCTGTGAAAAGGGAATAAGAGCATTTTCTATCAGAAGCAGCGGGTCATCTATATATGTTTACCCACGCAAGAGAGAAGTGGGGGGAGGGGGGTTGTTGCTCACATCATTTAAGCTCTTTTCCTCGTAGCCTTTACAAAAGATGATCGGTATCATTCCCTAATAAAGCTACTGTAACATCAGATTACTCTCTCTTGGATACCTGTCAGATATCACGAATATTCAAAACCTCACCTCCATTTACGCCATATTTATATTCACGCCATATTCATCATCCGGTACGCTAGAGCATGTACTAATGTTTTGGATTTTCATAGTAGAAATTGACAAATCATCAAAAAAACTTTCCGCTTTCATAAACTAGTTAAGGCTTTCTGGAAATTCTACAAAAAATACTGTCAGCTTCATTCCTTTTAAAATTCGGAACTATAAAACCAACAGAGCGTATGTGTATTACTTTGGGTATTTCACATTTATCATCATCATGCATTTCATGCATCAGAATCATCAAACGCCTTTTACACCGTGGATATGATCCTAATATCACTAGACGGACATTAGGTATGGTACATGTACATGACAATCTACAGCACTGTACCAGACATTCGTAAGACTTGCACTCTGACCGACTGTGACGTCGGGACTCCATGACGGACCCTGTCCAAACCTCTTTAGAAAGACATGGCCCGACCACCTGTCCCCTCTGAATGTTGGTCGGACTCTTTGGGTGATAACATGCATGAGCTCGCTATAGCCGGCAGAGCACGAACTGTATTTCGTAAGCCCCTTTTTTATATCAATTTTACGATGGCCGATAGCAGCCAGTACTTCTCACTTGCAATTTTTGTCACTGTACATGTACATTTTTCAAGAAATGTACATGTACATTATACACTTAAACCTTAGTTGCTGTATGTACATGTACATTTTCCGAAAAATGTACATGTACAGTTTACACTTAAACCTTAGTTGCAGTATGTACATGTACATTTTCCGGAAAATGTACATGTACACTTTACACTTAAACCTTTGACTTATAATCTTACATATCAATACCGACCTTGAACTGATTTATTAATATAATATGAAGCAGCTGTTTTTTGACATCCAATACCGTTCGAAGAATCATGGACGCCTCTACAACACATCGACGCGTAAATATAGTTATACAGTTTGTATATAACCTTGCCACAAATTGGTTATTTCTTCATGTAAGAAATCACGAAAATTTCTTCTATACTCCCTAGTAGTTCTGCGCAATATCTAACGGTGTATTTCTGGACATACTCCTTAAATTTTGCGCATTATCTTGCGGTTTATTTTTTATCATACTAAAACTTCTGCACAATATCTAGCAGTGTATTTCTGGACATACTCCAGGATACTTCTGCGCATTATCTTGCGGTTTATTTTTTATCATACTATAATTCTGCGCAATATCTAGCGGTGTATTTCTGGATATACTCCCTAATACTTCTGCGCAATATCTAGCGGTGTATTTCTGGACATACTCCCTAATATTTCTGCGCAATATCTAGCGCAGTATTTCTGGACAAACTCCTTACATTTTGGCTATTATCTTGCGGTTTATTTTTTGCAGTTTATTTTTTATCATACTAATACTTCTGCGTAATATCTAGCGGTGTATTTCTGGACATACATGTACTCCTTAAATTTTGCGCATTATCTTGCGGTTTATTTTTTATCATACTAAATTTCTGCGCAATATCTAGCGGTGTATTTCTGGACATACTCCTTAAATTTTGCGCATTATCTTGCGGTATATTTTTTATAATACTAAAACTTCTGCGCAATATCTAGCGATGTATTTCTGGACATACTCCTTTAATTTTGCGCATTATCTTGCGGTATATTTTTTATCATACTAAAACTTCTGCGCAATATCTAGCGGTGTATTTCTGGATATACTCCCTAACACTTCTGCGCAATATTTAGCGGTGTATTTCTGGACATACTCCCTAATATTTCTGCGCAATATCTAGCGCAGTATTTCTGGACATACTCCTTTAATTTTGTGCATTATCTTGCGGTTTATTTTTTTTCATACTAATACTTCTGCGCAATATCTAGCAGTGTATTTCTGGACATACTCCTTAAATTTTGCGCATTATCTTGCGGTTTATTTTTTATCATATTACTACTTCTGCGCAATATCTAGCACAGTATTTTTTTGCACAGTATTTCTAGTTATACTCCCTAGTAGTTCTGCGCAATATCTAGCGGTGTATTTCTGGACATTCTCCTTAAATCTTGCGCATTATTTTGCGGTATATTTTTTATCACACTAAAACTTCTGCGCAATATCTAGCAGTGTATTTCTGGACATACTCCTTAAATTTTGCGCATTATCTTGCGGTATATTATTTATCATACTAAAACTTCTGCGCAATATCTAGCGGTATATTTCTGGAAATACTCCGTAATATTTCTGCGCAATATCTAGCGCAGTATTTCTGGAAATACTCCTTAAATTTTGCGCATTATCTTGCAGTTTATTTTTTATCATACTAATACTTCTGCGCAATATCTAGCGGTGTATTTCTGGACATACTCCTTCAATTTTGCGCATTATCTTGCGGTTTATTTTTTATCATACTAAAACTTCTGCGCAATATCTAGCGGTGTATTTCTGGACATACTCCTTAAATTTTGCGCATTATCTTGCGGTATATTTTTTATAATACTAAAACTTCTGAGCAATATCTAGCGGTGTATTTCTGGACTACTCCTTAAATTTTGCACATTATCTTGCGGTATATTTTTTATCATACTAAAACTTCTGCGCAATATCTAGCGGTGTATTTCTGGATATACTCCCTAACACTTCTGCGCAATATTTAGGGGTGTATTTCTGGACATACTCCCTAATATTTCTGCGCAATATCTAGCGCAGTATTTCTGGACATACTCTTTTAATTTTGCACATTATCTTGCGGTTTATTTTTTTTTCATACTAATACTTCTGCGCAATATCTAGCGGTGTATTTCTGGACATACTCCTTAAATTTTGCGCATTATCTTGCGGTTTATTTTTTATCATACTAATACTTCTGCGCAATATCTAGTACAGTATTTTTTTGCACAGTATTTCTAGTTATACACCCTAGTAGTTCTGCGCAATATCTAGTGGTGTATTTCTGGATATACTCCTTAAATTTTGCGCATTATCTTGCGGTTTATTTTTTATCATACTAATACTTCTGCGCAATATCTAGCACAGTATTTTTTTGCACAGTATTTCTAGTTATACTCCCTAGTAGTTCTGCGCAATATCTAGCGGTGTATTTCTGGACATACTCCTTAAATCTTGCGTATTATTTTGCGGTATATTTTTTATCATACTAAAACTTCTGCGCAATATCTAGCGGTGTATTTCTGGACATACTCCTTAAATTTTGCGCATTATCTTGCGGTATATTTTTTATCATACTAAAACTTCTGCACAATATCTAGCAGTATATTTCTGGACATACTCCTTAAATTTTGCGCATTATCTTGCGGTTTATTTTTTATCATACTAAAACTTCTGCGCAATATCTAGCGGTGTATTTCTGAAAATACTTCTGGACATACTCCTTAAATTTTGCGCATTATCTTGCAGTTTATTTTTTATCATACTAAAACTTCTGCGCAATATCTAGCGGTGTATTTCTGGACATACTCCCTAATATTTCTGCGCAATATCTAGCGCAGTATTTCTGGACATACTCTTTTAATTTTGCACATTATCTTGCGGTTTATTTTTTATCATACTAAAACTTCTGCGCAATATCTAGCGGTGTATTTCTGGACATACTCCTTAAATTTTGCGCATTATCTTGCGGTATATTTTTTATAATGCTAAAACTTCTGCGCAATATCTAGCGGTGTATTTCTGGACATACTCCTTAAATTTTGCGCACTATCTTGCGGTTTATTTTTTATCATACTAAAACTTCTGCGCAATATCTAGCGGTGTATTTCTGGATATTCTCCCTAACACTTCTGCGCAATATTTAGCGGTGTATTTCTGGACATACTCCCTAATATTTCTGCGCAATATCTAGCGCAGTATTTCTGGACATACTCCTTTAATTTTGCGCATTATCTTGCAGTTTATTTTTTTTCATACTCATACTGCTGCGCAATATCTAGCGGTTTATTTCTGGACATACTCCTTAAATTTTGCGCAATATCTTGCGGTTTATTTCTGGTCATACTCATCCTTCTGCGCAATATCTAGCGGTGTATTTCTGGACATACTCCTTAAATTTTGCGCAATATCTTGCGGCTTATTTTTTATCATACTAATACTTCTGCGCAATATCTAGCGGTGTATTTCTGGACCTACTCCTTAAATTTTGCGCAATATCTTGCGGTTTATTTCTGGTCATACTCATACTTCTGCGCAATATCTAGCGGTGTATTTCTGGATACTCCTTAAATTTTGCGCAATATCTTGCGGCTTATTTTTTATCATACTAATTCTTCTGCGCAGTATTTCTGGATATACTACTTAAATTTTGCGCATTATCTTGCGGTTTATTTTTTATCATACTTATACTTCTGCGCAATATCTAGCGGTGTATTTCTTGACATACTCCCTAATTCTTCTGCGCAATATCTTGCGGCTTATTTCTTATTTTCAGGTGTATCTCTGGACATACTCCTTTAATCTTGCGCAATATCTAGCGGTGTATTTCTGGACATACTACCCAATTCTTCTGCGCAATATCTAGCGGTGTATCTCTGGACATACTCCTTTAATCTTGCGCAATATCTAGCGGTGTATTTCTGGACATACTACCCAATTCTACTGCGCAATATCTAGCGGTGTATTTCTTGACATTCTCCCTAATTCTTCTGCACAATATCTTGCGCAGTATTTCTGGACATACTCCATAATTCTTCTGCGCAGTATCTTGCGCAGTATTTCTGGACATACTCCTTAAATTTTGCGCATTATCTTGCGGTTTATTTTTTATCATACAAAAACTTCTGCGCAATATCTAGCGGTGTATTTCTTGACATACTCCCTATTTCTTCTGCGCAATATCTTGCGGCTTATTTCTTATTTCCAGATGTATCTCTGGACATACTCCTTTAATCTTGCGCAATATCTAGCGGTGTATTTCTGGACATACTACCCAATTCTTCTGCGCAATATCTAGCGGTGTATTTCTGGGCATACTCTCTAATTCTACTGCGCAATATCTAGCGGTGTATTTCTTGACATTCTCCCTAATTCTTCTGCGCAATATCTTGCGGCTTATTTCTGGACATACTCCCTAATTCTTCTGCGCAATATCTTGCGCAGTATTTCTGGACAAACTCCCATATTCTACTGCGCAATATCTAGTGGTGTATTTCTGGACATACTTCCTAAATCTTTTGCGCAATATCTTGCGGTTTATTTCTGGGCATACTCTCTAATTCTACTGCGCAATATCTAGCGGTATATTTCTGGACATATATTACTCCCTGAATCTTTTGCGCAATATCTTGCGGTTTATTTCTGGACATACCCCTAATTCTACTGCGCAATATCTAGCTGTGTATTTCTGGACATACTCCTTAAATTTTGCACATTATCTTGCGGTATATTTTTTATCATACTAAAACTTCTGCACAATATCTAGCGGTGTATTTCTGGATATACTCCCTAACACTTCTGCGCAATATTTAGGGGTGTATTTCTGGACATACTCCCTAATATTTCTGCGCAATATCTAGCGCAGTATTTCTGGACATACTCCTTTAATTTTGCACATTATCTTGCGGTTTATTTTTTTTTCATACTAATACTTCTGCGCAATATCTAGCGGTGTATTTCTGGACATACTTCTGGACATTTTGCGCATCATCTTGCGGTTTATTTTTTATCATACTAATACTTCTGCGCAATATCTAGCACAGTATTTTTTTGCACAGTATTTCTAGTTATACTCCCTAGTAGTTCTGCGCAATATCTAGCGGTGTATTTCTGGACATACTCCTTAAATTTTGCGCATTATCTTGCGGTTTATTCTTTATCATACTAATACTTCTGTGCAATATCTAGCACAGTATTTTTTTGCACAGTATTTCTAGTTATACTCCCTAGTAGTTCTGCGCAATATCTAGCGGTGTATTTCTGGACATACTCCTTAAATTTTGCACATTATCTTGCGGTATATTTTTTATCATACTAAAACTTCTGCACAATATCTAGCGGTGTATTTCTGGATATACTCCCTAACACTTCTGCGCAATATTTAGGGGTGTATTTCTGGACATACTCCCTAATATTTCTGCGCAATATCTGGCGCAGTATTTCTGGACATACTCCTTTAATTTTGCACATTATCTTGCGGTTTATTTTTTTTTCATACTAATACTTCTGCGCAATATCTAGCGGTGTATTTCTGGACATACTTCTGGACATTTTGCGCATCATCTTGCGGTTTATTTTTTATCATACTAATACTTCTGCGCAATATCTAGCACAGTATTTTTTTGCACAGTATTTCTAGTTATACTCCCTAGTAGTTCTGCGCAATATCTAGCGGTGTATTTCTGGACATACTCCTTAAATTTTGCGCATTATCTTGCGGTTTATTCTTTATCATACTAATACTTCTGTGCAATATCTAGCACAGTATTTTTTTGCACAGTATTTCTAGTTATACTCCCTAGTAGTTCTGCGCAATATCTAGCGGTGTATTTCTGGACATACTCCTTAAATCTTGCGCATTATTTTGCGGTATATTTTTTATCATACTAAAACTTCTGCGCAATATCTAGCAGTGTATTTCTGGACATACTCCTTAAATTTTGCGCATTATCTTGCGGTATATTTTTTATCATACTAAAACTTCTGCACAATATCTAGCAGTATATTTCTGGACATACTCCTTAAATTTTGCGCATTATCTTGCGGTTTATTTTTTATCATACTAAAACTTCTGCGCAATATCTAGCGGTGTATTTTTGAAAATACTTCTGGACATACTCCTTAAATTTTGCGCATTATCTTGCAGTTTATTTTTTATCATACTAAAACTTCTGCGCAATATCTAGCGGTGTATTTCTGGACATACTCCCTAATATTTCTGCGCAATATCTAGCGCAGTATTTCTGGACATACTCCTTAAATTTTGCGCATTATCTTGCAGTTTATTTTTTATCATACTAATACTTCTGCGCAATATCTAGCGGTGTATTTCTGGACATACTCCTTAAATTTTGCGCATTATCTTGCGGTTTATTTTTTATCATACTAAAACTTCTGCGCAATATCTAGCGGTGTATTTCTGGACATACTCCTTAAATTTTGCGCATTATCTTGCGGTATATTTTTTATAATGCTAAAACTTCTGCGCAATATCTAGCGGTGTATTTCTGGACATACTCCTTAAATTTTGCGCATTATCTTGCGGTATATTTTTTATCATACTAAAACTTCTGCGCAATATCTAGCGGTGTATTTCTGGATATTCTCCCTAACACTTCTGCGCAATATTTAGCGGTGTATTTCTGGACATACTCCCTAATATTTCTGCGCAATATCTAGCGCAGTATTTCTGGACATACTCCTTTAATTTTGCGCATTATCTTGCAGTTTATTTTTTTTCATACTAATACTTCTGCGCAATATCTAGCGGTGTATTTCTGGACATACTCCTTAAATTTTGCGCATTATCTTGCGGTTTATTTTTTATCATACTAATACTTCTGCGCAATATTTAGCGGCTTATTTCTGGAGATACTCCCTAATATTTCTGCGTAATATTTTGCGCAGTATTTCTGGACATACTCCTTAATACTTCTGCGCAATATCTTGCACAGTATTTCTGGACATACTCCCTAATACTTCTGCACAATATCTAGCGGCTTATTTCTGGACATACTCCCTAATTCTTCTGCGCAATATCTTGCACAGTATTTCTGGACATACTCCTTTAATTTTGCGCATTATCTTACGGTTTATTATTTATCATACTAATACTTCTGCGCAATATCTAGCGGTGTATTTCTGGACATACTCCTTAAATTTTGCGCATTATCTTGCGGTTTATTTTTTATCATACTAATACTTCTGCGCAATATTTAGCGGCTTATTTCTGGAGATACTCCCTAATATTTCTGCGTAATATTTTGCGCAGTATTTCTGGACATACTCCTTAATACTTCTGCGCAATATCTTGCACAGTATTTCTGGACATACTCCCTAATACTTCTGCACAATATCTAGCGGCTTATTTCAGGACATACTCCCTAATACTTCTGCGCAATATCTTGCGCAGTATTTCTAGTCATACTCCCTACTACTTCTGCGAAATATCTAGTGGTGAATTTCTGGCCATACTCCTTAAATTTTGCACATTATCTTGCGGTTTATTTTTGGTCATACTAATACTTCTGCGCAATATCTTGCGGTGTATTTCTGGACATATGCACTAATACTTCTGCGCAATATCTTGCGCAGTATTTCTGGACATACTCCCTAATACTTCTGCGCAATATCTAGCGGTGTATTTCTGGACATACTCCCTAATACTTCTGCGCAATATCTAGCGGCTTATTTCTGAACATACTCCCTACTACTTCTGTACAATATCTAGCGGACATACTCCTTTAATTTTGCACAATGTCTTGCGGCTTATTTTTGGTCATACCATTACTTCTGTGCAATATCTAGCTGCGTATTTCTGGACATACATGTACTCCTTAAATTTTGCGCTTCATCTTGCGGTTTATTTTTGGTCATACTTATACTTATGGACAGGACTACTAACCTTACCCTAGATAACTAATATAGGTACCCAAGGGTTAGATAAAGCCTTATCGACAGGACTACTAACCTAACCCTAGATAACTTACTTAGGTATCTAAGGGTTAGATAAAGCCTTATGGACAGGACTACTAACCTGACCCTAGATAACTTTCATAGGTATCTAAGGGTTAGATAAAGCCTTATGGACAGGATTACTAACCTAACCCTAGATAACTCACATAGGTACCTAAGGGTTAGATAAAGCCTTATGGTTAGGACTACTAACCTTACCCTAGATAACTTCAATAGGTATCTAAGGGTTTGATAAAGCCTTATGGTCAGGACTACTAACCTGATCCTAGATAACTTACAAAGGTACCTATGGGTTAGATAAAGCCTAATTGACAGGACTACTAACCTTACCCTAGATAAGTAACATAGGTACCTAAGGGTGAGAAAAAGCCTTATGGAAAGGACTACTAACCTTACCCTAGATAACTTACATAGGTACCTAAGGGTTAGATAAAGCCTAATGGACAGGACTACTAACCTTACCCTAGATAAGTTACATAGGTACATAAGGGTTAGATAAAGCCTTATGGTCAGGACTACTAACCTGACCCTAGATAACTTACATAGGTACCTAAGGGTTAGATAAAGCCTTATGGTCAGGACTACTAACCTTACCCTAGATAACTTACATAGAAACTCAAGGGTTAGATATTGCCTAATTGACAGGACTACTAACCTTACCCTAGATAACTTACATAGGTACCAAAGGATTAGATGAAGCCTAATGGATAGGACAACTAACCTCACCCTAGATAACTTACATAGGTACCTAAGGGTTAGATAAACCTAATGGACAGGACGACTAACCTGACCTTAGATAACTAACATAGGTACCTGTGGATGAGATAAAGCCTAATGGATAGGACTACTTACCTTACCCTAGATCAGTTACATAGGTACCTTAGGGTTATATAAAGAATAATGGACAGGACTACTAACATTACCCTAGATTACTTACATAGGTATCTAAGGGTTAGATAATGCCTAATGGACAGGACTACTATCCTTACCCTGGATAACTTTTATAGGTATCTAAGGGTTAGATAAAGCCTAATGGACAGGACTACTAACCTGACCCTGGATAACTTACATAGGTATCTAAGAGTTAGATAAACCTTATGGACAGGACTACTAACCTTACCCTAGATAACTTTAATATGTATCTCAGGGTTAGATAAAGCCTAATGGACAGGACTACTAATCTTACCCTAGATAAGTTACATAGGTACATAAGGGTTAGATAAAGCCTAATGTTTAGGACTTCTAACCTGACCCTAGATAACTTATATAGGTACGTAAGGGTTAGATAAAGCCTTATGGACAGGACTACTAACATGACCCTGGATAACTTACATAGGTACCTAAGGGTTAGATAAAGCCTAATGAACAGGACTACTAACATGACCCTGGATAACTTACATAGGTACCTAAGGGTTAGATAAAGCCTAATGGATAGAACTACTAACCTGACCCAAGATAACTTACATAGGTATCTAAAGGTTAGATAAAGCCTTATGGTCAGGACTACTAACCTTACCCTAGATAACTTACATAGAAACCCAAGGGTTAGATATTGCCTAATTGACAGGACTACCAACCATACCCTAGATAACTTACATAGGTAGCAAAGGATTAGATGAAGCCTAATGGATAGGACAACTAACCTCACCCTAGATAACTTACATAGGTACCTAAGGGTTAGATAAACCTTATGGACAGGACTACTAACCTGACCTTAGATAACTAACATAGGTACCTGTGGATTAGATAAAGCCTAATGGATAGGACTACTAACCTGACCCTAGATAACTTAGATTCCAATATACAGTTTTAGTTTCGTATTCGAAGAAATTGCCAGGGACGATTTTTTTATTTCTAAGTGTTGAGACTTGATTTTTTTGTAGTAGGCACAGTTAATGAAAAAACTTGGAATTTTGGGGTTTATATGAGTTTGGAAGGATGTAAAGAAGAGAACTGGACATCAATTTTAGCCATTGGTCCATATAGTATACAGCGATAGGAGACAAAGGCGAAGCGAGTACCGCGCGTCCTGGGCTCCTGATGCCGGTAGTGCCGGAGGTGTGTTTCGCACTCTTTCGGATATATCTGAAAATCCAGATGTTGAAAATTCAAATAATTTTTCATGATAAAAGCTACTGATGTTCTCTTTCAATTCAGTATTAAATGATGTAGATAATGTTTTGAGAACAATGCTGTATTGACCTCACTCTTTGGGCTACTGCATCCATTGAACGCATGCGCTCAACTGCCATTTTCATATCGTTCGATACTGATTTACGATTAAACAGTAAATCTGGATGCAATGATTTTCACATGTTTTGTAGGTCTAGATGTATTGATTGTACTAAGGTCTGGTTCATAAAGTTATGTAGAATACTTTAAAAGTCTAATGACTTCAACTTAAGCATGACGCGCATACTTTTTGCGCTTTCGGAACAGTGCGCGAAAACTGTATATTGGAACCTATATATATACGCACATATGCTCGTCAGCTCAAACTTTCATATTTGGTTGCTATGGTAACCATCTATATCATAAAAAGGTCTTGACTCTGCTGTTTCTTAAAACATAAATATAGGCATGTATATTTGAAAAATAAAAAAAATTTGATGGTTATGAAAATTGATGCTGCTCCAGTTATAGTGCATTTATGCAAAAAAAGACTGTTGAGTCTGTGACACCATTGTGGATATGGTACATCTTTACAATACAGGTAAAAGGTTTACATAGACTTGAGAGGTATCAAAATATTCTGAAAATGTTAAAGTATATCATTTGTTTTAAATTCACCAAAATATGGTTACCATAGCAACCAATATCCAATCATAATATCAAAGCTTACATGGACATTTCAATTGTTTGCAGTAAAGCGTTATTGTATATACTGAGTTTTCCGAGTGACAAAAATATGTCGTTACGACAAAAAAGTTTGTCGTAACCATGTCAACAGTCTTATAAGAATGACATTTAGCCTTTATTCTATCTTTTAATGTACCATTTGAGTGCTTCAGCATCACAAATAGCACCTATTGATCACATATATGCTTCATATTATAGCCATATAGTGCTACATAGGGGACAATGCTTGACGGCATCATGGGACCTTTGACGGAGTGTCGCGACATAAGTATAGTGCGTAACGCAAAATATATGGTATCGCAAGATGCGAAAGAGCGTAAAGATTCATATGAACACAAAACTTTTATCGGATAAGAAAAAAAAATTATCCTTTAGGTTCCAATATACAGTTTTAGTTTCGTATTCGAAGAAATGGCCAGGGACGATTTTTTTATTTCTAAGTGTTGAGACTTGAATTTTTTGTAGTAGGCACAGTTAATGAAAAAACTTGGAATTTTGGGGTTTATATGAGTTTGGAAGGATGTAAAGAAGAGAACTGGACATCAATTTTAGCCATTGGTCCATATAGTATACAGCGATAGGAGACAAAGGCGAAGCGAGTACCGCACGTCCTGGGCTCCTGATGCCGGTAGTGCCGGAGGTGTGTTTCGCACTCTTCCAGATATATCTGAAAATCCAGATGTTGAAAATTCAAATAATTTTTCATGATAAAAGCTACTGATGTTCTCTTTCAATTCAGTATTAAATGATGTAGATAATGTTTTGAGAATAATGCTGTATTGACCTCACTATTTGGGCTACTGCATCCATTGAACGCATGCGCTCAACTGCCATTTTCACATCGTTCGATACTGATTTACGATTAAACAGTAAATCTGGATGCAATGATTTTCACATGTTTTGTAGGTCTAGATGTATTGATTGTACTAAGGTCTGGTTCATAAAGTTATGTTGAATACTTTAAAAGTCTCATGACTTCAACTTAAGCATGACGCGCATACTTTTTGCGCTTTCGGAACAGTGCGCGAAAACTGTATATTGGAACCTTACATAGGTTACATATACATAGGTATCTAAGGGTTAGATAAAGCCTAATTGATAGGACTACTAACCTGACCCTAGATAACTTACATAGGTACCTAAGTGTTAGATAAAGCCTAATGGACAGGACTACTAACCTTACCCTAGATAACTTACATAGGTATCTAAGGGTTAGATAAAGCCTAATGGACAGGAGTACTAACCTGACCCTGGATAACTTACATAGGTATCTAAGAGTTAGATATAGCCTTATGGACAGGTTTACTAAACTTACCCTAGATAACTTAAATATGTATCTAAGGATTAGATACAGCTTAATGGACAGGACTACTAAACTTACCCTAGATAAGTTACATAGGTAGCTAAGGGTTAATAAAGCCTAAAGACTACTAACATGACCCCTAGATAACTAACATAGGTACCTAAGGGTTAGATAAAGCCTGATGGACAGGACTAACATTACCCTAGAATACTTACATATTTACTTAAGTGTTAGATAAAGCCTAATGGACAGGACTACTAACCTGACCCTAGACTACTTACATAGGTACCTCAGGGTTAGATAAAGCATAATGGACAGGACTACTAACATGACTCTAGATAACTTACATAGGTACCTAAAAGTGTTTGATAAAGCCTAATGGACAAGACTACTAACCTGACCCTTGATAACTTAAATAAGTATCTATGGGTTAGATAAAGCCTAAAAGACAGGACTACTAACATGACCCTTAGATAACTTACATAGGTACCTAAGGGTTGGATAAAGCCCGATGGACAGGACTACTAGCCTTAACCTAGATAACTTACATAGGTACCTAAGGGTTAGATAAAGCCTTATTGACAGGACTACTAACCTTACCCTAGATAACTTACATAGGTACCTAAAAGGGTTTGATAAAGCCTAATAGACAAGACTACTAAACTGACCCTAGATAACTTCAATAGGTATCTAAGGGTTAGATAAAGCCTGATGGACAGGACTACTAGCCTTAACCTAGATAACTTACATAGGTACCTAAAAGGGTTTGATAAAGCCTTATGGTCAGGAGTACTAACCTGACCCTAGATTACTTACATAGGTAGCTAAGGGTTAGATAAAGCCTTATGGTCAGGAGTACTAACCTTACCCTAGATTACATACATAGGTAGCTAAGGGTTAATAAAGCCTTATGGTCAGGAGTACTAACCTTACCCTAGATTACTTACATAGGTAGCTAAGGGTAAGATAAAGCCTTATGGTCAGGAGTACAAACCTTACCCTAGATTACTTACATAGGTACCTAAGGGTTAGATAACGCCTTATGGACAGGACTACTAACCTTACCCTAGATAACTTACATAGGTACCTAGAAGGGTTTGATAAAGCCTAATAGACAAGACTACTAAACTGACCCTAGAAAACTTCAATAGGTATCTAAGGGTTAGATAAAGCCTGATGGACAGGACTACTAGCCTTAACCTAGATAACTTACATAGGTACCTAAAAGGGTTTGATAAAGCCTGATGGACAGGACTACTAACCTTACACTGGATAACTTACATAGGTATCTAAGGGTTAGATAAAGCCTTATGGACAGGACTACTAACATGACCCTGGATAACTTACATAGGTATCTAAGAGTTAGATAAAGCCTAATGGACAGGACTACTAACCTTACCCTAGATAACTTACATAGGTACCTAAGGGTTAGATAAAGCCTAATGGACAGGACTACTAACATAACCCTAGATTACTTACATAGGTATCTAAGGGTTAGATAAAGCCTTATGGACAGGACTACTAACCTTACACTGGATAACTTACATAGGTACCTAAGGGTTAGATAAAGCCTAATGGACAGGACTACTAACATAACCCTAGATTACTTACATAGGTATCTAAGGGTTAGATAAAGCCTTATGGACAGGACTACTAACCTTACACTGGATAACTTACATAGGTACCTAAGGGTTAGATAAAGCCTAATGGACAGGACTACTAACATAACCCTAGATTACTTACATAGGTATCTAAGGGTTAGATAAAGCCTGATGGACAGGACTACTAACCTTACACTGGATAACTTTTATAGGTACCCAAGGGTTAGATAAAGCCTAATGGACAGGAGTAGTTACCTGACCCTGGATAACTTACATAGGTATCTAAGAGTTAGATAAAGCCTTATGGACAGGTTTACTAACCTTACCCTAGAAAACTTAAATATGTATCTAAGGATTAGATAAAGCTTAATGGACAGGACTACTAAATTTACCCTAGATAAGTTACATAGGTACCTACGGGTTAATAAAGCCTAATGGACAGGACTACTAACATGACCCCTAGATAACTAACATAGGTACCTAAGGGTTAGATAAAGCCTGATGGACAGGACTAAAATCACCCTAGAATACTTACATATTTACTTAAGGGTTAGATAAATCCTAATTGACAGGACTACTAACATGACCCTTAGATAACTTACAAAGGTACCTATAAGGGTTTGATAAAGCCTAATGGACAGGACTACTAACCTGACCCTTGATAACTTAAATAAGTATCTAAGGTTTAGATAAAGCCTAAAAGACAGGACTACTAACATGACCCTTAGATAACTTACATAGGTACCTAAGGGTTGGATAAAGCCTGATGGACAGGACTACTAGCCTTAACCTAGATAACTTACATAGGTACCTAAGGGTTAGATAAAGCCTTATGGACAGGACTACTAACCTTACCCTAGATAACTTACATAGGTACCTAAAAGGGTTTGATAAAGCCTAATAGACAAGACTACTAAACTGACCCTAGATAACTTCAATAGGTATCTAAGGGTTAGATAAAGCCTGATGGACAGGACTACTAGCCTTAACCTAGATAACTTACATAGGTACCTAAAAGGGTTTGATAAAGCCTTATGGTCAGGAGTACTAACCTTACCCTAGATTACTTACATAGGTACCTAAGGCTTAGATAAAGCCTTATGGACAGGACTACTAACCATACCCTAGATAACTTACATAGGTACCTAAAAGGGTTTGATAAAGCCTAATAGACAAGACTACTAAACTGACCCTAGATAACTTCAATAGGTATCTAAGGGTTAGATAACGCCTAATGGACAGGACTACTAACATTACCCTAGATAACTTACATAGGTATCTAAGGGTTAGATAAAGACTTATGGACTAAGTTACATAGGTACCTAAGGGTAAGATAAAGCCTAATAGACAGGGCTACTAACCTTACCCTAGATTACTTACATAGTTACCTATGGGTTAGATAAAGCCTTATGGACAGGACTACTAACCTTACCCTAGATAACTTACATAGGTACCTAAGGGTTAGATAAAGCCTAATGGACAGGGCTACTAACATGACCTTAGATTACTTACAAAGGTATCTAAGGGTTAGATAAAGCCTAAATGATAGGACTACTAACCTGACCCTACATAACGTACAAAGGAATCTAAGGGTTAGATAAAGCCTTATGGTCAGGACTACCAACTTTTCCTAGATAACTCACATAGGTACCCAAGGGTTAGATAAAGCCTACTAGACAGGACTACTAACCTAACCCTAGATAACTTACAAAGGTTCCTAAGGGTAAGATAAAGCCTAATGGATATGACTACTAACCTGACTCTAGATAACTTAAATAGGTATCTAAGGGTTAGATAAAGCCTAATGGACAGGGCTACTAACCTTACCCTAGATTACTTACATAGGTATCTAAGTTTTAGATAAAGCCTTATGGACAGGACTACTAACCTGACCCTAGATAACTTACATAGGTACCTAAGGGTTAGATAAAGCCTAATGGACAGGGCTACTAAGATTACCCTAAATTACTTACATAGGTATCTAAGGGTTAGATAAAGCCTTAATGATAGTACTGCTAACCTGACCCTAGATAACTTACATAGGTATCTAAGGGTTAGATAAAGCCTTACAGTCAGGACTACTAACCTTACCCTTGATATATTACATAGGTACCCAAGTGTTAGATAAAGCCTAATAGACAGGACTACTACCCTTACCCTAGATAACTTACATAGGTACATAAGGGTAAGATAAAGCCTAATGGACATGACTACTAACTGACCCTAGATAACTTACATAGGTACCCAAGGGTAAGATAAAGCCTAATGGACATGACTACTAACCTGACCCTAGATAACTTAAATAGGTACCTAAGTGTTAGATAAAGCCTAATGGACAGGAATACTAACATTACCCTAGATAACTTACTTAGGTATCTAAGGGTTAGATAAAGCCTAATGGACAGGACTACTAACCTTACCCTAGATAACTTACATAGGTACCCAAGGATTAGATAAAGCCTTATGGACAGGACTACTAACATGACCCTGGATAACTTACATAGGTATCTAAGAGTTAGATAAAGCCTTATGGACAGGACTACTAACCTTACCCTAGATAACTTAAATAGGTATATAAGGGTTAGATAAAGCCTAATGGACAAGACTACTAACATGACCCTGGATAACTTATATAGGTATCTAAGGGTTAGATAAAGCCTAATAGACAGGACTACTAACCTGACCCTAGATAACTTAAATAGGTATATAAGGGTTAGATAAAGCCTAATGGACAGGACTACTAACCTTACCCTAGATAACTTACATAGGTATCTAAGGGTTAGATAAAGCCTAATGGACAGGAGTACTAACCTTACACTGGATAACTTACATAGGTATCTAAGGGTTAGATAAAGCCTAATGGACAGGACTACTAACCTTACCCTAGATAACTTACATAGGTACCCAAGGATTAGATAAAGCCTTATGGACAGGACTACTAACATGACCCTGGATAACTTACATAGGTATCTAAGAGTTAGATAAAGCCTTATGGACAGGACTACTAACCTTACCCTAGATAACTTAAATAGGTATATAAGGGTTAGATAAAGCCTAATGGACAGGACTACTAACATGACCCTGGATAACTTACATAGGTATCTAAGGGTTAGATAAAGCCTAATAGACAGGACTACTAACCTGACCCTAGATAACTTAAATAGGTATATAAGGGTTAGATAAAGCCTAATTGACAGGACTACTAACCTTACCCTAGATAACTTACATAGGTATCTAAGGGTTAGATAAAGCCTAATGGACAGGAGTACTAACCTTACACTGGATAACTTACATAGGTCCCTAAGTGTTCCATAAAGCCTAATAGACAGGACTACTAACCTTACCCTAGATAACTTACATAGGTACCTAAGGGTTAGATAAAGCCTAATGGACAGGACTACTAACCTTACACTAGATAACTTACATAGGTATCTAAGGGTTAGATAAAGCCTAATGGACATGACTACTAACCTGACCCTAGATAAGTTACATAGGTACCTAAGGGTTAGATAAAGCCTAATGGACATGACTACTAACCTGACCCAAGATAACTTACATAGGTACCTAAAGGTTAGATAAAGCCTTATGGATAGGACTACTTACATTACCTTAGATAACTAACATAGGTATCTAAGGTTAGATAAAGCCTAATGGATAGGACTGCTAACATTATCCTAGATAAGTTACATAGGTACCTAAGGGTTAGATAAAGCCTAATGGACAGGACTACTAACATTACCCTAGATAAGTTACATAGGTACCTAAGGGTTAGATAAAGCCTAATGGACAGGACTACTAACATTACCCTAGATAAGTTACATAGGTACCTAAGTGTTAGATAAAGCCTAATGGACAGGACTACTAACATTACCCTAGATAAGTTACATAGGTACCTAAGGGTTAGATAAAGCCTAATGGATAGGACTACTAACATTACCTTAGATAACTAACATAGGTACCTAAGTGTTAGATAAAGCCTAATGGACAGGACCACTAACCTTACCCTAGATAAGTTACATAGGTACCTAAGGGTTAGATAAAGCCTAATGGACAGGACTACTAACCTTACCCTAGATAACTTACATAGGTACCTAAGGGTTAGATAAAGCCTAATTGATAGGACTACTAACCTGACCCAAGATAACTTACATAGGTACCTAAGGGTTAGATAAAGCCTTATGGACAGGACTACTAACCTAACCCTAGATAACTAACATAGGTACCTAAGTGTTAGATAAAGCCTAATGGACAGGACTACTAACATTACCCTAGATAAGTTACTTAGGTATCTAAGGGTTAGATAAAGCCTAATGGACAGGACTACTAACCTTCCCCTAGATAAGTTACATAGGTACCTAAGGGTTAGATAAAGCCTAATGGACATGACTACTAACTGACCCTAGATAACTTACATAGGAACACAAGGGTTAGATGAAGCCTAATGGACAGGACTACTAACCTGACCCAAGATACATGTAACTTACATAGGTACCCATTGTTCCAGCTAGAAAACAAAAAGGGTAGGGCGCCAGGTAGGAGGGCACATCATGCACACGCAGAGGGCAAGGGTGGGCACATTTAAAGGGGCGAGGTAAGCAAGGGAGGGCACATTTTTGCATTATGTAGTCAAAGGAGAGTATATTTTACAAGGCATAAGCTTTTTTTTGCAAATAAGGCACTTTACTTCTTTTTCAGTGCATCTTCAATAACTAAATTAAAGTACAAACATAATCAAAATTTCACAAGTTTTATTATTTCAGTCTGTAATACATGTACTTGCTATGCACTTTTGCCTGAGACTACTTTCCTATAGTGCATAAATGTTATGCTGCAACTGTCTCTGTCATCCCCTGTACACTGTACAATGAGACCAGAGACCTTGGTTTTCTGTTTTTTGTGTTACCAGTTTTGGAGACTTCGGTAGTCATCTGCGTAATATTACTTATTTGGTCAGTTACAGACCGTCTACGGAGATATGTCGGGTTGGTAAAATCTATGGAAGGCTCGGCTTCGCCTCGCCTTCCATAGATTTTACCAACCCGACATATCTCCGTAGACGGTCTGTAACTGACCAAATAAGTGTTTTATTTTGCCGAGGACCCCTTCATCACAAATTTCCCTTACCTAGTGTGTCACTTCCCAGGTATTCAACCTACATAAACGAGTCATCAGCTAAAAATAGATTACGTGTAGTCTGAGCTATATAAACAATATTTTTTACCTCTTTCCAAAAGCATCGGCGGTTCAGTGGTAGAATGCTCGCCTGCCACGCGGGCGGCCCGGGTTCGATTCCCGGCCGCTGCAGTTTTCATATTAACGTCCGCCATCTTGGATTTCCCACTTCGAATTTTTGTCTACTGACGGTCTATAAGAAAGTCTATAGAGTTATAGACCGCTTCCACGTGACGGGCTCTATCCAATCAGTTTTCGACATTCTAGTCCAAGGCGAAATAACAATGTATATGCATCTATGTTTATTATCTTTTATCTGTTTATGGTCACGATTTTTTTGTGTATTGAATATCTTTAAACAAAATGTTGACGCTGACAGACCGTTAATTACGTCGGTACGTGTTTTGTGAGAGCAATTTCCGCGGTCAAAAAGACATATTGGTTCTACACGTACATGTATTTAGTGCATTAAAAAATAGGTTAATAAAATATATAAAAAATAGACCAAGAAGACGGATAGATAAACTTATCGCTGATTTTTAAACGGACCCACGCAAATACTCGTATATAATAGTTGTCCGTTTTAGCTTGGGAATTTAGGTTTTGAGACGGAAAGCATGGATACAATGTACGTGTAAAATGTCATCATTATCATCAGAAATAAAATAGGATAAATTCATCAAGGCGGATTCATGTGTATTGATGTCGCGAGTCGTTGCTAACGACTTGAGGCTATATTGGCGCAACTTAACAATGAAGTTATAGATTGCTTTGCAATTTTTGACTTTTCATTCTCAATCTTTGCTAACGTTTTCTGGAAGTCATGCTATTAGTTGTTGTGCACTGTGCGGTCAACTTAAAATGTCAAAATATGAAGTGAAAATTTGTTTGAGAAATAAATCTCTCGCGCAATCGATTAAACCTATATCTTCCAGTTGTACAAGTATACAAAAATTTAATCAAAACATCTTAATTAGGTAGTCGTTTGTACTAATCGTAAATGTGCTAAATGATTGTACAAACAATTCAATTAAGCAAAGTACATGTTTAAGACGGTAATGCATTAATTACCACAAACGGACAACATAATCGAAACTTGAAGGGCGGATCAAGAAGGGCAACAAGAGGAAAACAGGAGGGCATCAAGGGCGCAACAAAAGGGCATCAAGGGCGCAAGGGAGGGCATCAAGGGCGCGAGGAAGGGCATCAAGGGCGCGGCGCCCTTCTATTTTGGCATAGCGGGAACATTGGGTACCTAAGGGTTAGATAAAGCCTTATGGATAGGACTACTAACATTACCCTAGATAAGTTACATAGGTATCTAAGGGTTAGATAAAGCCTAATGGGCAGGACTACTAACCTTACCCTAGATAACTTACATAGATACATAAGGGTTAGATAAAGCCTAATGGACAGGACTACTAACCTTACCCTAGATAACTTACATAGATACATAAGGGTTAGATAAAGCCTAATGGACAGGACTACTAACCTGACTCTAGATAACTGACACAAATAATTATTCGGGCCAAAATTCGTCTCTATTTGGGGACAAATTCTGTAATAATTATTTGGGCCAAAATTTATCTCTATATAGGGAATAATTCTGGCACGAATAATAATTCGGGCCAAAATTTATCTCTGTATAGAGGTTTCTTAAAAACGAAATAAACCTTATTTGAATTTTTATTTCATTTTATTTATACTTTTATCTGTCACCAATATAGCAGTATGACGATTTAAAGCGCTTTTAAAATGACTAAGATTTATAGTCTGTTTTATTCTTAGTCAGTTTATATAAGCAATGTCTTCAGCATGTAAAAAAATTATTCAGGCCGCGGCACGAATAGTAGGATCATGCCCGTGTGCACTGGCTAATCTCATTTGAGATTCATGAGCGTGTATATTTGATATGCCGCTGTTTACTACTAAACAGCAGCATAGCAAATAGACACGTGCATGAATCTCAAACAAGATTATGCACTAGCACAAGGCTGTTTGGTAAAAAATATTGCGAAATTAGTGTTTTGACTTCCCAAGAAATGAAGTTCTCATCTTTATTGGTGGATTCAGAGAAAATTATGATTGCCTGGTGGGTTAATAGACCAGTGTTTGGTCCGGCGCCAGAGCTGGACCATTTAGAAATGGTTTTACTTCCACTGCACATACTCTGAAGAGGTGGCATACGGGCAATCACACAGTTTCTTGAATCCATTTCCAATGGAAGCAAGTATGCACATGATTCTAAGCTGTTGACGGAAATGTCCAACTGCATAAGATAACGTCATGTTTATTTTTAATTGGAGGATTTTAAATAGGTTCCTTTAGCACGTTAATTTCAAAATATGCAGGAATGTTCCATTCATACGTTCATTTAAATACAGCAAGTTCACGCATACAGCGATATATATATAGAACAGGTCACGTACACATGCAAAGTAGCACCAATCGATAATATTGTGAGTTATAAACTTGAAAATCGTTGTTTTTCTTGAAACAACGTATTGCCTATCTTATTACTATATTAGTAAAGTATCTAAGCAAACATCTTTGATTTTCATTTTAATAACTGCAACAGTTACTGGTTCAATTACATGTGTACCTGAAATAACTGAAGATGTGCATAGTAAC
Organism: Pinctada imbricata; assembly: GCA_033119305.1. NCBI lineage: Eukaryota > Metazoa > Mollusca > Bivalvia > Pterioida > Pteriidae > Pinctada > Pinctada imbricata. The sequence continues at coordinate 63,898,687 of VSWD01000005.1, read as the reverse complement.
CCCCCTAGTCCGACTTGCAGACTTACGACGGTGTTATCTGTTTTTTCGTCTTCGGTCTGACTGCTATGCATAGGGAAAACATGAGAATTTCGGTGCAAAAAAAAATCGGCAAGTCCTCCCTTTTTTGACAAATTCCAGTCTCTTCAACCAAAAAATAACTCGCCCAGTCCTCCTGCCCCTAAAAAATCCCCTCTAAGCCTGGTTTCACCTCTTCTTCTCTTCCGATTTTCCTCTGATCGACAACAATTTGCCATGCGCACAGAGGTGAAACCAGGCCTAGAGGGGATATTTTAGGGGCAGGAGGACTGGGCGACTTATTTTTTGGTTGAAGAGACTGGAATTTGTCAAAAACAAAGGACGACTTGCAAAAAAAATTTTCACACCGAAATTCTCAAGTTTTGCCTATGCATAGCAGTCAGACCGAAGACGAAAAAACAGGTAACACCGTCGTAGGTCTGCAAGTCGGACTATAACCCCCCCCCCCCCCCACTCTTCCGTGAAAATGACTGGTTACTTGCCTCTTCAAAATGATTGCTAATGCCGGACAAGCTTTTTTAAAAAAGCTAATACTTGTTTACACCTATTTTCAAGAAAGGCATTTTCTTTCTAGTTTCGTTTTAGATTTCAAACCGCGCGCGCATCTTCGATCTCGAAATAAGAGCTGGTTGATTTTTTTTTATTAAAAAAATAAGAGGAAAGGAAATTTTGATGAAAGAAAAGGTGTGGAGCTTTATCACACTCTGCTTTATAACTTTGGTGAGGGGAAATTTCACTAAGTTCCACTCTTTCGATTTGAAACTAAGCCTTATAACTAAAGTGGTTTGTTTTGCTAGTGAAGCCAACTTAGTAAATTTGTTTCAGTGAATGGCGAGCTGAAAAATTTTGGATTTTGCACTTATATATGGGCCAGAATGTTTATTTCTGCAGCAAAGAGGGTCAGATTATTTATTTTCAACATTTTCTGGGCCAAAATATTTATTTCCAAAAACTGCCAGCCCCCCCCCCTCCCTCAGGATTAAATGGTCGTCCCCTTAGGGTGTATGTCCAGAAATACTGCGCAAGATATTGCGCAGAAGAATTAGGGAGTATTTCCAGTAATACACTGCTATAGATATTGTGCAAGATTAAAGGAGTATGTCCAGAAATACACAGCTAGATATTGCGCAGTAGAATTAGGGGTATGTCCAGAAATAAACCGCAAGATATTGCGCAAAAGATTCAGGGAGTAATATATGTCCAGAAATATACCGCTAGATATTGCGCAGTAGAATTAGAGAGTATGCCCAGAAATAAACCGCAAGATATTGCGCAAAAGATTTAGGAAGTATGTCCAGAAATACACCACTAGATATTGCGCAGTAGAATAAGGGAGTTTGTCCAGAAATACTGCGCAAGATATTGCGCAGAAGAATTAGGGAGTATGTCCAGAAATAAGCCGTAAGATATTGCGCAGAAGAATTAGGGAGAATGTCAAGAAATACACCACTAGATATTGCGCAGTAGAATTAGAGAGTATGCCCAGAAATACACCGCTAGATATTGCGCAGAAGAATTGGGTAGTATGTCCAGAAATACACCGCTAGATATTGCGCAAGATTAAAGGAGTATGTCCAGAGATACATCTGGAAATAAGAAATAAGCCGCAAGATATTGCGCAGAAGAAATAGGGAGTATGTCAAGAAATACACCGCTAGATATTGCGCAGAAGTATTAGTATGATAAAAAATAAACCGCAAGATAATGCGCAAAATTTAAGGAGTATGTCCAGAAATACTGCGCAAGATACTGCGCAGAAGAATTATGGAGTATGTCCAGAAATACTGCGCAAGATATTGTGCAGAAGAATTAGGGAGAATGTCAAGAAATACACCGCTAGATATTGCGCAGTAGAATTGGGTAGTATGTCCAGAAATACACCGCTAGATATTGCGCAAGATTAAAGGAGTATGTCCAGAGATACACCGCTAGATATTGCGCAGAAGAATTGGGTAGTATGTCCAGAAATATACCGCTAGATATTGCGCAAGATTAAAGGAGTATGTCCAGAGATACACCGCTAGATATTGCGCAGAAGAATTGGGTAGTATGTCCAGAAATATACCGCTAGATATTGCGCAAGATTAAAGGAGTATGTCCAGAGATACACCTGAAAATAAGAAATAAGCCGCAAGATATTGCGCAGAAGAATTAGGGAGTATGTCAAGAAATACACCGCTAGATATTGCGCAGAAGTATAAGTATGATAAAAAATAAACCGCAAGATAATGCGCAAAATTTAAGGAGTATATCCAGAAATACTGCGCAAGATACTGCGCAGAAGAATTAGTATGATAAAAAATAAGCCGCAAGATATTGCGCAAAATTTAAGGAGTATCCAGAAATACACCGCTAGATATTGCGCAGAAGTATGAGTATGACCAGAAATAAACCGCAAGATATTGCGCAAAATTTAAGGAGTATGTCCAGAAATACACCGCTAGATATTGCGCAGAAGTATTAGTATGATAAAAAATAAGCCGCAAGATATTGCGCAAAATTTAAGGAGTATGTCCAGAAATACACTGCTAGATATTGCGCAGAAGTATGAGTATGACCAGAAATAAACCGCAAGATATTGCGCAAAATTTAAGGAGTATGTCCAGAAATACACCGCTAGATATTGCGCAGAAGTACAAGTATGACTAGAAATAAACCGCAAGATATTGCGCAAAATTGAAGGAGTATGTCCAGAAATAAACCGCTAGATATTGCAGTTTAGGATGAGTATGACCAGAAATAAACCGCAAGATATTGCGCAAAATTTAAGGAGTAGGTCCAGAAATACACCGCTAGATATTGCGCAGAAGTATTAGTATGATAAAAAATAAGCCGCAAGATATTGCGCAAAATTTAAGGAGTATGTCGAGAAATACACCGCTAGATATTGCGCAGAAGTATGAGTATGACCAGAAATAAACCGCAAGATATTGCACAAAATTTATGGAGTATGTCCAGAAATAAACCGCTAGATATTGCGCAGCAGTATGAGTATGACTAGAAATAAACAGCAATATATTGCCAAAATTTAAGGAGTATGTCCAGAAATAAACCGCTAGATATTGCGAAGAAGTATGAGTATGACCAGAAATAAACCGCAAGATATTGCACAAAATTTAAGGAGTAGGTCTGAAATACACCGCTAGATATTGCGCAGAAGTATTAGTATAACCAGAAATAAACCGCAAGATATTGTGCAAAATTAAAGGAGTATGTCCAGAAATACACCGCTAGATATTGCGCAGAAGTATGAGTATGACCAGAAATAAACCGCAAGATATTGCGCAAAATTTAAGGAGTATGTCCAGAAATACACCGCTAGATATTGCGCAAAAAAATTAGTATGACCAAAGATAAACCGCAATATATTGTGCTCCAGAAATACTGCGCAAGATATTGCGAAGAAGTATCTAGGGTCAGGTTAGTAGTCCTATACTTTATGCTTTATCAAACCCTTAAATACCTATGTAAGTAATCTAGGGTAATGTTAGTAATATACCGCTAGATATTGCGCAGAAGAATTACATGGAGTTTTTTCCACCCTCCTTCCCTATCTATCTTCTTTTGATTTCCCACCCTCCTTCCCAATCTATCTTCTTTTGATTTCCCCACCCACACCTCCCTCTTCAGTTACTCAGATATTTTCGTGATTTCTTACATGAAGTATGAACCCACAAATTAAGATGTTCAAAATTACCATGCTGTGGTGAATGTTTCGGGGGGTGGAACTTATTTGTTATTTCATAAAACATTTCTAGGGCTTGAAAACTTCATAAAAATTCAAAGCAAAATATTTTTTCTCCCGGAAAAACCCAAGCATCCCCCCTCAGAAAATATTGAAAAATATTGAGCCAAAAATTTCGAAACTCACGAAACGAGCCAAACATTTCTCATGTGTTTCTAGAGATTGAAAACTTCATCAAAATTCAATGCAAAATATTTTTTTTCTCGAAAAAACCCAAGAAACACAAGACAGAGAGCAGTAAATCTTATTTATGTCAAGAGAGCAAGAACAGAATATTTTAGAAGATCTTTTTTCATTTCGGGTGCATCTGTATGGAACTCTTTACCTGATTTTATTAGAAACTTTACAACATTGTCATCTTTTGAAAACGGGTATCTGAAGCATTACGTTGACTCTTGAATTACTATATTGATGTTGTTTTACAGGTATGTATTTTTGTAAATGAACTGTGATATTTAGGTTTTATTTCATTAAGGTGATATAATGGACTTAATTTACTTCATATGTACATATTTTAAAGACAGGATCACATTGTAAACTAGTTCATTTTGTAGCTAAATGTGCTATCCTGTATAAAAAAGGAAATAAATAAATAAATAAAGCACCACCCCCTCAGAAAATAGACCGTGTCTTACCATTGTTCAGGAACTATTTGTTCAGTAAATGCAAAGCAAGTCATTCGACGTGAAACCACCATGAGAATACTGAAGACTAGTAGCTTGTGTTCATCCTATTAAGTTTTTTTATCGTATCGTGTAAGACATTCTGTTTGTTCCACACATTACTTTACCCTTTGTAAGAATTCTTAGTTTTGGGGTGAAAAAGTAGGAATAGTAGGAGGATTTTAAGAAAAAGTAGGAAAAATAGGTTCAAAACAAAAAGTAGAAAAGTAGGTCCAATAGAAAGCCTGTTTAATGTATGCAACAAATAATAAGATAGCTAAACCTTGCACAATTTACTTTTAAAACGGTTGATTAGTAATTTTTTTAACCTTACTCGATCAAATAACTATCAAATGAATAGTTAAGTTTTATGAAATAACAAATAAGTTCCACCCCTCCCCCCCGGTCAAACGTCGCACAGTCCAAAATTAAAAAAAAAGATATATATATATCAATATTCACCATAGCATGAAAATTTCGAACATCTTAATTTGTGGCGAGGTTGTTGAAGAGGCGTCCATGATTCTTCGAACACGGTATGGGATGTCAAAGAACAGCTGCGTCATATTATATTAATAAATCAGTTCAAGGTCGGTATTGATATGTAAAAATATAAGTCAAAGGTTTAAGTGTAAACTGTACATGTACATTTTCCGGAAAATGTACATGTACATACAGCAACTAAGGTTTAAGTGTAAACTGTACATGTACATTTTTCGGAAAATGTACATGTACATACAGCAACTAAGGTTTAAGTGTATAATGTACATGTACATTTCTTGAAAAATGTACATGTACAGTGACAAAAATTGCAAGTGAGAAGTACTGGCTGCTATCGGCCATCGTACAATTTACATATTCATCTGTGTTGCTTTGGTCCCTACGTTTTGTTGTCTTGTGGTCATCATACAGTGATAAGGTTATTGTACACTACGTTGATGCGTTCTTCGAGACTTTTGGGTACCAGGAATGTGGTAGGGTTATGCGTACGTAATCCGGATGACCACACCATTTGCTTTTGGCGTGACAGAAGGCCCGTCCCAAGTCGTCAACTATTGCCCATTGGTTTCGTTGGCTTATATGTAGCCTTTTGTGCTTTATGTTTCTTTACGTCTTAAATAAATCAGAAATAAAGAAAATCCAAATTATTCCACTTGAGGAACGAAAGTAGCTGTCGAAACGAAGAAGACAGAGATAGACGGTCTGACATGAAGATATTAGCATATGATATGACAATGTGAAGGACCTTGCACCAATTGGTGGTAAACCCGCCCAGATAGCAAGATCTCCTCCAGGGTTACTAAAACTATTCTAAGGTATAAATATATATTTTTAATTAGAAAAACTTAAAATCTATGATATCTACACAATATCACCCACTTGGCATTTATTCGAAATCGAAGTAACACGGGGTCCGCCATTTAGAGTCTGTGGTATTACGTTATAAAAATCAATAAAATGAGATGAAAATGAGAAAATAGTTTTAATCTGACTTGTATTATTAAGTTATACATTAAGAGATTTTTAAATAATGAACGGTAGAATTATTGTTCTTCAAAAACTAGTATTTCTTTTCCGTACTGAGAACTGCATTTTTGGTTCATTACTATATTATTTCCAAATAATTTTGTGTACACGAATCTAATAAGATGCATTTTGATCGTCAGAAAATGGCGAAATACACCTTCATACCCCATATGAACACGATAAAGTACCGGCATGAGTCGGAACTACTTCCATCAAAATCATTTATTATGTTGCTAAGATCGGCTTTCGAATGATAATTATGCAAAGTAAAATAGTTTTGTTAACAGTAGCCCTTAAATATAAATACGATTGCTATTCCGACATCACGTTTAAGTTTTGCATGTAGGGAGAATTTACCAACGTTCAAATACATTTTACGCAGTAACAGGCAAAAAGTGCGAAGTGCATGCAAATAAGAATAACCGATATTTAGAATAAATGTAAATATAAGTAATGACTGTCTTATTTTGGTGTTCATGAGTGTACACGCGCAAATTTTCCGAGAATCGACGTGACCAACCAGAATTATACACCCCTGAACACCAAAAGTAAGCAGTCATTTCTTAATTAAAACAATTTTCAGTTGCCAGATTGCGTACTTTACCGATGACATTGACATACTGGTTTCGAAGGTATCCATGGCAACGCAGTATCTGAATCTGGCTTATTTCATGGTCTCAAAAGTGCTATAAATAGAGTGACTCCGTTACCATGGCAACCAGAGGTCAAATTAACCGAAAAGTATTATTTTCATCGTCAGTACTTAATATATACCCATTATACTGTAAATCATCAAAGTCCATGGCATGCCGTGCCGCTCGATTTTGGTCCTTACAGAGAATGGCTATTAAGATTTATGTAACAAAATGCATTTTTTGGGTTTATTTTTGTATATTTATGTGACGTTTTTAGACATTATACCCCCTACCTATTCAAGCCGTTATTGATCTTGACATCAATTTTTGGCCGGATTGCGAAGCAAAATCCGGTCTATAAAATGGCGAAGTCCGTTTGTCTGTCTGTCTGTCCGTCCGTCCGTCAGTGCGTCAACATTTTGGTTAAAGTGTTGCGTTTAAGTCCGTTGAGAGAAACTGTTTTGAGGAGCAACTTGAAACTTGACATGGTGATAGACCATGATGAGACGAATCAAACACAGCAACAAAATTTGACCTATTGACCTTGACCTTGGAGTTTGACCTACTTTTGAACAACTTTAACCTTGGCCATAGCTTTTGAATGGTAAGTGATAGGGCTTTCATATTTCACTTGTGTATTTCTTGTGTCAAGACCTTTCCATGGATACCAAAAATTTATACCTTGTGACCATCACCTTGGAGTTTGACCTACTTTTGAAAAACTTTAACCGTGGCCATTATTTTTTGAATGGTAAATGATAGGGCTTTTATATTTCACATATGTATTCCTTGTCACAAGACCTCACCATGGATACCGAAAGTTTTGCCCTTGTGACCTTGACTTTGGAAATTGACCTACTTTAAAAAAAATTCTGGGCAATATTTCATGAACTATAAAGGCTATGGCTTTGAAATTTCACATGCAGAATCTTTATGACCAGACCTTTCATTTGATATCATGAGTTTTGACCTAGTGACCTTGACATTGAACTCTGACCTACTTTTGAATTATAAGTGGTAGGGTTTTGATATTTCACATATAGATTCCTCATGACCAGAGCTTCAATTTGATATCATGACTTTTGACCTAGTGACCTTGACATTGACCTTCTTTTAAACTAAGAGGTAGGGTTTTGATATTTCACATGTAGATTTTTCATGACCAGACCTTTCATTTGATATCATGACTTTTGATCAAATGACCTTGACATTGACCTTTGACCTACTTTTAAACTATAAGAGTTAGGGTTTTGATATTTCACGTATAGATTCCTTATGACGAGATCTTTCATTTGATATCATGACTTTTGACCAAGTGACCTTGACTTTCTTTTAAATTTAAAAGGTAGGATTTTGATATTTCAGTTGTAGAATCCTCATGACCAGACCTTTCATTTGATATCATGGCTTTTGATCAAATGACCTTGACATTGACCTTTTACCTACTTTTGAACTATACGGGATAGGGCTTTGATACATGTATTTCACATTTAGATTCCTTATGACTGTAGCTTTTTTTCATTGCGCAAAAGTATTAATGACCTTTGACCTTTCTGTCTGCGCAAAAATGAATACGTCATCTAATGCAAACACTTCTCAATAAAGGCTTTACCGCCTTTAGCAGTTTATGGTTTATTTAAAATAAAATACTTGTGAGAAATCTTCTAATACATCATATTTTAATCCTGAACAACCTTTACCTTCAAAGGAAGGACAGCGCAGGAGAAATAATCGAATATTTTACGGTTTTATATGTAGTTCAATCGGGTAACACTTTCTTCAAGCGGTAACAGTTGTTTAAATGTCTTCAAATTCATAGCATCATTTAAGAACAGATGGACCAGACATGCACGTTTCGGTTAATTAACCCTCGCCAGTGGTCCTCAATCAATTTCAACTTGGTTACAGTTTGTTCACACGGGAAAAGGTTTGTTCTAGCGAGATACAGTTTGTTCAGGCTGGTAACAGTTTGTTTTAGCGGGTAACAGATTATTCCAGCAGGAAACAGTATGTTCAGATGGATAACAGCTTGTTCAAATGGGTAACAGTTTGTTCGTGTCATTTTGTGTGCGTTATATTGTTCGTTGATATAAAATAATATTTATTTTTCAGTGAAATCCTAAAGTACACTTGCATTAGTCACTGAAGACTTAAACCCTTCTACATTCATCACAGTACCAAGAAATTTAAAGTGTCACTTGTCCCATCTTTTCTGAACAAGTGTATACATAATACCTTACTCCCACATGTCGGATTCCATATATACAAGATCAGAGTCTTGTCTTGTTTTTGTCGATCGATTTGATATGCATTGCATTTGTCGTATAGAGTAAAAGTGACACTGGTCAATTCTTCATTTTGTGTCAAAGAGAGTTCATTAACAATTTTATATGTATTAATACTGTATTAAGGGAAATGTTATGATCAGCATTATTTGCCGCCTCATACATCACGCCATAGGACTCTTATAACTACTTGAAAATTATCTACATACTTAATTCTCATAATAATTATACATGTATTGAGTAACGAATGCACCAGCACCTTAAGTGGCTATATTTAATACGAAGGTCACACAAAACCGTTCTATTTCCGATATGCTCACAAGAGACCTTTCGTACGGTGTTCCGTTAGGGACATCGCTTCTTCGAGCTTGAAATGGATACGCGAAATTACAATGCAAAGAAGCGAAGTTACAATGCGAAGAAGCGAAGTTACAATGGAAGCACATTACTTCGTAACTTCGCTTCTTCGCATCGTAACTTCGCCTCTTCGCATTTTAACTTCGCTTCTTCGCATCGTAACTTCGCTACCTCGCAGCTTCACTTCTTTGTTCTTCGCGTCAAAATTTGTTTACGCGAAGAAGCGAAGAAGCAATGTCCCTAATGGAACACCGTACTTTCGACTGAACCCCAGTATACAATTCATTGCAATTTTGGTGTATTGTTTTATTGCAGTATCTGCTGAAGTAAATGAACAAAAAGGAAGTAAAATGGGTAAAACTTATTGAAACATTTGATAAAGGGGTTGGAAAGCTGACAGGCATCAACAAATGGCTTTCTATAATCTTTGTAATGGTGTTTGGGAATTTCATGCACTAGCAGTATATTGACCAAAGTTGAACACTATAGATGTTCGGGTCAATAGGTCAAGGTCATGGTTTTAAATTTCTAGTTTACAGCGATTCCTTGCCGCTAAAGCACTCACAACAGCAAAATACCAGAACTAGGAAATAAATTAACATTAAAATCTGTGTACGTGGACGATAGGAACCAACACAAACCTGTTGACCTTGTCTTGTGACCTTCAGCATATTGTCCTTGGCCTGTGACTTCATACTATTAATTTTACTTTGCCTTATGTCCTTCAGACTACTGCCTGAACTTGCAATGTGGCGGCCTTCAGACTATTGACATTGTCTCATGACCTTCAGACTATTGTCCTTGGCTTGTGACTTCAAACTATTTACTTTGCCTTGTGTCTTTCAGACCATTGTCCTTATCTTGTGACCTTCAGACTATTGTCCTTATCTTGTGACCTTCAGACTATTGACATTGCCTTGTGACCTTCAGACTTTTGTCCTTATCTTGTGACCTTTCAGACTATTGTCTTTATCTTGTGACCTTCAGACTATTGACATTGTCTTGTGACCTTCAAACTATTGTCCTTATCTTGTGACCTTCAGACTATTGACATTGTCTTGTGACCTTCAGACTATTGTTGTCTTTGTTTTCTAGTGACCTCAGCTGGCATCATTTAAACTCGTTTGCCTCAACTTTGGATTGATTATGCGTACTGCCTGAGAAACAAATCATGGAGCTATTATTTATGTCAAATCAGGTTCTTCTGTGTACATTTATATTTTAATTGAATTTTCACATTGTCAATGTCATTTGTTTGAAAGAAACACGCACAAGTCATTGAATCATTTTGATTGTAATTATCATAATTGTGAGCGATGTGGACCATGGCACGCTTGTCTATTCATATAATCTATAAGTGTGCGACATATTGCGATACGCATTTCGTATGGCGATACGATACGAATTTATTGAATGTCGCAATATATCGATCGATATATTGTTACACCCTTTTTCAGCTCAAGAGACGCCGTGTTATATAAGACCTAGAGGTACAGACTATAGAGGTCTACTCAACGTTACAGAAACAGGCAAACAGTGTATGCCGTGGGCGAGCTCAAACCCTCATAGTCACAGGTTTACATATGTCAAGGGACAATTCTGCCGTAACCCTGACAACGAACCACGCACTTGGTGCTATACCACAGATCCGGAAGTCAGATATGAATTTTGTAACGTAACAGCATGCGGTAATCAGATAAATACTCTGGATTTACAAAATATATATTATGTAGTCTGTAAGATTTTCAATTTGCAAGCAATGACATAATCGACACAGGGTTTTAGATGAAAGCGGAAATGAAATCGGACGCATATGATGGAAACTGCACTAAGATGTTCTTCTTTTTCTTTCTCTCTTTCTTTGTTTTTAGCTTTTGCTTTTGTTTTATTTTTTTATAGGGGGGGGGGTTTAAGTAAATTGAATTAGATTGAATCACCTCGTTTTGTTTCACAAGTTTGAAATCGTGTACTGATAGAAACTACGTACGATTTTTTCTGAGTTTTTCTTCCAGACATAATGTTCTTTGAGATTAAGGAAATTATAAGTCTACTTAATTTTTTTAAAATTTTTTTTAGGGGGGGGGGGGTTAAAAAGTGTGTATCCAACTGTTGTAACTTAAATCTTTCCTACAAAATGTCACAAATTCTACGTTATTTCATAAAATCAACTCTATTCAGTCCTCTATATGCTGGTCAAGGAAACAGCCCTTTGAACGTGGGGTTACATGTAAATTCCCTGTTCTCGCTCATATTTCGATGTGTTTCATACATTAATTGCACATTTACCTACCTATATGATGATTTATACAGAGACTACAAACTCTACTTGTTACGAGAACAGCCGTGAGAGACCATACAGTGGAACCATAAACATAACCGTCACGGGGTACCCATGTCAAAGATGGGATTCACAGTCCCCCAACAGACACACCTTCACTGACGTGTCAGAGGAGAATTACTGCCGTACACCTGACGGCGCTGTTGTACCGTGGTGTTACTCCACAAACCCTACAAAAAGGTGGGAGGAGTGCCAGATTGTACCCTGTGGTGAGTACCTCTTACTGTAGATGACAGACTAACATACAAACTTACAGACAGACATAAGGCTAGATTATAGGCGGACATGCGTACAATGGATCGAATAACAGACAGACGGACGAATTTTCTTGCTAAACCAATCGATAGACAGACGGACGTAATGACACATAGACGATATACCGACTGGCACGTGGACGAGTAAACGACCGACGAACAGACAGACAGAGGGTGGATGATAGGCGGATGGACGGACGGTTGATCTAATAGCAGACGGACAGACAAATTGACAAACCACTTAATAGACAGATGGGCGAACTAATGTAAGGTCTCTCAAACAATTGACCGTTCAACAGACGGACGAGTCAACCGTGAACGACTGACTGACCGACCGACAGACGGAGTGATGGATAGACGAACGAACCGACGATTTATCGGTCAAGAGATGAGTATTTCTCTTTTTTAATCTATTTTTACGATGAACTCAGAAATGTGCTTCTGAATGATGTACATATTTTTTTGTATGAATGTTCGAACAAAAACTTACACCATGAAATCATATGTAATAGACTATAATACATTATTATATAACCCGAAATATTTTCTGAAAATCTATATCTTACATTTTCAGAGAAATCAGCTACTGTTTACGGTTGTTATGAAGGCTGGGAGGATTATGGTGGGAACTGTTATAAGATTGAAAAGAATATGTCCACTTGGAGAGAAGCTGACTCGGCGTGTAAGAAAATGGATTCTGAACTAACTTCAATACTTACTGGGGAAGAGCAACAGTTTATTCTTGGTATCATGTCTGCAGGTAAACATATAAGAGTAAATATACATGTGTGTGGAGAATGGAAGTTCAACTGTCATGTCGCCTTTCGCATGTAGCCTGCTTGACTTCAAATATGTGACATTGACCTTATAGATGACCTTGACCCTCATTGGATGTGAGTTTCATCTTGCTTCATACTCCCTACAATTTTGGTGTAAGTATAATCTGATAATGCTTATCAGTCAAGTTCTACACAAAACGTTTATATTGAAATGTGACTACCTGACAGACAGATGGACGGACGCCGTCCAGAGTGATACCAATATATGTCGCTCTTGTGTGTTGCAGGCAACTTACACAAAATTTTTTACCAATTCTGTTGTCAGGGAGTAGTAACCTGCTTTACAAAAATACTTACGATTTTTTTGGGGGGGGGGGGGGGGGTTGTAACTTTTGATAGCTTAGATTTTTGGAACTTTTGATAGCTTAGTACTTCTTATAAACTAAAAATTGCGATGTTTAGTTTCTTAATTTGTATTAAGTATGTAGAGGACAGCATAATCGAAAGTGAAAAAGGTTTTAAGCTTTTATTTGTTGATGAAAGCATTTTGTAAATAAAACAGGCTCCAATTCAGAGGGATTTTTCAATGAATGAAACTGCATGTGCAGGTGTAGATCTTTTCCCTGAAAATAAAGGCCAATCTAACTAGCGAAGAAAAGGGTTAAGTTCGTCCTAGTTGTTGATGTATCTTGCAATCAATTGATCAAGAAATACACAAAGGAAAAAATATAATTTATCTATAGTTTTAATATGAAATTCTACATAAATATAAAATTTAACATGCATATTACATTGCAAAACAATCATCAAAAATAGTGTAATTCACCACTAATTACAAACCATGTACATGAATACATTTCATCAGTTTAAAATATGACACTTTCACTGAAGATCATCGAAAAAAAAAAAAGAGAAATATTTTCTATTCTTCGTTGCATAGATTTGTGTTTCAACACGCGCAAACTCTCTGACTGCAAGAAATGGGCGGATCAAGGAGACTGCGTGAAGGATCCGCTGTTCATGATTCAATATTGTCGCCAGTCATGTGACCATGAAGTCTTCTGCAATACAGATTGCGCAATGGATGCGCACGAGAATTCTGCGCAGTGTGGACGATGGCAGACTTCCGGGGAGTGTGCTCGGAACCCTCTGTGGATGCTGTCACATTGTGCTTATTCTTGTCAAGTTTGCTCAAATGGTAACATCAATTAAACATAAAAAATTTGTCATTTATATCATAAACTTATCTTATTGGTGCGTCTCTAAGGTATCTTAGGAATAATCCGACTTTCCCTTCTTTGTGAAACCATTGCCAATAACAGATGTGCATTTCCATGTCAAGCGCTCTTTGTTGTCGAAATGCGATTATTTCATATCTGAAAAATGATTGAAACAAGTCAAATTGATTTATTATATATGTCGACATATTTGCTAATCCAATGATAATCTAAGAGCAGATTAAATGCTACATACTAAATCACGATTTTAATAGATCTATCTTAAACCGATGGCAAGAAATAAATGGCTATTTCACGTGGAGGTTCAATTTGAAAATAAAAATGCGTTCGTTGAATATTTCAAAATTTTCATGACTTGCATTTATGCGGATTCTGATTTATTTTTCGCCTATTTAATTAATTGCGTAAATTGTCAAGGTTACGAATTTCGTAAATTACAGGACTTGCTATAGATCCGAGTGGTATCGTCAACGTTATCCGTTTTTTTTCGAAAAGATTGGACACAAGTTATCCAACTCTGAATGTCTTCCGCGTAAAACATAATACAACAATAATTTACATGCAAAGAATGAATTTTCTCATTCCACACATGCGCAATTAGCAATAAAGTACTGGGATAGGCACTGGACAGTATTTGTATAGATGCTTATTTTCAGAACAAAATTTAAATTAAAGACTTGTAAATATAGGATAAAAGTGCAATACAGATGGAAAGGAATTATTTCAATCTAAGTGAATGTGTCAATTGAATCAAATGTCTCTTTCTACATTTTCAAGAATCCAGACATTAATATTCAAAGAAAAATGGTTGCAAATAACATGGACGAAATTTCATCTATACAAACGACGAAGATTTCTATCTATTTATGCTGACAGGAGCTGCATGATGTGATACTGTCCTGAAAAGGTCGCATTTTCAGAATCGGAATTTTAATAATTTTTCTTTTCATACAGTCGAGACATGCACTGAATCCCGTCCAAATCTACAGTTCTACTAGATTTACATGTATTTTTCGCTATTTGTGGCTAGAATTTTGGTAAATGTCCATTAAAACGGGGGGGGGGATTTCGTAAGACTTCCCCCTTCCCTACCTTGAGCTACAAATACCACTTTGTCGGAAATTACATATACATGTATATCGATAAACATACTTTGACAGAGCGGGTTTTGTTTAGCATGGGGAATGGTTGGGGTGGAACGAAGCTCGAAATAAAAAAAAATTGTTAGGACTCTTGAACGATGTTTAACGCTTTTTCTGAAATATGATCGGATGAAATACAAAGAAGCTCATATTCAACAAATATGCCACTCCCAATATCAAGAAGGGTTATGGTTGGGGGAGGGGGACTTTTGTCGGCCAGAATATCATTTCCGCATTTTGCAGAGCCGGATTAATTTTTTTTTTGTTAGAGCCGGAATATTTTTTTTCTTTGACCCCCCAGGACCGGATTTGGTTTTTTTTTTTCAATTCTACAGCATAGTTATAATTTTTGTTCGCCGGTCTTTGGTCGGAGCTTTTTTTTCGGGGGGGGGGGGGGGGGGATCAAAAATTCAAACCGGATTTTATTATTGTTATATATTATTATTATTATTATTTGCTGTCTTCCTTTCCCCTCCCTCTTAAATCATGTTAAAAATTAAATGATTTAGGAGTGAAATAAACATGTACGCTGCTTATTTCTACAAATGTATGCGTTGCGTAAATGTATTCAGCAGCAAAGTGGTTTACTCATTCTATGGTCTTCTCGTCCCACGCTCGGAGAAAAAAAAAATGTAAAAAGACCCAAGAAAAAGCGATTGGTTTCAATAAAAGATATATCAAAAATTCTTAATTTGACATAATTCACGAATATTTAATGTTCACGGCGAAATGAAACCGTATTTCATGTTCCGGATTTCAGAATTAGTTTTCACTGATTTATCTTGTCATGAGTAACTTCTCTTTCAAATAGCAATCAACCATAAATGAAATAAATAGTTATATATAGGAAAAATGGAATCAAGCTTATAAATAACCCTCTTACTCGCATTACCAAAGCTTACTGCTGAAATTTTACATTAATTTACTTTTTTTTTCATCGTTTTTGGAATCAAAATTTTAATAAAATGTGATCATTTCACTATTAATGGGGGTCGGTTAATGTGCCCTTAAGAAAATACACTTTTGAACGCATAATAAACAGATGGGTACATTTTTTAAGAAAGAAAAAACAAGGAATAATTATTCTGTTATTTGAATATACACGATACACATGCATATCTTAGAAAAACAACTTACATTATCCATCACTTTGTTTACTGTCCGGGAGTGGGTAGACCCCTTCTACATACATAGTCCCATATCGACAGGACATTTTCCCCGAGAACTCCTGATCTGGTACCCTCCCATCTCCCTGTACTGACGGATCCTCGTAAGGCTTACTGGGGTACTCATCCTCCTCAGGCGGGGAGGAAAGGGTGTGGCTAGGTGTGTGCCAGCGTCTCTGAGCGGAGGTACGGTAGAACGCTATACTGGGTGGGATAGGTGTTTGGTATGCTGGGTGTGGTCCTAGGGTCTGATCTGGTGTCGGGAGGTACTGTGTAGAGGGGGAATATCCCTGTCCCTGAGAGAAATTAAGTTGTCTCCTAGGGGGAGTGTGGTAGGAATGTCCTAAGTTAGGAGTTCCGGTGGTGGGGGAAGGCGCCACATTAACCGTTATTCCGGGATACACCACTGGTGACTGGATCAAATTGTACTGAATATTTCTATATGCATTCTGTACCATCTCTCTCATAATGTCCTTCTGTAACATGTCACTAAGTGCCCGTATGTACGACGTCGCAAGTCGCAAAGTCCGAATTTTAGACATTCTACGATGATACAGATGAAGATGTTGAGGAATACACTTTCTGAGATCGTCTAGGGCTTCGGACATTTTTTTCATCCTCCTCCTTTCCAGATCATTTGCTGACCGTCTCCTTTCTTCCATTTCTTCTTCACTTATATTCAAACTTTCGAATTTCTTGACTCTTTTCTTCTTTCTATCATTAATCTTTTTCCTAATTTCATTTGATTCAGAAGTCAAATCAACAGGTTCTACATCTGATAGTTCCTTATCATCAATTTTTGTCTCAATATCTACCTTTTCCATCGACATTTTTTTTTTCAGAATTTTCAATTCAATTTTTCCATCCAACAAGTTAATTCTTACTTTTATAAATGGTGCGAGATTCAATATATGAGCATCGAACAGAGGTATTCATGTCTGTGAACAAGACCGTTATTGTTGAAATGGGGTTTCTAGGGTTGTAAATTTCCGCTGGACATCGCAGCCCCCCGTCGTGTCACACATTGGCCGAAGAAAAATGACCGTTAGGTTTCATAACGACTTTCTAATTACTTTCACGTCTATATCTGTCTGATGAAGCTAGTCGGTGACTTTTTGATGCATATAGCATCTTGATTTTAATTTCATTTGAAACTGTCCTCAAAGAACAAGGAAGCACATGAGAAGAGGGCCATCTGGATTATAAAGATCTTTACTATTTGGAATCCCTAACATGACTGCCCTTCAAAAGATTTTTAAAGATTCAAAGCGAATACTTAACAAATACTTATTATTCAGGAAAGACCCCACCCGCCTTAATGCAACCCCCTTCATCAGAAAAAAGAAACAAACAAAAACAAAATACAAAAAAGAAAACACCCCGCTCCATACAATAAATAAATCCTTTTTTTATTTTTCATGAATGGCTGTTGGGAAGGGTTTGCTTTTTTCCCATTAGAAACAAATCGTATAATTCGAATTAAGAGATCAAAACTGAAAAAAAAATGTCTTGGTAGTTTATTTCATAGTTTCGGTAGTTGCTATTTTTTTTTTTTTTTTTGGAATAATTTTATTCGTTGGATTAACTTTTTTTCCATCACAAATACATTCTAACAAAGTTTGGTGAATTTAAAAACAAAATAAGAAATAAATAAATTAATAAAATAAATCGGATTTTGTATTAAGATTGTAAAAATAAAATGCGTTGTTTCATAAACAAAGAAACTGATATAGAATTTTTTTTTCTTTCAAAGTTTTCCATAATAAAGTTGTAAAAAGCAGATTGTATTTATTCTCTAACATTCATCATACACATATGCATCAGTCTTATCCATTCCGTTTTTTTTTTCAATTATTTATGGACACCATACCTTCCAATTTCTTTTATCTTTTTATGTGAAAGTCTGCGATAGTTCACATTCATGTTCTTTTTTTCATAATGCAAATCCATTAATTTCATTTTTAAAAAGTAAAATAAAAACACTATATTTTTCCATACGTTTCGGCCAACGGCCTTCCTCGGCGGATTTTCAATTTGCCGAAACGTACGGAAAAATATAGTGTTTTTATTGCATTTATATAAGAAACGACTGTGTTGTATAAAAAGTAAAATTTACATAATTTTCGGGTTTTTTTTATAAAACCAATCAAAATGGACAGCGGCATTTTCAAATAAAGCCTTTTTTTCATGCAAATTCAAACTATGTCTCTGTTTACTGCGTGAACGCAATCGTTTAAAGAAGAATAATTTCTTAATTAACTGGTGATCACACGCATGTGATAGGCCTTGCATTCCGTTAATTACACCCACGGAGTATTTAAGTAGCGTTTTCGCATCTTCATCAATATGCGTTCGTCACCGATGTGCTAAATGATCGCTTCCTGATTGTGCCGCGCACCGACGCCACAGCCCGCTCTGGATCCCCCACCGAGGACCAGTGTAAAATTAACGTAATTACAGATTATGAATTATTTAGACGTGGAGAGACTGCAGAATTTTCTGAAAATTCTAGAAAAAAAAATGAAATTATATACTAAAAGAAAAATAATAATACAATTAATTAAGTATAGATAAATAATTAGTAAAGAAAAATGGACAAATAAATAGACGAAGATGAATAAATACATTTTATGATTGAAAATTTAATTAGATGTGAATATCAATGAAATAACATTTGATTAAATTTTATTAGATGCGAATATAGAGGAAATAACATTTAATTAAATATTATTAGATGCGAATATAAATGAAATGACATTTTATTGAATTAAAATCTAAAATCTAATTAGATGCGAACAACCAGATTTACTTTCTCCTCAGAACAAAGAAATCTATCTAATTTTGAATAGAAACACCTTTCATTGTTTTGCTTTTAAAGGTTTCTTCTTCAGCGGAATTATTTTAAATGCTGATGAGCGAAACGTAAAAACAAGAAAACTTTTATGTCGTGCTTTCGATTTACTTAAAATCAAAACGAATCTGCGAAGAATTTGTAATATAAATCAACAAGTACATGCAAGTAGATTTAAAAATAAATGAATAAAGAGGTACATAATATAAATGTATCAAAGAAATAGATATATTTTGATTTGTTCATTTACATGTGACTGTTCCCTTTTTCAATTTCAATTTGGTTACTCAATATTCAAATCTAGAGAATTTTGTATGTTACGATATTGATACTTTTAATGCTTTAAAAATAGCTAAGCACACGAAAACTTCCGCTCAGAAAGTGACATCACACGATAATATCTATTTGATTGAAACCGATATAATTTCCTACATTATCTGGTCATCACACGCACGTGATAGGCTTTGCTTTCTGTTAATTACACCCAGGGAATACTTGCCGTTGTATTTTCACATCTTCATCATTTTATAATGGTCACCAATGTGTTAACTGACCATTTCCTGATTTTAATCTCTACCGACGCTACCAACGATTTAGAAACCATACCGAGGGTGCTTAATTGATGTAAATTACAATTATTTCAATTGAATTCAGAACGCATTTATCAAAGTTTGGGAACATGTAACTTCTTTTTTTTTCAATCCATTACTTAGATTTTGTAATGTAAGAATGCTCCATCAAACGGATTTTTGCCGAAAAAAATACCACACCAAAAAGTGAGTTCAAAATTCGCGATAAGTTTGTTAATATATAAGACGATTTTGTATACACAGTTCTAGGTAACATATACCAGATTTAAAAATAACAGAGTATGAAAATAGTGAAGTAATGTCCTCGTATTTAAAGAAAAAAAAAAAAAAGAAAAAGAAACTGAGCGACAAACTGAAGTTGGTCAAGCTGTGTCTGACGAAGTATTTACGTATATAGTTTGCCGGACGTTGAAAACCATGATTATCATGTACATGAATTTATAACATCTTGTACTTTATTAGCCCATCTATATTCACAGATGATTTTTGATTTTGCTTTATACTTATATAATACCTAGATTTTAAAGGCGTTTTCATCGAAGTGTTTAAAATGCCTCAGATTTTGATATGTATACAAAAAAGAAAATGTTTCGAAAGGAAAAGCAGTGTAAAATTGATGTTCTTTTTTCAGTCCTTAGTGCAAAGTTTTGGATAGGTGCTGAGTACCGGAAGTTGGCACTAAATAACACTTCTAGTGACGTTCCATTTTCCAAGACTTTCAGCAAAATGTCAACTGGTAATGTGTCAAAACCCACGTCTGCAGACTGTCTGGGTATAAACATCAAGGTCAAACTTTTTTATTCCACGATTTTTTTTTATCTTTTTACCGAATTCTCATGATATTGCAAAATATTCAAGAGAATAAAAGAAAATCATAGAAATACATAAAAACAGTCACAAAAAAAACAAACTCTAAAACAAATAAAACCAAAAGTTGGCAAATCACGTTAAAATACTTATGATCTGGGACTAATAGAATCTATCCCCAGATGTGATCAGGGACAAGGAAATCCAACCCGAGTTTCCAGGATTTGCTTGTACCATGACGTGGCTTGCTGAGTCGTGGACAAAAACATATCCTGGACGCGAGGGTTGGATTTCCGTGTCCCATATCACATATAGGGATTGGTTGTCTAAAAGCGCCCAAAAATGAAATTTTATGTATTCTTTTTGACATTTGATCGGCTAACGCTGATCCTCCTGTCCCGGAAAAAGCAAACAAATAAAGACCAAAAAAAAAAAAGAAAAAAAAAAAAAAAAAAAAAAAGAACAGAACAGAAAAAGGCAAAGAAAGATGAACTCTTTATATCGAATATTCTCGCTATTATAAATAGTCTTTTGCATAATTTGGATAATCATCAAAATGAGAATTGGTTTTTGTCTTATAAACACCAAGTCATATTGTTGATTCAATTTACTATAGGACGGCCTCTGGGAATGGAGCACGTGTAATACAGCACTCCCTGGATATGTGTGTAAAAGACCCAAAACCTACTTCACAGGAAAGCCACGGAAATCATGTCACCTGGTGAGAGATTGATGATTCATTTTCTCTGGATCCTGCATTAGCTGTACCTTAAAAGGAATGAAATAATCTGGCCCGGAAAAAATAAACGGCTCTGAAAAATGCCCCCCCCCCTCTCCCGAAAAAAAAATTGACTGCCATAAGTTTTCCTGCCCCTCCCTTCCGTAATATCAAATGATTGGTACAAAGACCAAAGTCAGTGATCAGGAGGAGAATTGTACTTATCTATCATTGAATAAGAGAATAAAGAATCTAATATGAATCTATCATTGGCAAAATCTTCTGCTCTCTCTCAAGTTTGAGGACATAAAAATCCGTGCTTATGTCCGTCCGTCTGTAGTCTTCTTGTCACCATATTCATTCCAAGTGCATCTTTTGATCTATTTATATTTACATTTATCAGGAGTTGCATGGGATGTGCTACACAGTACACTCAAAAAAGAAATCTTTCGAGGAAGCACAGGCAGCGTGTAAGGAACCAGATATTGGTGGAACACTTGCCACCATTACAGACGCGTAAGCATCGCAACGGAAATTATTCAAACAAAACACATTTTGTCTTATAAAGTGTAAAAACGGCAATCTATGTAAGGGCTATATATTTCACTTTCGTACGATTTTAATGTCTAAAATTCTATATATAGACATAAAGAACATTCCCTTCAATTCTAGGTGTTGTAACGTATTCAGAAAATCGATTTTGCATGTTTTTTCTCTTTTCTTTCTTTTTTTGTTTCTCGTTGGTTCGTTTTGTTCTGTTATTAGAAACTTGCCAATGTCTTACAGTCTAATAACATTCAGATTTTATTCGCTTCCACTTAACGAATTGAGATACATGTATACAATCTTACATTCTTTATTTTAGGGAGCAGAAAAATCAAATTTCCTCACGATTAAAATCTAACGTGCAATATTACTGGATTTTAGATGGTAAGGATCATAGTAGCTTTCGAAGAATATTTATAGTGAGAAAATTGTTGAAGAAATATTAGAAAAGAAATCAAACATTGAATAATGGAACAAAAATTGTAAAAGGTGCAATCCGTTCTGCTATATCAATTATGAGGACGCTTCAATACATTCCCATTTTACTCGTGTACAATTAGGACCTGATTTCTTGTTTGTTTGTTTGTTTGTTTTGTTTTGTTTTGTTTTTTTCTTGTTTTTGTTTGTTTGTTTTGGAAAAATTCCATTTGAACATCGAAATCAAAAAAAATTGCAAAATATTAAATCAATTAGAGTTATCTTTCCTACAGCATTAACATTGAGTTTTGATGAAATGTAACCATGTACATTGCAGGTACGGATTGCAAAGCCATACAAAAGCCCCGCTCTGCTTTTGGAAAGAATTACATTTCATCGCGGAACTGTACGGAGAAACACGGCTTTATTTGTTCACGAGTCCTTCCTCTGTCTTCGTTAAAGCAACTAAGAAGACCCCAAAACTTACAAGCCACTGCCGCACCTACAATCTCATCTACATCAGACCTGCCATCAAATAAAACCTCAAACAAATCTTGTGGTGAGGGATGGATCATTTATGGAAAGAAATGTCTTAAAGTAAGCATGAAACGTGCAATCTATTAACATTGGTATTTATCGTGATATTCATGTGACTCTAAGGCTCATTACTTTAAATAATAATGACTAAGTCACAGTCCAATTGATATTCGAGCGGGGTGGGGGGGGGGGGGGGGGGGGGGGGAGTTGCCAAGAATATTGCTGAAAACAATTAATTTGCCTAAATATGGTATCACTAAAAGAAAATTACTCTTATGATTCCATGTATATTATCTGAATTTGAAGAATTACGACAAAATTCATCTCAATATTCCTAAAATTCCCCCATCCATTTCACCCTGTCTACCCCCTCATGCATGTACATGTGTATGAAAATGGCTTCTTTATAGGCTTAATCTTTAAATAATAAGAACATGTATAATGTAAGTAATATATAAATCATGTACAATATATATAGAGACTAGAGTACAAGCTGTGAAGGAATGCACCAATTTATACCTCTAAGTTTTGAAATTTGTCTTGAAGGACGTCCAGATTCCTTTGGATGCACCTTATACAAATCATTTTTACAGATTTATATTGTGAAAATCTTGTTTCAATCACTTTGTTTAAAAGAAGACGTGAATAATTTAAACTTTTGCATAAAAATAAGTAATATTTACAGTTTTGAGTACAAATAAGTTCTTCTACGGGTATAACAGATAAAATTTGCTCCAACTTTGCAAAAAAAAAAATAATAATTTTGCCCCGGTCCGGGTCGAAATTTGAAATCTTGCCCCCAAAAAACCCAGCCCCACCCCCTTAATTTCAAATGGACAGTGCCTTATGTTTTCTTAAAATCCTCAACCATATGCATAAATTAACCATAGAAAAGTTTACTTGTAAATAAAAAGTTTGTATTCATTGACATTGTAAAACAGAATATAGATGTCACCACTAGATTGAATTTTTGCACGTTAAGAAAAAAAAATCAAACAAACAAATCTTCAGCTTGGTCATTGACAGAAATTTTTTAACTTGAGCTGCTTTTAATATACTTTATAAAAGACACGTGACTGCATACCATTTTGTACATTATCTCCAACTCTTCATAATTTATCAAAGCGTATATCTCGTTATTAAAAGCATATAAATTTCTACTATATTCTAATAATAGGTATATATTAGGTGTGATAAGATATCATTACAGGGTTATGTTTGATGTAAATGTGTAGGGGGTTCTGCCTTATTAGCACAACTTGCAAAGGGAATACAATAGAAATAGCCTACATTGTATACTAGTAACTAAATTGCTTAAGGTAGAGTATCCCTCAAGTCAGAATTGCTGGTAATGTTTTGCCTGGATACCCTATTTTATCTCTGCAGAATATTGTTCAGATTATCAAACTAATATGGTTTTTGGAAATGAAACTTTTACAGTTACATTTTATCACCTCTAAAAAGGTATTTTTCTTACTCTTCCCAAAGGGTCCAATGTTAAAGTTCAAACGGCTAAGTTCTTGGTATAATCATGAAACCACGAATTATATTTTGTTTGTATATCCGGTTTAACATAAGCTTTGAAGATATGGAAATGAAAATATTGTAAAAGTTGTTACTTAGGAAATATGAGCATCTGAGACATGAGGGATGCTCTACCTTAAGGCATAGCAAATAGTATGAACTCTGACCCTACCCTGGACTCAACATGCTGTGAGTGTGGTTGTTTTACTATTACAATTTTGTCTCCGTAGAAACTATTTCACCCTTGGTCATGGACAACTGGACGGAGCCATTGTTTTACCATATTTGCTGATCTTGCCAGCATCCATAGCAAAGAAGAAAACACTTTCATCGTAAAAACTTTCCCTGTCAACAACTTTTTATGGATTGGTCTCAGAGGTTCAGGTGAGTTGGATTCTCTCTGACATAGTATGAGCTGATTTAGCTATAATCTATGAAGGTGGTTAAAATTCATCCCACTTTATGTCGGTTCTAGAATACATTTGGTAATAGAGGTTTACTTTTGGAAGAACTGCACGGATCTACCAACTATCAGAAGGAGAACGGTGGTAACCTCGCACCTTAAGCTGTTACGGTCTAACTTTAGCTAGCTACGGCTATAACTGTAAGAATTAATTTATAGACTTAGACATCACATAATCATTACTTCTTTGTGCATTTAACGCAATCGTACAGTAAAGACATATTTGCACAAAAAAGACGTTCTCGAAGAAGGGAGAGTAGTTGAGTCGTAAAGTCCTGCATTACACTTGTTAGACAAAAAGTAAGTAGGATTGGATAGTCAGAGAATTGAATTCTACCCGATCCAGCCATTTCCCCATCAGCTAAATCCTATCCTATCTATCACACTCTAATCTTATCCTTTACTATCCATCTCCACCCAATCCTATCCTATCTATCACAATTTAATCCTATCCTTTACTATCCATCTCTATCTAATCTTATCCTTTACTATCCATCTCTATCTAATCTTATCCTTTACTATCCATCTCTATCTAATCCTATCTTTACAATTCTCCTCTATCTAATCCTATCCTTTACTATCCACCTCTATCTACCTTTAGTGTGATTTCAATTTAAGACAAATATGTTTTCACATTTGCGAGCTTGCAGCGTGAATTTGAATGCTCTCATTTGCCTACCATACATGCATAAATATGCCCTTCTTGGCCCATAGCGCGTAAAAGTGCCCTACCTGGCGCCTTGTCCTTTTTGGTTTTTTTAGCTGAAACACTGACGTGTTTGTTTGAGATAGTAACAATGTTATCCTCGTATACATATTTTTTTATTTTGCTCCCTGATAAAAGATATAAAGAAAGATATTCATTTACCACTTTAACTAACATGCATGCCGTCATATACATTGACAAACCCTTTCTCTGCATAATGTGTCTTTATTTCGTGAGAAATACACATGAAGCTCCTTGCTATGGGTAAACACTCAGCAGTGTCCCATGTAGAAACATAGGTAATCATAGTTTACGAACCTCACCTCGTGGCATCAAAATTCAATTTAAACATATTTCTAAGTACATTGTACAAGTACATGTATATCTATTTTTAAAAGTAAAATTATTCAAGTGGAAAAAGTAGGTCAAGGTCATTTTATGAAAGCTTAATCAAAGATACATCTAATATGCAAGTTTGCTACATGTAGCACTTATATTTCGCTCAATATTGGCTTTTAAAGGCAAAATCATTCAAGCAGAAAAAGTAGGTCAAGGTCATTTTATGAAAGTTTGATCAAAGATACATCCAGTATGCAAGTTTGGTACATGTAGCACTTATACTTTGCTCTATATTGACTTTTAAAAGCAAAATCATTCAAGCGGAAACAGTAGGTCAAAGTCATTTTTTGAAAGTTTGATCAAAGATACATCCAATATGCAAGTTTGGTACATGTAGCACTTATAGATGTACTTTGCTCAATATTGGCTTTTTAAAGCGAAATCACTCAAGCGAAAAAAGTAGGTCAGATGCAGCATCCGATGCATGGGTTCCCCTCAGCATCCCAAGATGAATCACTTGTGCAAGTTTGTTGTCCCCCGCTTTCGCGAAAGCGCGGGGACATTAAAACCGGTTCGTCCGTCCGTCCGTCCGTCTGTCCGTCAATCACAAAAACTTTAACCTTGTGCATAACGTTTGAATGGTAAGTGATAGGGCTTTGATATTTCACATGTGTATTCCTTGTGACAAGACCTTTCCATGGATACCAAAATTTTTGACCTTGTGACCTTGACCTTGGACTGCTTATTAAAAACTTTAACCTTGACCATAACTTTTGAATGGAAAGTGATAGGGCTTTGATATTTCACATGTGTTTTTCTTGTGACAAGACCTTTCCATGGATACCAAAATTTTTTACCTTGTGACCTTGACCTTGGACTTTGACCTACTTATTGAAAACTTTAACATTGACCATTACTTTTGAATGGTAAGTGATAGGGCTTTGATATTTCATATGTGTATTCTTTGTGACAAGACCTTTCCATGGATACCAAAATTTTTGACCTTGACCTTTGAGTTCGACCCACTTTTCAAAAAACTATAACCTTGTCCATAACTTTTTAATGGAAAATGATAGGGCTTTCACATTTCACATGTGTATTCCTTGTGATGAGACCTTTCTGTTGGTAATAACATTCTGACCTTGTGACCTTGTCCATGGAGGTTGACCCACATTTAAAAACTTCAACCTCTACCATAAGTTGTTGATGGTAATTTAAATCATAGGTCTTAAATATTTCACATGTGCATACCTTTTCAAAAGCCCTGTCCCTTGGAAACAAAACACAAGTTTGGACCTTTTGACTTTTTCTTGGAGTTAATCTTTCATATTTAGAATGTTGATAATATATGAGATATATTATTAAAACTTAAGAATGGTGGGATGTCTGTTAGCATTTCTTTAAAGACAAACACCCAAAAGTGGGGGACCACAATTCCTTGAATTTGATTTTTACTGTAGCATCAGTACTTTGCTTCCCCAAACTTCTTAACCGGACGAGGACGCGGACGCGCGGGGTTATAGCATAAGCTCACTCAACTTCGTCGAGGTGAGCTAATAAATGAATATCTATATACATAGATTTAGACTCTATCCTGAGACAGCAATAAACTTGAAACAAGATTTTTCCGTGATAAAAAAGACAAATTCTTCAAACACACGCCATTTGTTCAATTAAGTGGCAATTCAAGATATAAATACCTCGTTTTAGGACGTTTAGAAACTTATTTTGTCAAGGAACACTCTGATTCAGAACACAAGTACACTGAAGACGACATTATCAAGATGCTGGAATTTTCGATAAGCAATATTTTCGTTGTTGGAGGCCATATACTCCAACAAACTATTCAATTTCCAATGGCCGCAAACTGTGCCCCTTCCAAGATGACATATTCCTAGTCCCCGAGGGCACATGTAGTCAAGTTCGATCAATTTCGGTTGGTCGTTTCTTCAAACGCATTTGAAAATTTCTGTTTTCAAAATTTTCTCAAATTTCTAAAACCTGGGCCCAGTAGCATCATATCCCAGCCATTTTGCTACGTCTTTCGGTATATCTAGGATATAATTTTCACAGATTTTGGTCATATTACATTGTTTGGATTGAGGATCACTGACGAGGGTTTATAACCTGAAACGTGCATGTCTGGTCCATGCTGTATATTTACCTGCTCAAAAATGATGCTAATGAATTTGAAGACGTTAAACATTTATTCATACGAAGCAATATTTATAAGTCTCTGCTTTCAAACAGCAAAAAAGAAGCTAGCATCGCAGTTCAACTGGACTTAAGGTTCCCGCACCCTAATAGAGTTACTTCCGGTTAAAATGTTACACTATTCCTACATTTCCGACAAATACCGATGATTTTATCATCGGGAATATTCGGATGTAATTGCATTGGTCATTGGTTGCAAGTGGCATCATTATATAAGCAAAATTAGTGTATAAAGTATTCTATATGATGAAATAGAAAATCTGTTTCTTTGATAATTCTCATTGAAAATGTATTACGGGCTGAATACCTTAAATTCATGACGTATCCTCCATTTATAATCCAGCCATTCAGGATTACCTTGGCGCCATCAATTCCAGTGAACCGGAAATCAAAGAAACAAATGAGAGCGGCACTTTCGCCTCCTACTTAGACATACCACTATCAATAAGTTGAAACGGTAATTTGAACACCTCTCTATATGACAAACATGACGATTTTTAAAATTTCACCATCACAAACTCCCCCTACATGATCAGCAACATTCGATCTTCGCCTGCCTATGGCGTATTCATTTTACAACTATACAAGAGCATGTTACTGAAGTGCGAAAACTTCAGATAAAAAAACCCAAATTTTTTTATACTGTCACAATTTCTGGATCATCATGGACGGATGGTTCCAGCGTTACAAAAAAAAAAACTAAATCTTTTATACTGTCACAATTTCAGGATCATCATGGACGGATGGTTCCAGCGTTAATTTTACTTCTCTCTCTATGACTCCAACAAGCAATACGACGGGTTGTGTTGCCGTGACAGGTGATGGGACATGGACTCAGAGACCATGTACAAAGTGGTATCCAGTACTGTGTATGAGGAGAATCAAAGGTGAGCATATTTTACATTCTACATACCATACAGTATTGTTCATTTGTTGAAACATCACAGGAATCATACTACGTCATCAAACGTCATTGCTTTTTCATATTTCATCACTAGGGTAATTGGTTATATTGAGGATAAGATAATTCAGAAAATGTTATATTTAGTTGATCTAGACGATTTGATTACAACAATATATCTGCGGTTCCGCCTTAAAATTTCATACTGTTGAACCATATATTGTTTATGATGCTGCTAGAATACTGAGAAAAAAGGTTGAGGCAATAGAGGATGTCAATATTGAAATATATGTTCTATAGTACCAATTTTGTTGTACTAGACACGTGTTGGATATTTGAATCGAGCTATACTTGTCTTTGAAAATTGTAGAGGAGATAGTCATACGATTATATCTAACCTTTTCCCTAGAATCCTGTGGGAATGTACCTGCTGTAGATAACGCTGTTGTGGATAATGGAACTGACACAGTGGGTTCTATCCGCACGTATTCCTGTAATGTTGGTACCACTGCAGGATCCGGATCCCGTATAATCCGCTGTCAGAGTAATTTTACATGGACAATTCCAATGTTCAAGTGCTATCGTAAGTAAACGAGTAATCATGATACTGGGATCATCATGATGGCTGCCTTTCATTTTCGTAATAAATTTAAACAATCAAAAGTAATAAACCGACTTTGTGTGAACAATAAAAAAAGAATAATTAGGTGCTTTACATACATTGCTTTCATACGAACTTCACAAAAGAAGGTATAAACCCAGGCATCCACGTCACCCAAAGTCACCGACCTATAAAACGGATAAAATAAAAGGAAAAAAAAACTTAACTTCATCATTTTTTATAGAAAATAATGTAAAAATGTTTGTGTACATGCGAAACAATGATTCAAAGCCATTTGTTCTGTCAGGAAATTGTTACATAAAAGGTCAGCCTTATTTCGGGGGATACAATATAACAGAATCTGGTAAACCGTGTCAGAGATGGGACGCACGGACTCCCAACAAACATGGCTACAAGTCCTGGCCTAACGCTATAGATAATTACTGTAGGATGTACGAACATTCAGAACCTTGGTGTTACACTATCAGTAAGGACTCACGATGGGAGAACTGTAACGTTCCCCTATGTCCTACAAACACAGGTATGCTTCTACACATCATGCTCCTTCTGGAACACTTTTCGACATTATATTGTCTTTTAGTTGCCTTTTTTATTGATATTCATATGGCATCTATATATTCCTATAAAGTGATTTGAATGTCTTACAAAAAATAAATGAATTAGTTTACTTTTGAATTAAATGTTTCTTATTGTTTAAACCAACCATTCGAATAATTTTAGAATCAATGATATTTTCTATGTTATTATTGATAAATCGGCATTATATTACTGAATGACTCCTCCTTAATTTGAGTTTAGTCTTTCTGCTGCAGATTATTCCGTGATATCTTGGCAGAATGAATTCCAAATTCTCAACTGAATAACTAAATAGAATATTATCACATATTGTACTATTCTTGAGAATTTGCCATCGAAAGATGCATGATGAATTGCACAGCAATAAACAGAAAATGAGTTGACCATAGGTAAATTATTTCCGTCTTTATTTCTACCTATAGATAAAATTACTGCAGCTGCACGTTTACAAGGAACGCCAACAGGACAGGGTAAGACAATACTTTGACGTTGGAATTAATCTCTCCGGTTGAATCATCAGACGGTCTGGTATAAATCACATGTATATGTTTTGTAAGCACAAGTTGGTTGATGATAAAAGTTCAATCTTTTTGGTGTTAAAGAACATGTACATGAATAGCTTTCTGTTCAGTGTACATTTGTATTCTGTGAAGCACAAAGATGTCTAGTTCAAATTATCATGTCTACAGTTTTGATAGTAAGTGTTCAGTGTACATCAGTACGAATGTGTGCAAGCCACTATCCTGACCATCAATTAAATTAATTGTGTTATTTATCTTAGCGTTAAATGAAAAGCACAATTAGTCTTCATAGAAAAAGCACAATTAATCTTCATGTAAAAGCAGTTAGTTTTCATGAAAAAACACAATCAGTCTTCATGAAAATAGCACAGTCTTTATGAAAAAAGCACAATTAGTCTTCATGAAGAAAGCACAATTAGTCTTCATGAAAATAGCACAATTAGTCTTCATGAAAATAGCACAATTAATCTTCATGAAAATAGCACAGTTAGTCTTCATGAAAAAGCACAAATAGTCTTCATGAAAAAGCACAAATAGTCTTCATGAAAATAGCAGAGTCTTCATGAAATAAATGTCAATGTATGGCAGTGAAACATCGAAACACATACACACAAGAATATAACAAATGATGGACACGACGTTGAATAATAAGACGCACATTTTAAGAGAAAAGACAAAAAAGAACATTCTAAATAAGATGATCAACTACTTTCAATTCAAACCAAACATGAAACATTATTGATGTTCACACACAAAATACACGAGACCATTGCGAGCTCTGGACAGTCAACTGCTGTATTCAAGTGGATGATGTGGCTCTCCTGGATTATATGCAAGAACCCTCGCATTTATGCGAATACATATAGGTATTTCAAGACGAAAACCTCATGATTAAAGAGACAGCGAGCCAAAAGCTTTTCGCAACACTGTGTATTATGTGTATTGTCTCCTACGTCACAATGAATCTAATTCAACATAATTCATCCTGCGTAGTGTGGAGAAAGCTAGAATGTGATGAATAAAACTAATGACTGTATTAGATTCTGTTCAATTTGATTTATGATAATTGCATCAAATCTAGTCGTAAGAACACTTAATTCATGGAAAAAATTATTACAGGTATTCAACAACAAAGACGTTCTGTTCCATCCGCTATTATATTCTTGATTGTTGGTATGGTAATAACTCTGGTTTGCCTGACTTTCCTCGTAATTGCTGTCATAATATTGTGGAGGAGGAAGACCGTGGGAAGGAAATACAGCGATGGAATAAAGTTTGAAAACGCCATGTACGTGCGTCATACCGATGAAACCTCGTCACAGCAAGAAAGTAGTGGCAGCTGTAAATACGTCAGTGATTGACGTCATAGTGAAAATTCAAACTTACTGTCCTGTTCACTAATTCCAGAGCACCCATGTTTTGGCAATTTATTCTGTCGTCTGAATAATTTTTTTATTAATCATTGTTTCCGAGAATTTACCTCTTTTAGTCGTACTGGAAATTAACTTCAACTTACCCTATCTGCTGTCTTCAAACCGCAATATGAAAAATAAATGTCTACGGGAAATTCCCATGTAATTTCAAGCCGCCGCCATATTGTTCTCCGTGTCAACAATAGTAAACAGTGACGTCAAAGCCTCCGACGTCACACATATTCAGCAATTTTACTATAGAAAATCCCCGTAGACTCTTTATTTTCCGTCCTATTTTTAACTTAACTGACGTACAGTCAAAACAATGGTATTCTCTGTTACGACTAAAGGAGTACTATAAAACTGATATATTTTTGGAAGATGACATTATCATATTTTCGAGAAAATCGGG
Source organism: Pinctada imbricata (assembly GCA_033119305.1). Lineage (NCBI taxonomy): Eukaryota > Metazoa > Mollusca > Bivalvia > Pterioida > Pteriidae > Pinctada > Pinctada imbricata. The sequence continues at coordinate 63,866,367 of VSWD01000005.1, read as the reverse complement.
AAAACAGGGTGCTCTTGAATTAGTGAACAGGACAGTAGTCCTCTTCATACATTATAAACTGAAAAAAATAAATCATTACATTCCATGCTTTAATTTTTATATTGCTTTAAAAGTTTATTTTGTAATATGTCGCTAACGTGTGTGTGTGTGTGTGTGTGTGTGTGAGAGAGAGAGAGAGAGAGAGAGAGAGAGAGAGATTGCTTTATACTTATAGCTGTTTACAAAGAATGAATTGAATAAATAGTAGTCACAATTCCTATTTTATAATTCTAATTTCCTCTTAATATTCTGATAACAATTACACTACACGCAGGAAAGTATCTTTATTCCATTAATTATTATATACATGTATACCCACAATGGATATAACATATGGAGTGTGTGGTTATCTATATAATTGCCAATACTCACGTTCCATTTGAATTTCAAAGATATAACATGCCGTGTAGCTTTAGTGACATGAAATGTTAAAAAAAAATCAACGAGGTGAGCGCAACACTTAATGATGTTTGTTTCTTTGAGTCATTTTGTCTGAAAGTACCACTAGTGAATTGTCAGTGTCCGAAACATGCATGTCTGGTGTACAGCATTAAGAAATGTTGTCAAGAGGTTCTCTCTCTTGCTAGGACAAATTGTTTTTCTTTATAATCAACGCAAAGTCTTTGTAGCAGTGTGAAGCTAAAACACACTAGTGGTTCCCCGCGATTAAATGTTACAAGTGTTGATGGATGAGCTCGCTCCATCCGACAGAGCACGGACTGGTTTTCGTACATACATGTACTAAGTTTTGATATACATAATCATCTGTCTGTTACTTGGGCCCCTGTAGTTTGATGTCTTGTTTGTATGGTCACCATATAATGAGAATGAGTTAAAGAAGATCCTGACGATAATCTCAACAGCACTCACAATAGAGCACCTAAATGAGCATCGACGGACCCCTAGCAATTGTGCGTTCTTCAAGACCACCTGGTAACCGAGCAAATGAAAGAGTTGCTCGTACAGAATCCTGTTAACTACAATATTTGCTACTAACATGGTAGATTGCTGTCTTAGTCGGCACGATTCCTAGGCGTCTCGTCTGTTGTTCAGTCTTTTGAGTTCGGTATTTTGATGTCTTGTTTGGTGATCGTTTTCCTTTTTTGCGTCTCTTATTATGATTGTCTATTTTGTGTTAAACGTCTTTAAATTCAATAGCATCATTTAAAACTTGATAAATTTACAGCATGGACTAGACATGCACGTTTTGGGTACTAAACCCTCGTCAGTGATCCTCAGTCTAAACAATGTAATATGGCCAAAAAGTATGAAAATTATAATGTCCAAAAATGTACCAAAAGACGTAGCAGAATTGTGTTTTCCCATAGACTTGTTGGAAATCCCCTTCTTTTTCTCTTCACTTGCATTCCAGCGCTGGTACCAGAGAGCATCTTATAAGTCCCCTTCTTGGCCGGGGGTGCTTATAATTTCCACTCCGTTTGTCTGTCCGTCGGTCTGTCAGTCCGTCACATTTTAGTTTCTCCACCTTTTTTCGCGGTTAGTGCATATATTGAACACATTTTTGTTATGTGAATATATCTCAATGTGATACATATCAAGTTTGAGCTTCTATTAGATTGATTTAGTTTTACAAGAGTAATGGCCCTTGGACTTAGCAAATTTCATGACGTTTTCAGTTTTCCAAACTTTTTTTTCTGATATTGCAGATACTGAATTGAGATTTGGTATCTGAATTTATTTTAGTGTTATACAGATTAAGTTCGAGTTTGATTTCGATTGACCTACTTTAACTAGAGTTATATTGCCCTGGAACTTAGCAAATTGTGCAAATATTAGCAAATAAAAATAACTATTGTGTTGGATTCTATATTCAGTTTCACCGAATCAGCCCACAGTGACCAATAGCTGTAATGCTTTATCATACTTTAATCGATCACTTTGATTTTTTGTGTACAGCGATAGCAATAACTGAAAAAATTCAGTACACAAGATAAGTTTGTGAACAACTATGCTACATTTTGACAAAGACAAATAGTTAAGAATTTTATACGTCAAAGAAGTCTTCGTTTGTTCATATACAACTACATTTAACGTTATATTTGAAAACCTGACTAGTAATTAAATCTAATATTAAAATCTACTATCACGAATTATCAAAATATAGGACATAAACATCCTCGAACCTGCCTCCAACTGTTTCGGCCTCATGCTTTATTTATTATCCCTTACCAAAATAAAAGCTCTCTGGCATATGCTTGCCGCAAGGTTGCCGCAAATGCTTGCGGCAAAGTTGCCGCAAATGGATTTTTCGTATGTAAATTAGGCTTCTGGCGCATAGTTTGCGGCAAGCTTGCGGCAAAGTTCTGGCACAGTTCTGGCATACAATATTTCAATGCAAAATTGGTATAGGAATTGTTTGTATTTCTGGCACACTTGTGGCACAGTTGCGGCAAGGTTCTGGCACATACATTTCTGGTGCATTTCTGGCGCATACATTCCTGCATATTTAATGTGGTGCATAATATAGGTCAAGATTTAGAGTTTATTTTTGAAGTACTGGTATTGGTATTTTTTCAGCATCATACAAATAATTGTACAAAATTTCCAAACTCAATTCATATCAATGTAATCATTTATTGGTATTCTGCTTGAACTTTAAATACCATTAAATCATAAAACTTTAAATTTATTTATAATACAAGCAAAACACCAAAATTTACATTACAATTTTCAATTTTAGATTTGAATGTTGTTGTTTTTTTTCAATTTTCTTCATGAACTGTTGTTGGTTTTCATTCATTAATTCCACTTTAAGCACAGTAATTATCTGAGAATTAATTATTAAACTGTTGTCTAAAATATCCAACACATGACAATGCACTTTAAACCACAAAAGTCCTCTTCTTTTTGTCTTCCAAACATGATAGAGACTCAGAGTGCATTATCCAACCTTCTGTATACAAATCTACATGCATAAGGAATATTGACCTTATCGATACACAGCTAGAGGATTAATCCAATTCTTTATAGGCTTTATACTGTAAAACCCAATGAAGTCGCCTTTTCCAAAGAAAACGTGTATATGTTTATATAAATCATAATACGCAGAGCAGGGCCTCCAATTCAACTTGTCTCGTCAAGTCCACAGCATCTTGCAGCATGTCACTAGTTACACAAATTGAAAGATATTATAATTCCTCAGAGCTAGTGGCTGTGCAGCTTGAATTCCTTCTTCCTCCCAAAGAGAATTTTCATGGCAACTCCTACTAGGTGATCTGATCTACAATGTAAATATTCAGCTCTTCAGAATAGGAAATTTAGGAATTCTGCGTAGCAAACTTCTTTCAGCACTATTTAAGTAAAAGTTTTAGTTCAAATTTCCTCTGATAGACAACATAAATGTTTGATTTGCATTTGGTTCATAGGTTATTTCTTTTTAATGAGTTAGAATGAAAGTCTCTTACCTTTTGGCATTTTATAGGATAAGTTGTAATTGCTAATGTCACTCCTATAAACCATTATACTTATGGCACTGTTCATCCAGGGCATCTCTTTGTTCTCTTCAAAATGGGCGCACAGAGCAATTTCTGAAATCTGATTGGCTGATTTAATCACCTGTGGACAAGTCATCCTATTTCTCTTTCATACTTACAACACTTCTGGCACACTTCTGGTATATACATGTATAAGAGTAATTGGTGAAATGAAAAGACTCTTTTCTGGTGCACCTGTGGCTCATAGTATAAGCAATCTAAGTCTATGCTGAGAAAGTAATATTTCTGGTACATTTCTGGCACACAATCCCAACTCAAAAATGTATGTGCCGCTATTGGCACACAGTGTGCCGCTAATGGTTTATACTGCGCCGCTAGCGGTTTTTGCTGTACAGTTCTGGCGCACAGTTGTGGTGCATGGATTTGTTTGCCGCAAGCTTGCCGCAATCTTGCGGCAAAGAATTCATTTTGGTAAGGGATGACTCATCTAAATATTCTCTACAGGAAACGTGGAACCGCTTACTCTTTAAAACAAAATTGTGGTGGCATACTTCTGCCCCCCCCCCCCCTTACACGCGAGATATTTTTTCCTCAGATTATGTCAACATGCAAGTAAAATATGTCGACATGCAACTGATTTATGTCAATATGCAATTATCTTGAATGTCAACATAATTACCTCGCATGTCAATATAATTATCTTTCATGTTTACATAATATGTACGAAAAGATCTCGCATGTAGGGGCAGAAGTTTGCCAACATAAAAATAAACTACCAGTAGTAATGGTTTTTACGTAGAATTCTTTTATATTCGTGCTTTTCAACTTGATAAAGGCCGAGTGGCCAAAAAATTGTGGATATAGAATGTTCATTGTTATCTATTATATTAAACTTCCCTAGTGAGGACACTACTTCATTCTTTAAAAAATAAACAAATACATGAAGTTTAGAAATTAAACAAGGGGTGCAATAATAAATGGTGTTTGTTTTGTAATGATTTTGACTGGCTTTTTTTCCCGAGGGCTGCTCACTGGCAGCTGAGTGTTCAAACTCCAGACAGTTCCATTTACGTTACTCTCCTCTCCCTACAATATTTGAGATAGTGGGCGAATACGTCTGACGCGTAGCAAGATCCAGAATTGGAGATTGCGGCGTGTCGATACTTCATTTCTTTTTACATATGAACTTACTTCTCACCATTACACTGTCAATGGATTGTGATCAAGAGCTACTCATCTTAGAATAATACAGCTATTTTGAAGCTAGTCTCAATATTAGTTTATCACGTTTTATTCAGAAAACTCTTCTGTCGTAAGCACTTTAAATACTTGAAATTTTAAACTAATTAATAAGAAGCCCTGTACTAGACTCGTAGGGGATATCTCTTGATTAGAGGGCAAACGTACCAATCATTCTTTTATGATCGTTTCCCCAACGCATTCGAAAATTTCTGTTATGAAAATTTCTTGAAATTTCTAAAACATGGGTCATGCAGCATCATATCCCACCAATCCTGCTACGTCTCTAGGTTCATGTTTGGACATAAATACTTTGGACATAAAAAACGTGCATTTCTGGTCCATGCTGCCAATTTATCTGTTCTTAAATGATGCTATTCAATTTGAAGACGTTTGACTTTCATACTCTTTGGCCATATTACATTGTTTAGATTGAGGATCACTGACGAGGGTTAAGTACTCAAAACGTGAATGTCTGGTCCATGCTGAAAATTCATCTTTTCTTTAATGATGCCATAAAATTTGAAGACGTTTAACATATGAACCACTTGGTGAGTCACTGCAGGTGGATCAGGAGTCCCCGAGGAGACATGTAGCCAAGTTCGATCAACTTCGGATAATCGTTTCTTCAATGCATTAGAACGTTTCTGTTATAACAAAATCTTGAAATTTCGAAAACGTGGATACTGCAGCATCATATCCTCCTACATCTTTCGCTTCATTTTGGACACAAATACCTTCATACTCTTTGGCCATATTACATTAGATTAAGGATCACTGACGAGGATTAAGTACCCGAAACGTGCATGTCTGGTCTATGCTGAAAATTCATCTGTCCTTAAATGATGGTATTGAATTTGAAGAACGTTTGACATTTTTTCATATGTCAAGTTAAACACCGATAAGTTCCTATTGAAGTTTGACCGTCAGTTTTTAAGTTATAGTGATTTTTGTAGCCCTCCCCCTTACTTTTACGTCACCTAATGCCGACGTTCTTGTGAAAAACGCGCCAATATCGCCGTTTCTATTATGAAGTCATAATTTATGACTTCATAATATTATATTAAAATGGAAGAACCCTATACACTACAATAGGTAAACATCATGGACTCAATCTGGGGGATTCAGGATACCATTGTAGGAATTTCCTGATGAATCCATTCATCAGTCCTGTTGGTGCAGTTCATGAAATTAGTGACATTCATAGACTATATGTCTATCGAAATCTCTTAATGGACTCTTTACATAGCTTTTTTTTGTACATCTTTGTATCTTTTTTGAATGATTTCAGAAGTGATTCACATATCACAAATTGCTGCGACTAGAAACCCTGAGAAAATGCCATGCTGCCAAAGAAAAAAAAATCAATCGCAAAGCTTAGCATGTCACTGGTATAAAGGTCTGTCAAAGAAGGACGGATGTTCCTTACTGGAAAACCTGTTCCATAACATTAGATAAATGAGGCCATAAATAGATTCATACAGTTCTGTACAATCAAAGCCGGCAAGGTTGTCCTTGTTTGACACAACAGCAAAGTATATGACTGTCCTTTACTACTAAATGCAATCAAAGAAGGAGGGGACACCAAAACATCCGATGCGAAAAGGACTGTTCCAGTACTGCTAATCCTGAAACCAAACCTGTAAAGTGGATTTTTGGACACAAGAAAGTTATGAGAGCTTAATCTAGAGCTTGTGTAATCAGCAGTATCAGGCCCATGATGTACTTCAAGATGCCTTATCGTTAAATCAGCTGTTCGAGTCGTGGGACTATGATGATGTCAGTTTGAAGTAAAGCAGCTTCTCCTTGACATCTGCTTTGGAAGCCCTTGCTTTCTCCAACACTGTAGCAACTAACTTCCCTAGTCTTGAGAAGCTTGCACATGAGAAAGTTCTAACTGAATGTATGGCAAGGAAGATTGCTTGAAGTTGTCTGAACTTAAGGTATTTACACACAGTATATCTAAGAAATGGCACTGATGACACCTACGTCCTTTTCACAGAAGTAGAAAGAAGAGTTAGAGTTACAAAGTAAACAAAAAATCATAGAATCCTTATGTAGTTACTTGAAAAAAAAAATCTTCTGCAGAGCAATGATGCTGCATCTTCTTTTTATACATGTAGCTTCCTTTCTTGTAATTAAATGAACTGTGACACATAAGTTGAAATGTGAAACATAATTAGTCCACTTCCTGCAAGACTGAAGGAAATGGAGTTTCCTGCATGATTGTCTGTACATTTGTATTTTCCCCCCTATTTTTATAAACCGAGTTTCAAAACTTGTCTCATAATTTCAGTAGAGAAGGGAGGGTGGGTAAGCGAGTGTCTGGTCGGGTCGGCGTCAAAAATGAGTTTACATATTATAATTCAAATATGTAAGTGCAAGTACAATGAAACGTCATACACTTACTCACCATGAGTCAAGTAAATAGGGTCGAAAGATCAGAGATCAAGGCCATAAGACTTGATTTAAAATGGTTTAACCGTCCTTTCATTAAGAAAGATTTGCAAACAAAGGTATTGATAAATTGAATCTTGGTCAAATTTTGAATCACAAAAATCCCACTATATTTCCAAAGAAAAGAAACTCATTGTTTTTTTTCTATAGCTACATACCAGTTGCATCTAACATTTACAAACGATTCCTGCAATGTATTTATATAAGTAACCCCTCACTACATCCACTTCCTTGCGAATGTTCTTCAGTCGGATTTCAACTACTCTCTATTACTGCTGACCTCAGTATAGTCAAGAACGACAAGTTGAGAGAAATGTTACATGGAACCAAAATTTAAAAATTATCATGGACTCTTGTGAGGAATATGCAAGACATTGGGCGAAGAAAGATGATGTACGGCTCGACATCCTTTCCGAATGGATAAAATCCTTTTTCAAGAATTTACCGATCAGAATCAAATGTGAACACCATATTCGAGTCTATCTTTAAAGACCCTGATGTTATCACACACAGAGCTTACCTACCACAAAGAGCATTATATCATCACACCAACAGACAAAGCCTCAAATAGTTACACATTCACTTGCAAAAAGTACTATTTCGACAGTCTAGTTAAAGAGTTGGGTTTAAATTCGACAGCTGGAAATCCCACTTACACCCCAATAAACCTTTCTGCCTCTGAAATAATAGATAACCACAAATCATCTCTTGCTTCCTTTGGCTTCGACACTAACAATTTAGATTTACCATACTTATACTGCATACCTTAAATGCATAAGAATCCGTACAAGCAACGTTTTATCATCCTAAAAATTTTCTACCAAATCTCTATCGATATTACTCACCAAAGTTTTATCTGAAATCAAAACTGGGCTTCAAAAATTATTGTTCGACAGTATATTCTCGCAGTGGAATCAACCAGATGTGGATTTTAAAGAATTCGAGGGAACTTTAATTCACTCATTTTAGTAGAGTTCATTCGATCAAAGCCTTTGATTTTTCGACACTTTACACGACAATCCCACCTTCTAATTAAAAGGAAGACCCGCAAAAATTATAAGTAATGCGTTTACAAGCAAGAACGGCAATCGCAAATACAAATTAATTCTTGTTCACTATGACAAAACCTACTTTGTAAAAGAAAAGTCCGATTCTGAAAATAAGCACACTAAAACAGATATTATTCTGATGTTAAACTTTCTGATAGACATCATTTTTGTGGTGTTTGAAGAAAAGGTCTTCCAGCAAATTGTCGGAATTCCGATGGGGACCAATTGTGCCCCACTCCTTGCCGACATTTTCCTTTACTCGTGCGAAGCTGAATTCATTCAATCTGTGGTCTCTGAAGGGAAAAGGTACTTAGCTTCTGACTTCAACTTCACTTACAGATACATAGACGATGTGTTGTCCATCCATAATCCAAAATTCGCGGAATGCCTCAGCAGTATCTATCCTTCGGAGCTTTAAGTCAAAGAAAATACAGAGACAAATAATCCAGCATCCTATTTGGACATAATGTTGTCCTACGACACTGATGGTCACTTGAAGACTTCAATTTCAGCATAACAAACTTTCCTTTCCTGCAGCTGAGTAGCAACATCCCTTCATCCCCTGCTTATGGCGTGTTCATATCTCAGTTGATACGCTATGCCAGAGCAAGTAACAAATTCTCAGATTTTATTCTGAGAGCTAGAAGTCTTTCAGATAAACTTCTCAGTCAGGGATACGTTTGTGACCCACTAACATCGTCACTGAGGAAGTATTACGGTCGATATGGGGAACTCCTAATACACTATGATGTTCCACTCTCTAGAATGGTGGACGATATTCTGTCATAGACAATTTGTATCGTCCAACCAAAGATGATACTTTCTATCTTCCAAAATGGAAGTAACCGGATGTGGCAATTCTACCGATTTGAAGCGACGGGTGTTGCATACAAGCAGGATATGCTGACTCTTCCTGGGCACCTGATTTTGTATGCCTCCGGTATATGATTTCTGAATTATCGATTTTGTGCTGTATATGGCCATTGTCCATATTTGTCACTTGACCAATCTAAAGCCTTGTACCCTATCTTAAGAATTGCTTTCTGACAGACTGTGACAGACAAGCGAATCATGTCCAGACCTCTTTAGAGAATACAGATCCCCATGTGTCCTCTTTGAATGTCGGTCGTCGGACTCCTCTGGTGACAATCTAACATACATGAGCTTGCTACAGCCGGAATAGTACGAACTGAATTTCACACGCCCTCTGTTTTATATACATATCCATCAGTGTGTTGCTTTTGGGCCTCTACGTAATGCCTCTGTTTGTATGGTAATCTTAGATTGAGAAGATTATTTTACACCACAACTGTGTATTATACGAGACCAATGGGTAATCGAAAAATTGGGAGGGTTGTGCGCACGTAATCCCGATAACTACACCGTGGCAGATGACCGTCCTAAGTCGGCAACGATTGCCTATTGGTCTCGTTGGTCTATGTGTAGTCTATAGTGCTTCATTGGCATATATTTTCGATGGAGGTAACCGGATGTGACAGTTCTACTGAATTGAAGCGGCGGGTGTTGCATGCAAGCAGGAGATGCTTACTCTTCCTGGGCACCTGGTCTCACTCCCATATCGGAAGTTCGCTTCTGTTCATATGGTGGAGGTTTTTGTTTGTTTGCTTTGGTTCATGTTTTATCCTGATTTTGTATGCCTTCGGTTTCTGAATTATCGATTTTGTGATGTATGATATGGTCATTATCCATATTTGTCATTTCTCACTTCATTGTCATGATGTGAAAAACCTGTAAGCTCCCTGGCTCTCAATATAGCATTCATGAATGGCCTGCTCACCTCTGACCTCTTTGATTAATACAGATAACGTAATACTTATAAACAGTTCAACTTGGTTTTAATTCTCATAAATCTCAACAACAATATTGGTAACGTGGTAATACATGTATATACATATGGCATGGCGTACTAGCCAGAAAAATAACATAGATGATCGGTGGTGCATGGTATACTCTCATAAATTATTTTGCTGTATTAATATGGCGTACAAACGGGACGGGAGCTTGATGGAATAAATTGATCTAAAATTACGTTGTCCTAAATGCTAGGAGATAACTGTCTGTTTGGAAATTTCATCAATATTAAATAATCTTAATTGGGCTCACCTAAACTGTTCTGCAAAAATACAAAGTTGTTTGGAAATTTTCCGGTTCCGTTTCTATCTGGTTTTTGAATTTTGGCGCCAATCAACTTAGACGAATTATCTACCGAATCTGAGACCATCATCTATATTTATAGTTTATGATAAGGGTCACATGCTACTCCTAGACCAATGACAGGTCTGTACGGTGCCAACTAACCAATGGTCAACATGTACAGTACCGTTAACCACGCCTACTTCCTGTTTGCCACCGTACAGTGTCACACAAATAAAACTTTATTTCGTAAAATTGACAATAATGAACATGTGAGGGGCATTAAACATCTCAAAGATAAATACTAAATGTAAGTATCATGTACATAAACATAAGTGTACAATATATGTGTTTAAAGATAAGATTCATGCATGAATACGATGCGAATGTGTAGCAGACGGTGTCAGGCACCGCACACCGTACATTACTTAGATAAGTAAAAGACGTTTATCAGTTATAACATTCATAAAGCTTTAAAATAAAGGAATTCTAGGATCTATATGAACAATTATGATTCAAAAATACAAGGATGAATGTACAATTCATCATACAATGGATAAAGAAATAAATACATTCGTATCATACATCGGGATCGACTTCGTACACGCACCGACCGCACTCAACATTTCTAAAAGTTTACAAAGTGGCGAAATCAAAATTGGTGAAAATACATGTAAAAGGAGCACTAAGGTAAATTATGACTAGAATATCTGAAGATGCAAGCTTCTATGGTAGTAACAATGTAGGATTCGTTTCATGAGATGCAGTTATTGACTAGATATATGATAAAATAGATTTGCCACTGACTCGTCTGAAAATAGATATATGTAAACAAAGCACATACATGTGAAAACCTAGCATAAGTAGAATTAATTCAGTTGTAAATATAAGTTATACAGTAGCATATTTATGGGATCATGTTGAAAGATATATAACTACAAATAACATGTTTTAAACAGTATTTATCTTAATGTGATTATTACTGATCTTACATTTTCCCCCACCCAAGCATCTGAAATTCTCCTGAATTTAGAAATAGCGATACAATTAATGTTCTTTTGACACACAATCACGTAATTTCAATGTTTCAGTTTTCTTCTTATAGCCTCAGAGGTATGCCTGCCGCGTCAACCACACTTATAAGATGGTCCCAAGTTCTTCTTCTTCTGTGACATCCCCCTTCCAGGAATGAGACAAGTTCCTCGTCGCTAAGAGGTAGTTTCGCTAATAGCTACCATGCGAATCGCCTGATACAATATAACCTACTTTTAAAATGAGGCTTCTGAATCTTCTTTGGCGAGAGGGGAACAGTACCCGGCAGGCGCTAAGAAATTTAACTCCTCAAGAAGCTCCTGCTCTTTCTACCAAAGGTTGATGTCCAGATGTAGCTCTCGTGAGGGTCATTTCCACATATTCAAGTTCAAGCAACCTCTGGTCTTTGGAAAGCTCCTTCGAATTTACTGGTGGCAAGGTGACGGAGGTGGAACCATTAGTTAGAGTGACCTGATTATCGGCTCACTGTCACCAAGCTGATGGCATTAATGGAAGACATCCTCTGGCCAGTAAGTTCTTCGCTCTGTCTTGTAAACTACGTTGGTTCCTGGCTACGGTTGAACAGTCCCCAGCAGATGATTGGCTGATTTTGTTGTTTCTGGCTTTTTTTTACAACCTATGACAACTGATGACAATGGTCGTTTCCTTGAAATGTCTGAATGAGAGTGGGTGTCTGATGATGATAATACTTCAAGGGATGGAGACTGCTCCTTCGTTGTAGCTTTAGTCTTTGGTTCATCTTTATTTTCCATTTCCTTGGTTGGTTCTTCGAGTTTCTTTTTCTTTGTTTGTGCAGGTTCTGAAGGTATCTTTGGGGATGGCTGTTTTTCAATTTTCATTTTCTTTGGTGATGGTGGCCTCTCATTTGGTTTTTCTTTTGATGAATGTTGTTTTTCAGTTTCCTTTGGGGTTGATGGTTTAATGATCCCTGAGTCGAGTGGCGTTGGATGGTATGGAGGGGTTGCCATTTGTACAATTCTTTCATATGGTGCTGGTGATCCCATATCAAAATCTGATTCAGCAAAGAGATCTAGCTCTGGTTCGGTGGCATCTAGGGTCCAAAAGCATTCCTGAGATCAGCTACATCGACCCGTAGAATGAATTTAGGATCAACCCCAAGAGTGGATGAAATACACCTGGTTACGATGTTATTAGCCTGCTGAAGGAACTGCCCAGCATTGTTCTTCACAAGGTGTAAGGAATGCCAGCTTTCCCGGATATACTTGTTACGCTCTTACTGTCCGGCAGCAATCCATCATCAAGATGGTATTTGTAACGCTTCCCATCACCGTATAATATGGCTGAAAGTGCACCAGGCAGCAGTGAAATGGATATTATCTTCATCCTGTGAAGTTCTGGCTGTGATGGATCGTATTCCTCAGCTGTTGGGGTCTTTGGAACTTGTCTGTTCTGGACAAAGGGTATATTCTTTGGTGGTTCCTCCCATCCTTTTAACCACTGGTCACGCTCACTATGTTTGCCCTTCACTTTCCTCGCCCACTCCAGGATCAGGGTGCGCAGCCGGACACATGCCTTATTCTTAGTCTCTTGTTGGCTCCACGAATGCTCTATAGTCTGCGGGGTTGATCGCTATCCAATAACAGTTGCTCTCGGACAACAAGGCATCCAGAGAGACTCCTGTCTGGCTCGCTGCATCTGAATGCCTCTTGTTGACATGAGCTTTTATGTCGCACTGCTCGATTATAGGATACCTCCTTCTCAGTACAAAAAGGACAGACCACACGAAGCAAATTATGGGGTGCTGGCTGGACATGCTCCTTAAGTTTACGTTTATTCTCAAACTTCTGGCCACACTTCTTCCCTTCCTTCTCCAGGTAACATTGGAAAGGCATTCTGTAACATAGAGATAAGGAACTCCTATGATATACATTGGCAAAGGCAACACTGTATTTGTACATTTCTCTCATAAATTATGGTTACTTAAAAAGCATCATTTTCTCTTAATTTAACAGGGTCAGGACAGGATTTCAATAGCTTACTAGGGAGGGCCACCGACCATCGTACCTATACACATATCAACAAGGCTCTGGTATTTTCTTCATTTATTTGGAAAAACAGCAAAAATGGTAAAATTAAATAAAGTAGTCCCATTGACTACAGCGATCTCCTACGCTGCTCATCACCAAGGGTTGTCTACCGTGGACAATCCGTTGTCTACAAGAGATAGTAACTAACCGGTCCTAGTTACTGTACTTATGCAAATCCATCCTTTGCATCACTCAGCAACACAGCAAATAGACATATCTCCGTGCAGTGATCAGTTGCACTAGATATTCTATCGGCGAGGGCCCTAGACCGCGCGCATCCGTCACCTCCCTCCGCCGGCTTCAAGGGTATAAAATAAAAGAATAAATTTTCCATCCTGCTGCTCTCTTGATCTCTAACTCTATAGGCTTGTACTTACGAAACCATGTCGGTGGACTCCTTTCTTTGTAAGATAACAGTCTGTCTATGTGGTAGATTTTTCCTTGTTGTGTCATTGACCTCTTCACCAAAAATGAGATGTCATCTATTTTCTTTGTAATTACATATGGTCCTTTCCATTTACAGGTTAGCTTACTGTACACTCCAACCTTCTTAGATGCATCGTATAGCCAGACCGGATGACCCTCTTCAAAGTCCCTTCTCGTTGCTTTTTTTATCATAATATTTCTTTTGATAATCTGAATTCTTTTTCAGGTGTTTCCTAGACATTTCATGAGTAGTTGCCAACTGTTTTTGAAGAGCAGATAAGTAATCTGTGTTCTGGTACTGATTGTCATCAGAGAGTGGGGGATCTTGGGACTAATTGCTTCAAGAGGCATCATAATGTTTCTACCTAGCACCATCATATTTGGTGTTGCGTTTTTACTCGAATAGTGGTAAGCCATCATGACTTGGGGAAGGTAACTATCTCATTCCCTTTGATTGTTTTCGCAGTAAGCCGAGAGCATGCTTGCCAAAGTTCTATTAAACCTCTCAACTGTTCCATTGGCCTGAGGCCTTTGGCTTGTAGTCCTAGTTTTATGAATACGAAACAGTTTACACATGTCTTGAAAGAGTTTGGCTTCAAAAGATCTACCTTGGTCTGAATGCAGTTGAAGAGGAATACCAAATCTGCATATAAATTCATTTACAAATACTTTTGTAATTAAACTGGCCTCCTGATCTGGAATAGCGAAGGCTTCTGTCCACTTAGTGAAACTGTCACAAAGGACAAGGATGTATTCATTGCCTTTGGTCGTGGAAGGTAAAGGACCAAGTATATCAACTGTGACCCTTTCCATTGGCTCGCCTAGGTTGTGCTGACGCACTGGAGCCCTATTTGATGACCTAGAACTACATGCATCACAATGTTTGCAGTACTCCTCAACATCTGTCTTCATTCTTGGCCAGTAAAAGGAATTTCTGACTTTACTTATAGTTTTCTCTGCGCCAAGATGACGTCCAGAGGGTAGATCATGAAAGTACTGGAGTATGTGTTTTTTGTGCTGAGCTGGGATTATTAACTGCATTTGTTTTGGCTGGCCGTCATCACTAAAATTTTGACGGTACATCATACCCTTATTCTCCACAATGTTTAAAGGGAGCCAGACCCATCAGATATTTTACTCCATTCCGGTCTTGTTTCATTTTCTTTTGCAATGAAAATAGCAGCAATATCTTTATCTGTCATTTGTGCCATTCGCACAGTAGTGGGTTTCCATCCTTCCAAGATAGGATCACTTGGTAAGTCTTGACAGTACTGCACCAACAGCCTTGTCACTTGCATCTGTATGTAGTATGAAGGGTAGACCAAGGGATGGGTAGCAAAGAATTGGAGCTGTTGTGAGCCTCTGTTTTAGAAAATTGAATGCTTCTTGACGGGCTGAATTCCATGTGAATTTTGAACCCTTTTCGCAAATTTTATGCAAAGGTCTGGCAATTTTGGCATAGTTTTCAACAAATCTACGATAGTAGGAGCAAAGTCCCAAGAAACTTCTCACTTGTTTTGCTGACCGTGGTACTGGCCATTCATTGACCGCCCTAATTTTCCCTGGATCTGTAGCGACCCCTTTTTCAGAGACAATATGGCCGAGGAATTTTATCTTCTTTTGGAAAAATGTACACTTGGAAGCTTTAGTTTAAGATTGGCATCAAGAAGTCTATGGAATATATGCTCGAGTCTTCCAAGGGCTCTTCGAACGTTTTACTAGGCGTGATAATATCGTCCATGTAGACTAGGCATTCATGCCATTGTAACCCCTAAGTACATTTTCCATCAGTCTCTCGAAGGTGGATGGCGAGTTTGCCAAGCCAAAAGGCATTACCGTGAACTGATATAGTCCAAGGCTGGTAATAAAGGCAGTTTTCTCCTAATCATCTGGAGCCATGCCGATCTGCCAAAAACCTGATTTCAAATCCATAGAACTGAACCATTTTGAACCAGCTAATGAATCGAGGCAATCGTCAACCCTCTGTATTGGATAGGCGTCTCTAATTGTGACGTCATTTAGCTTGCGATAATCCACGCAAAATCTGACCTTGCCATCTCTCTTTGTTACTAGGACAATGTTCGAGGCCCATGGGATATTGGAAGGCTCAATGATCCCCCTTTCCTTCTTTTTTCTATTTCAACTTTCTCAATTTCTCGTTTTCCAAACGGAAGGCGCCTTGCTGGTTGCCTTATGGGAAAAGCTGTACCCGTATCTATTTTATACTGGGCTAAATTTGTTCTCCCTATATCCTCTAGTGTTTTGGAAAACACTGTTTGGTACTTTGTTAGTATTTGTTTTAATTTTTCTTTTTCCTCGTCATCTAAAAATTTTGAGCTTCTTTCTAATAAATCATGCAGGTGATCGGGAAGGTCTATGATTTCATCGTTGGTCTGACAGTCTAATATGATTTCTTCATTTGGGCTCGAATCGCAGTATGCGATACAAGTCCCGATGGTCTGACCCTTGTGAAAAGTAAATCTTCGTTTCCAGTGTTGATTGCATTAATGTATAATTTCCCTTGATTCAGGTCAACTACACCAGGGATCATATGGATTTCAGGGAAATATTCGAGTGACTTGGTCTCTATTAGACCATAGTCAGTAAGGTGACTTGCCTCTTGAATATTTATAGGGATGAAACGTCCCGAATTGGATGGAATAGTGACCGGTTGGTCAACCATTACAGCACATTTCATTTCTTCTTTAGCGCCAGTCCAACAATTAATTTCTTGAAAATCATGGGTACGGAGAGATAACCTCTGGAAATCAAGTTTCCTTACATGTTCTAACATAAAATCTTGACTAAGAATTGCGCTCTGTGCGACATCGCAAACAAGGAACTTTTGGTGGTAAATTGATTTCCCAAATGTTATTGGCAGTTACGCCGCTCCTTAGGCATGGATTTTATTACCACTTGCATCGCTTATATTTACTGTGAAATCGCTTAAACTCATCTGGGTTTTGAATATAAGTTTGTCAAAGGTTTGGATTGACACAAAGGATACTGTTGATCCGCTATCGACTAAGAATTCGATGTCAGTCTAACAAACCTTCACATGTATATAGATACCGTTCCCCAATTTTCGTGATATTTCCTTGGACTGGCCTTCTATTTTCATATCTCTCTTAGACCCTGTATTATTTTCCGCCGACCCGCAGCCTAATAGAGCTTTACCATTAACAGACGGTTGTTGGCCGAGGAAGTACGTCCGAACGAAACGCGACGAACCTCACCAAACATAAGGGGTCGTGTATAAAACAAAATGATGTTATCTTTCAAAAACTTAAATAAAACTATATTGAGACGAATAAATATAACTATACATGTATTTGTTTATGTTTTTTTTTATAACTGACTGCAGTACTAATAGCATTTTTATTTTAATTTTGCAAAGATATATCATGATTTTTATACACGACCCCTTATGTTTGGTGAGTTTCGTCGCGTTTCGTTCGGACGTACTTCGTCGGCCAACAACCGTTTGTTATTGGTAAAGCTCTAATAGGACAGCGGTTTCTCGTTTCCCTGATTTTCGGGAGTTGATTTAAAATTACCTTGGTTTGGCCTCATTTGATAATTGAATCGGTTTGGACACGAGCGCATGATATGCTAGGGAGAATTCCATATGTAGCAAGTTCCCATTCTTGTGTTGTGATATGACACATTGGCTTGGTCAGCCTCTGAGGTATAACTGTGTTCCAGGCGGTCTATTCTGGTCATTAGTTAAGTGCCGATGCGAGGCTATCATTCTCAGATGTGGAATCGGAATTTCCTTTGCGCAAAAGCCGAGTTCGTCATCGCATTCAATCGCGCGCACGTTCATTTTCTTTT
The DNA here is from genome assembly GCA_033119305.1 of Pinctada imbricata. NCBI lineage: Eukaryota > Metazoa > Mollusca > Bivalvia > Pterioida > Pteriidae > Pinctada > Pinctada imbricata. Next base: position 63,848,613 of record VSWD01000005.1, on the reverse strand, counting down.
TGTCCGTACTATCTGCCATAATTGACTCGTATCTCTCTATTACGTCGACCGCGTAGGCAACCGTTTGGCACTCTTTATCGATACATCTACATTTCATTTCTACTGGTATTACCTTGTATAGCTGATTAAGTGCTATGGCTTCCTGAGCTCGACAGTCAAGGTTATGGTACGCCCTCTGGGCCATCTGACGTATATCGTTGCCAAGTACAGCAATGGACTCACCTGGTAATCGTTTTCTCATTTCTAGTTTGGAAAGCCATCTGTTTTGGTTCCTAGTAGTACCAAATCTCTAGTTTAGCTTACTGACAAGGTGTGGATAGGATTATTTATCCTAACCTGATAAACTCATATAGAAAGTACGGGCTTGGCCTCTTAAATTTGCAGCAAGCAGTAGCAGTTTTGTCCTATCTGACCATCTGCCTAATTCGGCACAGTCCTGGAAATATACTCATCCCAATCCTCCTTACCGTCATATGCTGTGGGTTTCATTAATAACCCAGATAGCATGCTGATGTTGGCCCAACGCAAGTCCATCGGTGACATTTACGTTGGGCCAATATCGGCAGTGAATGTTGGGCCAATGCAATGTTGCTCATCGGCCCAACGTTGGCCCCACAAGTTGGGTCGCTGTTGGGCCGATGTCAGACCTCGGATGTTTACACGTTGGCCCAACGTTGGCCCAGTTTAACATATATATCGGATTTATGTTGGTCCAACGTCAATCCAACATTGTAATGATATGTTGGCTCAACGTTGGCTTTTTGTTGGTAACGTTGGCCGTAGATCCTTTGGTGACCTGAAAGTAGAAAATAAATATCCTTATATTTATTGATCCATAAGTCTGAACAAAAATCACTCAATGTTAACTATCCGACTTTGAACAAACACAACTTTGGACCTTTGGTATCTCCACTTTTCCTTTCTTTCTCATCAAGTCGAATACTATCTCCAAATCAATCAATCAACCGATGTCCATTTCAACGTGGTATATTACTGCAAAAGAGAAAAGATAAAAAAATATCAGATATTTAAATAAATTAACATGATTAATGATACTATTTAATTTGATTTTTACAAATGCAATATGAACAAAAATAAATAAAATAATACATACGAATTGCCAACAATCATGAATAAGAATAAATATCATAATGTACTTACTTTTACTGTCTACACTTTACAAAACTAGCGTCCACTGACCGCTCTCGCTCTATTTCAAATTAACTTTACTTAAAGAACCTTGTAGTTTGCGTCCCAGATAAGAAACGTCCGGTATCAGATTGTGCAATCTAGCTCCGTTGCCTTAGAAACTGGTGAGACATCTGGTGTTAATTATGACTTGACCGGCCAAGCACTGACCTAGATCTTATCTCTGCAGTTACTTCGGTAGTTCATTTTATGATAAGTTGAATTTTATAAAGTAATACAGAAACCTTGAATTACTGACATATTATATACATGTATGTATCATTGTGAAATAACTATGCACATTATAGACATGATCTAATATTTTTTTAATGAAAAATTGTTTTTTTTTTAAATGTTTTCTTTATACCCAATGTTTACGTTGGTCCAACGTTGACCCAACGTCTTACAGTACCGCAAAAAGTATGTCAGGATTCTTTTGACGGACACAAATTACTTATCTAAAGACTTGTTAAGTATTTGAAAATTTTTGAAAACTTCATTGTTCAAGACTTTTCGGAAATGAAAAATAAACGATATTTTAAAAATTAACCTTGGCATAACATACGTAGGTTCAACGTAGGCCCAACGTCAACCCATTCATACCATTATTGCAAATAATGTAAAAATGTTAAAGAGGAATAAATTCAGTTAATATTGTCAAGTTACAAAAGTCAGATTGACTTTTTATTAAATAAGATTTCATTTGAATCTTTACTTTTTTTTTCTTTATTTTGGACCAACGTTGGCCCAACATTGAACCAACGTCGTAAATTAGATTATAATTCTTTTGGCTCTTATGGCTTCGTTTTATTATTTTGAAACAAAATAATGATCTTTTTCAATGATGGTGTGTATTTTAAATCTCATTTGTAAAATTATATAATTCGATCGGTGCTTTTATCTTGAATATACGATGTTGGACCAACATTGGCCCAACCCCAGTCCAACAACAGCGATAATTCATTGGTATGTCCGACAAATACAATGTTGGGCCAATGTTGGTCCAACGTTGACATGCCAACGCCAACCACCGGCCAACCATACAACATATTACCAACATTGGCCCAACGTAGTAATGCTATCTGGGAAGGGGGTTTCATGACCCCGGTCAAGGTCATTTCCTCCATCTTGGGCATAGACCCGGAAAGCATGTCTAGGTGGAGTTTCATTAAAATCATGAAAAATTCGTATTGGGCCAAAAGCTGGTTCTCTCTCTGCAATGGGCGTATGCAGGGGAATTCTATGGCCTATGTTTATTTCTTGTAGAATATCTTGGTCACCTTGACCTACCTCATCGCCCACAGACGCCTTAAATTGGACTTCTGGATCTGGCGAAGTTACTTCCGCCATTTTGACTTCAGTGAAACTTAAGAATAAAATTGATTTTAAAGTAAAAATCGTTGTTATTTATTTTTTTACCAGCACACAGGACAGCTTAAATATTAAACTCTATGCAATATCCCCTTTCTTGGTTCGAATCTCTGAATACTATGGTGGAAAACAGTATCTCACTTCTGACACCAAAAAATGTAAACTCTCTGGCTCTCAATGTAGCATTTATGAATGGCCCGTCACCTCCGACCTCTTTGATTAACACAGATAACGTTATACGTATAAACAGTTCAACTTGGTTTTAATTCTCATAAATCTCAACAACAATATTGGTAACGTGGTAATATATACACATGGCATGGCGTACTAGCCAGAAAAATAACATAGATGGTCGGTGGTGCATGGTGTACTCTCTTAAATTGTTTTGCTGTATTAATATGGCGTACAATGGGGACGGGAGCTTGATGGAATAAATTGATCTAAAATTGCGTTGTCCTAAATGCTGGGAGATAACTGTCTGTTTGGAAATTTCATCAATATTAAATAATCTAAATTTGGCTTACCTAAACTGTTCTGCAAAAAGTCAAACAAAGTTGTTTGGAAATTTTCCGGTTCCGTTTCTATCTGGTTTTTGAATTTTGGCGCCAATCAACTTAGAAGAATTATCTACCGAAACTGAGACCATCATCTATATTTATAGTTTATAAAAGGGTCACATGATACTCCTAGACCAATGACAGGTCTGTACGGAGGCCACTAACTAATGATCAACATGTACGGTACCGTTAAGCACGCCTTAACACACCTACTTAGTGTTTGCCACCGTACAGTGTCACACAAATAAAACTTTATTTTCGTAAAATTGACAGTAATGAACATGTGAGGGGACATTAAACATCCCAAAGATAAATATTAAATGTAAGTATCATGTACATAAACATAAGTATACAATATTATACAATTATGGACTTTTTACGAGGTGAATATTATACAATTATGGACTTTTTACGAGGTGAATATGGTGTGATATTTTCTGAATTTGAAAATATTGACCGAGGCGACAGCCGAGGTCAATATTTTCAAATTCAGAAAATATCACACCATATTCACCGAGTGAAAAGTCCACAATTGTTTTATTATATAGTGGAATTAATCAGTATTTATAGAGGTACCTTTTCGAAATGGCTGACATCGATTTTTCTTTGAAAATGTTTCAAGACGTCTTAATATCAGCATTTTCTGTCGCTGAATTATCCTGAACGTAATGGAATTCATTCAATGAGTCAAATGAAGGATATTTCAGAGTCAAAATCCGTAGATAGGCTCAAAATTCAAGAATTTGAGCTTGGCTTCAGGGTCCTTGCTGCTTTTTACGAAATGACGTTAATGACGTCACAGATATAAATTTCGCGCGTTTTCGATATTTCATGGTAAACCGGAAGCAAGAGTTTTCGCGGTAGTGATATTTAATGAAATCGCCTCTCACAGGTCAATATGATGAGACAATGACTCGTCACGTGACAGTTTTCAGCCAATGAGAGTGGGAGTATAAACAGACAATATAATAAGGTGTGATATTTTCTGAATTTGAAAATATTGACCGAGGCGACAGCCTCGGTCAATATTTTCAAATTCAGAAAATATCACACCATATTCACCGAGTGAAAAGTCCACAATTGTTTTATTATATAGTGGACTTAATCAGTATTTATAGAGGTACCTTTTCGAAATGGCTGACATCGATATTTCTTTGAAAATGTTTCAAGACGTGTTAATATCAGCATTTTCTGTCGCTGAATTATCCTGAACGTAATGGAATTCATTCAATGAGTCAAATGAAGAATATTTCATAGTCAAAATCCGTAGATAGGCTCAAAATTCAAGAATTTGAGCTTAGCTTCAGGGTCCTTGCTGCTTTTTACGAAATGATGTTAATGACGTCACATATAAATTTCGCGCGTTTTCGATATTTCATGGTAAACCGGAAGCAAGAGTTTTCGCGGTAATGATATTTAATGAAATCGCCTCTCACAGGTCAATATAATGAGACAATGACTCGTCACGACAGTTTTCAGCCAATGAGAGTGGAAATATAAACAGACTATATAATAACATACAATTATGGACTTTTTACGAGGTGAATATGGTGTGATATTTTCTGAATTTGAAAATATTGACCGAGGCGACAACGTGTTTAAAGATAAGATTCATGCATGAATACGATGCGAATGTGTAGCAGACGGTGTCAGGCACCGCACACCGTACATTACTTAGATAAGTAAAAGACGTTTATCAGTTATAACATTAATCAAGCTTTAAAATAATGTAATTCTAGGATCTATATGAACAATTATGATTCAAAAATACAAGGATGAATGTACAATTCATCATACAATGGATAAAAAAATAAATACATTCGTATCATACATCGGGATCGACTTCGTACACGCATCAACCGCACTCAACATTTCTTAAAGTTAACAAAAGTGGCGAAATCAAAATTGTTGAAAATACATGTAAAAGGAGCACTAAGGTAAATTATGACTAGAATATCTGAAAATGCAAGCTTTTATGGTAGTAACAATGTAGGATTCGTTTCATGAGATGCAGTCATTGACTAGATATATGATAAAATAGATTTGCCACTGACTCGTCTAAAAATATAGAACTCATGTAAACAAAGCACATACATGTGAAAACCTAACATATAAAGTAGAATCAATTCAGTTGAAAATATAAGTTATACAGTAGCATATTTATGGGATCTTGTTGAAAGATATATAAATACAAATAACATGTTTTAAACAATATTTATCTTAATGTGATTATTACTGATCTTACAATACATTATTTACGTTCACTTCGCTTTGGTTGACCTTAATCTCACCCTTGCATGTCAAATGGACAAATAAAATTAAAGTTTCCTAAAAATTGTACAGCGCTGCATTTATTCATGTGAGTGGCGTCACCTATGATTATTTACGCGTTCGTATTGTTCACGTCGTCTCCTTCTGGTCATTTATCCTTTTCTTATGTATGTCCCTCTGTAATCACTGCAACTTTCAGTTTGGTTCCGCTTTCAAAAATAAAGATAAAAGGAGGATAAAATATCCTAATCCTTATAAAAATAAGGAGGATAAAATCATCTTCCCGAGCATAACATTTTTCATTATCATCCTCCTGCATTAACTTTTCTTTATATAGTATCATCTATTTGACGATAAAGAAAAGAATATATAAAAGGAAAAAGGTGATTCGCTCTCTTCACAACAAATGAAAAAGATTATATAAGTAACATGTATGAAATATGTTTTAATATGGAGAAATGTTTCGATTATCATACTGTCGTGTGCTGTTTTGAGTTTGAACTCTACTTCTGCAGCTTTCTATGTTGAATTACACCAAATATAGAAATATGACGAAAATAAAGAGAGATATTTAAGAAAATGTAATATTTTTGTATCCATTTTTACTAATTTGGAACTATTAAAAACCTCGCTTACGAATTCTTCATTAATATTTAGGCCCCCTGAACTTATACCGAAATTTACAATTTTAGAAGTTAATCAATGATATCAATTTCATTCAATTTGCTTTATTAAGTAGTCAAGATCAGCGTTTCTCTATTACAAAGTGCATTACATACTTACCTAATCATTTTTAAAATTATTAATTCAAATATTACCTTGAAATTATGAGCTAAAGCATCGTCAATATTCAGGAATATAACTCCACAGGCATATCAATAAACAGGAAAGGTCGCAATTTTCTTAACGTCACTGTGCTGATTCGCACCACTTTTTCACAGAAAACAAGTCGAACAAGTCATGCACCTTGTTCCAATCCATTCTATTGGTGTTCCAGTTTTCTGGACATTCAGAACAGTGAAACAAACACGCCCTACAGAAAAGTTCAAACAATTCATGAATTTATTTTCAAAGTCTTTTCTGAAAATCGTTTGTTTGTTGCATGAAATGTGATGAGTATTGCGTAATAAATAATTGATAATTTATTATGATAAATATAATATGACTAGCATATAACATAATGATAAATATTCCATGAAAAACACTAATTTTTAAAATTGCGGTGAAAAAAGCAATGACACACTGTATCTAGGTCATTTTTCGCACATGCATCGGTTTAGTCTGTGAGAGCTTTCAAAACTCAATGATATCAACCTTTCGCTGACCTCTGGTAGTCCTCCAATTTTGTAACAGGTCTTCATCACCTTACTACAGATAATTTGGAATTATTATTTCTGTTAATTCTTTTTTGGTGAATGATTCCAATGAAAGAAGGGTTTGTCTTTGTTGTACTGTTATTGGAATTATCTAAGTTTGGGTCAGCTTTGAAATTTTGTCACGGAAACTTGTTCCAAGCATGAAAACAGATTTTGTAAGCAGTAATGAAAAAAAATATGTACATGATTGTCAGCAGGGGTGCCACTCAATTCCTTCCTTCCTTGTTTCAGTATACTTTTGGTTTTTATCACTAATAACAGAACAGAAATTTGTCCAGGAAAATGACAGTAGAGTCCCTAGGAGTCCCCGAGGGCACATGTAGCCAGGTTCGCTCAATTTCGGTTGGTCGTTTCTTCAAACGCATCTGAAAATTTCTGTTTACAATATGTCTTCAAATTTCTTAAACCTGGGTCCTGCAGCATCATACCCCAGCCATCTTGCTACGTCTTTCGGTATATTTAGGACATAATTTTCACAGATTTTGGCTATATTACATCGTTTAGATTGAGGATCACGAGGGTTCAATACCCCCCCCCCCCCCCCCCCCCCCGAAATGTGAATGTCTGTGCCGTGCTGAAATTTTATCTGCTCAAATATGACGCTTATGAATTTAAAGACGTTAATTATTTTAAACTACATTGAAAATTCATATAAACACATGCACAGGCGGATCTAAAAAAAGATGAAACTTCTTGAACAATTTGATGAGCCTGCACACCGCAAAATTATACCAATGAATACCCCACTCCCCCCAAAAAAGAAAGTAGAATCGATGAGATTTAGTCTTATCAGTGGCGTAGCTACAACGTATGCTAAATCATCGAATTTATATGTCCCTGTAATCGGAGATGCGGGGGCATAAAGTTTTTGGTCTGTCCGTCTGCTTGTCCGCAAAAACTTCAACTTTGGTCATACAGGTAGCTTTTGAATGGTAAGTGGTAGAGCTTTAATATTTCACATGTGTATTACCTTAGTCCGGATGATAAGGACTCTAAACAAAATGTGTAAGAGTCCTGATCAGATCCATGTTTTCAAAGTGTAATGGAAGCCGCCATTTTGACGTGAAAAAAATCCAATCTTTTTTAAGATGATTCTAAAGGTTCTTAATAGTTCTGTGAACATTTCTCGATTCATTAAAATGCTGGCTCTTACTGTGCATGGATAATTTATCCAAAATAAGTCTTCAAATTATAATTTAGACTTCCTTCACTTTTATTCTCCTTTTTCTGTTTCAGATTTCCGGCAAACTGAAGAGCGAGATGTTCCGAATGGAAAAAAAAAAACAAACTTTTAGACAACTCGAACGAAGGACACGGTCGTTCCATATTTACTATGTACTTCATTTAATCTCTTTTTTTCTCTCAAATAAAACATTTAAATAGAGAAATAATTGTGTTTTATATTTGCATGTTTTAATTTATAAAAATTTTATTTCAACAACCTATAGATTGTGTATACATTCCACATAAATCAATAAATTCTACTTTCAGGGGTCTTCTCAAAATAAAAAAATGGTGCACAAGAAGCATGGTAGGTCAATGTTCTGCATGTAACAACGACATAGAAAAACGCAGTGGAGGCTACAAGAGAAAGTTACTTGACTCATTTATTGCAAATACAAAAGATACATATGCTGATATATTAAACAAATATGGCATTGAGACAAAGAGTCCATTTATTTGCTTTAAATGTGCTGGACTTTAGTCCAAAATCACAAGCGCTGTACGTGAGTTTTTGAAGAGGAGTAATAAGCTCTCTCCAGCTGTTAAGCTAAAAAAGCCTTGGACACAGTCTGTCACATGGCACTCGAAGGTCTTTTCCACCGAATCCAAATATCTGAGGAAGGGCAGATATCTAACTTGCTTTAACATTCTTCTTCGGAATAGTGCTAGAGGTAGGAATGCCTTCAGGAAAGCTGTCAAAAGAATTGTGTATGACGAGATGATTAATGTAAAAAAATAATCAAGTTTTTCTCAGAGCGTTTCTATAGAATCCCTGAGAAATTGCACATGGCATAAAGCCATCCGTACCATTGAGAAGACCATGTCCATTTTCACTATGGCTGTTCGAATTGTCTTAACTTGTTGAAGTGGAAAAAGCTTAGCATATAAATGTTTTACATTACGAATTCTATTTTTTAACCTTTCATTTCAATCATAATACATGTATATGAAACAAGATGTTAACAGAAGAGCATTACAAGTTATTGCAATGTTGATTTCACATCGCTTATTTAGATATGCAACACACGACAATCCCAATCCCCACCCCAACCCCCCTCACACCATTTATTCAATAGATTTCAATTGTTAAAGCTATATGACATTAAAAGACCATATCTATTCTTGCAGCAGAATATCATATATTTAAGAAATGACAACTAGCTAGCCATAATTTGTTGTCCAGTAATTCCCCAAGTCGCATGAACCAATTTAATTATCAAGGAGCCGCGACAAGGGGAATTACTGGACGACAAATCACAACTAGCTAGGTTTGAATAGTATAAACCCTATAGCCTCGAAGCTGATTTGGCCCCGGTCAATTTTCTTTATATAAAGAGTCAGAGACTGATATCGCTATAGTCTGTATGATAATTGAAATGAAGGCATGTTTTAAGGTATCATTAGATTCTGTAAGATTTTTGTAAGATTTTCATGGGTTCTATTTTTAAATATGCATATAAAAATCAAAATGGAAGGAGTCACAAGGTAGAGGTAATTTCGAGGGGCTCAGCATGTGGTCTTGTGAAATTCGCTTCTCCATGGTGTATTGTGGATTTCTCAAAAACGAATCGGCGAATCCCTAAATAACTTTCATATATTATTTAGACAGATTTGGGCTTCCAATCAGCATAACTTTTATATTAAGAATTTTTCTGGAACAATGGTCAAAATGAGACCAAAGTCTATCCGAATGACATGTCAAAATTTCTCTATTTTCACTTTCACTTTCGGGAATGAAAATGGTAACGGAAAGGTATATATCATTTGGTACCAATAAAATATACAGGAAATGATCTTTCTTTTGATATATCACTTTCTGTATAAGATATTCATTTATAGTCAGTAAATGACGTCAGCTTTTGGGTGTAGAACACAAGTTTTTGAGGTCAAACAGTTATGCTATTGTAACCCTAGTTGGTATTTCTGTTCTAGAATTTATTAAAATCGATGTTTTATTGCGCCATCGCCGCTAGCTTGTTTGTTTTGCTGGCTGAAATCATGATGTCACAATAACGTTAACAATCGAAACAATAGCGTCACGTGATATGTGATACAGCTGTCACGTGATATGTGATACAGAAGTAGCTCAGGTAACTGTATCTCATGGGCTTTCTCTGTAACAGATACGCGGGTATGAGAGAAAATAGTTTCATCTCATGCAGTGGCGGAATCAGGGAGTGCGAAAGGGGTGTTGCCCCCCCCCCCACCCGGCACTGACAAAAACATTAAAAAAATAACAAATAATCATGAACTTACATTGGATGTGCATGTTTATATATATAAGCATGAATTATTATTGTATGACAGTTATTTCGTTGACGTTATAAATTCTTTGTAGTACCTTCCAGTTCCTCTTTTTTCAATTCCGATTTACTTGATATGGCGACTGCAGCTATACCACGTTTTCTTGGCGTCATCCCGCTGGTCCATCATAATGGATTTAAGGAGGCTAATTATTATCGAAATTTGACGGTTTGAACCATTTGAAAGATCGAGGATACGGGGAGGCAAAATAAAACAGACTTTTCCCGAAGCCGGTTGGAAAGAGTCCAACACTGCCCTTCTCCTGCAAAATCGAAAATACTTCTCTTATTCGTCCTGCTTTTAGATGGACACGTAAAGAATGCCTCTCCTTTAGTATCCCATATATACGCCTCGTTTACCCTGTCTGTAGACACTGTACAAATATATACGTGTAACAGGCATGACATGCACGATGTGCTACGTTACTCTGACTTTCTATACAGCCACTCATACCTGCAATACAATAATTTACACACATTTTCATGAACAAAATTACAGAAAGTATATACGTTTTTTTAATTGATTTTAATATGATATAAATCAATAAATTAGACTGTATTCGATATGTCCACATAATGAGTCAAAATAAGTGTTTTCATTTACATTTCAATCTGTTCATCGTTTTAACGTATCGGACATGGAACGAACAAGCCCTTCGCTCAAGTTGTCTAAAAGTATTATTTCCTTCCATTCGAAACATTTCGCTCTTCAGTATGGAGATACAGAACTATTACCTGAATTAGAAGAATAGAATCAAAAGTGAAAAAAGTCGAAATTACGGATTTGGGATAAATTATCCATACAAAGTAAGAGCCAGGGTGATTTTGAACATAACTGTGCCAAACAATCACCCATCAAAGTACTTTCATAAGTTTTATTTCGTCCGCAAAAAAAAGACGATACTACACCGTGAGGAAGTACGACCAATCAGAACTGATTCAATGTCCGACAAGAAAAAATAAATTGAAATCAGTTCTGCTTTCATTGAATTAGTATTACCTGTGACAAGACCTTTCCATGGATGCCAAAAATGTTGACCTTGGGATTTGACCTACTTTTGAAAAAAAAAATTTAACCATGGCCATTACTTTTTAATGGTAAGTGATAGAGCTTTCATATTTCACATGTGCATTACTTATGACAAGACCTTGACCTTGGAAATTGCCCTACTTTCGATTCGTAAAACAAAGGAGGGGACCTCAAACAACACCAGGCTGCAGCACCCACACCAAAACACCCAATGCAAAACACAGAACAGACAAGCACAGGAAGAGACGCAAAAGGGACAAGGAACGTCAACGTACAACACAGAAACATCAACACAAAGGACAACACAAAGGACTACACATAAACCAACAAAGTAACTGGGGGGGGGGGGGGGTCTCTAGATCCGCCTTTCGTACGAACATACCTATAATTATCTACCAGCCACATTGACAGAATAGCATGCTATATATTAGTCAAAAGTTCTAACCGAACAATTTAATGTACTCCATTGTATAAACATTACATTATAAGAAACGTTTGCTTGCCATACTGAATTCTTCACATATCTTGTGCTTTTCAAAAATTAATCTTTTCTTTGTTACTTTGTGATTCCTGATAATTTATGCGATCGATATGACAAAAATATTAACAGAACCAGCACTTCCGGTCGCACTAAATTCCCGCTGAATTTGTACATAATTTTAAATTTTTGTTTAATGTTCTAGCGTTTTAGAGTAAATTCAATCGAAAAAAATATCAATGACGTTTTTCCATGTTGATCATTTTAAAATATCGAAGGAAAGTCGATATTTTACCTTGACAAGAATAAAACATCACTACGGCGTCAAAGAGAGACTCAGGTCTTTCTGCAAGCGCATTTTGTTTGGGCATGCGCCGTATAAAAACCTCATTTTATCTGTTTCCTTTTTAGCTTGGAGGACACATCTTTATGTGTTTCTAAAGTAAATACCATTTTTATTCGGGATTTTGTTCTCTTTACGAAAAATATTTCTTTTCGTTAAATTCGTCACGCACCAGTAAAGTAACCTCATATTAAACCAAACTTTCGAAAAAAATAAATTGAAAGTATTAAATTAATTATGCATTTATGAAGATTAAAAAAGTGTTCGGTAAGAAATTTTGACCAGTGTATATAGTAGCTTTTTCCGAAGTCAAAGTGAAAATTATAAAGAGCGCATTCGCAAAGCGAACTCATAGATAGAAATATTTCAAGAAAGGAAAAATAGATGTTAACGCCCTATTTAGCTGTACACTATGGTACGTTACTTTTGTCTCGAGTTGAAAATTCCCGGAAATGACTTATTTTACGATGGTCGCATTTGCGTGAAAAAGAAAGTAGATGGATAACATACCCGTCATTTAATTTTTTAATTTAATAAAACACCGCTAAAGACGGTATGGTCGGATTGCAAAGTTAGTTTTTGTCACCAACTGGGTCAAAGTCACTAAGTCAAATATTACAGCATACATTGAGAGGTCTTGTCAGAGGCAACCTACATGTATAAAATAAAGTTTCTACTGCATACAGTTCCTTAGATTTTGCTTAAACCAGAAACTTTAACCAAAATCTTTAACTAGGTCAAAGTCCAAGGTCAAGGTCACTAGGTCTAATGTTATGGCATAAATTGAACGGTATCATCATGGGCAACCTAAATGTATAATATAAGGTTTCTACTGCATACAGTTTCTTAGATTTTGCTTAAACCAGAAACTTTAACCAAAATCTTTAACTAGGTCAAAGTCCAAGGTCAAGGTCACTAGGTCAAATGTTACGGCATAAATTGAAAGGTCTTGTCATGGGCAATCTACATGTATAGTATAAGGTTTCTACTGCATACAGTTCCTTAAATTTTGCTTAAACCAGGAACTTTAACCAAAATCTTTAACTAGGTCAAAGTCCAAGGTCAAGGTCACTAGGTCAAATGTTACGGCATATATTGAAAGGTCTCGTCATGGGCAACCTACATGTATAATATAAAGTTTCTACTGCATACAGTTCCATATATTTTGCTTAAACCAGGAACTTTAACCAAAATCTTTAATAACTAGGTCAAAGTCCAAGGTCAAGGTCACTAGGTCAAATGTTACGGCATAAATTGAAAGGTCTTGTCTTGGGCAACCTTCATGTATATTATAAAGTTTCTACTGCATATAGTTCCTTCGATTTTGCCTCAACCAGAAACTTTAACCAAAATGTTGACGTCAGACGGACATCGTCAATCTATAGACCGGAATTGATTTGCAATCCGGTCAATGAAAGAAAATCGCTGTGATATCTTTGTTCAAGCCTATTATATAATTCAAAAGTTGAAATGAAATATTTGAATTTTGAATAAATGTAAGTTGTAATCAGGGATATGTAAATAATTATGTGTATTCTTTTTTAAAAAGGAATGGCAAGAAAGAAAAATTCCTGTGTTCTAGATTTTTATGACACGATGTCTATATGATATTGTGGTTAGCTCTGGTTCTGCAAAAACTTCGGTAAAATTATCCTTTTTCTTCTGGAAGTATTAGAAAAGTCGAGTACAGTCTTGGAAAAACATACATATACGCGAAAAGTTTATCAATATTTGACTTACCTCAGTTAAACATTGCTCAAGATTGCACTGTTGATTAATGACACATGTGGATCAAATCCTCAACCTAAATATCGAATATTTGATCAACTAATGCCTGAATTTGCTCATCCAAACATGACATATTTCTTTAGGCGGCAATGCAGGTCTTCCTTGAATTTCGTCTGGTATGACGCGTGATCAACTTACTACATCATACTTCTTGGAAGTGTACAAGTGGGTGACCTAGATTTTGACATGTAATCAACGGGGTACATGCCTACACCTGTGCAATCGATTTATGATGAAATATACTTATTAACGCTTTTTCTCTGTACTTTTGGAAAAAAAATTCAACTCGATTCGCTAGCTCATTGAACCTTTTTCATTAGATGTCTATTTTTGCCATCCTCGCTTCGCATGTAGGTGAATAAGGTCCTTTTGTAGGATGAGACAGTCATCTGTGGTATTAATTTCCTTGTACAGCACAGTCATCCGCGAACAACCTTGTATGAGATGAGATGAGACAGTCGTGTGAGTCATTGATAAATACTAAGCCCGAGTACGCTGCCCTGTGGCACTCCGCTCACAACTGGGGAAGGTGAGGAGAAAGCGCCATCTACAACAGCCCTCTGTGATCGGCCTGTTAAAAATGACCTTGTCTGGCCTCTCACTCCGTAGTGATACAACTTAGTAAGTAGCCGCTCATGAGGTACTCGAAACTCCGCCACTGAAATACACCAACTGCGCTCTCCTAGACTAAGGCATGGTCCATTTGATATTCTGGGGGGGGGGGCTTGGGTTTTTTTCGAAAAAAATAATTTTGATCTCAATTTTGATGAAAAAAATAAATTTGCTTATGGTTTGACTGAAAAAAATAATCTTGCTCTCACAAATAATCTGAATTTGAAGAATTACCATAAAATTTCGCTAAATTTCCTGAAAATTTTCCGGCTCGCTTCGCTCGCCGCAGTTTTCAAATTGTATCAAAAATTTTTGGCTCGCTTCGCTCGCCATAGTTTTCTATCAAAACATTATTTACTAATAGCAAACTTCATATTTTTGAAGACAATAAAAGTTATACAATAACATGTATGTGTATGAAAAAGGCTTCCTTAAAAGCTTACGTATACATGTACATTGTATTACAATATTTATGTATTGCTATTGATACATGTTGCATGTATCCCATAGACTAGAGTCTAATATGTTCTTGTAAGCTTGGAAGGAGAACTTCAGTTATTCACCAATTAACAATTCTTAGTAACATTTAAAAATTTGTCTAGTAGTCTCCTTCCCCTCAGACCCTTATATATATATACATGTACCTTATAGTAAAAAAATTGAGAATTGAATTGTAAAATCTTTTATTTCGATCTGTTTAAAAAGTGAATTGAATACTTGCATAAAAATAATCTAATATATTAATATATAGAGTTTTGGGTAAAAATATAAATAATTTCTATTGATAAAACACAAACATTCCTAATATGCGCATCACTTTGTTAAAAAAAAATTTCCTTGCTCCAACTTTGCAAGAAAAAAATTTTTTTGCCTTGGTCCGGGGCGAAAAAAATAATCTTGCTCCGACAAAAAACCCAAGCCCCCCCCTGAATATCAAATGGACCATGCCTAAATAATCCAGTCTCTCCGCTGCCGCTAACAGAGACTGAACCCCACTATGGTTGTTACAGAACGAAGTCGGACGAAACTGTTGCCCAACGATTTTTCCATGTACAGACCTTTAATATTTATTTCCTTGCAAGTGACATATAAGTAAACATTAAACTAACTATCTCTACCCACCTCGCGTTTTTTCTCGCTTCGTTGAACATTGCATTTTTGCCCATTTTGCCTTGCCTATTAAGTTTGGTAGGGAGTTAAAATTGGCAAAAATGTAACAACGAAGCGAAAAAAAAAAAAAAAAAAACGCGAGGTGGGTATAGATAGTTAGTTTAATGTTTACTTAAGTGTCACCTGCAAGAAAATCAATATTAAAGGTCTGTAATTTGGAAACATCGTTGGGCAACAGTTTCGTCCGACTTCGTTCTGTAACAACCATAGTGGGGTTCAGTCTCTGTTAGCGGCAGCGGAGAGACTGGATTATTTAGTCTAGCGCTCTCCTACATGTATAAGCTTTGCCTATGTTCATATTAATCCTTACGTATAAAATTAATTTGTAAACCTGTATCATAAAGATTAATTGCGTACCGAAACATTGACCTCTCATTCCTGCACGAATCTAAAATTTGCACCAATATTTAAGAGATACTGCACAATTCAATATCGTATTTGCATTATTCTCAATCCCTTTTAACATCTCTTATTTTTTACAACTAATTTTAACAATGTAAATTGATGTAAATTGAATAAGTGACGATAGTGATGGATTTGCACAGAATTATTATCATCTTACCACGTAATTTGAAAAGAAAACTATTATTTTGCACATAAAAATTTCAAATTTATCTGTATTTGTTCTTTATTATATGTGATTTCAAATATGATTTAATTCATAGTGTAATACTGTATACAGCTTTGAATTCGCCCAGTCTTATTTTTTCGCCCTCAGGGGATTTCAAATTGATTCGCCCCGTCTTGAATTCGCCCCCTCGTCCCCATATTCTAATGTTTTCGCCCTTATCAAATGATCAGTTGAAACCTTATAGTGTGTCCCGACACACGCGCCTGAGAGGTCTTACCTCACTACCAAGGGATAGCAAAGTCGGGAAACTTGCTATCGCCTCAGGTATAGAACATACGCTTCTGCTAATTAATTAGAACACATTTGTTGATTTTATGTTTATCCGTCAAGATTGAATTCAGAAAATTAAACAGTTGTAATTATTATCATTTTAGGTCATTGGTCGAATACGGAGACAATGATTCGTTACCTACAGAAAGTGATAATTCCTTATGTGAACATTATCAGTATTAATTGGTGCAGACTAAGGGTGCTAAAGTAAGGATAATGGTTGAAATATCTACCGATATGGCATAGAGGTAGATTACATGTAAAAGATATGTCATCAATTTTATCAAAAATGCAGGTTGTGCTATTCGAAAAAGAACTAAAACGTACTTTTTTATTTTGATAAACTTTTGCACCTTTTTTACAGTTATATCGATGTACAGACTTATCTACAAGTAATCTTCAAATTCAGGAGAATTTTATATTTTTTGAACAATATGTAATAGAATATAAGAAGAAAAATATTCATCTAGCCGCATTAAATAAATTGAAAACTCTATTTTCAAAACGAAGGAAATGAAAGTAAGGTGTGCGAGAAGAAGGATTATGGGGATTGACGCCTGTGTGGAGTTGGCAGATGCTGATATGCAGTAAGAGTAAGAGGCCACTGTTTTTGCTAATGATATAAATATATGTAGAAAGTGCGGTGATGTGATAGTAAAAAAAGACAGATGTTGCTAGGATGTCATTATGTGGACAAAGATAATAACTCGTGTAATTATTGGGTACATAGTGAATGTTTAGGTATTGTTGCCAGAACAAAGGCGGCAGCATCCAAGGTTAATTTTTCTGCCCTGCGCATTTCAGTTCATTCCAATAAAATGTTCAAAACCTTGCTCATTTTGTTCACATTTCCTATAGCTCTTATCCAACGCTCGTTGTCAGGATGGACAGATGGAATACCTTTTACGGCATGTTTTTTTTTGCCTCTAGCACGATATCTTCCCCCTCACATTTGCAATTGCTACCAGAGATACTGTAAGACTCGTGCATTTCAATGAAATCCAATACTTCATGCGGACGTTTGAATCTAATGAAGAGTCTCTGACAAATGCCTCCATGTAAAAGGACATGTTTAAACCAAAGAAGAGATGCGCAAACATCGCATCAGCAAAATTAATTGCTTTGAAATTGTTGCGGCGCACACCAGACCTAAAGTGTAAAAGGGAGACAATAGGTAATAACTGATTCGGCCAGAAATGACAACATAAGGTTGTTTGGTTTTCCAACCATGTTTCCAATGCGGCTGCTGTAGTTTGCGAGGTGCGGGAATAATTTATGTATAGACTCGAGATTTCTCCGCCTATAACAAACATGTATATTTGCAGTATTTGCCAGCTTTTATGGTAATCTAAGATAATTAGACTATGAAGTTGCAGAGGATTTCAAATGCATCAAGAAAATGTAAGGATACAATCATATTATGCTATTTGATTTTTACAAGTTAAAATTTTGATTATTAATATACATTAGAGAGGTTAAATAACATGTTTTAGCGCAATTTGAGTATCATATCAAATGCCTGGCACTATACTAAAACCGTTTAGTATCCGAAATATATTTCTGAACAGAAAGCATTATAGTGCTGTTTAAATCATTGGGAAGATCGAAATCACCAAACAGAAGTTTACCTATAAATATCTCATTTATTGTGCGAAGCTCTTGAAACAGTGTTAGCCGATGTGAATCGTATCTAGGGCAATATATTAGATAGTGTAAGACATCCTCATTATTATAGCCGCATGCGCAGGCTGGACTTGGTGTTAAATTTACTATTTGAATTTCATAAGCGAGTAATAATTATGTTATATTTTCTATTTCCTTCATTAAAATGGGATGGTATTTTGTATGCATTGGATTGATTTCGAACAGTTGATTTAAACTGTTGTAATTTACTATTGTGACGAATAATTGGTTCAAGGTCATTCCACAATTTTATCGTTGAAGTTCATAGTAAGCTGGAGACGGTAATTTCGAATTTCAAAATCAAGCATGTTTCTTAAATTATGTGTATTTTCTCTTCTTAGTGGGTCAACAATGTCAGATAAGAAATTGGGGGTATTATGGTTATTTATTTTATGAAATACTACAAGTTTACGTCTGGTCCGTCTGTCTTTGAGAGTTTCCCATCTCGTTTCAAAATAAAGAGAGTCCCTACTTACAAATATTGGCATTCCTGTCACAATCCTAGCGGCTACAAGTTGTCCTTTTTCTAATTTTTCATCATCAGTTTTTGAACACCCTCCCCAAACTTCACAAGCATTTTCAAGTAATGGTAAAATAAATGTACAATCAATTCTATTAAGAGACGACCTTGGAAGAATCCGTTTATTTCATTTAAAGCCTTATTACAAGTGATATTGATATGATCAGACCATTTTGCATTCGATATAACATTTATTCTTAAATGTTTATGGTAGTTCGAAGGAGTTATAACACAATTTCCAAAGCGTACCTAAAAGTCATCCATATATTTTCCTATACAAATAAATTAAGTTTTGTTCGGATTAAATTTTACTTTCCATTTATTTGACCATATTCTTGATTCTTCTAAATCATGTTCAAGTGTATCTTTAAGTTCGTTTTTATTCCTGGAAGAGGCGGTGATAGAGGTGTCATCGGCAAAAAGTCTAGAAATATTCAGGAGTGTGTCAGAGATGTCATTTATGTAAATCAGAAACATGAAGGGACCTAATACGGAGCCCTGTGGAACCCCTGCATTTGTACTTTTATAATCAGAATAGGAATCATTAATAAAAACTGATTGTGTTCGATCGCTTAGGTAATTTTCAAGTAATTTAAAAATGCTCCCAGTAATTCCATAAGCGCTAAGTTTTAGAAGAAGTCCTTTACGCCATACCCTATCAAAAGCCTTGGAAATGTCACAGAATACCATACATGTGTTCTTTTTTGGCATATGCTATGGTACATTTCAAGTAATTGGTAAACAGTGGAGTTATTTGTCAAGAAACCGGTTTGAAGTCTATAAAATAAATCGTTGTCGATCATGAAGTTATGTGAGTTTTTATGTATAATTCGTTCAAAAATTTTTCCTACAGTACTCAAAGGTGATATAGGTCTATAATTGGAAGGGTCGTGCTTATCGTCTTTTTTAAATATGGAAATGCCTCCGACGTCACACATTTTCAGCAATTTTACTACAGAAAGTCCCCGTATACTTTTTATTTTCCGTCCTATTTCTAACTTCACTGACGCACAGCCAAAACAATGTTATTTTCTGTTACGACTAAAGGAGTACTATAAAATTGATATCTTTTTGGAAGATGACATTATCATATTTTAGAGAAAACCAGTAAAACATGGTGCTCTAGAATTAGTGAACAGGACAGTAATATTAATGCGTATTGAAATAATGTATGATGCTGTACCTGTCGCATTTTGACATGACAACTGAGCTTTTGGGGATGCAAAACCCAGTTCCAATGTCAACCTCAAAAGGACCAGACATGCACGTTTCGGGTACTTGAACCTCGTCAATGATCCTCCGATCTAACAATGTAATATGACAAAAGAGTGAAATTTCAAGAAATATTGTAACAGAAAATTTCAAATGCATTGAAGTTGATCGTACTTGGCTAAAAATTGAGGCACTCTATGAAGTTAAGAATTATGGCCAATGTGGACAAAAGACCTCATATACTGCCGTACTTCTTTGTGGCATCGGGATGAGAGAAATTTTGCTGATGTTCAGTCAAATCCTTTTCTCCGAAAAATTCCCTTTTACATGTCTGGCATATTTGGATGCACTCTATCACCTGATATCCATGGTTATAGGGAAACACGTCTAATCCAAGGATGCCCAAGACCATTCCCTTTTCCCATTAATTACTTCTTCGGTGATGGCATCGATACATATATATTCATGTGTAATATTTCGAATGTCGGATTTCAATCATTTGATGCTAATATTAAAAACCTTTATATTTGATTTAAATGAAAACATATAAATTTAATGTACCTTTATTTTCCTTTTTTATTATTTATTTGGATAAAGAAACAACCAGTCGAGCTTTAGTCTCGCAAGAAACTTCTGGTTGATGTGATATAAGTCATGTCAAGTAAAGTACATACTCTCTCCACAGATTCCCCAACAGGGCTGATGAATGGATTCATCAGGAAATTCCTACACTGATGTTCTGAGTCCCCCGGTATGATTCCACCATGTTTACCTCTTGTAGCTTATAGAATTCTTCCATTTCATTATAATCATCTATTGTAAATGTTTTTCATAAACCCCACAATTTTTTGTTAAAACGGAATCACTTTGTCTCTCAGTCTGTCCGTCTGTTCTACTAAGTCAATCTGTCCATCAATTCTACCCAGGCTAGAACTACAAGTGCCTTAATGGAATTAAATAGTTTTGATAATTATTTTCCAGTAATCGAAATTATTCTAATGTCGAGGTCAAAATTGAAGGAAGTGAAATTGGGACCAAAAGATGAGCATAAACCTTGAACCAAGGTCATATCAGCATGTTTAAGGTCACCATGGAATAAAAATACTTAGTTTTTGTCGTGGCCATGATTTAACCTTAGTATAAACTAGTATTGGAACTACATTTCGCAGAAATGTTGCCTTCGACCCTGTGTTAAGGGTTGACTAAACATCATATTATGTTACACAACGACTGAAATCATCATTGAGGAAGTTCTTCGGTCGCTACGGGGATGTTATAAAAGCATATGAGATCCCCCTTTAAGGAATGATCAGTGACATTCTACATTGTGATTGAATGGCTGTCATCATCATCAAACAAGACATACTTACCCGATATGTACATCAAAATGTACATCGAGACAATCACCGAATTTGACAGGTCTTCATGGAGCTGTTGCGACGGGTGTTGCATGCAATCAGGAGACGCTGACTCTCCCAGAGCACATGGTCTCACTTCGGAATGTTCTTTATTCTGGGGTTCGCAAACGTTTCGATGGAAATTCTCAAGATTTTGCCTTGCCTTCTCCACTTTGAGATTGAATAACGGTTAGGTACTTCTTTGATGTTTCTTAGCGAGTGGAAAATATTTCGTAAAATCTGAAAGTGCGTAAATATTTCATTACAGAAGTATCAGTTATTTATAGGATGATACTTAAACATATAATTTGCTATAAATTTGATAATTTTACTTTTTTGATTTTGTGTACACAGGCTTGAATATTACCCCACTTTTTAAAACATGACACCACTCTGAAAATGATATCAATTGACACAATTCTTACGTAATTACCTTCTTTAATTCCTTTCCGAGGGCATGTTGTCTTCTGATTTGGGATAATTTTTGGCAATATTATATTTATGTTAATTTGAATACATATCCCTGTTTCACATGTGTACTTCATTTTCGAACACTCTAGTCCATTAAGGTGTCCGTTGTACAATAGAGTCACTTTACACAGTGATTCAATCATCTCCATTGTAAAGTATGGTGAAATTTATGCCAGGTAAGGTACTATAAATTATATATTTTCTGAAAGGTTATGATGCCCTGAGTACAGATATATGACATATATAAGACTCTCAGGTCTTAAAAATCAAAGGGGATAAACTCTTTTACAAAATAGGTATTTTGTACATGATATGTAGGGAAAATAGGCTTTTTAGCTGCTTTATAAGTTATTCCCCTTTGTTTTTCTGACCCAAAAATTATTATTTTAGAACTGTGGGCATTATAACCTTTTTGAAAATATAAAGTTTATAGTACCTTTCCAGGCATAGGGTTGCATACTTCTGAGTCGGATTTCTCTTTGTGTAAAATATTTTCAAAGAATTTAGAAACAACTTGCCCTCGGGAGATAAAGAAGGTAATTATGTAAAAATTGTGCCAATTGATATCATTTCGGAGTGCTGTCATTTAAAAAAAAATGGGGTGATATTCCTGCCTGTGTACACGAAATAAAAAGAATAAAATAATCAAATTTATATCAAACAAAATTTTACTTTAAGACTTAATGAAATTTTCACCACTCGCAAATATGATGTTAAGTAAACCCCTTAAAAGAAGGGAGGAGATCTCGAACAAGACCCCGTTGCAGCATCAACATAAAAACACCTGATGCAAAAACACAAAAGACGAGTACAGCACGAGACGGAAAAGAGACACACGACATGTAAACATCAAACACAAAAGACTTCGCATAAACCGACGCTTTTCCAATCCATTACTTTATAATGAATATTTCACAGAATTTTCGTCCACAACCTATCAGACATAGGGCTGGAAGATGTGCCAACTATGTTTCAGTGAAAAGAAAATCAATTGTTAAAATACTGATATTTTACTGGTCATAATTCTTAAACCTATTTATTAATTTGAATATTTTGATACCATTGAATGACCATATCCCTGTATTCAGTACAAAATCGATAATTCAGAAACCGAAGGCATACAAAATCAGGATAAAACAGGAACCAAAGCAAATAAACAAAAGCAAAAACATCCACCACATGAAAAGAAGCGAACTCTCGATATAGGAGTAAGACCAGGTGCCCATACCGGTAATACTACTTAATAGCCATTCTCTGTAAGGACCAAAATAGTTCGGCACGGCATGTCATGGATTTTGATGATTTTTCGGTATAATGGGTATATATTAAGTACTGACCATGAAAATAACACTTTTAATCCAATGTGACCTCTGGTTGCCATGGTAACGAGGTCATTCTATTTATAGCACTTTTGGGACCATGAAATAAGCCAGCTCCGGAGACTTCGTTGCCATGGATACCACTGTAACAGCTTGTTCATCTTTATATAATCTATTCTTCCTTACTTCCATTCTTACTTAGTACACTTAGATATGTGATATTTATTACAGGAAGCTTATTGTATTAAGCCAAATTAAGTCAGTAGAGGTGAAAATAAGGGCCAATTTAGTGTGTTTTTGACCATTTTCAATCTTAAATATCACAAAAGGCACCAATAGGAGACTAGTGATTTTCATCAATGGAAATGTATGTTTATTGACAAATAAAATGAACGAAAAATTGGAGTGGGTATTTTAGAGTTTTACCTAAATTCTGTCGTCAAAGACCGTTGCCATGGCAACATTAGAGGTTTTTGCTTATTTCATATTATCTTTGAAATTGATTTGATTCCTCTTTAGAATTACATAAGATTGTCAAAATGTATGCATGTATAGATGTGACTTTTATCTTTTACATAAGAACAATTAAAATGTTCAAGGTCATTGGCTTGATGTTCAAGGTCATTTATACTTTGAGACTCAAATTTTGCATAAAATATTGATTTTTTAATTTTTTTGTTACCGATTTAAGTGATTTTTTATTCAAATATTTTCATGAATATAAGAAAGACAAATCTTAGAATTTATTGAATTGTAGCTATTCAATAGGAAAATATTTTTCCGTCAAAAACAAGAAAAATACAGATTTCGTCCCTTTTTTATCAACATACTCACCAAGAATTTAGATATTCGAAGATGTGAAGATACGTAATCAATAGTTCTAAGAAATAAGTGATACACTTATCATTTTATGGCAAATAACTGTTAAGTTCAATATTTCAAGGTTTCTAAAATATTGACACCTTCATTTTATGAAAAATCAGGATTTTTCGTAAAATCTGGTCACTTAAAGTTTAATGACCTTGAAAATTCAGTGGGTGACCTTGAAATATTTTCAAGGTCATTTTTATATCAAAACGCCTTTGATAGATGTAAACATGAACTTTTGTTCCAATATCATGCGTAGATAGTTTGATAGAGGTTGTGTTTAAATTCATCGTATTGAAACCTTTCAGCCGATTGTTGCCATAGCAACTAAATTTGATGCTGCTTTGCATATAACAGGACAAATTAGCCCAATTAATTTTTTATATTCATGTAGAGTTCAAAGATGATACTAATTGGATAACTACAATTTGGACTTCAAAAATTGGTGCTTTTATGAAATTTTCAACCTTGTAAAACAGTAAAAACATGCAAAAAAGGGTCTTTGAGTGCCCAAAACAAAGCCTTTTGATACCCTGTTTCAGCCCAATTTTTCATCTTGTATACATAAGGCATCCGAGATGAATGTAAAAAACTTTACAAATATGCGTAATAATAAGGATTAAAAGAAAATAATCAAAGTAATTTAAGATTTAAAATGTACCTGTTTCCATGGTAACGAAGCCTACAAATATGCCTTGTCCTATAGATTTTCCCGATTTTTGACACTTCAGACACGGTTACCATGGCAACAACAACCTTTTTGAAAAAAAACTGGGGTTGATTTACATACTAGTACTTCATATTGAACTTCCATACCAAAAATCCATTACATGCCGTGCCAAAATGTTTTGAAATTCTTTGGTTCTTACAGAGAATTGCTGTTAAAATTTTTAAGATAACATTAGGGCAATCTAGTTACTTAATGTTTTTTATCACATGATACACCCGTTATGCAGTTTCATAAAGCCATTTCATAAATATATGATATGATAACACGTTACATATCGCTCTGCTTGAATACGATTGGTCAAGTTTGGAACCTAATCACATGAACCTTGACAAATGTGACCTTTCAAATCTCGGTCAACTGTTAAATTCAGACCCGGAGTCAATATCAATGATTAAAATTGTTGTTGTTGAATTAAATCTTGCATTTAAATACTAATAAAAAAAATAATAGTATTCAAAATTGAAATACTTTTCTCTTACGCACAGAATATCTATACGATGGGGAAACTACTTCTCATGGGGTAGCAGACGACCTCTAGATCACAGTGTGATTCGCCTCTGTAGTTCTCGGAAACGTTGATTTCACGTTAGAAATACACATTTTTTGGCAATATCATGTGATAAAAAGAATCTCAAATGAATTTTCATTTCATACGATGTATTATGAAACTTGTGCGTTTTATATCCCCTCGCCAAGGCTCGGGGATATAAAACTCACAACTCGTTTCATAATACATCGTATGAAATAAAAATTCATTTGAGATCCTATATATCATTCATGTGTTTCAATTTAGAGTTATTCTCTTCACTTCATTTTTGTCCTGACATGTACCTTGATCAAAATGGCAGCATGAATATCCTGTTGTCATGGGTCAGTTACATGACATGCTAGTTACTCTAAAGTGGGGATCTGCTCGGGTAGTCTTGGTCTTAAATGATGCTATTGAATTTAAAGACGTTTTAACATTTGAACTACTTGGTGAGTGTCACTGCTGGTGGACCAAGAGTCCCCGGGGGCACATGTAGCCAAGTAGTTGACTATATACAATTATCAACTTTTGATGAGGTCTGCTCATGACTATACAAATCATACAAATCATGGACATGTAGCGACCTGTGTAGTGCCTTGTCCTTCCTCTTGGACAACATTTATGTAAGATTTGGTGAGAATCTCTACAAGCAGGTTGAAGGGATTCCTATGGGTACAAATTGTGCGCCTCTTGTTGCAGATTTATTTTTATACACATATGAAAGGAATTTATTCAAAATCTTCAAAAGCAAAGAAAACATGATGATGTGAAATGCTTCATTGGTACTTCTAGGTACCTGGATGATATTCTTACTATCGATAATCCTGTTTTTGAAAAGTATAAAGATGTTATTTATCCACAAGAATTGACTCTAAACAAGGCAAACTTTACAGACACTGAAACACCATTTTTGGACCTAAATATCAAAATTGTCAATGGAGAAATTCATACAAGTGTATGTGACAAACGAGATGATTTTTGATTCAACATAGTAAATTTCCCCTGGCTTGACGGTGATGTCCCTAGATTACCGTCATACGGTATCTACATTTCACAGCTCATCCGGTATGCTAGAGCATGTACTGATGTTTTGGATTTTCATAATAGAAATCTACAAATTACAAAGAAACTTTTAGGTCAAGGTTTTCGCTTTCACAAAGTAGTAAAGACTTTCTGGAAATTTTACAAAAATTATGATCAACTTCTTTTGAAATTCGGACCCATACAAGCAACGGAGTATATTACTTTAGGTATTTCACAACCTGCATTTTATGGTGACATAATTAACAAAATAAGAAGGATCAAAGGTAGACAGCATATGTATCGAAAATGCGTCAGAGTCATCAAACGCCTTTTATACCGTGGATATGATCCTAATGTCACCAGACGGACACTAAGCTTGGTACTTGACCAATATACAGTCTTGTACGAGCGCATTCTTAAGACTTGCACTCTGACTGACTGTGACGACGGGACTCCATGACGGGCCCTGTCCAAACCTCTTTAGAGAAGACAGGGCCCCGACCACCTGTCCTCTCTGAATGTCAGTCGGACTCCTCGGGTGATAACATATATGAGCTCGCTACAGCCGGCAGAGCACGGACTGTATTACGCACGTCCTCTTTTTATATCCATTTACATATTCATCTGTGTTGCCTGGACCCCTGCGTTTTACGGTCTTGTTTGTGTGTGGTGATCTAACAGTGAGGAAGTTGTTTTACACCATAATTGTGCGTTCTTCGAGACCTCTGGGAAATCGGAATAGTGGGAGGGTTGTGCGCACGTAATCCAGGATAACCACACCGTCTGCTATTTACGTGGCAGATGGCCGTCCTAAGTCGACACCGGTTGCCCATTGGTCTCGTTGGTTTATGTGTAGTCTTTTATGTTTCATGTTTCTATGTTGTGAGTTGGTGTTCCTTGTCCCTTTTGCGTCTCTTTCTGTGGGTATGTGTTCTGTGTTTTTTGCATGGGTGTTTTGGGATTTTGCTGTGGGTGCTGCAACCTAGTGTTGTTGGAGATCCCCTCCTTTCTTATACAGACCTGGTCAGGGATTTGATGACCGAGGCCGAAGGCCATTGTTGTCAGAAAAACAAAGGGGAATAACTTATAAAGCAGCTAAATAGCCTATTTTCCCTATATATCATGTACAAAATACCTATTTTGTAAAAGAGTGTATCCCCTTTGATTTTTAAGACCCGAGAGTCTTATATATGTCATATATCTGTACTCAGGGCATCATAACCTTTCAGAAAATATATAATTTATAGTACCTTACCTGGCATAAATTTCACCATACTTTACAATGGAGATGATTGAATCACTGTGTAAAGTGACTCTATTGTACAACGGACACCTTAATGGACTAGAGTGTTCGAAAATGAAGTACACATGTGAAACAGGGATATGTATTCAAATTGACTTAAATATAATATTGCCAAAAATTATCCCAAATTAGAAGACAACATGCCCTCGGAAAGGAATTTAAGAAGGTAATTATGTAAGAATTGTGCCAATTGATATCATTTTCAGAGTGGTGTCATGTTTTAAAAAGTGGGGTAATATTCAAGCCTGTGTACACAAAATCAAAAAAGTAAAATTATCAAATTTATAGCAAATTATATGTTTAAGTATCATCCTATCAATAACTGATATTTTTGTTATGAAATATTTCAGATTTTACGAAATATTTTCCACTCGCTATGAAACATCAAAGAAGTACCTAACCGTTATTCAGTCTCAAAGTCGAGAAGGCAAGGCAAAATCGTGAGAATTTCCATCGAAACGTTTGCGAACCCCAGAATAAAGAACATTACGAAGTGAGACCATGTGCTCTAAGAGAGTCAGCGTCTCCTGATTGCATGCAACACCCGTCGCAACAGCTCCATGAAGACCTGTCTAATTCGGTGATTGTCTCGATGTACATTTTGATGTACATATCGGGTAAGTATGTCTTGTTTGGTGATGATGACAGCCATTCAATCACAATGTAGAATGTCACTGATCATTCCTTAAAGGGGGATCTCATATGCTTTTATAACATCCCCGTAGCGACCGAAGAACTTCCTCAATGATGATTTCAGTCGTTGTGTAACATTATATGATGTTTAGTCAACCCTTAACACAGGGTCGAAGGCAACATTTCTGCGAAATGTAGTTCCAATACTAGTTTATACTAAGGTTAAGTCATGGCCAAGACAAAAACTAAGTATTTTTATTCCATGGTGACCTTAAACATGCTGATATGACCTTGGTTCAAGGTTTATGCTCATCTTTTGGTCCCAATTTCACTTCCTTCAATTTTGACCTCGACATTAGAATAATTTCGATTACTGGAAAATAATTATCAAAACTATTTAATTCCAATAAGGCACTTGTAGTTCTAGCCTGGGTAGAATTGATGGACAGATTGACTTAGTAGAACAGACGGACAGACTGAGAGACAAAGTGGTTCCGTTTTAACAAAAAAAATGTGGGGTTTATGAAAAACATTTACAATAGATGATTATAATAAAATGGACGAATTCTATAAGCTACAATAGGTAAACATGATGGAATCGTACTGAAGGACTCAGAACATCAGTGTAGGAATTTCCTGATGAGTTCATTCATCAGCCCTGTTGGTGCAGCGTAGAAGAAATATACTTGGGTATTTTCTTAAAAGAGACTCCTTATCCAACATGAACTCGTTTTCTCGAAGAAACGATTCAAATGCCAACAGTTTCTCAGTCTGGTATATGTGAAGACTGCAGTAAATATACATAGTTATTGTATAGAGAGGAGGGAGATGTTTGACCAGCCATGCCAGAATCTTAGTGGACCACAAGAGACGGTCAAGGACATGCCAGGAGATGGAGCAGCAATGTGGAACCACATTGTTCAATCATTCTTTCCTAAAGAGCCTGGACAAAGATTTAATCTGAGTTAATTAATTTCATAACAGTAAAAGCATATATCAATATAAATGGCAAACATGAATATCATGAATATTTAATGCCTTACAATATACCCTGTCTGTACCATCATTGACATGGGTCAAAAACTAAATTATGAAATTGATTGGATATAAAGTACAAGGAATATGCAAATTCATTGCTATGAGAATACTCAAGTAATATATGATCTTTGGTCAAGATGATGTCAAGCCTTTAGGTAAAAACGAAATCTGCATTCCTTCACTATATATGTCTGGTCAATGCTGAAAATTTATCTGTTCTTAAATGATGCTATTGAATTTGAAGACGTTTAACATTTTCAATTTCAGCATTACAAACTTTCCTTTTCTGAGTAGCAACATCCCTTCATCGCCTTCTTATGGTGTTTTCATATCTCAGTTGATACGCTATGCAAGAGCAAGAACCAAATATACGGATTTTGTTCTGAGAGCTAGGCGTCATTCAGATAAGCTTCTTAGTCAGGGATATGTTTGTGACCAACTAATATCGTCACTGTGGAAGTTCTACGGTCGATATGGAGAACTCGTCATACACTATGATGTCACACTCTCCAGAATGGTGGATGATATTCTGTCATAGCCCATTTGAACCATCAAACCAAAGATTGTACTCTATGTCTTCCGAAATGGAATTAACCGGATGTGACAGTTTTACCGAATTGAAGCGGTGGGTCTTGCATGCAAGCAGGATATGCTTACTCTTCCTGGGCACCTGGTCTCACTCCCAAATCGGGAGTTCGCTTCTCTTCATATTGTGGTGGTTTTTTGTTTGCTTTGGTTCCTCTTTTATCCTGATTTTGAATTCCTTCGGTTTCTAATTTATTGATTTATCAATTTTGTGTTGTATACAGGGATATGGTCATTATCCATATTTGTCATTAGCTTAAAAAGCTGTTGAATTGAGAAGATAAACATAAAAATTTTCATTACAATAATAATCTCCTCACATGGATACCCGAATTGTCAATTCTATGCCCGTTCATATTTTATATACGAGGGTTGTCCAAGAAAATCGTAGACATCGTTAATACGAATGGAGTAGAGGGTAGTATCTTTATAAACTTTGTATTGATACATTTGGCATACAAATTGGCTTCTGTACATGTAAAATCAATAATTAATCTTGAATAGTAATTTTTTTATTGGAGAAATAAACACGTAGGACGATGTCCACCGGTGCATGATAAATAACGTCATGGATTCCGGCGACTGCGTTAAGGTATCCGTTGTGCAAATAAATATCAAGTGTATTTCATAGTTAGAATTATGACATATCGTTACCTCAAAATACCATAATGCAACATAAAAGTTGGTTTCCTTCATCAAAGGTCAACATGCCAACTGCTTTCTAAGCCACGGAAACTATCGAGACGCTGCCGAAGATTACCGAGATAATTTTAACACGGTTTAAATGGACGAGACGTCAACGAGATCTCCATTTGTACATTGGATACGTTATGAATATGCCGAATGTCAGCAACTCATAAATTCATGTTATATATTAAAAATAGACTTGTCACCCATCGAATATATACGCGACACATATTTCCCTGTCTTGACAGGATTATCTGCACAGTAAATTTACTTATTACGATCTTCTCTATTATTTATTTTACTGTTCAACGCCGGTCTTCAACAATGACGTTTCTGACCAAATTTAAAATTTACTGTCTGGCCATTGCCCCTCCTCTTGGGTTCATGTTTAGTTTTGTCTGTCCCTTCGTCGGGAATTTTCTTGTACCACGCAGGCACGGTCCATTTGATATTCGGGGGGGGGGGGGGGGCTTGGGTTTTTGTCGGAGCATGGTTATTTTTCGCCCCGGATCGGGACAAAATTATTTTTTTTTGCAAAGTTTGAGCAAGGAATTTTTTCAACAATTTATGTGTATTTAAATAATGTTTGTGTTTTTTTCAACAGAAATTCTTTATTTTTTTATTATTATTTGCTCTAGACATTACTACTTTTTATGTAAAACTTGTATTCACTTCTAAACTAAGAGAGATAAAAGATTTTACAATATAATATAATTTTCAGTAAACAAAATGTATATAAGGTCATGTAACATGCAAGAGGGCCTGAGGGGAGGGTCTTCTAGATAAATTTTTGAATTTAGAAATGTGAATTAGTGAAAAACATAATTAAGTTCTCCTTCCAAGATTGTATAAAAATTTTAGACTCAATGTTGATACATGTATCTAGTAATAGTAATAAATGATATTGATAATGTATTGGAGCATTTAAGGAAGTCCCTTTTATCAGTCGCATGTGTACTTTTGATATTTTTAAATATAAACTTGTCATTAAAGAAGAAAATATGGGCGAGCGAAGCGAGGTGAAATTTTTTTATATAAGTGAAACGTGTAGCGAGCGAAGCGAGCCGAACAATTTTCAGGAATTTTATGCGAATTTTATGGTTATTCTTCAAATTCAGATTACTTGTAAGAGCAAGATTATTTTTTTCTGTCACACCATAAGCAAATTAATTTTTTCATCGAATTCAGAGCAAAATTATTTTTTTCGAAAAAAAACCCAAGCCCCCCCCCCCCCCTGAATATCAAATGGACCGTGCCGTATGTACAAATGCTCTACAAACATTTTCATACTTTTCTGATGTTTTCATTTCTAACTTTGTCTAAAACGGGATCAATCCACGATCAATGCAATATTTCAGTACCTTTTTCTGCTCCGCTAATACAGTTGACGTCGTCGTTTTTTGAATGATTGATGAGGAGGTTGCATTATGAACTGCTTCATAATGTAATTGTTTATTACGCCAAAGAAGATAATATAGCATGACTGTACCCGTAACATTCAGTACTTTCTGTCGATTAGATTATTATACTATTTATGCATGCATTGATTAGTATTCAACTACTTTTGATATCGATTCTTTTTCGGCACTTGAATATTTCGTTCTGCGCCGGTGCGGTCTAACCGCTCTTCCGATAATTCAATTAAGTTTTAGTATCAACGGCAGATTTCAACTCTGTTAACATTTGATACCTCCCAGATAGTTAAATTCTCATCCTGGAAAATCTTGTTAAGATTTAACGCCAAAGAAAGAAATTGTGGGCAATTTCTACGTTTTTCTTGGACAACCCTCGTATTTATCCAGGCGAAAATTTACTGTTTTTCACAAATTCACTGATTGATCTGGGTTTCAAAAGATGTTTTAGAAAAAAAACCCCAGTGAAATGCTTATTGAAGGGTTTGACATTTCTCGGACAAATTACAGTTCATGTGTCTTGGTCAGAAGGCCAAAGATGAATGTCTCTAAAATGGTCATCAAGTTTGAGCAAAAGGTGAACCTGCTATGTGTGATTGATTACCATGTCGCCGATATCTGTAGCCTCTAGACAGCCGGTTTTTTTTTTTAGGAAAAAGAGAATCAAGTTTTTATCATTTATATTTCTTGTTTAACTAATATCCAATTGGTTGGCACGTTTGCAGAAAATGCAGCACAGATGCAATTGAGATAATCAAAGAAAGGTGTCTGCATTTTGTCTTTGATCAACGCGAATCATCAATAGACGTTCGTGCATGAACATCGACGGCGGGTGAGGCAAGCCAAACAGGGGATGCTTACTCCTTCCGGGCACCTGGTCCCACCTCTAGCTTGCTAGGGGTCCGTCGATGCTCAATTTAGTGTTTTACTGTGAGTGCTGTTGAGATTATCGTCAGGATTTTCTTTAACTCATTTGTGTCATACTTATGCCCTTTGCCGTGTGGAGCTCGTAAAAAAGTTCCCCGCGAGAGGTTTGACAGTAAGTGTTTTGAAATATTTTCCCTGACATGGTCGCCATAGTACTTTCTATATAGATATAACCTCAGACAGTGCAATGCATGTATTTTATATATTGTTTTTAATTTCGTGCATGAACACCGACGGCGGGTGCAGCTAGCCAACAGGGGATGTTTAATCCTCCCAGGCACCTGGTCCCACCTCTACCTTGCTAGGGGTCCGTCGATGCTCAATTTGGTGCTCTACTGTGAGTGCTGTTGAGATTATCGTCAGGATCTTCTTTAACTCACTTTTATTATCTTTAAATTAACCTTGAAGACCTCTGTGACATCCTGATAACATGGATATAGAATCTCTGCAATTTCATTATTATAATAAATTAAGTTAGGAAGAGGTTCATGTAAACATTTTTAGTACCTTTTTGTACCGTTAATGACCTTAAACTTTATGACATGATCTTTGTCCAAAAGCTCATCATCTGTAAAACAAAAAAATATAATGATAAATTATGCACATTAATTAACATAATCCTGTGCTTAAGGGGGCTATCCTTACATCGACGGCGGGTGCGGCTGGTCAAACAGGGGATGCTTACTCCTCCCGGGCAACTGGTCCCACCACTAGCTTGCTAGGGGTTCGTCGATGCTCGATTTTGTACTCTAGTGATAGTGCTGTTTGGATTGTCGTCAGGATCTTCTTTCACTCGTTCTGTTAAAACAAGCCAAGTCCAAAAGTCTTTATGGCAGCAGAATCCAAAGTATACCGCAGGAAATGCATGTGTCCTGTAGCATCTTATCCCACTCATTCTGCTACGTCTTTTGGTACATTTTTAGACATAATAATTTTTCTACTTTTTGGCCATTTTACATTGTTTAGACTGAGGATCACTGGCGAGGGTTTAGTATCCGAAACGTGCATGTATGGTCCATGCTGTAAATTTATCAGGTCTTAAATGATGCTATTGAATTTGAAGATGTATAACATCTGGTGCATAATTAATTGGTTTGAAATTGTCTTCAAGAAGGTATAGAGTTGGATCACTTCCGTATTATTAATATAGACGTCAAAAAGAGATATTCAGGTGAAATATGATACACAGTTTAGTCTTAGAAAGTTACGGAGAAGTTTGACCTTGGGTCATGACCTTTTTCGGGGAGTGATGCCACTTGATGCGAAAAATAAGTTTTCCGGACTTCATCTGCAATACATAGAGTTTGATTGATTATAAGCTTGGCCTTAGGTAGTTTATGCAGTGCAAGTTCGACTTATGGAGAACGTCGACTACATCACGCTAAAATTAACATTGAAAAATCCCCATCTAAAATCATTGTCTTTGACTGTCAGTGTACTGTTGGTCGTACGGACATACAACTTAAACCGTTTTAGAATACGAGAGTTCGAGATCTATGCTCTTCATTAATGTTTCATCGAAAACAAAAGGCGACGAACGAGATAAAACCTCAGTTCCGTTATTCCTGAAGTGAGCTGCATGGACAGTAAGTTTAAATTCAAAGTTGCAAGAAGTACATTTATGCCGATAAGGTACTTTCATCGCTCAGCGATCATAATGTTATTTTACGTACTTGTGCTCAATTTGTATGTGTTCTTAGCTTTTTGAGTTGCTTTTTGTGTTTCGTTTAGTCCATGCTGTAAATTTATCTGCTTTAAAATGATGCTAATGAAGTTGAAGACGTTTAACATTTGTACCACTTGGTGAGTGTCACCGCTGGTGGACCAAGAGTCCCCGAGTACACATGTAGCCAAGTTCGATATGTTTCGGTTCGTCGTTTTTTCAAACGCATTTGAAAATTTGTTTTCAAAAGTTTCTCAAATTTCTAAAACCTAGGTCCTGTAGCATCATATCCAAGCCATCTTTCTACATCTTTCGGTATATTTAGGACATAATTTTTACAGATTTTGGGCATATTATATTTAGATTGAGGATTACTGAAGAGGGTTAAATATCCGAAACGTATGTCTGGTCCATGCTGTAAATTTATCTGCTCTAAAATGATGCTTATGAATTTGAAGACGTTAATCTTATGTACTGCTAGCTTAAACATTTCGCTCGTCTCACACATGATATTTGAATTGCTTGCGATACAACGCATACAATTGTGCCCCATTCCTTGCCAACATTCTCCTTTACTCGTACGAAGCTGAATTCATTCAATCTCTGGTCTCTGAAGGGAAAAGATACTTAGCTTCTGACTTCAACTTCACTTACAGATACATACACGATGTGTTGTCCATCCATAATCCAAAAGGACCTGTAACGTTAAGAGCCGTAATCTGCCCAATTTGTACTTGCGATACCAGCTGAACTAGTATTATTTAAAAGGTGACCTGTACGTGAAAGTATATAATTTAAAGTATTTTTAATCAAATATAGTAGTTTTATTGACATAATTATGAGAAACAACCTATATTTCTACGTAGAAGTGAGGGTGGGGGTCTTTTTTATAATATAGATAATGCGAGTGAAATGTCGAACATTTTCTAACAATCGGTCGCTTTTGTTGATCAAAATGAACTACAATGAGAAGATTCAATAAGAAATATCGTGCTAAAACATGATTTTCTCCAAATATCATATTCCGGATTGATCAGACCGTACACACGTGGCCAGAGATATATAATCGAACACTCACTCTCACTTATATTGTATAATTAACAACGCCACCGTTATAAAAATAGTTTGAATACGCTTTATTTTCACTATATAAAATCATATTTCCTTTACATTTACCATAATTACATTTTCTAAATACTTTGTGAATATTACCGACGAAGTTTTGAGCATTTATCTGAGATTGACTGGTACTTCAGCCGTCAAAGGGTTGTTGAATTATCAATGCTCAAAATTAAAATAAAGGATTTCGTTAGTGAAAAAGTAAACAACAACGAATTATTATTTTTGTGTCGCCTGCGAAGCATAGCGACACTTAGGGATCACTTTGTCCGTCTGTCAGTCAGTCAGTCCGTCCGTCTGTCTGTCACACTTTGGGTGTCACACCTCATAACTTTTGATTGGTAAGTGATAGGGCTTTGATATTTCACATGTGTATTCCTTGTGATGAGACCTTTTTACACATACCATAATTTTTGACCTAGTGACCTTGACCTGGATATTTGACCTACTTTTCAAAAAAATTAAGATTGGCTATATTTTTTGATTGGTAAGTGATAGGGCTTTGATATTTCACATGTGTATTCCTTGTGATAAAACCTTACTAAACATGCCATAATTATTGATCTTGTGACCTTGACCTAGATATTTGACTCTATTTTAACAAAAAAAAAAAAAGATTGACTATTTCTTTTGATTGGTAAGTGATAGGGCTTTGATATTTCACATGTGTATTCCTTGTGATAAAACCTTACTATACATGCAATAATCTTTACCTAGTGACCTTGACCTAGATATTTGTTCTACTTTTCAAGAAAATTAAGATTGGCTATATTTTTTTATTGGTAAGTGATAGGGATTTTATATTTCTCGTGTATTCCTTGTCATGAGACCTTTCTACACATACCATATGTTTTTTTTTATTACCTAGTGACCTTGACCTAGGTATTTGACCTACATTTCAAAAAAAATAAGATTTGCTATATCTTTTGATTGATAAGTGATATGGCTTTAATATTTCAAAAATGTATTTCTTATGATTAGTCCTTCCTTTTATTCCCCAAAATTTGTACCTAATGACCTTGATGATGGATTGACCATATCTTTTAATTGGTAAGTAAGAGGTTTGATATTTCACATATGAGTTCATTTGACAAGACTTTCCCTCTGATACATGTAGAAATATTAATCCAAGTGACCTTGACCTACATATTTGATCAACTTTTAAAAGATAGGCCTCTTCACAGGCGACACAAGCATTCCTTGGATTGCTATTTTTGTTGAAAATCGATTCATTCGAAACTATTAATAAAGAAGTAAATTACATGCCGAAAGCGAATCAAATGCCAATTTCTAATTTTCTGTTAATTTCAAATCTTTCCTTCACCCCTACCCGCCCATTCGCATTATCGTTAATTGACTATTGTTCCCCCCTTTGGAACACAACTCCGCTTTTACAGAAAATTTGTATTATGAAAATACATCTTAGGTAGAAGTGGTGTTGTGTTCCGAAAGGGGGAAAGATATTTATGGAAACTTTCCCCATTTTCATTGATTTCTATACAAAATAAGCACATTTATATTCAAATATCTCTCTGTTAGAGCAATTTTATGAAAAATTTTCTTCAGATTTTGAAGAGGTTTTATCTTTCAAAGTATTTCACAAACTCGATTAAAGAAATGAAGTACTTAAAATTTCATTGTTTTTGGGCAGATTTTACGCCTTATCGTTACAGGTCCTTCGCGGTTTACCTGAGCAGTATCTATCCTTCAGAGCTAGTCAAAGAAACTACAGAGACAAATAATTCAGCATCCTATTTGGACATACTGTTGTCCTACGACACTGATGGTCACATGAACACCTCACTCTATGACAAACGTGACGACTTCAATTTCAGCATTACAAACTTTCCTTTTCTGAGTAGCAACATCCCTTCACCGCCTGCTTATTGCGTGTTCATATCTCAGTTGATACGCTATGCCAGAGCAAGTACCAAGTATACAGAATTTGTTCTGAGAGCACGGCGTCTTTCAGATAAGCTTCTCAGTCAGGGATATGTTTGTGACCGACTAACATCGATACTGAGGATGTTCTACTGTCGATATGGGGAACTCTTCATACACTATGATGTCCCACTCTCCAGAATGGTGGATGATATTCTGTCATAGACCATTTGAACCATCCAATCAAAGATTGTACTCAATGTCTTCCAAAATGGAAGTTACCGGATGTGACAGTTCTACCGAATTGTAGCGGCGGGTGTTGCATGCAAGCAGGAGATGCTTACTCTTCCTGGGCACCTGGTCTCACTCCCATATCGGGAGTTATCTTCTTTTCATACTTGTGGAGGCTGTTGTTTGTTTGCTTTGGTTCCTGTTTTAGTCCTAATTTTGTATGCCTTCGGTTTTTGATTTTCTGCACTATCGATTTTGTGCTGTATACAGGGACATGGTCATTATCCATATTTGTCATACAAGTGATGATGTATGCTTGATATGATCTGATTTACTTTTGCTTTATCTGCATGTTTCTTAGGTTTCATAGTTTCGAAATTTTGTCACTTTTAACAAGTGCTTAACTTTTGTTGAGTGTATTATGCTGCATGCAAACAGGAGACGCTGGCTCTCCATGGGCACCGGGTCTCACTTTGAAATAATGTTTATTCCATGTTTTGGAACTGTTCCTCTTACATCCAAGACTTTAAGATTGAACAATTGATGTTGAGTCTTAAAATTCAATAGCATTATTTAAGAACATAGATTTGCAGCATGGCCCAGACATGCAAGGTTCGGTTACTTAACCCTCGTCAGTGATCCTCAATCTAAACGATGTAATATGACAAAAGAGTGTGAAAGTTACATGTATTATGTTAAGGTATCCGTTGTACAAATAAATATCAAGTGTATTTTATTGTTCAAATTATGACAAATCATTACCTAAAAATACCAAATGCAAAATAATAGTTGGTTTCCAACATCAAAGGTCAACATGCCAATTGCTATCTGATCAACGGAAACTATCGAGACGCTGTCGAAGATTACCGAGATCATTTTAACACTGTTTAAATGGACGAGACATCAACGAGATCTCCATTTGTACATTGGATACGTTAAAAATGTACCGAAAGACTTAGCAGGATGGATGGTGTCCCACGCTTTAGAAATTTCAAGAAAGTTTTATAACAAATTTTCGAATGCGTTGAAATTGATCGAACTTGACTACATGTGTCCTCGGGGACTCCTGGTCCAGATGGGTACTTCTTTGATGTCTTTTTACACGTTTTATCTGTGATAAGCCACTGTCCTATAAGTGTATATATTGCTACTTTTGTTATTAATGTAAATCCCTCGGCTTTATTTGTACGTTATGGTAATGTGCATGATAATTGACTGTTGCTTTTTTATCGCAATACATGCTCTTCACAATAAGGCTTCTGTGTCTGTATCAACAATGTTTATCTCACAGGCCGTAAAAGCGCCTGTTATATGTGTGTATCCATGCTTCTTGCATAGTTATGCAAATTTTCTAATTTCAACCATAGCAACAGAGGTTGGAATAAGTTAATACTTTCTACGATTATACATATATATTTTATCTACTATGTCATCACCATTTGAATATCAACGCTTGTCATTTAATTTTCGTAGACCGAAGTTAATTGGAAAAGGCGATCTGATTAGAAAAAGCTTTACCACAGAGACCAGAACAAAACTAAGGCAAAAATCAGATTGCTTATTCAAATCAGTCCGGTCTACGAAAATTTAAATAAAATGTCAAGCGCTGATATTCAAATCGTAGCAGATCGAGTGTTTAATCGATTATCGAGGGGTTACGGACATGAATGACCTTTTCTGAGTAGCAACATCCCTTCATCGCCTGCTTATGGCGTGTTCATGTCTCAGTTAATTCGCTATGCCAGAGCAAGTACCAAATATACGGCTTTTGTTCTGAGAGCTAGGCGTCTCTATGTCTTCCGAAATGGAAGTTACCGGAAGTGACAGTTCTACCGAATTGAAGCGGCGGGTGTTGCATGCAAGAAGGAGATGCTTACTCTTTCTGGGCACCTGGTTTCTGTTTAATCCTGATTTTGTATACCTTCGGTTTCTGAATTATCAATTTTGTGCTGTATACAGGGATATGGTCATTATCCATATTTGTCATTCTAGGTATAGATATCACTTTAGAATTCACAAACAATCAAGCGGTCATAGCGCATTGGTCTGTCGCATCTCGCACTGACTGAACATCGAGCTAAGACTGGAACGGACACGTTGAATTCGAGTAAACAAAAAAACTAGGTCACTGAGGAAATGGTGCGATATCTCTGGAAGTACGGGAATTTTTGAATGAAATTGGGTGACATGGTAGATTAAATACATAGGTACAATCGTAGGAAATATACTTTTATTGAAATTAGAAATTTGACATGACTGATTATCTGCAAGATATTGGCCTTAAACAATACACAGGACGCATAGATACGCACACATACCAGGCGCTTATGAACATCTTGTTAATTAATTGTTTGTTTGGTTTTGTTTTTGCTTTATTTAACCACAAAACAAAATTATCATTCTAAAGAAATCACATCTCTTGGATTCAATTTTGATAAGATTAAAAGTCTATGATTCTATGTACTATTAGTTTCACTAATTCATTTTGAAATTTCTGTACAAGTCTCAGCAAAGGAAGGAAACGTTTTGCCTATAACTCGCACAGCGAGATAGGCCACACGTGCTACGCCTGCGCAAACATGGGAAGCAAACGAACCAATTCCAGGAAATCTACATGTCGTCAACATATTATGAAAGAAGTCTGAATCACACTGAATTTGTGTTCTTCCTGGTGTCGCATAACAAATGTCATGTATTGCACATGCTGCCCTGTAAAGTAAAAATGACGTGTTTGAATTTTAATTGGGAACAAGAATCTCACCTTAAAGAACATGTAATTCAAAATATGGCTTAAAAAATATAAAGAATTGCTTTTCCGAAAAGTGTAACGATGATTTTTTATCCAAATTTTAGCTCGACTGCACCTTAGTGCAAAAGAGCTATTACAATACTCCCGACGTCCGAAACAGAAGATAAGGACAATGTTAAGATCGCACATTAACCTTCCCTATATTTATATTCTGTTGGTTCTTTTTGTTGTTAATGTTTAATTATACTTTGTTTGATATTACCAGATGGGGATGTAGACCCTTGGGTTAGCTTAATTATTTCAAATAATCAGGCAAATGTTGAGATCATAAGACAAATGTTAAGATAGCAATATATTGCCTTTAATAGCCAATATTGATAGAAGTATAAGTGCTCCGTGCTCCAAACTTGCACGTTATATGTATCTTTGATCAAACTTTCATAAATGTGTTAAAGACGATCCTGACTATAATCTCAACAGTGAGCACAAAATTGAGCATCAACGGACCCCTAGCAAGCAAGAGGTGGGCTCAGGTCCCCGGAGTAGTAAGCATCCCCTTTTTGGCTAACCGCACCCACCGTCGATGTTCACGCATGAAAATAAAACAAGATATAAAAATAAATGCACTGTACAAAATGACCTTGACATACTTTTCCGCTTGAGTGATTTTGCCTTTAAAAGCCAATGTAGAGCTAACTATAACTGCTACATGTTCCAAACTTACAAATTTCATGCTTCTTTAATCAAACTTTCCTAGAATAACCTTGACCTTATTTTTCCGCTTTAGTAATTTTGCCAATATTGCGCAAAGCATAGGTGCTGCATGAGATTAAAACTGTATCTGTAAACTGAGAAAAAATTATATCTAGAAATTGGCTGTCATTAAAGACATTATGCTATGCAGTCGAGCATTAGGTGACCCTGGCAACTATTTTTGTAAATTAACACATCGCGTGCATTGCGTAGGCCCTCTTTTGATATCCATCTACATATTCATCTGTGTTGCTTGGCCCCTGCGTTTTGCAGTCTTGTTTGTGTGTGATCATATGACAGTTAGGAGGTTGTTTTACACCACAATTGTACGTTCTTCGAGACCTCTGGGTTATCGGAAAAGTGAGAGGGTTGTGCGCACGTAATCCAGGATACCCATACCTTCTGCTATTTCCGGGGCATATTGCCGTCCTAAGTCGGCACCGGTTCCTTTTGCGTCTCTCTCTGTGCTTGTCTGCGTTTTGAATTGGGTGGTTTGGGGTTTTGCTATGGATGCTGCAGCCAGGTGTTGTTGGAGGGGACCGTAATATTGGTTGTGCAACTCAAAGGAGGGGAACTCTGTTGCAGACAATCAAGAAACAATAGGTTTTCGTACTTACGTCACAAAGTTCAATACTTACGGCTGCAGACGGGTAACATTGTCTCATAAATAAAAAATGTAATGATCGCTGTGCGATATAAGTCCCTACCGGCGGCATAAATTTATGTCCTGCATCTCTGTTCATCAGTTCAGTATTTGCAACAACAGCCAAGAAAAGTCTGGGAAACTGAATTCATGAAATTTGCTAAGTCCAAGGGCCATAACTCTTGTGGAAATTAGTCAATCAAAATTAAACTCGATCTTGATCTGCATCACACTATAATGTATTCACATTCAAAAAATCAGTTCAATATCAGCAATAAAAGTCATGAAAAAGTCCGGAAAACTGAAATTTTCATGAAATTTGCTAAGTCCAAGGGTCATACCTCTTGTAATATTGTAAAATCAAAACCAAACTCAAACATGGTCTGTATCACACTGAGATGTATTTATACACCAAAAATCAATGCATTATTTGCAATAGAACTGAAGAAAAGTCTAGAAAACTGAAATTTTCATAAAATTTGCTGAGTCCAAGGGCCATAACTCTTGTAAAATTAGGTCAATCAAAAGCAAACTCAAACTTGCTCTGTATCATATTGAGATATATCAACATACCAAATATGACTTCGATATATGCAACAACAGCGAAAAGAAGTGCGGAAAACTGAAATTTTCATAAAATTTGCTAAGTCCAAGGGCCATCTCTTGTAAAATTAGGTCAATCAAAAGCAAACTCAAACTTGCTCTGTATCACATTGAGATATATCAACATACCAAATATGAGTTCAATATATGCAACAACAGCGAAAAAAAGTGCGGAAAACTGAAATTTTCATAAAATTTGCTAAGTCCAAGGGCCATAACTCTTGTAAAATTAGGTCAATCAAAAGCAAACTCAAACTTGCTCTGTATCACATTGAGATATATCCACATACCAAAAATGAGTTCAATATATACAACAACAGCAAAAAAAGTCCGGAAAACTGAAAATGGGACAGACGGACGGACAGACATACAGACCGAGAGGAAACTAAGAGTCCCCTTCGGCGTTGCCGGTAGGGGACTAACAACCAATGAGATTCCTCGAAATTTATTTGAAGCGTGAAGAATTCTACTCTCACACAAGTGCTTCTATAATGTATGGTTCTGTGCTATTAATTGTCTTCGTCTATTAAATTCAGTCATTTGCAATAAGTAGGTTCATTTGTTGTTCCGTCTTATGCCTGTGCTCCAAAGGACTGCATCAAATAATAACTATTACATAATTCAAAGTTTTAGTTGACCAATATAAAATATCACTTTGGTATTTTACAACGCATTGTAAAAGATTATGTTCCAAATTTAAATGTTCGTCACTGTCGCCAACAGCATAACCTGGTATTATGACGACTTTCAATTATTACATGCGTAAAATTCGATTGATAACTCGCTACAAAAGCTTCCCCTATATCTTGCCGATTTATTTGGGCGTTAACTTGTGTGCTCAAGTGGTCGCCATAACACTTTCTATATAGACATAACCTAAGACAGTGCAGTGCATGTATTTTATATATTGTTTCCATTTTCGTGCATGAACATCGACGGCGGGTGCGGTTAGCCAACAGGGAATGCTTACTCCTCCCGGGCACCTGGTTCACCTCTAGCTTGATAGCGGTCCGACGATACTCAAGGACCTGTAACGACAAGGCGTAAAATCTGCCCAAAAATAATTAAATTTTAAAGTACTTCATTTCATTAATCAAGTCGAAATACTTTAAAAGATAAAACCCCTTCAAAATCTGAAGAAATGTTTTCATAAAACTGCTTTAATAGAGAGATATTTTAGTATAAATGTGCTTATTT
This sequence comes from Pinctada imbricata, assembly GCA_033119305.1. Taxonomy (NCBI): domain Eukaryota; kingdom Metazoa; phylum Mollusca; class Bivalvia; order Pterioida; family Pteriidae; genus Pinctada; species Pinctada imbricata. The sequence goes on along the minus strand of VSWD01000005.1, from coordinate 63,804,826 downwards.
TGTATAGAAATCAATGAAAATCGGAAAAGTTTCCATAAAATATCGTTCCCCCCTTTGGAACACAACACCTCTTCTACCTAAGATGTATTTTCATAATACAAATTTTCTGTAAAAGCGGAGTTGTTTTCCAAAGGGGGGGGGGACAACAGTCAAATTATGAAAATGCGATTAGGCGGGTAGGGGTGAAGGAAAGATTTGAAATTAACAAAGGATTAGTAATTGGCATTTGATTCGAATGAATCAATTTTCAACGAAAAATATTCGTTGTCGTTTACGTTTTCACTAACGAACTCCTTTATTATGCCCCCCTTCGAAGAAGAGGGGACATATAGGTTTGCCGCTGTCGGTCGGTCGGTCTGTCGGTCGGTCCGCGACATCAGTTTCCGTTCAATATCTCTGGAATGGATTCACATATTGAAATGAAATTTTGTATACAGACACATCAAACAAAAATCTAGGTTAAGTTCATATTTGGGTCCGATCAAAAAAATTTGACAGAGTTATGCCCCTTGCATTTTGAAAAATACCAAAATTTCATGGTTTCCGTTCAATATCTCTTGAATGGAGTTACATATTGAAATGAAATTTTGTATACAGACACATCAAACAAAAATCTAGGTCAAGTTCTTATTTGGGTCCAATCAACAAAATTTTGACAGAGTAATGCCCCTTGCACTTCGAAAAATACCAAAATTTCAGGGTTTCCGTTCAATATCTCTTGAGTGGAGTTACATATTGAAATGAAATTTTGTATACGGATACATCAAATGACAATCTAGGTCAAGTTCTTATTTGGGTCCAATCAACAAAATTTTGACAGAGTAATGCCCCTTGCACTTCGAAAAATACCAAAATTTCAGGGTTTCCGTTCAATATCTCTTGAGTGGAGTTACATATAGAAATGAAATTTTGTATACAGACACATGAAATGAAAATCTAGGTCAAGTTCATATTCGGGTCCGATCAAAAAAATTTTGACAGAGTTATGCCCCTTGCACTTTGAAAAATACCAAAATTTCAGGGTTTCCGTTCAATATCTCTTGAATGGAGTTACATATTGAAATGAAATTTTGTATACAGAAACATCAAATGATAATCCAGGTCAAGTTCGTATTAAGGTCCGATCAAAAAAATTTTGACAGAGTTATGCCCCCTGCACTTTGAAAAATACCAAAATTTCAGGGTTTCTGTTCAATATCTCTTGAGTGGAGTTACATATTGAAATGAAATTTTGTATACAGACACATCAAATGAAAATCTAGGTCAAGTTCTTATTTGGGTCCAATCAACAAAATTTTGACAGAGTAATGCCCCTTGCACTTCGAAAAATACCAAAATTTCAGGGTTTCCGTTCAATATCTCTTGAGTGGAGTTACCTATTGAAATGAAATTTTGTATACGGATATAACATGTCTGGTCCACGTTGCCAATCTATTTGTTCTTAAATGATGCTATTCAATTTTGAAGACGTTTACATTTATACCACTTGGTGAGTGTCACTGCTGGTGGACCAGGAGTCCCCGAGGGCACATGTAGCCAAGTTCGATCAATTTCGGTTGATCGTTTCTTCAACGCAATCTAAATTTCTATTATCAAAATTTCTTGAAATTTCTAAAAAGTGGGTCCTGTAGCATCATATCCCACCCATCCTGCTACGTCTTTCGGTACCCTTTTTCGACATGGTAACTTTCATACTTTTTGGCATATTACATTCTTTAGATTTAGGATCACTGATGAGGGTTAAGTACCCGAAACGTGCATGTCTGGTCCACGTTGCCAATTTATTTGTTCTTAAATGATGCTATTCAATTTTGAAGACGTTTACATTTATACCACTTGGTGAGTGTCACTGCTGGTGGACCAGGAGTCCCCGAGGGCACATGTAGCCAAGTTCGATCAATTTCGGTTGATCGTTTCTTCAACGCAATCTAAATTTCTGTTATCAAAATTTCTTGAAATTTCTAAAAAGTGGGTCCTGTAGCATCATGTCCCACCCACCCTGCTACGTCTTTCGGTACCCTTTTTCGACATAGTAACTTTCATACTTTTTGGCATATTACATTGTTTAGATTTAGGATCACTGATGAGGGTTAAGTATCCGAAACGTGCATGTCTGGTCCACGTTGCCAATTTATTTGTTCTTAAATGATGCTATTCAATATTGAAGACGTTTACATACATCAAATGACAATCTAGGTCAAGTTCTTATTTGGGTCCAATCAACAAAATTATGACAGAGTAATGCCCCTTGCACTTCGAAAAAACCAAAATTTCAGGGTTTCCGTTCAATATCTCTTGAGTGGAGTTACCTATAGAAATGAAATTTTGTATACAGACACATCAAATGAAAATCTAGGTCAAGTTCATATTTAGGTCCGATCAAAAAAATTTGGACAGAGTTATTCCCCTTGCACTTTGAAAAATACCAAAACTTTAGGGTTTCTGTTCAATATCTCTTGAGTGGAGTTACATATTGAAATGAAATTTTGTATACAGACACATCAAATGAAAATCTACTAGGTCAAGTTCATATTTAGGTCCGATGAACAAGATTTTGACAGAGTTATGCCCCTTGCACTTCGAAAAATACCACAATTTCAGGGTTTCCGTTCAATATCTCTTGAGTGGAGTTACTTATTGAAATGAAATTTTGTTTTCAGACACATCAAATAAAAATGTAGGTCAAGTTCATATTTGGGTTCAATCAAAAATTTTTAATCCCCCCTTTGAAGAAGAGGGGACATATTGCTTTGCCGCTGTCTGACTTTCTGTCTATCAGTCCGTCGGTCGGTCGGTCCACGACATCAGTTTCCGTTCAATACCTCTGGAGTGGATTCACATATTGAAATGAAATTTTGTGTACAGACACATCAAATGAAAATCAAGTATAAAGTTGTGACGGACTTTAATCACAGAAGAGGTAGGGGGCATTAATGTTTTACAAACATGACTTTTAACTTGTTTTAATTTTGGGCGTTGATAATTCAACAACCCCTCGCAATAAAAAGTTAACAATTAGCGTTAACGACTGAAGTACCAGAAACTCTTAGAAAAAATGCTCAAAACTTCCTCGGTAACATTTACAAAGTATTTAGAAAATGTAATTATGATAAATGTAGAATAAATATGATTTTATATAGTGAAAAAAGCCTATTCAAACTATTTTTATAACGGCGGCGATGTTAATTGTACAATATTAATGAGAGTGAGTGTTCGATTACATATCTCTGGCCACGTGTTCACGTTCTGATAAATCCGGAATATGATATTGGGAGAGAATCATGTTTTAGCACGATATTTCTTATTGAAACTTTTCATTGTAGTTCATTTTAACATTTTGATCAACAAAAGCGACCGATTGTTAGAAAAAATTCGACATTTCACTTGCATTATTTATATCATAAAAAAGACCCCCCACCCTCACTTCTACGTAAAAATATAGGTTGTTTCTCAAAATTATGTCAATAATACTACTATATTTGATTAAAGATACTTGAAATGAAATAATTTCATGTACAGGACACATTTTTGATAATAATAGTTGAGCTGGTATCGCAAGTAAAATTTGGGCAGATTACGGCTCTTAACGTTACGGGTCCTTTGGTGCTCTAATGTGAGTGCTGTTGAGATTATCGTCAGGATCGTCTTTAGCTCATTTGCATTATACAGTACGAAGAAAGGATGTCGCCAAAATATTTTACAAGTATTATTAGTTTTAAACGGATATTTTATGACACATATAATGCTCGCATTGCTTTATCCGTCATTTCAAACAAAGGAAGACTTATGTGTGTCACACTTATGCCCTTTGCCGTGTGGAGCTCTTAAAAAAGTTCCCCGCGAGGGGTTTGACAGTAAGTGTTTTGAATATACTTCCCTGACATTGTCGCCATAGCACTTTCTATATAGACATAGCGTCAGAAAGTGCATGAAGTTTTTATATTTTCATTTCCATGCTTCATAAACATCGACGGCGGGTGCGGCTAGCCAACAGGGGATGCTTACTCCTCCCGGGCACCTGGTCCCATCTCTAGCTTGCTAGTGGTCCGTCGATGTTTTATTTTGCGCTCTATTGTAAGTGCTGTTGAGATTATCGTCAGGATCTTCTTTAACTCATTATCAATATAAAAATAGAAATTACTTGCTCTATTTACTTTCTTCTTGTCTGAATTTAGAGGATTTTGAAAATCAGGCTTTCAAATGAGTAAAATAAGATTGAAATGTTCGTTATAAGCATCATTATTTTGTGCTTTCGAGACTTTTAAAGGGAAGCAATTTACTTCTTGGATATTGCTTTGAATGAAGATATACAGGTAAAGTTTGATTATGGGTCATGTCCTTTAACTGCTATTTCCCTTAAAACTTAGTCGAATTCATTTTTGCAGTTTCTGGACATTTATAGAAAAACCCTCGCAGGATATACATTCATTTCTTATACATGTATGTATCTTGTTATTTTATAAGATGATTACTTATAATGTGAAATCAGCAAGGTGGAGGTATCATTGATCCCTCCATCAATACTTCATTTTTTCTTTCCGCCTGTCTAGAGATAAGAAATTAAAGACATAACACTGAAATTCTTACTTTCGAAAAAAGAAAATTCTGAACATTACTAATTATAGACAAAGTTGTACGAGGTTCTTTTTGTTAAAATAGTATTGAAAACCTGGTAATGGCTTTCAGTCACAATTTTCAGACTTCAAAAACCAACATGCCAAGAACTGATCTTCAAACTGATAGTGTCTCTGACAACAAGGACAAAATTGTGATTGGATTTCTTGTTCTTCTGGTTCATTTAGGTACTTTTAAGAGGCCGTGTCAGTAACCATTGAGCTTTGGGCTATATAAACATGGAAAGTGCAAAAAATTAGATTTTCCTAATTCTTATAAATTTTGTTACCCTTTGGTTGTACTTGAAAAAAATTGATAAAGTTTGTCTTAACACCATTTCGTTACCATGGTAACGGGCAATGAAAGTATAAAAAACGTGATTTTATCTACTTTTTCAAATAATTCCCTAGATAAGAACTTTATTTATATAATAAATAGAATTATATCCCAAGACAACTCCTTTACATCGAAAGGGACTATTTTGATACACCAGAAAGTTATTTTGTAGAATATGGACTGTACTGAGAGGTATAATGGCAACTGAATGTTGCGTAAAATCGACAGATTTTAGGCCTTTTCGGAACATATTTTTTCAAATGCACAACAGCGCTGATGCATTTCGGCAACATCAACTGAAAGACCATATAATAAACTGTTTGTTTAAAAAGTAAAATTGGGTATACACTAATGCATAATCGTTGTATAAGTTAATGAAATACGCTAATCATGCAATTTGGTGTGGAACTCTCTAATGTGGAGAATACGAAATGTCATATTGCGGACAAGAAGAGATGGTGAAAATAGACATAGAGCGCTAAAAGAGGGCTATTTACTGTTTAAAAAGGTTGAATTCAGTTTAATTTGTCAATTTTTTAGATTCAGAAATTTTAATACAAAATCATTCATCAAGCATTCAGGAGTTGGCACATTTGTATGTCTACATGTATTACTGTATCATATGGAACTTGGATCTCATTGAACCCTTCATTTATTCTTTTAGATTCCTTCCTACACAGTATGTTCGCCCTTATACTTTAAAACAGTCTAGTTTTTTTAGTGTCAACACACGAGCAGAACAAATTGTCATTTTTTTGATTATGATCTATTTCATAATTATTTTTCAATGTGTTTAAGTCAGGTTTGTAATTGCTTGCGTATACATTTTCAATATGAATAAAACAACATCTATATTCTTTATATTTCTTTTTTTTTTAATGATTGTTTCAGTACTTTTATTACTATTTTAATCTTTTGATTTATATTGACTCATTTACAGGGGTATGCATCTTACAATCTGTGATTGCTTCTAACTCAGGGAGATAACCCAAATAAAAAAAAAACGAAAAAATCGGAGAGGAGTAATTTTTGTTATTGTTTGCTTGTTTGTTGGTTTATCGGGATAGTGTTTGTTGGTTTATCGGGATAGTTTGTGGTTGTATGGAAATGTTTTGGTGCGTCTTTCGTAAATCAGCTCCAAATCATATATAGTAAAACAAAAAGGGAAGGGGGGAGGGGGGGGCTATGAGTAATCATTGTTCTTTAATGATGTACTTGACTACTTGTTCATTTGAAGTAAGTGTAAGACAGATATTATAATGTTGATTCTCTTATCAAACTGAAAACATAACCAAAAGCTCAAATCTTCTAGGGAGAAAAATGAGGGACTAGGGTAGTGATTAACTTAGCGTTAGTTGAATTTCGAAGATCATTGCATTGAAATAAAAGACAGTACTGTGGTTTTTGTTTTCGACAAATAGCATTGTATAAAACACCTACAGATCGCGCGGCTCACTTCTGAAATCGGAAAATTGAATTTTGTCTACTTTGTCGGCAAATTTATATAGTTGGATAGAACGGTGCAATTTATATGTCCGTATGACAAATTACGCTCGAAGTGAAAGAAAATAGATGGGAAGTTTAGTGTGACGTCGCCAATGTTTAACATTGATGCCTCATTCACAGGGTTGCGCAATTTTATTTCGAAATTACGTTATTGTGCAACAAATTTGTTTCGCAATAAGTTTTTTTCCGTTCACACGAGACCGAAACTATTGTGCAATAAAAGGCTTATGAACATGCACAAAAATCATGAATTAAAATGCACAACGGATAACTTAATGAAACATTGTTAGAATAATTTTCCTAAAGTCTAAATTTAAGGCTATTTTGAGATGAAGCCTATGTAACAAAACATTCATTTATTTGTCATTTCAGTCTAGAACATGACGTCATTCAGTTATGATGTCATTCTCTACAAGGGGTCCAGACTAATAGATATACGAAAAATCGGAATCTCTTAATAGAATCTTAAAAATAGAGACGTCGAATAGTTATATTCGTAAGTATAACGATCTCCTTGTCTTGGCATGATGATGCGCATGCGTCAGATTTATTGCGCAACAGTTTCGCCTAGCGTTTGATGCGCAATAAAGTTATTGCAAAAAAAATTATTGCGCAATAAATTTTGTCGTGTGAACGCAAACAAATTTATTGCGCAACAAATTTACGTTTATTGCGCAATAAACTCTCCGTGTAAAGGAGGCATGAGTCTAAGGAGAACGTCAACGATGTTACGCTGAAATTAACATAGAAAAATCCCCCTCTAAACTATTTTCCTTGACTGTGAGCGTAGTATTGGTTGTACGGACATATAACTTACATTTTAAGTTACGAGATTTCGAGATCTATCCCCCTATCGAAGGGGAAATTAATTTTTCATACAGGTAAACCTTTATTTTATGCTTGAGAAATTTATTACTTTAGTGTTCACCTTGTTTTCGTTGGTTGCTAAGGTATACATTTTGTTGCTAAGGAAGTTTGTCTTTTGTCACAATATGTATCTTCATAAAAATTCACATATTGTCAGAAATTATCTTAAAATATTATAATTCTTAAACTCCTTTACTTTTTTTATAAAATTTGTTGTCTTGAACATGTTGAATAAAAAAAAGATTGTCAACATCTAAATTGCACGAGGAAAAAAAATTGCAAATTTCGATTTGAACCCCCCCCCCCCCCTATGAATTAAATTGAATGGAAGACTTGGCTACCCATTTTTTTTCATAAATTATGAAATATGATAGTTTAGACAACATCAAGGATTGTTGAGCTTTTCGCAACTTTCATGTCATAAAATAGCATATTTTTGCATATACATGTATTCTAAAATTCAAAACATGTTCTGTTGCCATAGCAACCATAAGCAAATTAATAAACAGAAAAAAGGAATCTGATAAGGTTTTCACTTGGTAAAGTTCTTTTCATTACATGTTTAAAAATGTATGATATTTCATTAGAATCTATCAAACCCTTGAAAAGAAAAAGCTCAAACACTACTTTTATTTTCATGAGATTTTTACAATCCAAGTACAATAACTCTGCATAAAAATATTTAGATGACACCCATATACAAGTGACCTGTCACTTCCTATAACAGATTTACATCCGGCAATCATTAAGATTCATCAATTCTTTGCAGAGGAAATGCCCTGATGCAAATATCTGAAACATGAAATGACAGAAAGACGTAAGAGTGCGACAGCATATGCCCCCCCCCCCCCAATGAAATAGCTTATGTCACTCTATTCATAGCTCATGCACAAATAATTCTTGAATTTTTTTTTTTTTTTTTTTTTTTTTTTTGGCTGTAATCAACATTAACAACTGTGATTTTTTTAACCTTCACTGCTAAAGGAAGGCTGGAAGTGGTCCTTTTATGTGTCAAATAAGTGCCCGATGACTGGTTATTTTCCGGTTGCTATGGAAATAAATGGTTGCTAAGGAGGTTTGTTAAGTAAATATTCACATGAGCATGCAGTGTTTATTTACCAGATTTAAATGACAAAATATAATCATATCTGAGACGTGTTTTTTGTTTCATATTTGAATATTCAAATAAAGTAGAGGGGCCAAATTTGCTTAAAATTTGCTGAAATGCAGATGTAACTGTTTGAACACTTTTACCTGTATACCCAATTTTATTGCAGTTTTTTAACATTTAGGCATTAGTATTTACTGAAAAATAAGTAACACTATTGGCAGTGGTTGCGCACTTTAGATACACCTGATTTAAACTAACTAAATTTTGCATATTATAGAAAACCTTAAAATACTCGTACTTTTGGTTACCATAGCAACCGTGTATGTTATTGAAAATGAATTATGATATGAAATTTCATCAGAACCAAACTTCTACTGTAATTAATGCTTCAGAAAATGTATGTAGAATTTTACATATTTCTGCTGTTGAAGACACAAAAGAGTGATTTTCAGTCATTTTCACTGATTTATGTGCTTGTTACCATGACAACGCTTCTAAAACATCTTCTTCAAGATTAAATGTTCAATATTGACATTTATATTGTTTAACTTGTTATGTTGCTGCATTATCAAGTCATTTCAGCCATATTTAAAATTTTGACTTTCCACCCAAAGCTCGATGCTTATTGGCAGGGCCTCTTAAGGAGGCAAATATACTTATACTACTTGGAATGAGTGAGCAAGAAATATGTCTGTCAATCAGTATGTCTGTCAATCAGTAGTTGTTCAACAATCATAATCAATCGGCAGACAATTGCTGCGGTCCTTCCTGTTTAATCTTTCAAATATTATGAATCATACTTATCATGACATGTGTCAGTTGTAGAACTGCTGATATCATTTTCATCTTATGTATTAATTAGCATCACATGAGAAGTAAGTTTCTTTATATGTAATTTGCATAATGTCATGATTTTGAAATGAATACCATCTTCAACTAAGTTTATATATTAAAAAAAATTTAAATTTCATGTTTCGTTTTACTTCAGTGCTACTTACAAAGCTGCCAGTTGGTCATACACATGAAGACATTGATGATATGTTATCAAATTTTGCAGCAAATTTTAAAATAATGATGAGATGACACTAGAAGGTACATGTATTTGTCACATATATAGGATATCAAATTATTTTCAATTTCTTATGACTTGTCTATGACTATGTTTTAATCAAACGAGTTGAGTTTTTACATCCATGAGCATTGGCATTCTTTTTATTACATGAAAACAATGTACTCGTAAATGATGAAAATATCAGCAAAAAGAAGAAAAAAAAAAGAACTAATTGATAAAATTCAGGCGCATGTATGTTTCACAGGTCTGCTAGAGCATTTCCAAAAATAGCATGCGTTCCTGACAGCACCCTGGTAAAAGAAGCATTGGACTTTAAGTCATGGATGAATAATCATGTGCATATAATCCATGGCTTACAAGACCAGTTTCAATTAAGGATTCATATCATGGACAAGGGTTTGTATAAAATTTCAAATTACTAATTGTATGAATGTTCAAAATAGATGAATTTAAATGTTTTTCAACAAAAAATACTCTTTGAGATCAGAGTCTCTTATGACCTTGACATAACAACTGAAAATTTTCGATACATCACAACGAATTCCTGTTCTTCACTATCGTAAAGGTGAAGGGGAACGATGGTTTCCAGAGGAATATGATGAATCTACCTACAAGGAAGAGAAGGATAAGAAAGGACTTACTATTTTAAGGTGATAATTATATCATTTGAAAAAGTAACTGCATATCGGTGAAGGATGTGACCATATTTGACACAAATCAATTCTTTAAAGGTGCTATTTTCTTATTCATTATCTTTTTTTCTATACAAAAAAGAACAAAATTTATGCGATTTCTCGAAAACACCACCTTTTGTGGAAAAATGATTGAAAATTGAGCTCTATGCTCTCAAATTAGCATATAAAGGGTCGGACATCATAATCATAGATGCAGACGAATGTACAAATCAACTAGAAAATGAAATGTTAAACACCTCATCGTATGCAGAAGTAACGGAAGACACAACACAAATAAAGCCTGTGTTTGTTAAACACGAATGCCCCGGTGGCATCTTTGTTAGTATGAACACTATTTTCTGTTAAGTACATGTATGTGAGGTCACTGGGTTAAAAGGTCAAAGGTCAAGGTCACTTGGTCAAAAATTTTGGTATCAATGGAAAGGTCTTGTCACAAGGAATACACATATGAAATATGAAAGCCCTATCACTAACCATTCAAAAGTTATGCCCAATGTTAAAGTTTTTGAAAAGTAGGTCAAAGGTCAAGGTCAAGGTCATGAGGTCATAAATGTTGGTATCAATGGAAAGGTCTTGTCACAAGGAATACACATGTGAAATATGAAAGCCCTATCACTTCCCATTCAAAAGTTATGCCCAATGTTAAAGTTTTTGATAAGTAGGTCAAAGGTCAAGGTCAAGGTCACGAGGTCAAAAATTTTTGTGTCAATGGAAAGGTCTTGTCACAAGGAATACACATGTGAAATATGAAAGCCCTATCACTCCATATTCAAAAGTTATGCCCAATGTTAAAGTTTTTGAAAAATAGGTCACGAGGTCAAAAATTTTGGTATCAATGGAAAGGTCTTGTCACAAGGAATACACATGTGAAATATGAAAGCCCTATCACTTCCCATTCAAAAGTTATGCCCAATGTTAAAGTTTTTGAAAAGTAGGTCCAAGGTCAAGGTCACGAGGTCAAAAATTTTGGTAAAATATGAAAGCCCTATCACTTCCTTTTCAAAAGTTATGCCCAATGTTAAAGTTTTTGAAAAGTAGGTCAAAGGTCAAGGTCAAGGTCACGAGGTCAAAAATTTTGGTAAAATATGGAAAGGTCTTGTCACAAGGAATACACATGTGAAATATGAAAGCCCTATCACTCCACATTCAAAAGTTATGCCCAATGTTAAAGTTTTTGAAAAGTAGGTCTAAGGTCAAAGTCAAGGTCACGAGGTCAAAAATTGTGGTATCAATGGAAAGGTCTTGTCACAAGGAATACACATATGAAATATGAAAGCCCTATCACTTACCATTCAAAAGTTATGCCAAATGTTAAAGTTTTTGAAAAGTAGGTCAAAGGTCAAGGTCAAGGTCACGAGGTCAAAAATTTTGGTATCAATGGACAGGTCTTGTCACAAGGAATACACATATGAAATATGAAAGCCCTATCACTTCCCATTCAAAAGTTATGTCCAATGTTAAAGTTTTTCGGACAAACAGACAGACAAACAAACAGATAAACAGACAAACAGACGGACAGGCCAAAAACTATATGCCCCCGAATCTTTGATTCCGGGGGCATAAAAATCACCAACAAAATAAAAAGGCTCGTCAATGATACATGTATGTAAAAGTAACCCTAAATTTCATCGGAGATGTGACCGTGTATGTTACCAGCATAGATAAGGGCGGGAAAATTTCAAACGAATTTGAAAATTCATAAAAGGGACATCCCATTCGCACCAAAGTTAATGGTAAAAATCATCCTACGGGAAATTTAACAGAGTTCGTTGAATAAGAACTAGAGGAAAATGTTATATCACTGAAAAGTTACGTAAAAGACACAATGGATTTTTTTGCGAAAAATATCAGAAATCCCACTGTGACAACGTCTTCCACAAAATGTGAGATTATTTTGTATGGATGTCAAAGCATTAATGATTATTCCCTAGAGTACCGCACAAGGAAGCAAAAGAAGGGGCGAGGAGAATTAGAGAATAGAAGGATCAAACAGTGAAAACGGAAGATAACCTGGAAATGATCGATTCTGTTTTAGAAAATAATAATTTTGCGTTGAATGGAAAAGTATATTCAAACAGAGCGAACAACCATAGGTTCAAAATTAGGACGAAATCATGCTTGCACATACACGGGGGATGGGAAGGTAAATTATTAGATTCGAGTAAAAAGAAGCCTTTCTAGGCTCAACCATCTATTCTTTGTCAAATCAACAAAACAATTAGCTTTCTTTCTGTACATTTAATGAGGACTTCAACATGTTCAATCACTTGATTTACTCCTGTAATTGATTAAGAGAGGGCAACTGTATATATGTGGCGTTCCTGTGAGTCGTTGTACATAACTCTGTGTCCTTTATGTTCTGAAATTAGAGAGGATGATTTAGACAAAGATCAGAATTATTGAATATGTCGGTATCATCAGCTTATCATATTTATATAAGATTTAAGATAAAATTTTCGATATGTAAGATTCAAGAAAAGATTTTCAGGGCAATGTACATACTGTATTAATGTGATTAAGTAGTTATTTTTGATTTACAGTCTGTGTGTTTCTAGGCTGATGGGTAGCTAGTTTTAGAATGTAAGCTTAAAGGCTACCAACTTATGATGAACAACTTTCCTTATTTTAGAAGCTAAGGTCTAGATAAACCATAGGGAGAACCTGAAATCCCACACCAAGCGTGCAAGTTGTAACAGAGTTTGTCTGATGTACTCCAGCGGAGTGAAGGTCTCTGTTAGCGAAGTGTTGTAATTGGTAATCTTGATGCTTAGTTTAGGTTTACTTGTCAGATTATGTTTAGTTTAGTTATTTAGTTAGTTTATTTACCCTTTTAGTTTGAATGATTCTTTCTAGGTATGATCATGGAAGGATAAGCTAGAATCCTGTGTTTTACAGCCCAGTAGGTAGGAAATTGTTCCTATAGTAGAACACTTTATTCAGGAACTAACCTAGTTAAGATATAAGATGAAAAGCACATATACTAATAGACTAATTCTCTAAATTCACATTAGTTTACTCTTTAACGTATCCGATGTACAAATGAAGATCTCGCGGACGTCTCGTCCATTTAAACAGTGTTAAATTCATCTCGGCAATCTTCGGCAGTGCCTCGATAGTTTCCGTGGCTTGAGTGACGGTCGTCATGTTGACTTTTGGTGATAGAAGCCATTATTTATGTTGTATTAGGTATATTTAGGTAAAAATATGCCATGATTCTAACTATATAGTACACTTGATATTTATTTGTACAACGGATACCTTAAAAGAGATATTTCAAGTTTTTCTAATCGTAGTTGTCCAATTATCTTATAATTTCAGCTTACTGTTTGATTTGAGTTAGCAATGTCTGATGTACCACCTTGGAACCCTCCTGACATCCTTGACATAGAGGAAACAATCCATTCGTGGATGATGACTTGCGTCCGATTTTGGCCTGACGAGGAAATGACTTGTGATGTGCATGGATGTGACACTGCAGCTTTCAAAAACTTCCAAAGCTACAGGGAACACTGGACGTTATACCCTTTGGAATTCACAAGTATTTCAAATGCCCAGTATATCCGTTTCGGTCAGCAAAGAGATTTAAAGTGACTCAGCACATCCGTAAGCAAGATAAAAATTGCAATGAACCGCCTAGTAAGAACAAGGAGATAAACAAAAACGTTGTCAATCCGTCTGGAGTGTTGCCCCGTAATATAGCTGGGACAATTAATGTGGAGACCAGAGATGCCGCAGCTGAAAAACGTAGAAACACTGTAAGAGACATAAACTTTGATAATGTTAATGAAGACTCTCATACCGTAGCAAGAGACCAAACAACCAGTTTAAAAAAAATAAACTTTTCATAGTTGATTAATGTAAAAGAAAATTTTCAAAGTAAATATTTCATTTTCAATTTTTTTCAAAACAACATTTGGCAGTTCTTGATAATGAATTTCATATATAAATACTTACCATTTTTCAACTGTAACTTTAAATTTCTTCTGTAATTTTTTTTCTTTTGTGAAAAATTGTTTTGTTGTCTCTCATGACTTCGGTCTTGAGGTTGGGGAGTGTGACAAAGCCGACTTTTGATAAAACTTACATCTGTTAAAACATTTCATACTTTCCGCCATCTTGTATACATTTTCTTGATAACAGACGACTCGTCTTACAACTTTTTCGTCATACGAATAATTTACGTACGAGTTACATACCTTTTCATTAGGTAGAACTACTCAAATATCATATTTTATCATTTATTAAGGCTGTTTCGACATCTTCACATCAAAAAGTGACACGTGTACAGTAATTGTCTATTCTGTAGGTGAATACAACATTTTGGTTGCCTTTTATGACTTTGTTTAGCTTTTTTTGATATCATTTCTTCGCCGCTGGAAAATTCCACTTTACATCTTTGGGTACAAAAATTATTCAAGTACTTTTCGTGAAAGTGTTCGAATTGCTTCTTAGCCCTGAGAACGGAAGGAGAGGTTCGTCGTCTCTATGATCTCAGTGTCCTTGTCCTTGCTCGTCTCTTTCTTCCAACTTTGACCATGAACCTCTTTCTTCACTTTATCTTTAGAACTATGACCCCAGTAGGATTTTTGGTAGATTTTTGATAGGTACTTTTTATTAATTAGAGTTCCCATATTTTTGATAAGGCTCTTACACTCAGGTTTTCATGATACCGACAGCATTTTCATTATTTTTCATATGTTTTATGTGAAATTAATCATGATACATGTCAATTAAAGCATTCAAAATTTCATTTTGTCTTTATATCAAGCCATAATCACAGATCCAGAAATAAGAACCAGGGTTGACAAATATCTCAGTGCACGAGTTTAATGTATTTAGGTGCGACGTCTAGTCTGACGGTTCCTAAGATTTACCTTTGTGGTATTTTATACAAAATCTAGTCTGTCAGTCTGTCTTTCATTTAGCAAAATCATCACATACATATAGTTGTCTGGCTCAAGTTGCCGTAGAAATTTTGACATTCTTAAAGGTGACGAAGCGCCACCTGTCACAGAAAATTTTGGTGATACATGGACGACATATTTGGAATATGGGATGGAACGGAAGACGAACTCAAAGCATTTCAGTAAAGAGCCATTGAATTTACCCGAATATCGAAGTGATCTACGTTTTTTCCGATGCTTATATTTAATTTCTAGACGTTGACAATGGTTGACATATATGCAAAGCCTACGGATAAGCATATGAACCTTAACAAAATTCAAGTCAAACCGAAGCAAAAAAGAAAGCCGCCCCTTACAGACTCGGAATTCGTGCCAAAAGAATATGCTCAAATACAGGCCGCTACAAAAATCGTAGAAAAGAGATAAAGCGACATTGCTGCTGAAACCATCAGCAAGATCAATTTACAACCAAGTAATATGCCGCCTTGGGTGCCTTTTTTATATACATTCTGATCAGCGGCGCTATTATGAAAGTTATATCTTTGAAGAACTTTGCCCAACTCTTCCTAATAAAGAAGACCAGGTCCAGTCCTATGCATCGTCAAGGAAATGGGAAAACTGAGCGTTTCAACAGAACTTTACTCAGCATGATTTTAAAAGCGTTTCATACAGGACGACAAAATCGAGTGGGACCTTAATTTAGCTAGTTTGGCAGCGGCATATCGGTCCAGTATGCATGAGAATACAGAGACGAGTCAAAACTTCATGATGTTAGGTAGGGAGGTTTGGCTACCAGCTGAGGTGATACACAATATAAAGGACCCTGTCGCGGACGCCATGTTCAATTGTTTAACGTCTTCAAATTCAATATTATAATGTTAGTGAATGTGTGAACAAATTAAGAGACAACCTACAGAAAGCCCATGCACTGGCCCGAAAGAAAATAAACATGACTGTGGAAAGGCAGAAACACTTAAGATTTGCATACCAAGAAGATGTTAAACGTCTTTAAATTCAATAGCATCATTTAAGAACCTAAAAATTTACAGCATGGACCAGACATGCACGTTTTGGGTACCTAATCCTCGTCAGTGATCCTCAATCTAACCAATGATATATGGCCAAAGAGTGTAAAAATTATATTGTCCAAAAATGTACGGAAAAACGTAGTAGGATGGGTGGAATATGATTTCATACGAGGTTGACGAAAAAGTATTGTACTTTTAAGAATCCATGGGAAAGTTCGATAGATTATGGTCAGGACCATGGATTGTTACAGAGAAGGTTCCCCATACAACTACAAGATAAGTACTTCGTCAGACGAAGATGGTGGGAAGTGTCCAGCTAAAAAGTTGTACATGATGACAAACTAAAGAAATTTCTGTCGAGATAGAGGGATCAGGTCACCAACTGAGCGCTCATAAAGCAAATCGAGTTAGAGCTGTATAGAAAATATAATCAATGGAACATTGTTTTACAATACTCACATTTTGTTGAATCGTTATGATGAGAAGCACAACCTTCGATCCCCCACCCCTTCTACCCCAATAGCAACGTAATACAATGATAGGACGGATGTAGAATAGGGAGATGGGTATCTAAAATAAAATCTAAATATTTTGACACGAGGGGAGTTGCCTGTATGTACCGGTAACTTGAGATTTTAATCAATTCCATTTAATCCATCATGGGAGATAAAATTTAGAGGAGAGGTTGTGCCTATCGCTGTACCAAATATCATAACTACAAAGGAAAGAAAAGATATATGGAAGCGCATTTCTATAAATATCACATCACCTTGGATTCAGTGCCATTTTGTTGTAGCTTGTGCCATCTTATGGGCCAGACGGAGAGGGAGCTACTTAAGCGATATCGCCCCCACAAGCAGGTAATTGAAGAGTTAGAGAGGAGGAAGGCTCCGGAGAACCCCCTAGGAGACGTACATTAACACAAAAAATAAGAACCAAATCAAGATAGACGAGTCATGTATTGTTAAACTATAAGTCGAAGAGTTTGGTTGGGGAGGTAAAATAACCAGGGGGAAGTGGAGCAAACGGAGGAACAGACTGACCCATTAACGGTGGTTTATGTAGCGTTAACTCCGTCAGAACCTACAGTACCGTCACCTGTGTTGCCACCTTTACAGCTGCCGATGGAAACAGATGAGTTAGATGTTCTGCGGGAAATTCTGGACGATGACGAGGGTGTAAAAATTAAGCAGTTTCGGGAGGATAGCAGGAAGGAGGGAAAATATAGATGCAGAAGAAACTTCTGGAAAAGGTGGAATCTCTACTGCAAGAGAGGAAATGCTGGTGACCATGAAAGAAAACACGAGGGAGGAAAGAAGGTGGAGAGGAGAGAATGTGGAGAGCTGAAACAAGAAGATTATGGGCGGAGAAAAGAAGGGGAGCAGATTATCAGACAAGACCTGTGGAAGGACGTAGGACAGTGCTGGGAAGGGCTTATTAGGGTTCGTCGGCTGCATCAGGAAGGAGAACGACCAGAGTAAATTCAGAAGTGCACAGAGGGGACGAATGGATAGTGTTAAGTCTAATTCAGAATGTAACCATGATGGTATATAGGTGGTAAAGTAAAGCGAATCAGATTTAGAACATTGTTTGATTGTTAATGTATTTGAAATGTCAATTACTTTGTATATTCCGTCTTTTCAGTCCTACGTTCGATTTGTGCAGGTACCTGACGTAAAAGCAATGTGACGTCATTTAATACCTTTGAGAACGTCATACATATAGCCCTAGTTCCCTGAATTTCATGCTGGTTTCCATAGAATATGATGACGTCAAAATGCATTGACGTCATATACCTGCACAAATGGGAGGTTACTCTCTATTTCGAAAAGACCGAATTGTCTATTAGTATTATGCATGTACATGAGATGTGCTTTAGCATATACTTGTGAGCGGTAACTTGTTATATATGAATATGTGAGTGCTGGGTGAGGGGGCCGCACTTCATTATGCTTCAAGTGTAATGTCTTTATGAAGGATATTGTTTTTTTTTTGCGAATTTCATTGTGAATGCGAGATACAAATTTGTGTTCTATCAATTTTCATTATGCTTGATGTATGAATATACCTAAACATTGCATATGACATTTTGTTTGGTGAACTATGGTATTAGCGTTATAATCAATTTCTACCAGTAATGCACTCCAATTGCACTATATTTTTACTTCGTTTTGCACTAACTTACCTTTTGTTAGCTCTACTTGGTGATATCAGATGCTGTTCATCGAATGTTTCAGCGATAGATTGTCTGGTCCATGCTGCAAATTAATTTGTTCTTAAATAATGCTAATGAAGACGTTTAACATGTCATTCTTAGGCTAGTATAATCTATCACTGAAACATTAGCTTTTCCCAAATGAATGGAAAACCACTAACGTTACACCAGTCTTTAAAACGAATTATCCCTTATTCGCTTGCGATTATCGTCCAATCTCTCTTCTCTGCATATTAAGTATGTATTCATTCCGAAAAATGTATTCATTAATATTTGCATAATTACATAATTTCTAACAATTTAATCACCACAACCCTACCAATCTGGCTTTACACAAAGAAATAACACAGTTAATCAACTTCTATATCTTTCAATTGAAAATGCTCGAGCCCTGGACGATGGTAAAGAGATTAGATCCGTCTTTTTTATATGGGCAAGGCGTTCGACCGCGTCTGGCACATTGGTCTTCTATTAAAAATAAAAAGTATGGGTATAAAGGAAACTTATTTGGGTTGGGTAGAAAACTATCTCTATAACAGGAATCAAAGAGATCTTTTAAATGGTAAATGTTCAGATCTTATTCAACTATGTATTGTGCATCCCCTCGGGGATCGATTCTTGGACCTCTATTATTCCTATTTTTTGTTTGCGGACAATATGTCAATTTATGTCATTATAGAGAATCCTACATCAGCTGCCTCCTTGTTAAATGAAAATCTCGAGAAAATTCATCTACGGTCAATTAAAAGGTTAGTGCATTTCAATCCTGCTAAAACTGAAAATATTATTATCTCAACTCTTCTCACCCGAAATCATGATGGACAATGTAAATATAGTAAATGTTGAAACACATAAACAAATCTCAATAGTAATGGTTAATAGAACTATCGAGTCACATTCCTTATTGAATAAAAAAAATGAAACAACTCTACAACACAAATAAGTGACAAAGCCGGCAGACACTAAACTTATTTTGTTTCTTTTTTTAAGGCAGAGGGAATTAACTCTTACAAGAAAAAAAAACGTGTTCGTAAAACACGAATGTCCCCGCTAGCATCTTTGATAGTAAAATAGCTACAACGAAAGAAGTATTTCATACTCCGAGGTCAAGGCCTCATGGTAAAAAAAATTGGTATTCATTGAAAGGTCTTGTCACAGGGAATACACATGTGAAATATGAAAGCCCTATCACTTACCATTAAGAAGTAGGTCAATTTCCAAGGTCATGGTTGATCAAAAATTATAGTATTCATGGAAAGGTCTTGTCACAAGGAATACACATGTAAAATATGAAAGCCCTATCACTTACCATTCAAAAGTTATGGACCAAGGTTAAAGTTTTTCAAAAGAATGTCAATCTCCAAAGTCAAGGTCACAAATTTTGGTATCCATGGAAAGGTCTGGTCACAAGAATATGAAAGCCCTGTCATTAACTATTCAAAAGTGATTGCCAAGGTTACAGTTTTTGCGGATAGACAAACGGACACGCCAAAAATTATATGCCCCTGAATCTTCGATTACGGGGGCATAAAAATCTAGCAAAACATGCTTCGATCTTTGAAATTCAAACTTTCTCGCAAAACACTCCAAACCATGCACTTCTCTTTCATACGTCCATCATTAGAATACGCCGATATTATTTGGGACGACTGTCCACTCTATCTAAAATATGAAGGTATTCCAACTTTAAACCTTCTTCAAGGTCTTGAAGAAATTTTCAAACCAATCTTCATGCACCAGACACCTGTTTCGAATAATAAAGGTACAGTGTCCCTGAAAATTAGTTCATTTTACAAAATTTTACAATGCAAACTCTTTCTTTTCGTATGAAAGTATATATTCTCATTTATATAGATTTGATTTTTCAGGCGAATCTAACGCATACATTCGCAGTTATAACCTTTCAATTAAAAACGTCATTTCGAAGTTGGGGTGCGCAAGCGCTTAATCATTCCACTAGCGCCACCTATAATGTATTGCGTTTTTACTGTATATGTATATGGAGATTCAACATACTGCATATTTTCAAAAAAAAACTTTTTATGGTTTCTTTTTTCCACTATCTTGGCCCTTCGGAATAACTTTTACGTTTTCAATAAAATCCATTTTCAAGGACACTGTAAGTACTATCTTAAAATTATCATCAGTGATGCTTCCAGCCAAAGTGCTTTTCATAAGCAGCCAAAATTAATTTCACTAGCACCCTCTGGTGTTATTTTTAGAATTTAAATTTCTGCATTTACTTTACGCGGCTCCAAATTTCCTCTATTCAGTAGCATATCCAAATAAAGTCTGAGTGAAATGCATCATTGAATAAAATCGGTTTAATTAGAATTGATTAATTTTTAAGTTGACAGTTACCATGTTGATTTTGACGTCACAGAGTCGAGGACTGTGGCAGATACTCGTATAGTAGAGAGATAGGCTGGTTTCTATTAGGCTTTCGTAAGATGGTCGATTTTTCGTAATGTCATCTGTAAATTTTCATTTTCAGAAATGAGATAAAGTTTATCTAGCAAGGGAAAAGTGCTTTATATTTTTCTTTCGGGTTATCCCGGATTTTGTAGCGCATTTCCTGATTTGTTCAGTTAGTTATTATATTTTTTTATGATATTTAACCGATTTTTTCAGGTTTCTCTTCTCGTAAAATGATTTCCGCTGTTTTAACTTTGGAAATGGTCCCTATCTTTGTAATGCTTCATTTTTTTCAATATTTTGTCTATCGATTGTAATTTTTGGATTCTGATTTTGGGTCATTTAGTTTGACAGCTAGTTTCGCAGGGGTTCCCTGCGTTTTGGGTGGAAATAAATGCTGGCTGCTCAAGGGTACAATATGTCTCACCGAAAGAAACCAGTAACAGTTTCTCGTGCTATGGGAATGCTACAGCCATCATCTCTGTCATACCATTCCTTTGTGGACCCTCTGCAGGAAAACTTTCTACATTTTCTCTTAATCTGAAAAACAATAAAATCATTCATTTAAAATTTGACAAATTTTCGTCGGAAAAAACACAATTTTTGTGCGAATAGCACATAGCGATTGCCTGATTTCTTCACTCATGGGTGCCCCGTCTACTGAGTATGTATAAACTATGTTACTCTGTTTACATGTACCTTGGGACTGCTTCAGCGTCATGATCGGTATAAAGTCACTGTCTGAATCAATTATCTGTATGAATCGAGCTGTCGTGTTATGTACATGCATGGCCTAATGAAAAGTTGCATCTGTATGTACTGGGATGAACACAGGCTGTGTGTTGGAACCCTTTCCATTACCTGTTTTAGTGGACAATATATAAATGAAACGGTGCTATCGATAAAGATATTAAGTTGAATCATTGAAATGTAAAACTAACTTCAAGTAGGCTTATTTTGTCCCGCTTTACAAAATAAAATCTGTATACGACGGAAGAATTAGGAACTTCCATCATGAAATATGATATTAATAATTATGAAAAATAAAAGATCAAAACATTCCCGTTTAGGATGTATCATGTTTTCATATACTACATTGTAAAAAAAGAAGTGAATTTTCCTTCAAATTCTTAGCACACATCTAACATTGAACATAAAAGGTTAAAGAGAGAGTGGGGATCAAATTAGAAAATAAGATTCTTCTTCTTTCCTTGTATATGGTATCATCAATCGATAGTCATATTGGATTGTTGTATTTTTTAAGGGGGAGGTTAGATTTAATGTGATGTTATTTAATTTTCATGTTCAATGTCAGACATTATCTTTCAATTCATTACGACAACATTATGGATTTGCACTTTAGTTCTGTCTTTATTCGTCCATAAACTGGCCTACAAACTTACGAAGGTGTTCAGGAACAAATATAACTTTGAAAACACAATATTTTGTCATACATTATAAGGCATGGTCCATTTGATATTCAGGGGGGGGGGGGGGGGGCTTGGGTTTTTTGTCAGAGCAAGATTATTTTTTTCGTACCGGACTGGGGCAAAATTATTTTTTTCTTGCAAAGTTGGAGCAAGGAAATTTTTTTTAACAAAGTGATGCGCATATTAAGAATGTTTATGTTTTATCAATAGAAATTATTTATATTCTTACTCAAAACTCTAAATATTAATATTTTCATGCAAGTATTCAATTCACTTTTAAACAGAGAGATAAAAGATTTTTACAATACAATTCTCAATATTTTATATAAGGTAGATGTATATAACATGTATAAGAGGGACTGAGGGTAAGGTCTCCTAGACAACTTTTTAAATGTAGAATTGCAAATAGATGAATAACTGAAGTTCTCCTTCCAAGCTTACAAGAACATTAAATTAGACTCTATGTGATACATGCCACATGTAGCAATACATTTGTACATAAATATTGATAATATATTCAAGCTTTTAAGGAAGCCCTTTTACATTCACATACTTAATAAAGTAACATGTATAACTTTTGATATCTTCAAATATATGAACTTTGCAATTGGTAAATAATGTTTTGAGGGAAAACTATGGCGAGGGAAGCGAGCCAAAAATTTTTGATACAATTTGAAAATTGCGGCGAGCGAAGCGAGCAGGAAATTTTTCAAGAAATTTAGCAAAATTTTATGGTAATTCTTCAAATTCAGATTATTTGTAAGAGCAAGATTATTTTTTTCTGTCACACCATAGGCAATTTTATTTTTTCATCAAAATTGAGAGCAAAATTATTTATTTCGAAAAAAACCCAAGCCCCCCCCCCCCCCCCAGAATATCAAATGGACCGTGCCTAAGTGATATTTTTCTGGCTATTCGCACTCATTACCTTCAGTGCTTTGATTTTCATATGCTATTCCTATTATATGAAAAAAATGGGCATATATCTAATATTTTTCATTTTGGAGAAACAATTCAATTAGATAATTTTTGGAACACATTGAAAAGTATATAAAACATATAACAAAAATGAGTTTCTTAGGGTTGCATATTCACTTTAGATGTTCCTTACTCAAAGGTAACTTTAATTTATGAGTAGCTTTCAGCTAATTGATTTTACCTCTTTAAAAATACTCATACACGTGAGACAGTTGAGACGATTCCATGACCAGCAGGTTCTTATTGTAAATACCTCACCAGTGGGGCACTTCATACTACGACGAGGACATGTGACGTCAGTACCATTCACAAATAATAAATAGAATATTGGTAGAACTCCCATGACGCCGACCTGCTGGCAGAAATAAAATGATGAAATACATAGAGGCAAGTTTTGAACTGGAAATAGAAGATGAAAATCATTGGAGAGTTTGCCATAATTCTTCAGAAATTAATTCTATAAACATTTGTACATATTGCATAAAAATGGATGATATTCCAGTTTGTCAAACAAAAGGAGCATTGCCCATCTTACTTTAAAAACGGTTGAAAAAAGAACACGTCACACCGTAAAAGAAATATAAATATTCCTTTATGTAATAGGCTTAACATACGTAAGCCGCCAATATAAGGTCCAATTTTCTTTGCATTTTTTCAATTAGTACCACTGATTGGACACATATATGCCAAGGAAAGGGAATGATCTCTTGCATGACCACCTTGCACTCACTCAGCGAAAGAATCCCGCAAGAAAGGGACACATAAATGACATCATACAAAACTGCAAATCGCAAAAAGACACAACAATATTTACTAGAACATCATACAAACAATCCGTAACAATCGTAACAGATGTACAGAAACATCAAACATTGATGACAACACATAAAATGAAGGAGACCAATGTGCACTCGACTTTGAACGCCCATCTGCTATTAGCAAATGGTATGGTTATCCGGATTACGTGCGCACGACCCTCCCACTTATCCGGATACACAGAGGTCTCCATTAACACACAATTGTTGTATAAACATAAAACTTCTCACTGTAAGGCGACATCACAAACAAGATAGTTAAACGCAGCGGCCTCTTTTAACACAGATTCTATGTAAATGGGATTAAAAGTTTTATGGCATGCGTATAACATTCTATGCTCTGCTGACTGAAGCGATCTAAGATCAATCACCCGAGAAGTCTGACCAACCCCAAGTGTAGCGATAAGGATTAGTTTTAACTAGAACTGCAATAAAGTGGACGAATTATACCCCGCGGGACGTTTATTATACATAGGATCATTAATGGTGCAATGTGAAAAGCCTACCATTTATAGTATGCAACAAATCTGCTTTCAAATCTTTTTAACTTAAACTGCAACATAAATCCAAAGTCAATGTCAAAAGGTCATGATACTCTTTGTGGTTAATGTGTGTATGAAATATGAAAGGTCTACCATTTATAGTATGAAAGAAATCTGCTTTCAAAATTTCTAAGCCTGTCCTAGCCTTAACATAAACAAAAGTTAAGATCAAGGTCATAGGGTCAAAAGTCATGATACCAAAGTGGCGTACTCTTTGTGGTGAATGTGTATGAAATATGAAAGGCCTACCATTATTAGTATAAAAGAAATCAGCTTTCAAACCATCTTAACATAAAATGCTGTAAAGGGTGAAGGTCAAGGTCACAGGGTCAAAAGTCATGGTACCAAAATGTAACCGGACGGACATACGGACAGACAGACGGACGGACAGGGTGATTCCTATATACCCCCTAAACTTCTTTTGCGGGGGTATAATTATGATACAACGAAGTGCCCCGACTCTACTGCCTGATGGACATTAGTTTTCCGAATATAGTGCGCAATAATTGTATGTTTTCGACGATAAACAATGATCAGTGGTACCAAATCCAGAATGATTTGTCAAATGATGTAATGATGCTATTCAATTTGAAGACGTTTAACATTAGAGAAGCCAAACTAACCGAGTGCCTAGATTTCAAAAGTTAGCCACTTTGTTTTAAAGTAGAAACTTAATTTCTTACATATAGAATAAGACGCTGCTTGAGCCTCATATCACAGTCCCAATTGAATCTTGCTGATCATGGCAAAGGATGACTTTGATTTGCGAATGAGAAGGTGATTGTTTAGTTGGTTCATCCTGAATATATTGTTCTGAAATCAATAATAATTTACGATTTTAAACAATTTGGCTCTTCGTAAAAAGCAATTACAATACTTGACATACATTATGATGCTGACTGCTGTATATCTGTATACGTAGGGGGTTGTGCACGCGTAATCCTGATGACCATATCATCTGTTATTGATTTATTGGATGGTCATAAAAAGCCACTTGATACATTTTGTGTTGTAATGCTTGGTACAGTGAAGTCTCTGCGTTGTTTCTAAGTCTATGAAATCAAAGTTTGCTATACCCTTATCAGTTTCTTTATGTAAAACCTCCGTAGGAAATAAATTGGAATATTTGACCAAACAGTCAATAGTTTCTTTGACCCAAGGGCCAATAGTTCAAAACTATGTAAGGATTAACCGCGAAGCGGATTATAAATTATGTGCACCGCCTCCAACCATATTATATCTCGATAAAGCGCATAATTGTTAATGTTAATTCTTACGCTACTACATATCAACTTTAGTTTCGGAACTTTCCTCTACTGATACTTATATCGAAAGCAACGAAAGTGTTCCCAATATTTTGAACAAACATAACAATGAAATTTCTTCTTTTAACATCCCTAATTCTAAATTGGATCTCTCTACAATATACTGTATACCAAAACTTCACAAGTCTCCTTACAAGTTTCGATACATTGCTAATTCTAGCAACTGCTCAACAACAATTTTGTCTAGAAATCTGACGTCAGCACTCACGGCTATTAAGGAACACGTGGCAAAATACTGTGAAACTGTCATGAACAGGAATGGCGTAAACTTCTTTTGGTCTATTAAAAATTCAGGGGATGTGATTGACAAAATGAAATCAAGAAATTTTTAAGCAAATACGATATCTTCATACGACTTTTCTAATATGTACACCACACTTCCTCACGACAAAATAAATGATCGACTGTCCAAACTCATTAAATGGTGCTTTGATCGAGAGGGGAAAACTTATATTTGTACTTCTGAAATGAAGGGTGTCTTTTCCGCCACAGATTACAAATCATACAAATCATGGACATGTGGTGACCTGTGTATTGCCTAGTCCTTCCTTTTGGACAATATTTATGTAAGATTTGGTGAGAAACTCTACAAGCAGGTTGTAGGGATTCCAATGGGTACTAATTGTGCGCCTCTTGTTATACACGTATGAAAAAGAATTTATCCAAATCTTCAAAAACAAAGAAAAAATGATGATGTGAAATGTTTCATTGGTACTTCTAGGTACCCTGTTTTTGAGAAATATAAAAATGTCATTTATCCACAAGAATTGATTCTAAACAAGGCAAACGTTTCAAACACAGAAACACCATTTTTGGACCTAAATATCAAAATTGTTAATGGAGAGATCCATACAAGTGTGTATGACAAAAGAGATGATTTTGGATTTAACATAGTAAATTTCCCCTGGCTTGACGGTGATGTTCCTGGATTACCGTCATATGGTATCTATATTTCACACCTCATCCGGTATGCTAGAGCATGTACTGATGTTTTGGATTTTCATAGTAGAAATTTACAAATTTCCGAGAAACTTTTAGGACAAGGTTTTCGCTTTCACAAACTAGTAAAGACTTTCTGGAAATTTTACAAAAATTATTGTCAACTTCTTCTGAAATTCGGACCAATACAGGCAACAGAGTATATTACTTTGGGTATTTCACAACCTGCATTTTATGGTGACATTATTAACAAGATAAGAAGGATCAAAGATAGACAACATCACTATCGAAAATGCGTCAGAATCATCAAACGCCTTTTATACCGTGGGTATGATCCGAATGTCACCAAACGGACACTAGGCTTGGTACTTGACCAATCTACAGTATTGTACAAGCGCATTCTTAAAACTTGCACTCTGATTGATTGTGACGACGGGACTCCATGACGGGCCTTGTCCAAACCTCTTTAGAGAAGACAGGGTCCCGACCACCTGTCCTCTCTGAATGTCAGTCGGACTCCTCGGGCGATAACATACATGAGCTCGCGGCGGCAGAGCACGGATTGTATTACGTACGCCCATTTTATATATCCATTTACATATTCATCTGTGTTGCTTGGGCCCCTGCGTTTTGCGGTCTTGTTTGTGTGTGGTCATCTGACAGTGAGGAGGTTGTTTTACACCACAATTGTACGTTCTTCGAGACCTCTGGGTAATCGGAAAAGTGGGAGAGTTGTGCGCACGTAATCCAGGATAACCATACCTTCTGCAATTTCCGTAGCAGATGGCCGTCCTAAGTCGGCACCGGTTGCCCATTGGTCTCGTTGGTTTATGTGTAGTCCTTTGTGTTTGATGTTTCTGTGTTGTGCGTTGAAGTTCCTTGTCCCTTACGCGTCTCTTTCTGTGCTTGTCTGCTTTGTGTTTTTGCATTGGGTGTTTTGCTGTGGGTGCTGCAACCTGGTGTTGTTGGAGATCCCCTCCTTTGTAATTTTATCAAATATACCCAACAACAACGATTATTTCAATGCGATGTTAAATATAAATCTGCAACAGATAAATAAGAATGGCTGAAGACAAAATTAGTGGTCCTTTGGGATCAGAATTGCTGAATATTGATAACCTTTATTGTAAAAAAACATCAAAGAAGTACTTAACAGTTACTCAGTCTTAAAGTCGAGAAGGCAAAGCCAAATCGTGAAAATGTAAAACATACCCCAATATACGGACATAGACATTTGATTTTCAGATTTATTGACATATCTTGACTACATTTGAATCGAGAAACCAGTATTCATCTATATTTTTACTGAAAATTAATCCAAAAATAAAATTAAGTTTGTTCCCTAAACGCGACCGACCCGCAAAATTCGGCGCGACTCTAAACATTTTTCCCGGATTTTCTATTTGCCCCTTCCAGGTTCGTAATTTTATAAGGACAAGTCATTAGAACGCTTTCGGTAACTTGTTATTTCGTTGATCGTCTGTCTCTTCAACGCATTTGACATTTTCTGTTACAAATTTCTTGAAATTTCTAAAACGTTGGTCCTGTAGCATCATATCTCATTCATTCTGCTACGCCTTTTTGGTACATTTTTGGACATAATAATTTTCATACTTTTTGGCCATATTACATTGTTTAGACTGAGGATCACTGACGAGGGTTTAGTACCCGAATTGTGCATGAAGACATTAAACATTTGAACTACTTGGTGAGTGTCACTGCTGTTGGACCAAGAGTCCCCGAGAGCACATGTAGCTAAGTTCGATCAACTTCGGTTGATCGTCTGTCTCTTTAACGCATTTGAAATTTTCTGTTACAAATTTCTTGAAATTTCTAAAACGTGGGTCCTGTAGCATCATATTCCACTCATTCTGCTACGTCTTTTTCGTACATTTTTGGATATAATAATTTTCATACTTTTTGGCCATATTACATTGTTTGGAATGAGGAACCCTGACGAGGGTTTAGTACCCGAAACGTGCATGTCTGGTCCATGCTGTAAATTTTTCAGGTCGTAAATGATGCTTTTGAATCTGAAGACGTTTAACATTCGTCATTATTAAAGCCTTTTCTTGGATCCGGAGTAAATACAAATAGCGTGTGGTTCGGACACCGGGGAACCGTCATATTTAGCAGTTTTGTGTGCATCTGTCGATATATTTGAAGGTGCAAAGTTTAAAAAGCAGATAGTCAAAAACAAACTAAAGCAGTTTAAATGGTCGAGTTCATGGGAGGATGTTCTTGACGATTTATGTAATGTTTTGTCATTGACTGACTAACCTTGTTGTTAGGTATAGGGGTACAAAGCACATGTATAAAATGGAACACACACATCTCAAACATCAAAGCAATTGCCAACAAACAACTGAATTTTCTAAACGTAATCTAAAAGTCTCATCTCCTAAAGTTAAAGAACATGCATATAAATCCTTAGTTAGACTTGAACTTCAATACAGCTGTTGTACCTGGGACCCTTACCCTCAGATCCAAATAAACAACTAGAAATGGTACGGCACTGTCACAAATAGGTACCATAACACCAGCTCAGTAACTAACATGCTTCAAAACCTTGAATGGCCAACTTTACAGCAGGGCGTCTAAGGACACGAATTATCTTCTTCTAAAACGCATTTTCAAAATCTATCCCACAACCTCCTTTACCTAATAGACAACATTATGTCGTTAAGACTCCCTTAGATTCACTAATATACTAAATACTAACACTAAGTCCATCTATTACCAGGAGTCACGGTCATGAAACAGCATCAAGAGGATTTTCTCAAAAAGCCTAAAACTCACTGAGTTTTAAAAATGTCTTCGATCTCTATTTTGAAATAGAACACACTATCTAAAGTATAATTATGTTAAGCATGTAGATAAGATTGAAGTATTATTAACACATTCATTTCATTATCAATATTGTTAAACAGTTTATCAAAATTGTTAAAGTTATGTTAAACAATTTGGTAATAAAGCAAGAACACATAAGACAACATGCAATGACGCAACACGCAATGCAAAATGGCACGTCACAATGCAAGGTGTTTCAACACACTTGGCACCATACTGTCTGAAATTTCTGGCGAGAACAATCGCTGTCTTCAAAATAAACGAGATTGAGGAAAAATCAATCTTTGTATACTTGTTTTTGTTAAAAGCTCTTTTTTAAAGTCAGCAGACTCATCATGACTTCTTGTCAAAAAAAAAAAAATGATTTATCTACCTACCTACCCAACACTCCAAGGGTTGGGTCGCGTTCGGGGAAACAAACATGTTTTAAAGGTTGGCCTTAGCTGAAAGTGGTCAAACGACAAAATTTCTGGATACCAAACCTGCGGCCATGCAACTGGAGCTAGAAACATTGCGCTTTATTCAGCACTATCATAATGATATGTTGCGAAAAAAATGATCGAAACGTGTTTTATCTTCGGTAATTCGAGTGATGGAAAAAGAAAACTATAATCAAAAGTCTAACTAAATATAAATGATCAATTGAAGGAAATCATTGTATAATATGATGTGTGTTTTTTTTTTTTTTGTTTGTTTGTTTGCTTTTTTTTGTTTTGTTTTTTTTTTTTGTCGGGTATACTAGAAAAACTTCTGCTCATTAACAACTTTAAACCACAAATATCTACTAAAAACAAGTGCGGAGGAAAGTATCCGCTCAGATGGTTACTTTTAGACATTTTTCACCGTGACGAAATTCGCACTTCGCACATTGAAGAAAAAGTGGCGTAGCTGCCATTCGCGTATAGACTCATAAGCGGAGTCATCTTCATTTTGATTAGTATACTCAATGGAATGGTACATTGGATTTCCTGTAAAACTGCCGTGCTTTTTTCGGCAACCAACTTATGAAATTAAAGTGCGAAGTTCGTCACGGTGAAAAAAAAGTCTTATAGCAACCGCATCCGGCAGTGTCCTGGTAAGAAAAATGACGATTTTTAAAGGGAAAATATTCCTTCCTTACTTCAATTTCTATATGCAACTGTCTTGGGTCGCAGACCCCCGAAATGAAGGACGGCTTTAGTGTAATAGGAAAAATATGGGTGGTACACAGTAACTAAACGGAAACAGGTCGCCATTTTGTTTTGAATTCGACCGTCATTTTCCGCGAAGATATTGACATCACAATGGGCTTCACTTTGTACGGGAAATAAGTGCAATTACAACTACCACAAGTGGTATGTTAAGATCGAAAGCAGTTTCGACAAGAATTTCCGGAAGTGGGCGTGTCCAATTAAGAAAACCAATTAATGGAGATAAAATATGCTTCCAACGACCAATGAAAATTCTTGATACTAGTAACATTAAATTATTGACCGAAAAAAGTCACATCGTTTGTGACGTCACGTCATTGTTGATGTTATAAGCTCTACCTATTTATACGTGTTCTTTCTCCTGTAGATGAAAATGAATCTCCACTCGGTTCTTTGCTGCAGTATTATGTAAGTATAACAAAACAATTATTGACTGGGATTCGGGCAACATATGATTTGTTGAAAAAAAAATAATGTCATCATTGTCTGTTGTGTTAGATATAATATGTTCATTGTTTGTTGCTTCATTTTTGAGTTTCAAGTCAAAAGTCACTAGGGTAAACGATATTCATGCTACTATTTTAAATATTTTGCATGTTATGGAAAAAAATCACATGGAAGTCTGATACTAATAATACGAAAGTGTTCCAACTCTTTAGCTTCCTGAAGAAAATTTCAAAACAATTTTAATGCACCGACACGTGTTTCGGATAGTCGGATAGTAAATCCTCATCAGTGATGCTTCCAGCCAAAGTGATTTTCAGATACAGCCAAAATTTATTTAAGTAGCATCTTCCTGTTCTATATTCTTGAATTTAAATTTGTGCAATTACTTTGCAAAAAGTGCGCGGCTGCAAAGTTCATGTAGAGTTAACTGTTAAATTGTACTTAGTATATGTCCTTGTAAACATGCTTTTTATATGAACAAGCGAGTAAGTTGAAAAACCAATGCATGATGGATATACTCATGGATGATCTTGTTCAGTAATAGTGCTATGTCCTCGCACAGTCTGAAGTATTCATTTTACAAGAAAGCAGGGGACCCAACCACACTCGGTTGCAGCACCCAAAACAAACCACCAAATACCCAATGCAATTTCACAGACATGTACAGCAAGAGACGCAAAAAAAGGCATACGGCACAGAAACATTAAACACAAAAGACTACACATATACCAACGAGACCAACGGGCAATCGGTGCCGACTTACATCAAAATCAGTTAAGGAGTACTATGCATTGCTTTTTCTTTATTTTCTCTTTATTGACATACACTGTATGTGTACTTTTCCTAGCGGGATTCATATTTTAGCGGAGTTAGCGCTATAAAGACCGCGCATATTCAAGACTATGCTAAATGAGTGAACATTTATAGAATAATGTTGAAAATAATCACACAAGTATACATACAGTATTTACTTACCTTACAAAATGTTAACGATTTATTTTTTTTAATGTCTTGATACTAACAGGGCACATCGGAAGCGGAGTATGATAAGGTTTACATATATATGTAACCACGTGCTTACCTGCATTTACTGGTTGACATTATATTTTCCCCCTACTCATTCACATTACCCGATATCTTATCTCAGCAGTCAGGACAGTAGAATTCCTAATCATCCAGGTATATGGAAGAAACATACATAAGGACACTTGTGTAATATTTGAATTTATACTAAGGATGTAATTTTCCAATTACATATGATGGTTGTCAAAAGAAAAATAATTTTAAAAGGAAGCAATAGTGAATTTTATGCAGGAAGTTTCCCCCTATATTTTTTATCTAAGCACAGAAACAATTGTAAACAACTCAAATACATCATTTCATTTTTTATACAGTGGATAACTTTGTGACAAAAGAAAAAAAAACATTGATAGAATTTTCATGACAGTTACAATGAGAAAAGAGGGATGCAAGCGCTACAAAAGACTCTAAACTAGGGAATATCAGTACCACAAAAGTATGAATGAAAACTATAGATTGAAAGATTTTTTTTGTCAATGTGCACTAAAATCGAAATTGAAATTACTTCTGATACCAATAATACTAAGTTAAGGATCTGTAGGAATAAAGGATTATTTGTCGTGCGATATCGGTACTCATATTACTGCTATTTTTGTGATGGACGTTATTTAACTATGCTACTGAATCGACCCAACAGGAAATTTGGAGCCGCAAACTCTTTGCAATGTAAATGCATAAATTTGAATTCGAAAATCAAACTAGGCGGCGCCACTAAAACATTTCGCTGTGTCCGAAAAAATGAGGATACACCATCCAAAACATGTGTTTGGTGCGGTCACTGTTTTGAATCCGCCTTAAGATCTACATTTTTGTTTCCGAATAAAACTTTATCTAACGAGAAAAAGTTATATTTTCACATTATTCCCCCTTATCATTAGATTCATTTTAAATTATTTTTCATTTCAATGAGACATTGAATGTATTGTATTCTTAGTGCCGATAATTCAGACAAATCTATCTATTTTGCGTGAATATTCTATAATTTCTGCCCAGCAATGTTGTCTTACATGTAAATAATTTCATTTTCATCTATAAGTACTTCGCTTACGTATTTTACAAATGAAATATAGATTACAAAAGTAAAATGGTACTTTTGATGGCAACATTTGAGCTAAGCCAGTCACAGGCTCTGAAATTGCTCATCTTATGTGAGATGAATCTGTGAAGAAACCGTCTTCATGGATCCTGCATCCTACAAAAACTAAATCTTAAATGTTCGAAAAATACGTGGACTGAGCTTGGCTTATCTCGAGATCGTCAACATGCTACATCCGGCATGTTAACCGGGAGAGCTACCACTACGCCATCGGGATTGTTGCCATTGTCGGTTAGAAGATGAATAGTTTCTACATGAATAAGAAGGGGCTTCGCTAACGCTCCGCCCACTTCTTATTCATGTAGAAACTTCAAATTTCCTTCTAACTTATACTTAACATGATAGGTCATGCTAATGCATGTACTGATGTTTTGGATTTTCATAGTAGAAATTTGCAAGTTTTCGTTATCACAAACTAGTAAAGACTTTCTGGAAATTTTACAATACATCCTAGGAGAAAAGTCGATTGACCGCAATCCCGAATTACGCTGCCTAGTGGTGTCAACAGGTTTAGGTCATTATGATATAAACATGGTACATGCATGCTTCAAACTTCTTTGTAGAGTTGGCCAAAATGCTTGGTTTTCGTACAACTAAAGCTCTTGATGCTTGTGAAAACGCCTACAAACTTCATGAAGCCTGGCAAATTCTACAAGTCTTTTTCTACGGCACTTGTGATGAGCTCATCCTACCCTTCTTACGACAGGACTTGCAGAGCGACAAAAACGCTACTCTGGTTGGATTCTATGAGTATTTGACAAATTTCATTAATCCAAACGTTGCCAAATATGCTGCCACCACATACCTGATGTCGCTTTTCCTCATTCGTGCTGGTGATCGCAGGAACAATCACGACGTTATTCTAGTCTCCAGAACAAAGTTCTCTGCTCTTTTCTGTGGACTTGGTATGACATTTTACCAAGAATTTGATTACAGAGATTTGAGATCGAGGGTTCTTCTGCCAGAACGATTACTGGACCATAGGAAGGAGAACGAGTTATTTTCTATCAACGGCCATCCCTCTAAAGATGAAGGAGGAGATTTCATTCTTGAGGCCAAAAAACAAGACAAAGAAACATTGGATGCCTGCCGGTAAGCCCGATGAAATGAAGTGGCTGTGCTGTATACGCAATCTGGACGATGTCTTCGAGATATACTATTATCAGATGATCCCACTTTTTCGATTTTAATGCCTTGCACATGCGCATAATTTACATCTTGTACTCCTATCCTGCACTGAATGTACTGTATGTGTACTTATTTTAGCGGGATTCTTATTTTAGCGGTCTCTTATACATTAACGTAAAAAATAATTCAAAGCGCTAATTCATGATTACGCCAATGTGTCACTTTACTCAGAATCTGTACAAGTATTCAATAGAAGCCAACCAAACCACAAGTGCCACCAGACCACCTTGCCACATACACAGGTCACATGTGACATTAAAGCCGTACAATGGGAAAGCGTCATCCGTACACTTGCGAATGCAGTTCATGACATATGTGACACTGCAGAGAACGAGCGTTGAGATGGCAGATGTCATTTTCCTTCTTCCTAACAGGTAGCAAAAAATTGGTTTAACACTTTAGACGCCATGTTTAAAAGAAGCTTGTCAAAAATTGAAAAGCATTCATGGCCAGATTTAAGCCATCGTTAAAACTGAACATGAAGTTGATTGAGGTAAACCAATTGGACCACGAGACAGTGGATGATTTTATCTTGAGGGTACAAATTTCAACAGCCAGTCGACCCACAGTGGCTTATTCACGTAATCGCAACGTAATCGCAACAGACTTAAGACACCCACTCCAAAATCGCGAAAAAGAGAAATCAAGGACTAGCCGCCATAAATACAGGCAATGAGTGACACCGAAAAACTAGCAAAGCAGATAAATAGTATGCAAGTTTCCTTAAATGTCATTAACCAGACTCTGAGAAATGGACCCAGACATCGACAAGAGACTCAACAGTAGTCAAGTAAGCAGTGCCAAAAGTTTGGTAGGTTCTGTTTACCAAACAATTGTTAAGCTAAATAAGGAATGTTTTTATTGTTATAAACTTCATCTTTTTGTTTTATTGAAAAGGTAAAATTTATTCCGAAGTGTCAAGATTTAGGAAAAAGGAGCCATAAAAATTGAAAATATGCAGTAACGACCACTATATTGTCAAATTTGCTAAATTAAATCTCCATATACATTTCAGATGGCGCTAGTGGAATGGATATGAGCTGCGGAACCCAAATTAAAAATGACGTTTTCAAACGGATATAACTGCGAATGTATGCGTTAGATTCGCCTGAAAATTGCATTTATACAAATGAGAATGTACACTTTCATATGAAGGAAAGAAATATTTTGCATTATAAAATTTTGTAAAATTAACTAATTTTCAGGGACACCGTACCTTCAATGTCCGGTTTCTGGCTAATGGAGCTGTATGAAGAGAGTAGACAGAAAGCAGCCTTCATTACACAGAGAGGAGTGTTTGAATGGACAAGAATGCCTTTTGGACTAACAAATGCTCCAATTTCATTTAAGACACTCATGGTCTCAGTACTGAGAGGTCTTCACTGGAAAACAGTACTGGAATATGCTGATGACATCCTAATTTATATGGCAAGCCAATGTGGATAATAAACTAAGTGAACTTGTATCAAAACAAGTTCGCGATTCAAACAACAATTAAAATCCTCCAAACAGCAGTGAACCTAAGAGGAGGTTTGATAAATTTAGGCCATCTGCGGATCATGTTTCTCGCGTGTCATCAGATGATGATGAGGACGGGGATGATCGTAACACTGTAAGATCAAAATCTCCCCCTTCTCGAGATATACTTGACTTAACTGACAATCAGTCTGTACAAATGTAAACGTCTTCAAATTAAATAGCATCATTTAAGAACAGAAAAATTGGCAACGTGGACCAGACATGCACGTTTCGAGTACTTAACCCTCATCAGTGATCCTAAATCTAAACAATGTTACTATGTCGAAAAAGTGTACCGAAAGACGAAGCAGAATGGGTGGGATATGATGCTACAGGACCCACTTTTTAGAAATTTCAAGAAATTTTGATGACAGAAATTTAGAATGCGTTGAAGAAACGATCAATCGAAATTGATCGAACTTGGCTACATGTGCCCTCTGGGACTCCTGGTCCGCCAGCAGTGACACTCACCAAGTGGTATAAATGTAAACGTCTTCAAATTGAATAGCATCATTTAAGAACAGAAAAATTGGCAACGTGGACCAGACATGCACGTTTCGGGTACTTAACCCTCATCAGTGATCCTAAATCTAAACAATGTAATATACCAAAAAAGTATGAAAGATACTATGTCGAAAAAGTGTACCGAAAGACGTTGCAGGATGGGTGGGATATGATGCTACAGGACCAACTTTTAGAATGCGTTGAAGAAACGATCAATCGAAATTGATCGAACTTGGCTACATGTGCCCTCGGGGACTCCACCAGCAGTGACACTCACCAAGTGGTATAAATGTAAACGTCTTCAAATTGAATAAGTTCAAGACACACAAAAGGAGGATATCTCTCAGGATTCACGTAACTCTCCTGGGTTGTAAAACTTTATGAAAAAAGTCGCAACAGAACTTAATATTGAGGTTGAAAAGATGGATAAGGAGAAATCTGACTACAAATCCTATGTTTCTAACAAATTCTAGAACATCGCGCACAGCATTACCGCTTGATGGTTATATTCTGGATATTTTGACGGATGTCGATGATGAGTTTCAAAGAAAGGATTTCGTTCGCACTTACAAATCAACTGATGATGACAAGTTTCGTGTTTCATCTAATCATTTTGAAAAATTCTGTACGGCACCGAAGCTAGATGAAAACATAGAGGAAGGAGAAGCTGGAGTTGGTCGTAAGGGACGCAAGTCATCATACAGGTTCCGTAATTCACAGTTACATACTCGCAATAATGAGCTGTGGAAAATTGATCAAGGGTCTCGATTACTATTAAGAGAACTTTCATACGGCTTGATGATCGCTTCTTATATGGATGTTGTAGTCTCTGATGAGGATAAGACAGAAGCACTACAAGCATTGATGCAAGTTTTTAAGTCTATGGCGGATGTGACATCACGCATTTTAGTTGGAGCTGTGTTTGCTCGTCGAGCTATTCACATTGATGATTTTGCATTCAAAAATAAGGCTACGGAAAATAAGCTGTTCAATTTTTGTGGTCGTATTGCGAACGCAATACCAGAACGTGTAGGTGTGACAGGGGCTTTAGATGATTAAAAAGTGTATTTTTCACGGTCACTCCCCGAAACTCTACCATAACAAATTCTAAGACATGGAGCCTGTTTTACAAAAATACTTTCGAAAACATTTAGGAATTTTCGTAACTTTCATCATCAAATAAAAGCCTAAAATATTTTCACTTTAGATTATGCTGTCCTTTCTCATAGCATTTCCACGTGCAAAGTGCAAATACAGAAACAAGGCATCGCATTTTTCAGTTAATAATAAGTACTAAGCGATCAGAAGTTTCGAGAATTTCAAAAATGTTTGCAAAACAGGCTCCGATTGCCTTTCACATATCTAGTAGTATACGCCCAAAAGTATTTATATGCTTATATTCCGTTATCCTATCGTCAAACAAACTATCATCAGTATACGTAATAAGGTCAGATGTTAAACGCTTCGGGTACTTAACCATCGTCAGTGTTCCTCAATCTCAACAATGTAATATGGCCAAAGAGTGTGAAAAATTGTTATGTCCAAAAATGTAGCAAGATGGGTGGGATATGATGCTACAGGACCATGTTTTAGAAATTTCAAGATTTTTTAAACAGAAATTTTGAATGCGTTGAAGTTACAGACGATCAACCGAAATTGATCGAATTTGGCTACATGTGCCCTCGAGGACTCCTGCATCCAGTCGGGTAGTCATGCATGACATACCCATAGACATATCCCCTATGCGGATATTTAGATCTCCGGTGAGTATAACAATACCCTGAAGTCAGCTTTCTGTTCAGCACTTCATCAAAAAGGTCTAACTCATAAAGTTCATCATGCGGACTGTAGACAAAAGATATACAAATTTGATCAGAAAAACTAGAAACCTTGACCCATATAAAATGTCAGCAAAGTATTCACAAATGAGTTTAAAAGATCCTGACGATAATCTCAACAGCACTCACAATAGAGCACAAACATTCCCACCTCTGTGTAAATATAAGGGAACAAAATTATTTCTATACATATGTGTCAAACCTCCGCTTTAACGCTTACTTCTTCGACTGCTGGTGGACCAAGAGTCCCCGAGGGCACATGTAGCCAAGTTCGATCAACATCGGTTGATCGATTGTCTCTTCAACGCATTGAAATTTTCTGTTACAAAATTTCTTGAAATTTCTAAAACGTGGGTCCTGTAGCATCATATCCCACCCATTCTGCTACGTCTTTAGGTACATTTTTGGACATACTAATTTTCATACTTTTTGGACATATTACATTGTTTAGACTGAGGATCACTGACGAGGGTTTAGTACCCGAAACGTGCATGTCTGGTCCATGTTGTAAATTTATCAGGTTTTAAATGATGCTATTGAATTTAAAGACGTTAAACATTTGAACTACTGGTGAGTGTCACTGCTGGTGGACCAAGAGTCCCCGAGGGCACATGTAGCCAAGTTCGATCAACATCGGTTGATCGATTGTCTCTTCAACGCATTGAAATTTTCTGTTACAAAATTTCTTGAAATTTCTAAAACGTGGGTCCTGTAGCATCATATCCCACCCATTCTAAAGTGTGAAAATCATCTTATTCGTGTGTAAAGTCAGACAACCATTTAACGATAAACAATGAATAAAATCGCTCTCACCAAGCTTCTTGTCCAGACAACGATTCACGTCCCATGACAGGATTCTTAGCAACTGTCTATTCTCCGCGCGTCCCTACCCCACACTCGGAGGGGGTGGGGCTGTCCGGGAATCCATGCGTTCATTAGCCGAACCGGCACTGACCGCACTATTACAACCATTTGGAGTAACAATTTTTACAATAACAAAATTGAGCAAGTCCAATGGCGCGTCAACATACTGGTCCGTGGCACACCGTGTCCAATGACGCGTTAATGTTATTAGCTTCTGCACCTCGCGCATCCATGTACTCATCCACGCTCACATCAACATCGTCATCATCAGGCGCACACAAATGCCCATTGACAAAAAGCTTGTCGCGCACTAGACGATAACGATCTCCTCATTTCCAGAAGTCGCACATCACGGGAGATGACTTTCTCCTCCTTCGACGTCTTGTGGGAAATGCGGTGTTATGCCGTACAAAGGATTCCGCAGCCTGTATTGTCTAGCACAAAATGCAGGTCGATCTGGTATTAAAACCTCGCAAATGTCGGTCGGCGTCCGCCCCTGTTTAATCTTCAAAAACAGTGAACGTTGCCGAATTGGATATTGCCATCAATACCGATATGACGGTAGAGGAAATAAGCGTTCGGAATCCTCTTTCCTGATATCAGGGCAAAACCCGTAAAATTCAACGTTCATCTTCACACTGCGACATTGTAGATCAGTTATCCTAGCCGCGATCTCCCGTTTGTCCCTCCTCAGCGTCCATTTGCCTCTGATCATTCTGGGTTTCTTTTTCTTTTTTAAACTTTTTAACCATTTTTACAATTCAAAGATGATAATGCTTTTTCAAAACCAAGTTTGAATGCGATAGATCAAAATTCAAATTGTAATCTTTTTAACCATTTTCCTCGGAGCCAAAATACACACATCTGGTCTCCTCCATAAGTATTTCTCACTCTTCTTAATGCTAAACAAACGACTTTCACGACGAGACAGAAACTTGAACTGTTGTTTTTTAGTCGCTGTTTTTTGGTCTGCTTTTCCTTTGATACGTCCATGACTTCATAGACATCAGTTATTCAAACTCAAAGTCGTGAAGGAAGGGGATCTTCAACCAGACCCTGTTGAACAGCAAAACGCCAAACATCCCACGCGAAAACACGAACACAGCAAGAGACGAAAAGGAGACACACGACACAGAAACATTAAACACAAATGAATACACGTAAACCAACGAGATCGATGAGTAATCGGTTCTGACTTAGGACGGCAATTGCTACGCAAGTAGCAAATGTTGTGGTTATCCGGATTACGCGCGCACAGTCCTCCCAATTTTCCGGTTACCAAAATTTCTCGAAGAACGCAAAAGTTTAGTGTACAAAATAATATCCTCACTGTCTGGTGAATGGCCAAACAAGCAAGAAAGACAGTAATACGCAGGGACGCAAGAAAGACAGCAATACGCAGGGACGCAAGCAACACAGATGAATATGTAAATTGATATAAAAATGGGGGTCCGTTATATAGTTTGTGATCTGCCGGCTGTAGCAAGCTCATGCATGTTATCACCCGAGGAGGCCGACTGACATTCAAAGAGGACAGGTGGTCGGGACCCTGTCTTCTCTCTGGAGTCCCGTCGTCACAGTAAGTCAGAATGCAAGTCTGAAGAATGTGCTGGTACAAGACTGTAGATTGGTCAAGTAAAGAGCCTAGTGTCCGTCTGGTAACATAAGGATCATATCCATGGTATAAATGGTGTTGATGAATCTGACGCATTTTCGATGCTTTCCGGTATGCTGTCTTCTTGTGATCCTCCTACGTTTGTTTATCAATAAGTAACACAATATCTTTGAACCCAAAGCATTTGTATTTTATCACATCACAGCTAGATAAACCCTGTCGATTTCCAATTAACGTAGAAAATACATATAAGACAAGAAATTTCGTCTTGCGCATGATTTAAAACTTATTTCAAAGATCTAAAAAACAAACAAACAGCATTATACGAACAGAAAGTCGAGTGTCGCATGTTTTACTATAAATATGTGACCAATGAATTCATAATGCATGAATCCCTTCGACATTATACAAATTAAGTAATAGCCATTTATATAAAAGTGTAATTATCAGATAATCGGACAGAAAGACGCCGGACATATTGCTCTTCCGTTGCAGAAATATTCGCTGGAAAGTTACCCCTTTCTTTGTCAAAGTAGCTTGATCTTTTCCACACTGTTTTTTAATTTGTGTGTATAATCAGAAGCGGAAGCAATTTTCAAGCTTTCAAGTTGTCCAACGGCAAATGTCATAGAAAAATGTGATGTTGTCTTTGAAGTAAGCCACACTCTATTATCATCTGAATACATGTCCCCGAATATTGACTTTTCGAAGATCTACAATACATATGGCGTCTGTGTGCACACCTATGGGTTCTATCAGCCATAGGAAATGTGAAATTTCCGAAACATAATTAAAACAGTTCCCTAGCTTCGAGACCCTTCTTTCTCCCTCGTTCGTCAACAGGTATATTGTCATCGATCATTCCCACACATTTTACACTCGGTGATTCCACATCAAAAGCAGATGTATTTTCATCATCACTTGTTGAATCTAATTCAACTACTGGGGCTGGTGATGTTCTTAAGAGTTTTCTGAAAATGTAAAGGCCGAGAACCTGGGGATTCAAAATCGACGACAGGTGTTCTTTCACTAGTTGTTTTCAATAATTTGATGTCTGGTTCGACCGTTTTTAGTAAAAGGGAGATGATTCCTCTGATGACGATAAATCAATTTGTTTTCACAGTCATTTACAAAGGAACCACTGATCAGTGTCACCCAAAACACAGTTTTCCTAGTGGATGGGATATAACACATTCAGAAAATCATTGGTCGAATACGGAGACAATGATTCGTTATCTACAGAAAGTGATAATTCATTATTTGAAAAATATCCGTGACGAGCTTGACTTGCCGCTTAGAAAGAAAGCCTTGGCTATATTTGGTGTGTTTAGTGCATACCGCCACGAAAAAGTACT
Organism: Pinctada imbricata; assembly: GCA_033119305.1. Lineage (NCBI taxonomy): Eukaryota > Metazoa > Mollusca > Bivalvia > Pterioida > Pteriidae > Pinctada > Pinctada imbricata. The sequence goes on along the minus strand of VSWD01000005.1, from coordinate 63,762,489 downwards.
GTACAAAATTCGACATGAAAACATTGCCTACATACATATTCCTGCCGGGTGCACCGACCAATTGCAGCCTTTAGATTTGAAAGTTAACAAAGTGTTTTAAGACAACCTTAAAAAGGAGTTCAATGACTGGTATGCTGACAAAGTTCAGTCGTCACCAAAAATCGAAAACTACCAAAATTGTAGATCTTCGTATCTCGGTGATCAAAACTTCATATGCTGAGTGGCTCGAGAGGGCATTCAAGACACTTACCGAAACCCTCATTAAATCAGCGTTAGAACTTGCGGGGGTTTGTTTCGTACACGTTAACGTAGAATACTTGCATCTGCGCCTGTCTTGTGTACACAACTTGATTTAACGTGTCCGCGTACAAGAGAAAGGAGGGGATCTCCAACAACACTAGGTTGCAGCATCCACAGCAAAATCCCAAAACACCCATGCAAAGAACTCGGAACAGACACCCACAGAAAGAGACGCAAGAGGGAAAAGGAACACCAACTCACACCATAGAAACATAAAAGACTACACATAAACCAACGAGATCAATGGGCAACCGGTGCCGACTTAGGACGGACATCTGCCACGTAAATAGCAGACGGTGTGGGTATCCTGGATTACATGCGCACAACCCTCCCACTATTCCGATTTCCCAGAGGTCTCAAAGAACGCACAATTATGGTGTAATACAACCTCCTCACTGTTAGATGACCGCACAAACAAGACCGTAAAACACAGGGGTCCAAGCAACACAGATAAATATGTAAATGGATATAAAAAGAGGACGTGCGTAATACAATCCGTGCTCTTCCGGCTGTAGCGAGCTCATATATGTTATCACCCGCGGAGTCCGACTGACATTCAGAGGGGACAGGTGGTCGGGGCCCTGTCTTCTCTAAGGAGGTTTGGACAGGGCCCGTCATGGAGTCCCGTCGTCAGTCAGAGTGTAAGTCTTAAGAATGCGCTCGTACAAGACTGTGGATTTGTCAAGTACCAATTACAAATATGGATAATGACCATATCCCTGTTTACAGTACAAAATCGATAATCCAGAAAATCAGAAACCGAAGGCATACAAAATCAGGATAAAAGAGGAACCAAAGCAAACAAAAACAAAAACCTCCACCATATGAAAAGAAGCGAACTCCCGATATGAGAGTGAGACCAGGTGCCCAGGAAGAGTAAGCATCTCCTGCTTGCATGCAACACCCGTCGCTTCAATTCAGTAGAACTGTCACATCCGGTTACTTCATTTTGGAAGATATAGAGTACAATCTTTGGTTGGATGGTTCAAATGGTCTATGACAGAATATCATCCACCATTCTTGTTAGTGGGACATCATAGTGTATGAGGAGGCTTAGTGTCCGTCTGGTGACATTAGGATCATATCCACGGTATAAAATGCATTTGATGACTCTGACGCATTTTCGATAAATATGCTGTCTACCTTTGATCCTTCTTATTTTGTTAATTATGTCACCATAAAATGCAGGTTGTGAAAAACCTAAAGTAATATACTCTGTTGCTTGTATGGGTCCGAATTTCTAAAGAAGTTGATCATAATTTTTGTAAAATTTCCAGAAAGTCTTTACTAGTTTGTGAAAACGAAAACATTGACCTAAAAGTTTCTTTGTAATTTGTAGATTCTATTATGAAAATCCAAAACATCAGTACATGATCTAGCATACCGGATGAGCTGTGAAATGTAGATACCGTATGACGGTAATCTAGGGACATCACCGTCAAGCCAGGGTAAATTTACTATGTTGAATCCAAAATCATCTCGTTTGTCATATACACTTGTATGAATTTCTCCATTGACAATTTTGATATTTAGGTCCAAAAATGGTGTTTCTGTATGTCACAAAGCCAATGGACACTTTAATTTAGTTTTATTACTGAATTTATCTCGTTCAACACCAGCTAATACAGACTTCAGTATGTTTTAAAGGACTGTGAAATATCCTTTAAACAACATTCGATTATTTTAAGATCTCGATGTACATCTAAGAATGCAATACACTATTTGATTTAATGGTTTTTATTTCCCGCGACAGGACTTTTTTGAATTCGTCCTCGGTTCCTAGGACGGAAATAAAACGGGGGCGAAATTTTCCGGGTATACAGTACTTTTACGAACAAATTTTCTTGAAATTTCCGTTTTAAAAATTCCACTTTTCAGGGCAGATTTTACGTCTTATCTTAACAGCTCCTTACACGTGTTTATTTGGATGCACCACATTCACCTTGAAGAGGTTCATTAATAATCATTTGGTCTGCATCTTTGATATCAGACGATTCGATCTTCATAGGACTAAAAGTTTCAAACTCTTGGATGTTGATAGTTTGAATGTGTCAGATTCAGACGAAATGTTTTATGACTGAAATCCGTGGTCTTATAGAGTATATTTCAACGATGTCCACTGTTTCTCTAGCTGCATCTGTTGAAGAATGACATTCGTTTCCGTTTCGATCTTTGTCTTCTGAATTCGTTTGGTGATTGTCAAAATGTTCAATCTAATAAAGAAATAATAATACAATTAAGATTTCGGATCACGAAAGAGACTGCTGTAAAGCGTGAATGTCCAACAACCTATAGTTCAAGAGAAACAGCCTTATTTAAAGTTTAAGAAAAGTAGGTCAAATTTCAAGGTCACAATATCAAAGGTCATGGTCGAAGATAAATTTCATTATCATAAGTCATTTTCTCTAAGAAGCTGAAAAAAGTAGGTCAATGACAAAATCAAAACGTAGAAAATTTTGCACCAAAACATGCGTCCGCTCAGGTAAATACATATGCAAAATATGAAGGCCATATCACCTCTACTTTAATTTAATATCCTTTTATTGAAAGCGGGAAGTAATGACAGACAGACGGACGGACGAACCAATTGCTATATGCCCCCTTCGTCAAAAAAGACCTCCTGGAGCATTAAAACCACGATCCGCCGGTTTCACAAAAATTCTTGCGAATAACTTCAGGAATTTGCAACTTTTGATCGCTTAGTTCTTCTTTAACTAGAAATATTGTATTTTGTTTCTTACTTCATATTTAATACGTAGAAATGATATTAGAAATTCAAAACATAGTACAATATAAATGGAAAACCTTTTGATTTTTTATTCAATAAAGATAGTTACGAAATTTTCTGAATTTTTTTCGTGTGAACTTTTGTGAAACTAGGCACTCGTTTCTACGGCGACTGTCATATACAGTACTATTGATTGAACAAAACACAGAAAAGTTAGAAATATATTTAAATAAATTTATTTCGCAGATTCGTATTAAAACTATAAAACCTTGCAAGCTGTCGTCGCTATAGAGTCAAGTTGACGACGGCTTTCTTCCCCCATCGTCCGTGATCGTTTGTTCTGGAAAGGTCGTATCGGCTCAACACTTTATCGTCATGGTTTGTTGTTGATAAGTTCCTCCACTCCTTGGAGTACCGTTTTATTTTGAAACGTAAAACTGCATGATACTGACGTAAGACTTTACTTAATTCTTCATTCAGAAGCACCATCATATTCCTACTTAACTTTTTGTAAAAAGTACGTATGTATACGTCCCTGGTGTTACCTACCTTGTTACCTAGTTGTGAGATCTATCACGAGTTTAGTGTATTGGCTGTGACAACGTTGTCTAGTAGACTATTCCATACATTGACGACTATGTTAGTGAAAATTTTTTTTTCGTACATCTAAACTGTGGTTTTTGGCATGTTCTTACTGTTTCCTCTTGTTCTGTTTTTTTTTTGGTCTCTATTCTAACGATTGAAGACCAAGGTTGAGTATCTTAAAAAAATCAGAGGGGGTGTTAATACTTAAGTTTTAAAAAACCCACAATGTGAAGTGCCAGAGGATATCGGAAAATGGCTTTGATGGATCCTTCGGCAAGCTTCGACTGATTGTATCTCGTGAAATTGCCGTTTTAAATTCGGATCTTCCAGTTCCATGCGGCACATATCAACAAAATCCTCCCCACATACATTGTGGTAAGAAGAGAGTGATGAGTATGAGAGGATTGATACATTGTCTTGTTTAATATGTCAAGTTTAACATGTGATACCATTTGGGAGTGCCCCGAGTTATCGTAGGGTCATACAAAGAAGAGGAAGATTAAAATTTGTCGATATTTCACGTGCTATCATGTTGTAAAATGTTTCTGAACATGCTTATTTTAACCATTTCGTTTCGGTTTCGTACTTTAGATGAGTTATAGAAGATCTGACGATAATCTCAACAGCACTCACAATAGAGCACAAATAAAGGGACTCGAATTCGAAATTTAAATGAGTTCTAGTGTTAAAATATAATTGTAATTTTTCGTAGAAAATATGGGAGAATGTAGCTATTGAGGTAGAGAATACTTAGGATGAAAATAGTTAATTATTGGAGTCTTTTCTCAGTGTAAGGAAAGAATTTCAATAATACACTACATAAAATCCAATACGGCGAATAACAGTTTGTTCATATCCCTTAATAGAAATCTTAGTTGACAAGATCACCTACCATGACAAGAAGGAATATTCTGTATCAAGGTGAGGAAGATGTCAACCAGACGATAAACATTTCAAAAAAGGAGAGAGGGCCGCAAAAAGTTCGACATCACGCAGTTGTCTTTGATCATACAAGAGATAAATCCTAAAAAGTTTTAAAGGATATATCCGGCACCCAAAATTTTGAATCTTCACATTAAAGGGTATTCTGTATTTCTGACGTACAAAGAAAGATAACTCCGATTTCCATTATATAGTTCTTTGAAAAATATTGTAAAATATAAGATTTTATTTTCAAGAAAAGGTATGTACGGAAATGTTTCAAATTCTTCGCTTCAACTAAGAATAAGACGTAAATTTTGCTCTGAAAAGCCGATATTTCAAAATGGGAAATTGGAAGAAATTTTTCAATAGAAATATCAACTAACTTGATGTATATCTGAATCTAAAGTCTGTTTGAATAAATTATCAATAACAATACCGAAATTTGGGTTAAAATATGCATTTTTGCTATAGAAATCAAAGGAAAATTTAAAAGTTTTCTACAACTGTTACATTGTTCCATCCTGAGTTACAAAATGCCACTTTTACCAAAGGTGTGTATTATTAATACCAATGGGGGTTCTGTAACTCGGGGTGGAACAATATCCATCAGACGAAAAACGAAAAAAGGGTTGATGGGCTATTTTTTAAGAATCTGACTTAAAAGCGGTTAAAAGTCGCCAATTTCGTCTTGCTCTACAATGGAACAATCTATTCTGAGTGGATTCCGATGAAATATACAACATTCACGAATATTATAAACGATATGAAGATGTCTATTTCTACACAGTGTGTATTTCGCACTTGAAAGCTTACAATGTGGCTGTTTAGTAAAAAATATAACGGTTTTCAGTTTCCGGAGTGTGTCTTTTAACGAATCCATTGGCGTACTGGTTTTGAAATTATTTCTTCTTTTTCATTATTAAAATAAGAGGTGCTCAAAACATAAAACACTTCAAAAATTATATAAAAAAATACAATTTTTGTATATTTTCGTTCGCTTTTAGAGTTTTCAGACATTGTTACCCCCTAAATATTCAAGCCGTAATTATCAAATATTGCATCTTTTTTTAAAATAAAATACTAGTGAGAAATCTTCTTATACATAAATAGTTTACCCTGAACGACCCTTTCCTTCAAAGGAAGGACAGCGTACGAGAAATAATCGATTGTTTCCAGGGCTAAATGAAGCCTTTATTCTGTAACGTGTTTGGGTTCGAACTTCTTAGATAGAACAATGAAAATAAATGAGCATGGAACGAAAAGTCTACGAGTCAATATATACAGAATGAAACCTTAAAAATATTTACAAGGAATTATGCCTTAATTCAAGAATCACTTTAATCAACAACAAAATAATTAGACGGGGCCTTAAATAACTTTGTCTCTGGGACCGATTGCTGGAGACCTTAGCTTCGAGCACTTATTCTCCAACACCAGGTGCTACAGGTCTAGACTCCCAGCACTATGTCTCTCAGACCTATAGTGCTGTAAACCTCTATGCGCTTCACACTTATATAGCTTCTATACCACACATGTATCTATCTAAATCTACAGCGCATCTATTTATATCAATGTCTATAAATAATCTTCACCAAAATAAATGTACGTATTGTCAGCTCGGCTTCTCATAAACGACTGACCAAATGTGCCGGCTCGCTTCCTTATATACTGTTCGTATTTCGCAATACCTAGGACTTTACCCATGCAACATCAAAAGCGAAAGTAGGTCCGAATTTATAATACTACGAAGACATATCGTGTGCCAACATTATCACATTACCCACGCCTCTAATATCACATGCGTCCTCGCATGGCAGATTCTGCTTCAAAGGATCATAAAACATGTATGAACAAAATGATATTATTATAATAACGTTGGAATCTCAAGTGTAACAAACATGAGTGATAAAAAGGATGGAAGATGACATACAATGTATATCAAAAACTGTATCATACGATTAACATGAAAAAAAAAATCATAGCAATGCAAAAGTTAGGATGTTCTTGAAACATCTTGAAAAAGATACCCTGTCTTGATCTATGATAACGATTGCACTAGTGTATATACAGTAAATCACATGTTAAAGAATTCTTCATTCTCCATGATCTCCTCAATGTCCCTTCCTCCTTCTTTCTACTTTACAACTGTTATTTTCTTTATCCTGTTTCTGTACTTGGTACATTGCGTTGAGGCATCTTTAAGCTCAAGTTCAAAGTCGTCTGTTTGCACAGCACTGTCGACCATCATGATCTTAGGGACAGGTCCCACATCTTGCTTGCTAGGGGTTCGTCGATGTTTAATTTTGTGCTCTATTGTGAGTGCTGTTGAGATTATCGTCAGGATCTTCTTTAACTCATTTGTTCCTCTGAAGGTCGTTTCTTTACAACCTTCCTTGAGAACACTGGAAGTGGTTGTGTTCTCTTCCTCACGATTCTACCTTGCAATAAATCAGCTTCAATCGCAAGGCCTTTAGAGAAATCAGGCGTTGAAGTCACAACTGATGAATCATCTTCAACATCGCTCGCCTCTCCAGACACTTGACCGATCAGCTGACCAGGGTCATCATCCCATTCACTATCAGTCATAGGAGGTACACTAGCAGTGGATGGTCCAGCCTGCTGAGAAACATCAGCGCGCACGACTATAGCTTATCCTGAGCTACTTGGCCCTGGACTGTCCATCTCATTGCTTGCAGTGGCTTCCCCCGGAGTATACTTATCTGGATGCTTAGTGCGCATGTGCCTCTGGTAATAGACTTTCTTCTTAAAGCTTATCTGACACTCAGTGCACTATATTACGTTCGACGCACATTCAAGGACATGCTTTGTCCATTCGTATTTGTTCCGTTGCTCCTGGAAGCACATAGGACACACTAGCTGAGTCTTTCTCGGCGTCGTCTTTGTGTTTACCATGGTTGTCTGAAACAGACGAAATCACTTGTTACTTCTACTATTGAAGGAGATATTATAAACAAAGGTCTATATACAGCTATTTACATTATTTTTTGACTGGACTGGTAACTTAAAAACCTTAAGGTGCGTCATTGGTCACGATTTTGGACTATTCTTGCGCATCTCCTATTTCAGCACTGATTGAGCTTGACTTTTATCGATATTTCAATTTATTATGGCAAATGTATCATTTCTTACTCTTTTAAAGACTTTAATTCATTAGGCACATTAAAGCGACCAAGTTTGAAAATTTGATCTAAAATGTATGAAGCATGCGTAAGAAATTGCTTCGCGGTAATTTCTGTAAAAATTGACCTGGAGGTACTTTTTTAACTGTTCGGATTTCTTTTTCGTTAGTAATTACCCATGAATTTTGATTTATGTATGGGATATTATTGATTTAAGCTTTTTTATAAGGTATGGCTGATGAATACCGAAAAATTATAAATTGTTTAAATCTAACCCAAAATAAGGCGAATTTTCAGCTCTGACACTTTGTCAATAAAACCACAAAATGACACTATTTGTGAGCGTCTGTTCTCTCTTATTTGAATACGGACATATACTTTCTCTTCAATATTTTGAAAAGTCTTCCCTAGGAGCACGTGTTACTGTGTGTTTGGAAAAATCGTTGAAATTCGGTATCTCTGGAATTTTGACCTTAACTTGGATGACTTTCGTTATTTTTGTGTTAAATCTAGAAAATTTAAAATTATCGGGGAAGTTGGTACCTAAGGTAGCACTTTATCAAATTATACTTTTACACAAAGTTTCTACATTGTATAATAACAAAGAAAAGTAAAATAAAAATCAAATTAGTGTATTTCAACACTTATTGTTTTTTCTTTACAAATGTGCTATTTTTCGCGACAAATTTCCGGCATTTTTTACCCAGTTTTCAAATGAGCATAAATCTTGATTTTCATCACGGACCTATTAATTTTCCTTCATAAAATGATTAAGTGACATGAATACTATATTTTCATATGGTTATCATAAAATCGTTGAAATTCCTTCATTCAGAAATGACATGCCTTAATCCGTAACATAATCTTTTAACCATCTTGGGGGGTTTTCTCTCTCTACCAAGTCTTCAAGGCGGTACAAGATTCTCAACTGTCTCTAACTCTTTCGTACTAGTTTCGACATCCTCACATTCTTGTGCAACAGAAGAGGATTCATTGTCTCTTTCATCACTTTCTTGGACACTTTCGCCTCTCAGTGTCTGAGTCTTGCATACTTTCATGCGATCACAGTGTATGACTTGTTCGCTACCATAATCAACCTTGTAAAGGACTTCTGATATCCTTTTCAAAACTTTGAAAGGACCACGCCAAAATGAAGTTAATTTTGACGAACAACCAATCTTCTTCTGAGGGAAGAAAACATAAACTGCGTCACCCTCCTTAAAGGTCTCGTACGACAACTTCATGTCGTAGTAGCGTTTTTGTCTACAAGTTGATCCTTCTGCGTAATCTCTCACAGCAGCATGTGCTCTCTCCATTCTTTCTTTCAGTACCCATGCCCAATCATTCTGTGGAACATATTCCCAGGATGAAGGCATTTCATAAATAATGTCCAATGGAGTTGAAGACTCCCTACCCAACAGTTTGTTTGGGTTGAATCCTGTAGATTCATGTTCAGTGGCTCTGTAAGCCATCATAACATATGGGATTTGTTCATCCCAGTCTCTGTGGTTGACGCTAACAAAAGCACTTATCATTGTCACGAGAGTTTTATTAAACCTCTCTACCATACCATCAGATTGTGGATGGTATGAGGATGTGCGGGTCTTATTAATTTGCAGCAGTTTGCAGACTTCATTGAAGAGCTTACTCTCATATTGTCTGCCTTGATCGGAGTGAATTACATTCGGGACTCCGAATCTGCAGATAACCTCGTTGACAATAATGGAAGCAACTGTATGTGCCTCCATATTAGGCATCGGAAAGGCTTCCGTCCATTTTGTGAAATAGTCTGAAACGACTAATATGTATTTATTCCCAAGATGTGTCTCTGGAAGCTCTCCCAATATGTCAGTTGCAATTAGCTCCATGGGGTACCCGATTTGAGTAGTCTGCATAGGTGCCCATTTTGTCTTGTTTGGTGCTTTCCTTCTAGCACAAATATCACATCCTGTGACATAGCTTTGGACGTCATTTCGTAGTCCAGGCCAATAGAAAGATTGTCTGATTTTACTAATGGTCTTGGATATTCCAAGGTGACCTGAAACTTTTGCATCGTGCATGAAAGACAATATTGTGCGTCGTTCTGACAAAGGTATTACTATTTGATATGCAACACATTTATCCATTGTCTCCCATTTTCTACAAAGCAGATCGTCTTTTATTTCAAGACAGTTCCATTGACTCCATAGAGAATTGAGGTCGTAACTTTCTCGTGATACGACGTTAAACAGGTCTCTGAGAACTTTTTACCCAAGATTTTACAAGAGCAATATCTTTGTCATTGTCTTGTTTTTCTAGCAGACTGAGAGGTTCACCATCAAACTCTGTCTGGATTGTACGTACCTCTTCAGGTTTGGAGGCAAGAGTTTTGTCCCAACCTTGATATATGCCACACCACATTGTGCACATGGCTTTCGACTAAGGCTGTCAGCATTGTCATGTTGTTTTCCAGGCCTATGCTGTATTTCAATGTCATACGAAGAGACAACCTCAAGCCATCTGGCGACTTGACCTTCGGGGTCTTTGAATCTTAATAGCCATTTGAGTGACCCGTGATCAGTGCGTAACAGAAACTTGCGACCATATAGATAATGCCTGAAATACTTAATGAAGTGGACAACTTCAAGTAACTCTTTGCGTGTGACGCAATATTTTCTCTCAGACTTACTCAGAGTTCTACTTGCATAGGCTATTACCTTCTCGTAGCCATCTTGCTTTTGTGAAATTATACAACCTATAGCTCGATCACTTGCGTCTGTGTCGACTATGAAAGGTTTTGAGAAGTCCGGATGAGTTAGAATGGGACTGTTGGTCAACCTCTCTTTCAAAAGAAGGAATGCCTTATTGCAATCATCGGTCCATGTAAACTTTCTGGATTGCTCAGTGAACCTATGTAGGGGGCGAGCTATATCAGCAAAGTCTTTAATAAACTTTCTATAGTAGCTACATAAGCCTAGAAAGGAACGTAGATGCGACTTGTCTATTGGCTGAGGCCAATCTTTAATGGCGGATACTTTGTCAGGGTCTGTCTCGACACCTTTATCCGAAACAACGTGTCCGAGATACTTAACTTGCTTTGAGAATAGTGTGCATTTTCGTGCCTTCAGTTTTAGTCCAGCTTCCTGGAGCTTGTCGAATACCTTCACCAAGTTTTCTATCATTTTGTCAAATGTGGAACCATAAACAATAATGTCATCAAAGTAGATCAAGCACACGTACCATTGCAAACCTGACAGAACAGTTTCTAGCAGCCTTTCAAAGGTCGCTGGGGCATTACAAAGCCCGAACGGCATTACATTAAACTCGTAAAGACCTTGTCTTGTTACAAATGCCGATTTGTGTTTGTCAGAATCATCTAGCTCTACAAGCCAGTAACCAGTATTCATGTCAAGTGTGCTGAACCATTTAGCACCACTGAGCTGGTCAAGGGACTCGTCAATACGAGGCAAGGGATAGGCATCTTTGATTGTAACACTGTTAAGATGTCTATAGTCTATGCAAAAGCGAGTTGTGCCATCTTTCTTTTTAGCCAGTACGATTGGCGATGCCCAAGGGCTAGTTGATGGTTCAATCACGCCTCGACGAAGAATATCCGAAACATGAGTTTCTACCTCTTTATGCATTTGTATTGGAAGTCTGCGAGGCTTTTGCTTAATAGGTGCTTTGTCACCTGTGTTGATCTTGTGTTTTACAAGACTAGTTCGACCTACGTCTTCGTCGGACTTTGCGAAGACATCACTATACCTTATCAGCAATTACTTAGCTTTTTCTTTGTCACTGTCATCAAGAGATGTTGTACATCTCAAGAAAATATCTTGTAAGTGTCGAGGAACATCATTACTATCACTTGCTTCTGAGACTGCTGACAAGTCTGGCAGAGAATGAACCTCTGTAATGGGGGTAAATTTTCCGACTTCTGTTCCTGGGTAGAGTATTTTTGTTTCAGAAGAAAGATTCATAACCCTAAGAGGAATACTTTCGGAGCTACGAACTAGTGTTCTAGCTAAACATCCGAATGACGAAGTCAAAAACTTCTCTGAAGGTTCTATAATTCCAGATTTTGCTGGAAGGCATCCATCCTCGGACTTGCATAGAAGTCCTGGAACAATGACCTCGGATGCAGGCGGCAATGGAACAGTTTCAGCAACCGTAACCCTGTAACAACCTCTTAAACCCTCAAAATTTATCCTATGTTCCTCATTCAGAATTGTAATGATACCTCGCTGAATGTTTATTATGCAGTCGTTTGCTCTGAGGAAATCCATCCCTAGAATTCCATCAACATTCAAATCAGCAATAATAGCCTCCTGACACCATTCTTTATTGTCTATCTTGATGTCAAGTTTGGTTTTTCCAATGACCTTGAGCGGTGTGCCGTTTGTTGAAAGTATGTTTGCATCAACAGGACTTACACTAGTTTTACTGCTAGCAGAGATGTTGCCGTATACAACATTTGAAACTAAGGACACTGTTGCTCCAGTGTCAATCAGAAGATTTGCTTGGAAACCATTTATAAAGGCATTGACATCGATACCAGGTTCATGAATAGACTTGCAATGACCTTCAACACTTTGACCTTCACTACTTGGAGCTTGGTCTTTTGAGTCATTCTCACTATTTGGCTTGCCCTTGTTTCTATTTCTCCAGAACTGTCGTCGTTTTTTTTTATTTTGCCCTGCCATACCTTGGTTTGACCTAGGACAGGATCTTTGCAAGTGATCAGGCGACCCACATTTAAAACACTTGCGTTTACCTTTGTTTTCCCTGTTTTGAAACTGCGCTCTTTTCATATCTCGTATTTCTTTTTCTAGATTTGTTACAGACTCTTGTATAGTCCGTATGGCTTTTTCAAGCGGACTTGGGTAGCTTGCTCGGTTTATGGACTTTACGTCCTTTGTGGCTCGAACTATACCCTCAGTATGTCTTTTCTCAGCCCTATAGAAGGCTTCTAACTCAACAGCCATCTGAACAGCATCGTTCAGATCAGCAGGTCGTGCCTGTTTAATTTTCAACCTTATCTCCGAGTCATGCAGACCGTCAAGAAATTGTTCCATAGCTAGAATTTCTCTAACGTCATTTGGTGTCGTAGGGTAGGCAAAATTAATCAATCTCCGTATGTCTTGACCCATTTTAGGTAAAGACTCTGATGCTTTCTGTCTGCGCTCACGTAATTGCGCTCTATCGGGTCAGATTGGTTGGAAACCTGTCTTGCAAAGATTAGACTAATTTCGTATAATTTTGCCTATCTTCCTTTGGTTGGTTTCCAAGTACACCTTGTGCTTGGCCTCGAAGCGAAGCAGCAAGATATAACCCTTTTTCTACATCTGACCAATTGTTTATAACTGAGACAGATTCAAAGAGTGACGGGTAGTCATTCCACAAGCCCGAGCCATCATATGTAGCTGGCTTTATATAGTTTCTAGGACTATTAGGTCTCTGACCTTGATCATTTTGGGGAGTACTCACACTCGCATTCCCTTGTCTCGCAACATCATCTGCAGAAACCCTATTATTTCCAGCACGCACAGGACTTACAAACACATTCTGTTAATCACTCAGACTTCCTACATTTCTACTCCCTCTCGTGCGCCGTACATTCGGAGCATTAACTACAGGGGTTGAGTTCAGAACAACTAAGGTATCCTGTATTTCCCTACTTATACGATCTATTTCTCCGTCCAAGAAATCGATTTCGTCATGAAAAGTGTCCATAATTCTTATCTAAAAAGACACCGCTGCTACAAAATTTTGTAACGTGTTTGGGTTCTTAGATAGAACAATGAAAATAAATGAGCATGGAACGAAAAGTCTACGAGTCAATATATACAGAATGAAACCTTAAAAATATTTACAAGGAATTATGCCTTAATTCAAGAATCACTTTAATCAACAACAAAATAATTAGACGGGGCCTTAAATAACTTTGTCTCTGGGACCGATTGCTGGAGACCTTAGCTTCGAGCACTTATTCTCCAACACCAGGTGCTACAGGTCTAGACTCCCAGCACTATGTCTCTCAGACCTATAGTGCTGTAAACCTCTATGCGCTTCACAATTATATAGCTTCTATACCACAATGTATCTATCTAAATCTACAGCGCATCTATTTATATCAATGTCTATAAATAATCTTCACCAAAATAAATGTACGTATTGTCAGCTCGGCTTTTCATTGTGCCGGCTCGCTTCCTTATATGCTGTTCATATTTCGCAATACCTCGGACTTTACCCATGCAACATCAAAAGCGAAAGTAGGTCCGAATTTATAATACTACGAAGACATATCGTGTGCAAACTTTACCACAATTCTTACAACTCCTTAGTAGAATATCCAAATATGAAGGAACAAAGTTATTGAATATAATTTTGAATTTGCCATAGTTGGCAATGGAAAATGTCTGTACGAGTCTATTTGGGAAGTACTCAGAACTTCAATGTTTCCTATGGTTACCACATCAAGCGTCACTACACATCACTTTTACATACAATAAGGTGAAACTGATTCAAAATTCAAATATAAAGGATGACTATCCTAAAACGGAATAAACAGTTACTGTATATGTCCTTAAATAACTTAGCATTTCTTCCTCACACGGTATCGAAATACAACATAAGCATATTTTATCTACAAGGGCCTTACATTCTTGTAAAACAGTATCTATACGGAGAGGAGGCGCAAGGAGACATTTTGCGACTATTTTTTTTCAGACATTGATTTAAACATTTCCATCAGAAATCTATACTTTGCTTTCCTTTATTAATATAACGTTCTTTTGTGTACTGTATGATATTCTCTGTGCAATGACATTATAATCAATAATACTAGAAAGGTTTCTTGTTGCGGTTGCAACAAGAGTGTCTTCCTCCTATACAATTTTTGGTTTGGAAATATGAAGGACGTCACATTACATGTATTTATATTATATATTTAAGTTTTCAAATAGCAGTAACATTAAATTTTCAAACCGATTATTGTTGGTGAGCAACCATTTGATTTGGGGGGGGGGAGGGGGGGGCAGGAATTCTATTGCCAGCCGGTAAAATTTTTTCAGCAATTTTCTGAGCAGGCCATTTTTTTCAGCCATTACCAGAGTCGGAGAAAAATTTTCGCCGGTTCTTCGGGCCGGATTTAAACAAATTGTCAAATGTTGTGAATGTCTGTGTAAATTAAACTCCCCGCTGTTACAGAGTATGAGTTAATAACCGTTCCTTCAGATGTCTCTTTGCAATTAGCGAATTTCAGACAGATTGTATGATGTTTAAATAGAACCTTTTCTAGATTTTTGTGCCTATGCGTATTAGGTCTCTGGTAGATACAGCTATGTGAACAGTTTGTATTTATATTAATTAATTTTTTGACTTTAAATTGTCTGGCACAAAGGGCCAGCAAAAATTTCCATATCATGCAATGTATCCTTACTTTTGCATGGTCCGGGAAAAAAAATTGCCGGCCCTTTGGGCCGGAATATTTTTTTTAGCATTTTTCAGAGCCGGGATTTTTTTTTTTGCAAATTCTTCCTGCCCCCTTCCCCCATAAAAAAGGCGAGCTCGTAGCTGTAGAACCAATTTTCTTGAGAAGAGAAATGGTAATAACAAGTTACGTTCAATATATATATATAAATACCATGAGGTTCTCGCTGTGCAGGTTCAAATTTGGACCCCCCCCCCCTTCCCTTTTTTCAAAGTTTATTTTGAATTTCCATCATGGCGACATCGTTCAATATAAACAGAACTGTTTTCGAAAAACGAGGGGAGGGAAGAATGTTGGAGAAATTGTTCATCAATTTGTAAATAAACCAACCGAAAATTATGTTCGAACGTTTGCTAGAATTAGAAATTAAACTTGATGTTCAAAATATAGTTATTGAAGTTTAGAAACAGGTTTGTAGGTTAGAAATCGGAATCAAACTACCACTTTTTGTGTGTAAATTCTGGTTTGTAGCTGATCTCTTCTAAATTAATCAACTGTTTTAAAATCAAATTGTGTATATCGAAATGTATTTATGAAATGCATATTCATCATTGCCGTGAAATCGGAATTTGAAAATCTCAACACTGCTTTTCTCGAGTCGGACTCGGACTACCAATTTTAGTGTGCGCCCGATCTGTTGGCGTGAAGGTGTATCGAAATACCCAACTCAAAATTTCGATGCTCATATCTTTTCAACAGTAAGAGATAGGAAAAATCAGAAAAACTAAATAAGACAGATATATGGATAAAAAATAATAATATTGAAATTTTTAGGAAACTTCATAAGCTCAATTTTTGTTTACTATTATAAGCAAAAAAGTGTCTTCCTCCTATGAACTTCTGAATTTGGAAATATGAAGGACGGTGAAGGACGTCATCGTAAT
Organism: Pinctada imbricata; assembly: GCA_033119305.1. Taxonomy (NCBI): domain Eukaryota; kingdom Metazoa; phylum Mollusca; class Bivalvia; order Pterioida; family Pteriidae; genus Pinctada; species Pinctada imbricata. The sequence continues at coordinate 63,746,457 of VSWD01000005.1, read as the reverse complement.
AAATCGTTACAGTGTGCATCTAGCATTTCATATCTTGCATGGCTGTCGACTTTCAAAAAGAATGGAAATTGTAGATAGCAAAATACGAGATATTTAAGCTTACAAATAGCAAAACATGAAATTTTCGGTCCTTTTGAGTAATTCGACGCTCCCGTCAAATATTTGAATCTACTAAAATACATGATAAAAAAAATAACAGAGACCAAAAATAAAAAAGACCAATCTAGCTTTTACTCCAAACGTAACGTTGGAGAACTTTCATTGTCCTAGCTTACAGGGTTCTTGAGAAATCGCTGATCCAATTTTCCACGGTTACGAAAACAATAGGTCTTCCGACGGAAGTCGGAAGACCTAATAAGAGATAATCGGAACTTGTTGTAGGTGGTGCTAATGGAATTAGTTTGTGAGGCGCCGCATGAATTAAAAAAGTGTTGCATTCAAACTGCAATTACCTTTTTCTTGTCTTTTAGAGGTGACAGAAATGTTTCATTCTGCCTTATGAAAATATTGTAACCTTAAAATGCAGTAAAGGGAAATTACAATGTTTGCCCAATGAAATAATGTCTGTCTATAGGGGAATTGCTGCTTTCATGTACATCGGATATAGCGGAGACGAGAACAGTTGAGCAACCTTCTCATGGACGTTTCAGAAAGTAGCCAAGTCATGGAGTCTGACATTATAGTAGAGGGGTTCCTTGCAAAGAAAGTGTGCATGGTGTAAGATACATGCGTCTGATTGGAGATGGGGACAGCTCTGTATATGGCAGAATACAGGAACAATTGCCAGTCTGGGGTAGCGATGTGCAGCAAATTGAATGTGCAAATCATGTTTGTAAATGTTTAAGATCAAATTGTAAAAAGTTAGTCTTAGATAAACCTAATTTGAAAGGTTAAACGTACGGTGTCCCTGAAAATTAATTAATTTTATGAAATTTTATAATGCAAAATCTTTCTTTTCATATGAAAGTTTACATTTTCATTTGTATAAATCGAAATTTTCAGGCGAATCTAACGACGGGATTCGCAGAAGTGTCATTTTGAACTTGGGGTGCGCAGCTCTAATTCATTACACTGGCGCCACCTACAATGTGTCGCTTTTTTATAATAGAGGTATAGATCTATGGAGATTTAATTATACAAATTCGACAATATTATGGTCATTACTGCATATTTTCATATAAAACTTTTTATGTCTCCTTTTTCCTCAATCTAGACCCTTCGGAATAAATTTGATGTTTTCAATAAAATTTATTTTCAGGGACACTTTTAGGAAGACTAACAAATAATGCTGTTATGAGAATAACTTAAGGTCAGGGTGGCGACTTTTAATAGAAATGAGGTAGAAGAAAGATGGATAGATTCATATGTAGAGGAACATCTCGAACTATTCAGACCAAAAAATCAAAATTTGCCCGTCTTGTTTTTTGGCTATAAACGTCCATTTTTGGCCTATTTTAACATTTTTGTAATTCTAGAGATTACCACATCATAACTTTACATACCTCTGAAATGCATGAAATTTCAAAAATTCATGTATAGCCTTATTTTTCAAGATTCTTATAGCTTGTGGATGAATTAAATTATTTTGAGAAATTCTGATAGAATAATCAGTTCTAGGGAGAGCATTTTCTTATAAAAACTATGTTGCTGGTTGCAATGGCAACAACTCGTTATTTCCATTAATAGCTGGAAGGTCGCCAGCTACACAATTTTTTTTCTACAAATATATCAATGGTATTGCTTTACCCTAAAGCAGTAAAATCAATATGTACCCGAATTAGTTTTTGAGCAAAATGACTGTTTCTATAAATAGCACAATAATTTATGCAAAAATTCAACATTTTGACACAAAAACATAGAGTTTAACTTGAAGTTCGAATTTCTATTTATCTCACTTTTAAAGAGTATAATGGATAGTAAATATTCTGATGTTTGAATCTTTGGTAGCAGAACTCGTGCGAAAATGACAAATTTTTTTCCTATTTTTGGCGATTTTTCATTGAAAAATATGCATTTTTCCCTGAAATATCAATTCAGCTATGAAAGTTTCAAGGAGTATTATTTTTTTCTAAAATAATGTAACAATCTGAGCTTATACCATGTATCGTTAATGTCGGTTTCAAATATTATGTGATATGAAAGTAGAGTTATCTCCCTGTAGTCGCAACCCTAACCTTAAGAGTAAGAGGGGGAAGGTGCGCTATCAAGATGTGATCACCTGAAGGTAATATAATCTAACAAAAAATCTCTAGGCTTATAACATCAGAATACCTTATAATAATTTAAGTATATTTAAGAATAATTTAAGACCACTCAAACTGTAGTAACTTTTTGAAGTAAAGAAAGATGTGAACATGCAGATGATGGTGGTGATGATGATGGGTGAACCAGGATTTGAATTCGATGAAGCAGAACTAAGGCAAAGGAACAGAAATATAAAATCTACCATATGAAGAGAAGTGAACTCCCTGCGAAGGAGTGAAATCAGGTACCGAGGAAGAGTGAGCATCTCTTGTTTGTATGCAACACCCCCGCCACTTCAATTCGGTGGAAAGGTCACAATCAGTAACTCCCAGAAAGGAAGACAAACGTATAAATTGGTTAGTCATGGCACAAAAAGGTCTACCTCAGAATATCATGTATGACTCTGGACAAGGGGATGGCATAGTATGCTACCATTTCCCCATATCGACCATAGAACTTTCAGTAACGATGTTAGTCACAAATGTATCCTTGGCAGATAAGCTTACCTGAAAGTCGTCTACAACTTAGAGCAAAATCTGAGTACATGGAGCTTGCCCGAGCATAACGTATTGAGAGATGAAAACGCCATATGCAGGTGACGACGGTATAATCTTCTCAGAAAAAGAAAATTTGTAATATTGAAATTGAAGTCGTCACGTTTGTCATAGAGTGAGGTGTCCATATTACCATGGGCGTTAAACGACATGATATCCAAGTAGGACGATGAATTAACGGTTTGTGTCATTTCTTTATCTTCAAGTTTGATGGGATAGATTGCGCCAAGGTAATTTGCAAAGTACCTGTTAAGATAAGGGCCCTATTTAGCCCTAAATTTCGTGACTTATTTCTTTTTAATGGCGAATCGTATACAGAAAAACATTAATCATTATTGAAATATAATGTATTTGCAGACCTTTTACATGTCTTACATTTCGTTAAAGAAACCTTAAGATTCTAAAATTAAGGTCGAAAGAGGTTGGGGTGCACGGATTGAAAAACCGATAATATCGACAAAAAACGTAAAAAGTTTATAATCTTTTACCAAAAATGGATAAATATAAATTAAAAGACATCAGATATGTCTACATTGTGTATCAGAAATAGATTTCGAACGTTCCATCTCCTTTAATCGGTAAATAATGCAATCCGGAACTTAAAATACGGTCTCATTTTGTATTAAATGGCTACAATGTAAGCCTATTAGCGCGAAATACACATTGGCGGAGAAATGAACATCTTGTATATTTCATTCAGTCATATTTAGGTTACATTTTTTGATGGATTAAAGAGGAAAAGCAGTCAAATGTGCTATATTTTATGGTCGAAAAGGTCGATTCTTTAAAAATGCACCCCCTTTCCATTTTTGGTTTTTCGTCTATTGGGTTGTGTTCCCACCGGAGATACAGAACCCCAATTTACCCCCAAAAAAAATTATATCATTGATATACATCTCCAGTGAAAGTGGCTTTCTGTTTATCCGGGGGGAACAATGTTCAAAAAATTATTTTCCGTTTTCTATTGATTCCTATGAGAAAAAGAGAAGTTTTGGCCCCAAAATAAGCAATAATATGCAAAACAGATAAAATTTTACTTCATATTCTGATGGTATGCAGTATAGGTATATATTTTGCAAAAAATGTTTTTGAAATTTCAATTTTCAAAATTCCACATTTCAGGGCTGATTTTACGCCTTATCTTAACAGCTCCTTCTGGATTATTGGTGGACAGCAGATCATCAATGTATACTAGTCAAAATTTCTAACTTACATTTTTCCAGTTACTTCAATATCACAATAAGTAGAAATCAATTGATTAATATCTGTATTTATAATAAAAAAGAAAGATTTTTAAAGTGTAAATGAATAAATGATCATCCTGCGATGTGTATCTTCAAATTCTACAGCATTTTAGCAAAAAATCATCCGCTTCCGGTTTGTAAGAAAACTTTGTCTCTTGACTGAAAAAGGCTACAATAGAAAAGTTCCTACGGTTATCATGCGATTCGTTTTTCGGATTTTGAAATATCGGCGATTAAAACTGTTATTTCGTCGTGATATGCTTACAAATTTTCTGATGTGTTGCGAGTCAATAACACTTCCGGTATCATTGATATACCGGGTAAGGATTTTTGTGTTGAAACATTTCCTGCGAATGCGATATTTAATTTTTTCCTGTGCTATGCCACTTTTCTTGAAAAGTAAGCCTAGAAAAAGATGTTTGGTTAATGGAAGCTCATTTTACGCACCACTAACAAGAGTTATGAGCAAGCATCCATTTTATGGAAAATTCGTTAAGTTTTATTTGCTTATTATCGCTTTTGTAATTAATGCATTCCGTTTAATTTATGTTTTTCTGATCAAACTTGGTACAAACAATTCTTTAAAAGTGGTTTGATTGTAATTTTCCGATAAAATACGCGAAATTCATGAAAAGTGTTCAAAATTCAAATTACGTCACGGTCTGTTTCCGTTGAAAGAAATTTCATTTTTCTTGATTTTTAATTAAAGAGTGAAATGTTGTATATCATATCAAATTATCGTTAAAATAATTTGAATTCCACATTAACGAAAGTCCATACCCGTAGAATGGTAAGTTAGAAATTTTGACAAGTATATCTGTATGTGAAGTTGAAGTTAAGAGCTAACTGTCTTTTGCCCTCATAGATCAAGAATTGAATAAAGTCAGCTTCGTATGAGTATAACAATATGTCAACAAGGAGAGCGGGGCACAATCGGTTCTCATTGGAATGCCAACAACCTGTTGGAAGACCTTACCTCCAAAGACCACAAAAATGTTATCGATCAGGAAATTCAACATCTTAATGACATCTTATTCGGTATACTTTGTTTTTGACTCAGATTTCTCTTTTACAAAGTCAGTTTTGACTTAATTTACGACAATGAGTTTATATTTACGATTGCCGTTTTTACTCGTACAGTCTCTCTTTCAATTTAGTGTGTGGAATAAAATGTCGAAAAGTCAATTGATTGTATTGAGTGTACTCTTTTCAACTGTGTTAATTTAAGGTGTTCTAAAAGCTCTTTTGAATCTTCAAGATCCACATTTTGTTTATACCGTTACGTGAATACACGTTTAATTATTAGAGACTTTATAAAATAGATGCCAGAGGGGACCATGACATGCACGATGTTATGGCGGAGGTCTTCGTAAGAATTTTGGAGCGGCATGTGATCTCGCTGCATTGAACTCTTTTACCGTAAAATGCTTTCTTAAACTACCATTTATTACTTGCAAATCTCTACAAACCAGCTGGCCATGTTGTTGCAGGTGACTATATGTAGTAACGTGACCATTATCATTTGAAAACGTTACTGATATGTAGTAACGTTTTCAAATGATAATGGTGTTGTTGGCTGCTTTATCAGCTGGTGCAAAGACATATTTTTCATGTATTTAACTTAGTTGGGATTTGAAATATCTTTCTGATTTGGAACGTGGATTTTGAAAAAGATGAGGATTTTTATGCAATGTAAACGTCTTCAAATTGAATAGCATCATTTAAGAACAGATAGATTGGCAACATGGACCAGACATGCACGTTTCGGGTACTTAACCCTCGTCAGTGATCCTCAAGTCTAAACAATGTATTATGCCAAAAAAGTATGAAAGTTACTATGTCGAAAAAGCGTACCGAAAGACGTAGCAGGATGGGTGGGATATGATGGTACAGGACCCACATTTTAGAAATTTTGATGACAGAAATTTAAGAATGCGTTGAGGAAACGATCAACCGAAATTCATCGAACTTGGCTACATGTGCCCTCGGGGACTCTTGGTCCACCAGCAGTGACACTCACCAAGTGGTATAAATGTAAACGTCTTCAAATTGAAAAGCATCAAAGTTATCTATTCGAATATCCGTTATATCTAAAATCAATGAAAGTGCATCTAACATTTTAAGCAAGCATAACAGTGAACTGTCTTCATTCAATATCTCTATTTCTAAATTGGATCTCCCAACACTATATTGCATACCGAAACTGCACAAGTCTCCTTACAAATTTCGATTTATTGCTAATTCTAGTAACTGCTCTACTACAATTTTGTTTAGAAATCTGACGTCAGCACTTACTGCTATTAAAGAACACATAACTAGATATTGTGAAACAGTTCTAAACAGGAACGATGTAAATTTATTTTGGTCTATTAAGAATTCAAGGGATGTGATTGACAAAACGATACGATTTCTTCGTACGATTTCTCTAATATGTACACCACACTTCCTCATGACAAAATTAATGATCGATTATCTAATCTCAATAAATGGTGTTTTGATCGAGAGCGAAAAACTTACATTTGTACATCTGAATCGAAGGGTTTCCTTTCCTCGACAGAATACAAATCATGGACATGTAGTGACCTGTGTAATGCCGTGTCCTTCCTCTTGGACAATATTTATGTTAGATTTGGTGAGGATCTATACAAGCAGGTTGTAGGAATTCCTATGGGTACTGTGTGCCTCTTGTTGCAGATTTATTTTTATACACTTATGAAAAAGAATTTATCCAAAATCTTCAAAAGCAAAGAAAATTTGATGATCTGAAATATTTCAATAATACTTCAAGGTATCTGGATGATATTCTAACCATTGACAATCCTGCTTTTGAATTATATAAGAATGAATTTATCCACAAGAATTAACACTAAACTAGGCAAACCTTTCAAATACAGAAACACCGTTTTTGGACCTAAATATCAAAATTGTAAACGGAAAGATTCATACAAGTGTATATGACAAAAGGGATGATTTTGGATTCAACATAGTAAATTTCCCCTAGTTTGACGGCGATGTTCCAAGATTACCGTCATACGGCATTTACATATCACAGCTCATCCGATACGCTAGAGCATGTGCTGATATTTTGGATTTTCACAGTAGAAAGTTACTGTCCCTTGCGCGTCTCTTTTTGTGCTTGTCTGCTTTGTGTTTTTGCATTGGGTGTTTTGGGGTTTTGCTGTGGGTGCTGCAGCTTGGTGTTGTTGGAGATCCCCTCCTTTGTTTTACAAATTACCAAAAAACTTTTAGGTCAAGGTTTCCGCTTTCATAAACTAGTTAAGACTTTCTGGAAATTTTACAAAGATTACAGTCAACTTCTTTTAAAATTCGGATCTATACACGCAACAGAGTACATTACTTTGGGTATTACACAACCTGTCTTTTATGGTGATATGATAAAATAAGAAGGATCAAAAGGTAGGCAGCATAACCATCGAAAATGCGTCAGAATCATCAAACGCCTTTTATACCGTGGATATGATCCTAATGTCACCAGAGGGACACTAGGCTTGGTACTTGACCAATCTACAGTCTTGAACAAGCGCATCCTTCAGACTTGCACTCTGACTGACTGTGACAACGGGACTCCATGACGGGCCCTGTCCAAACCTCTTTAGAGAAGACAGGGCCCCGACCACCTGTCCTTTCTGAATGTCAGTCGGACTCCTCGGGTGATTACATACATGAGCTCGCTACAGCCGACAGAGCACTGACTGTATTACGCATGCCCTCTTTTTATGTCCATTTACATATTCATCTGTGTTTCTGGGGCCTCTACGTTTCGCGGTCTTGTTTGTGTGATGTCATCTTATAGTGAGGAGGTTGTTTTACACCACAATTGTACGTTCTTCGAGACCTCTTGGTAACTGGAGTGAGAGGGTTGTGCGCACATAATACAGGATAACCACACCGTTTGCTACTTGCGTGACAAATGGCCGTCCAAAGTCGGCACCGGTTGCCCATTGGTCTCGTCGGTTTATGTGCAGTCTTTTGTGTTTGATGTTTACATGTCGTGTGTCTCTTTTCCGTCTCGTGCTGTACTCGTCTCGAAACTATTTGCATAAACAGTATGTAAATATGTCCCACATTCAGGTCAGCGAAACATGTACTTGAAATAAACCATGTGTATACGTTGCTTGTTAAGGTTCTCACGACAAAAAAAATACAACTTAATTACTTTAGGTCGTTTTTATATCTTATTTAGTTGTGTTTAAAAGTTGGAGCTCATGTTTGGATATTACATGTAAACCTCACACGCTGTAACGAGCAATTGAAATGTTTTTGACTGGTGCTCATCTGCAACGTCAGTTGCTGCATACAGGGCGTGGTATTTAGGGTTCCCGTCAAAGGTACAAAGGAATCGTCCACGACATTATAATCATTATGAAAGAATTTGAAACTTTTAATTCGATCATGATATGACTCGACTACCAATCTAATTTTTGTCACAATTCGGATTATATTGGCCGTTGGTTTGACCTTTATTGAAGAAAGATGGCATATATGACTCTAACCCGTTTTCCTCAAACACATCCCTTAACTTCCTATCTACCGCACAAACATCACCTTTGTTCAGCCAGTCCTTAAAGTCGGTATTTAAAGTCATTCCTGTGTCGTTGTTTTTGCCATCGATGAAGTATGGTACAACGCTCTTCAGAACATATCAACTGGGAGCATAATTGACATAAACTTCAGCAACGTCTTTTTTCCTGTCCTGAGTATGCCTTCCTAGAAAATGTATAGTCAACACTTTTCATAATAATATGTCCCTTCTCTTCTGTTGTCGAACTCTTGTTGAAAAAATGTTCGAAAATACTGTCATTCGAGTCATTGCCTGGAGATGTGTCATATACTGCAGACCGAGATAAATGGATCAAACTTATTATCGAGTGGAGCTGCAATGGACTGGATGGTGTAGGAAATAGATCATTGAAATCCTGAAACATTAAGCAAGACCGCTATCTCGCTGTAAGACATACTTATTTTTAGCTTTATCCAAAACGTGGCAAGAATACATTAGAATGATAAACTCTTCAAATTCAATAGCATTTTCGGTACATTTTTGGACATAATAATTGCACTCTTTGGTCATATTACATTATTTAGATTGAGGATCAATGATGGGTGTTAGTATCCGAAACATGCATGTCTGTTCCATGCTGCAAATCTCTTCTTAAATGAAGAAAGAAACATTTTGATACAGATTATTTTCTGACGATATTTCAATTAACATTTTGTGTAATGGGTCGGTTATTACCACCAAAGGATCATATTGTCTAGTAAGTAAAAGCAAAAATAAAAACACTATACGACGTTTATACTTGCAATACGCTGTACATCTACCGTGACATATAAGTTTTACAGATGTACGACGTTTGATTTCTTTTATTGTATTCTTTTATTTAGTAAAAAAAAATGAAAGTCAGAAATCAACAAAATTAAATGTCAACGAAAACAGTTTCAGTCCCAAAACAACGAAATTTTAAATGAGAAATCATAATATGTAGATGTGCATAAACTTTCTAAGGTGCAGCTGTCTGAAATTTTTCGCCAGAGCTATAGCTAAGGCCCTAATGATTCGACTTAGATTTTTATGCGTTTTAAATGTCATTCACTGTCATCGCAACTTCTCTCAAACAATAAAATGGATTTCAATTATCTTTTACACAATGAAGGCTCATAAAATGTAGATGTGCCTGAAGAAAGGGAATTGCTGCCGAAAAGTTTCACTTGAGTAATGGCCATGATAAATATCAAATCTTGTCATTGCAACTCCTCCTAAATTGAGGAATGAGAGATGTTGATTGAAATCTAAATAATAAATTGGTTTAAAATTTTCTTCGGGAATGTATAGAGTTGGAACACTTCCGTATTATTGAATACGCATACATGTACATGTGAATAAATCTTTGATAAAACTTTCATAAAGTGACCATGAGTGAGCTCATGTAACAGTTTGCCAAACTATACGTTACAACAGGCGCTCTGATTGGATAAAGGTTAATACTGTAATGCAGTCAGATCGAGCGGTATTTTAACTGACTGGAACTTAGCGGACTGTACAAAATGAAAGCAGAAAATCGAAAATTCTTTAAAATAAATAACTGAAGCAGAGAGATATATTTAAAGGTAAAATTACTTAAAAATCTATGCAATTATAACCCATTTACGATCCGTTCTGCTACATTCCTTCCCCCTTACAAAGATTTTTTTTCAAAAATTAACAATAAAATAATGATATAGTGTCCATGAAAATAATTTTTTGTTTAATGAAAACGAAAAATTATCATTTAAAGGCAGAGAGGCATCAAAAATAGAATAGAAATGCAAAGAAGCGTAGAAATGCAAAGAAACGGTCCAATGTTGTCCACAAAATTACTGTTTCGACAAAGTATCATTTTGGAAGATATCCAGATGTTGGTTAAAGGGTGGCATTTACCATGGAAACAAGGATAGATTTCATCCAAAATTGTCATATTGAATTTTCTTTTAAAGTGGACATTTTTCCTTACATAATTTATCAATGAAATAATGTCAAGAAAGGCATCTCATTTCTAGAATTCAAAGGTATGTATCTACAAATTTAAAGAATTCGTGAAAATTTCAAAAGTCAACCTTTATTTCTCGTTAGTATCATTACATTTCACATCTTGTAGTATCCGTAACCTAATCAAAATGGGTAATGATCTATCAGTTTATTGACTCAAACTTAATATATACTCATGAAAAATTGATAAGGAAGTGCACAAACATTCTTATTTTAGGCAGCAAGATCATTTAGGTTTTGATTTAATTGCAAAATGGAGTCTGAAAATTTTAGATTTTTTGGAAAAGAGTTTTGATGATCTAGTACTTACTAAGTATTTAAGTCTTTTTCCTGCCAGAAATAAGAATTACATCATAGTTTTTAAATGAGTCCTCGATATAATTACTACATAACATTTAAGCTTTTATGATGTTTGATATTATTTTGAATATATTTATACTATATGTAGTTTCCGTAACCGATGATCAACGTTCTGTACAAAACACCAAAAATAATGTATTTCCTAAAAAGGAGAAAAAAAACCTTTGAGTTCCATAAAATACAGGCATCATTGATGGAAGAAAATCAGTTTTGCTTTTACTCTGGACACCTTCATATTTGCTTCTAAATGAAGCATAAGTGTTCCCTTTATTGCGATTCAGCCGTATACAAGAAATATATCAGTTGAAATGTAATCATACTTTTTAAAACTCTATTGAAGATCATCAAGTTTAATCCGCTTTTCTTCTCAAGGGGAATATTTGGTGAAGGTTTGGTGTTTCTATAATTGCTTTGTCTTCTATGCTGTTCACAGTGACCTTTAACCCTGAATAGCAAAATGCATCTATGATGAATGCTTACTCTAGGTTTACACTATGTTCCCCGCGACCACAGCAGTCACGTCGGCCAAAAACGTAGCAAACCGTAAGATTTTTGGCAGTTTTTATCTTGGTATTCAAGTTCTGTTAGGTCTCGTTACGTTTTCGCACGGTCTATCAAGGTATCCTTGACGAGCCGCGGCTCCTGAATCCCGGGAACCTGACGGCGTACTACGTTTCAACCTACGGCTTAGTTACGGACGTTTGTAGTTGTAAACGTCTTCAAATTTCCTCACGACCTGTCACGGTCCTATAAGGTCTGTCACGGTTTGTTACGATCCAATCAAGTTGGCCACGTCTACCACGTTCTGTCAAGGCCCACTACGATTAGCCGTGACCGCCGGGAAAAGGAGACACAAAAAGCTGCATTAAAGGGTTTGGTTTGTTATACTTCTTGTGTGACCGTGCCAGGCCGTAGTAGAACTTGAAATAAACCGTAACAAACCGGGACGCATCGTGACTGAACGTGACGAAACGACTAAAACATTCCTTAGCTCGCCGTGAGAAATCGTGGCACACCTTGATAAAACGTGCATCTGCCCTAAAGCAGCCGCAACTAAACGGGACATAAACGTAACAAGCCGTAACTCAACTTCACTAGGATCGTAAGTTGCCGAGTCATACTTTTTCTTCCCGTTCCGCTACGGACACTGTGCCAAGTCTGTCACGTTGCGTTGCGTTCGACCCGTTTTGCTACGGTTTCTAAAGTAGGCCATCTCCACCGTGGGCTGCTGTGACAAATGTTTTGACAGTTTACACATTTGCCCCGGCAACCACGGCTAGTTACGTTTGTCGATCCCAGTTCCCCTACGTTGTCTCACGGTCACCACGTTTCGTCCTCGGTGGCTTAAAACGTGGCCGCCGGGAACATAGTGTAAACGGGGGGTTAGTATCCCATGTGTTCACTAGGGTTTTCAACCTAAGTCAACAATGACATTGACCTAGAAAATACTACTTTGTCTTCTGTGGTGTTTAAAGTACTTGTGCACGATTTGGCCAATTTATTACGAGAAGTATACATTTTAATTTGTATAAAATCATGTTTTATGCCCCCGTAATCGAAGATTCGGGTGCATATAGTTTTTGTCCTGTCTGTCCGCAAAATCTTTAACCTTGGTCAAAACTTTTGAAAGGTAAGGGATAGGGCTTTGATTTTTCACATGTGTTTTACTTTTGACAAGACCTTTCCATGGATACCAACAATTAAAACCTTGACCTTGGAGTTGTAAGCTCCTTTGAAAAATCTTGAACCTTGGCCATACCTTTTGATTGGTGAATGATAGGGCTTTGATATTTCACATGTGTATTACTTGTGACAAGACCTTTCCAAGGATACCAAAATTTGTTACCTTGTGATCTTGTCCTTGGGGTTCGACCTACTTTTGATAAAATTAACCTTGGTCATAAACTTTTAATTTGTACGGGATAGGGCTTTGATATTTCACATGTTTATCCTTGTGGCAATACCTTTCCTTTCAAAATTTTTGACCAAGTGACTTTAAACTTGGATATCGACCATTTTACAATTTCTACTGACAAAGATACCGACAGGGGCATTCGTATTTACAAACACATAACTTTTTTTATCTTATTTGACATTATGGCAATCCACTTGCTACTGTTTGACAAATGTTACCGCGTAGTTGACAAGCAACTGATTCTTTTCTTTAGTAAGTATACTGTGGAGACGTTGCATTACCAGGTGTAATGATTACATGCGAATGTTTGCTTGTTCTGTTTACACCATTTCATTAGGAATAACAATCACTGGCATCGATAGTTATATCCCCTCCGCAACAAAATTTTGAAAATACGAACAACTGCATTGTAAGGCATAAAAACGGTTAAAAAGGAAATACTTGCTTCTTAGGATGCTTATATCACTTCCTTTTTAATGATTACTTGCCTTTTTTCAAGGTCTCTTTCAATTCTGATTTTCAATAGTTACTACTCCACTACTCATGATTCATTAAAAACATTACGTCAGAAATGACTTACATTTCATATACACGTCATTTCAAGAACCCCACAAAGAAAATGGAATGCGACACAACAATTGCAATGAAAGATATAGTAAAGAAAATAATATCTGATAATTTCCCTATATCTTTCCATGTAACCTGTGTGTCTGTTTCTTCTCCAGTCACCTTTTGGACTGATATCCTGTTTAATTTCGTAGCAACCTGTTCCCTTTTCTTGAGCATCCGAAATTTTCCAGCTCTTCCTTTTTCGTAAAATTGTTTTGGCTAGTGACAGCTAAGCACCGTGTTATATCATTATTTTCTCCGTGATAGAAACGGAGACCTATGACGGTAAATAAAACGACAGTACTACTGATGCAGATGTCGACTAAAAGCTTAACACATAATGACGACAGAGATGGATACGAGCTCTTTGGAAGACTATCCGCAGCAATGGATGAGAAAGACGCTAATCGCAAGTAGGACAGTAATAGAATACCCCATCCTTTCTCCTGATTGAGGTGGCAGAAAAAAGACCAGGAGATTTAGAAAACATATCACAACAATAGGCATAATCATATTTACAACATAGAAAGATGCTCTACTTTTCAAATAAAAATTAACTGTTATCACATGGGTATTAATATAATCAACTTCACTCGTTGATGTTCCCAATGACGCTTCTGTCAATTCCCATACTCCGTTTTCGTGATAGAATCTCAGATCTGCAGTGTTCGTATATATTTAAATATAACTTCGTTTGTTGTCTGAATCCATGGATAGAACCAAAGATCGCATGTCTGAAACAAAGACCATACACATCACATGTGAAAAGTGAACCACTCAATTTAAAAATTTTCTCAAGTATTTCTCAAAAATGAAATTACAGCTGATTTATCAAAGAAAAAAGAATTGTGATGTTCGACGCTAAATTGCTTACAATTTCTTGTTAAAACAATGTCCTTCAATTTCAAAACTGACTGGCAATTCTTGTTTTCCATTTTTCCTTTTTTGATGCTCTAGTTGTGCCCCGTAATTGGAGATTCGGTGAAATATAGCTTTTGACGTCTCCGTTTGTTTGTCCGCAAAAAACTTTAAACCTTGGGCATAACTTTTGAATGGTTAATAATGGGGTTTTCATATTTCACATGTGAATTTCTTGTGACAAGACCTTTCCATGGATACCAAAACATTTGACCTTGATCTCGGAGTATGATTTTTTTTCATTACAGCTGTTTTACTATCAAAGATGACAACGGGGGCATTCGTGTATCACAAACACATGTTTTTTTTCTGCATTATCGATTTAAATGTCAATGTGTAATATTACCTTTAACAATAGCGCGTCGTGCCTTTAATCATTTACACTTCTTAAATGAAACTCAGTATTGATATAAAAATGAAAAATCGCATTATTGTATTGAATACCTGTATGTCTTTCGGAAATTTTTCGATATTAGGACTGCAGGCAGTCTGAAAATGTCCTCCCTGGAAACCAAAAAACTGTACCAAAGGAATCTATCAAAACATGCATTTCCGGAGAACCAAGGAAATTTGTCACCATTTGTGCATTCGAATTCCCTAATATCATTGGAGGTTTCCAAACTTTGTTTTGAAGCAGGGAAATGTTTTCAATTCCACCATACAAAGATTTATTCCATACTAGTCTATCGTCTTTCCATACCATTTGAAGAAATCCATTTGCCGAGAAAGTACCCGTTATTTCGTCAAAATCGTTTATGTTCATAGGGAAGAAATTTGTTAAAATTTCAACTGCTTCGCTTTGATTGTATTTCCCTCTAGAATAGATGGAATAATTGCGCAATAGATCCTGTATTAATGTATCCATATCATTTTGAGTGGCGAACACACTTGTTACATTTGCATCAGTCATATTGTGTCCTACAGATAGCATACAGCAGCAAAGAAATTCAAATAAAACCACACAGATTAGGAAAAACATTTTAATTAATAAGAAAAAACAATCCACATATAAATGTCCAAGAATATGGTGGCTTTATATTTTGTCTTCTACCGATAAATGAAAGGAGATAGGAAAAGTCATTTCAGAAATTCATTAGGGAATGGAATCCCACAACGACTAATTCATCTCAATCTCGTTTTAGTTTTAATAGTTTTAAAAGCATAATTATGATTAGACAGTTCCGTTGTACTTATAGTGTTCTGAAGAATAGTGTAAATATATTGAGTGCGTCTAACAATTTGCCATTACATACGAAACAATGACATCGCTTAATGCCCATTACCGAATGAAATTAAACAAAAACGTCAATATCAATCATTCATAATGACTGTAGACTTTATTGTTAAATGTCAATCAAATCATTAGGCCAATAAGAAAATAATTTGATATCGTTCCCCGTGCCTTGATGTTTAGAAGTGTATTAATTACTTCTTTCCAGCTCTGTTGCGTGAAAGAAGCTTTGTTTTGGCCCTTTATCAATTTGACATCATAAATATTATTCTGCTGTTTCGGAAACTCGTCATTTCATAAAAAATACCATCAAAATTAAAGGAGGTTAACATCTAAGCACCATCCCTCAAGTGCCATTTTGAACATTTATTTTATTTGGATATGCTACTGAATCGACCCTACAAGAAAATTTGGAGCCGCGCATTCTCTGTAAAGGTTTGACATTTTCTTCAAGAAGGTATAGAGTTGGAACACTTCCGTTTTATTTTTAAATATTTACATTCCTACTGCGTTTCCCTTATATAAAGGTACCAAACCAACTGTTGCTTTATTTCTCGATAATCGCAAGAGCCTATCACGTGACTTTAGAACTTACGCGGATTAATTTATAATAAAATGCCCATTTTATTTATTTCTTTAATACAGATTCAAAACATGCATCCATTATCAAACGATGCCGTCTACCCCCAGTGATTAAATGTGTCAAAATCTAGGTCACCCACATGTACACTTCCAAGAAGTGTGACGTAGTAAGTCGATCACGCGTCAGTAGACGAAGTTCAAGGACGAACTGCATTGTTGTCTGCAGGAAGATGCCGTGTTTGGATGAGCGAATATTCAGGCATAAGTGGAAAAAATATTCAGTATTTAGGATGAGGATTTGATTCACTTGTGTCATTATCAACAGTGAATTTATCTTTGCTTCTTATGGATTCATAATGTCAGAAATACTTCGAGTATCAGCGAATCTTTAGCCATGATGTTGAGGTAAGTCATGAAAACACCGAAAGTTTTCGCGTTTTTGACGGCTGTACTCGACTTTTGCATTATTCTAATTACTTCCAGATGAAATAGGGTATTTATAGAAGTTTGTATACAATAATACCGATTGATTTCATATGTCTAAGCAGTTTTACAGTGTGTTAAAAAGACTTTTCAAAAGTTTTCCCTTCAGTTCTGTGAAATGTCTCCAGTTTAACTCTCCGCCATGTCTGAATTATGTTGGACAAAAGTCACGAATTTTCACGATTCAATTTTCTTCAGTTTTAATTGAAATGTTCAAAATACAGCAAGAGGACAAAATTCAGTTTCTCATTTTTCAACAACGTTTCCGTACAGAAGGTACTACTTCGAATCGAGCGAAAAACGTCGAACATTCGTTTGCTCTTACGTCAAATGGCGTTCTCCCTCCGCAATGATATTTCAAATGTAAAGAAACTGGATGAAAAATTGGCAGAAATAACTTAGTTAACACGTGAAATGTAAATATAAGGATTGTTTTTCAGCTTTTGCGCTTTATCGGTGTGTATTGGCAGTAGGGAATGGAAACAAAATTCATGAAAAGCACTTCGTGCTTTACATATTTTGTTTCCATTCCCTACTGCCAATACACACCGATAAAGCGCAAAATCTGAAAAACAATCCTTAAATAAATAATTACAATTGACGTTAGATTCCAAAATTTACAGGAAATGAAGCAAGCAAACCAACCCCACAGCTGAGCATATTAGCTAGGCTGTAGGCAAAAATATCGTCATCAGACGAAAAAAAGGGGACAAGACACTCAACAATACCTACATGTTATGGAAAGGACAAAGAAAGAATCTACGCAGACTCACAGAGATATGAATGAATGAGATGAATACGATCCTGACGACAATCAGCACTCACAATAGAGTACACAATGGAGCATCGACGTACCCCTAGCAAGTAAGAGGTTGAACCAGATGTTCAGGAGGAGTAAGCATCCCCTGTTTGGCTAAGCGCACTTGCGGTCGATCTCCACGCACGAAAATGGAAATAATATCTACAAATAATGCACTCCTTTAGGTTATATCATACTCGTGTATTAATGAAACACCAACATGACCATGCCTTATAGCAAAGAAATTAGTGGCCGCTTTCCTATCTACTCACAAAATTGTACTTTTTTGTAGTACCATCATGCAGCATAGAAATACATCCTCAGCGCCATCTAGTGGAAGTATTCAAAAACGAGGTCATTCTCCATTTTGGATTCTGGAAAGAGGACGCTTCATTATCCATCAGAAATCAATGAGGTAAATATAAAAATGAATTGATTCGATTTATCTAAACATGAGTTGTTTAGATGTAATAATAACATATTTATTTATTCAAGGGCTTGAGAAGTCCAGATGAACAGTCTTTTGATAGATTTTTATTGGATTGAAACCTATATTGAGTATATAGGTAGGATAAAACATTATGCTGAGTGCATGTGATATGTCTGAGAGATTATATATATGCTGAGAGCAAATATTGTGCAAGTGAAGGAGAATTTCTCTTTGTACTTGTAGATGCCGGTCACAGTGCTTAAACGCAAACACTCGTTGAAAGGGAAAAATCTATTTCCCTTGTTGAAAAAAGTGAAAGAAACAAGAAGCGTTGATAGAGGGTTAGCCAGATTGGCTACGCAGCAAAGGACTGAAGACATGGACAGTGCTGATTTAAAAAGAGCCTTCAGAGAACTTACGGGAGAAAGAGCGGAGGAATTTTTGGAAATGGCGGGGAAGCCCGAGAATGAACCTTCGTTAAGAATGCTACTTCATTTTACTATATTAGAAGCAAACAAGTCGGGTCAAACAGGACAGACGCTGGCTACGTCTGAGACGACAGTGAGTACAATGTTACTGAATTTATTAATTTTAATTTAGCGTTTATTTAGTAGAAATAAGAAACGGGTATTTCTTAGTTTCATTATTCGTAAAACATGTGGAAAAATTTATTGTCTCCTATAGGGGGATAGGGTAATTCAGCGATATTCGATGAACTTTGACCCATGTAGGAATTGACCAATCAAAAGATGTGTTTCATACCACGTGGTTATCCATTCATGATTACTCTGTAGAGGGGGATGGTTTAATGGAATATGGCCGATTTGAGATGTAAACATCCGGCGAAACCACGTGGTAAATTGAACAGCTGATAGAGTGTAAATATGTGAACTGAACACAGTTGATTGAAAAAAGAAAATGTAAGCATCTGTTGATGGGAATTGTTGTTACATGAATTTATATAGATATATATATACATTAAAAAAAAAATTATATTTCATATTGCAAACGAATAAAATAGATACAATGACTGCTGTTATATGTCAAGTTATATCATTTGTAGACAACAACTGAGAGTAGTCAGACCGATGAAGAGGAGGATAGGCCATCTTCCTCAAAAAAGAGGAAATCGTCCGACGATTTGGAAAAAAGGATAACGATGCTAGAAGAAGGCCAAGACTCAGTAGAAAGCTTAAAAGAAAAGGTGAGGATGCTATGCCTACAGGCTAATCCGAATGATGCCTTAATACTACTTGCATTAGATGATTTGGCGCGTGCTGCAAGGAAAAAACAGCACTCTGAAATGGATACATACGAGGAATTGGTGCGTCAAGCACATAAACATCAACATGCAGTTAACATTGCATCTTTAGCATTAGGTGTAGTAGGTGGCAAAGCTGTTGATGTTGTTGTTAAGGTTCTAAATAAATGCGTCAAAGAAAAACAGGTGGAAAGTAAGCTAAATTCTAATTCACAGGAAACAGAAGCCAAAAAGAATGAAAACTTAAATTATAATTCACCAATGTTTAATGCGTACCCAAACTATCCAATGCCTCCCATGCCCATGTGGCAAACTCCAGGATATGGGATGCAAAGTCAGTCATATTATTACCCTAGATCAAGGGGAAGGGGATTTAGGCCAAAAGGGAATTGCTATTTCTGTGAAATGCCTGGACACACTATTAAAGAGTGTCAGAAGATGAAGATGGCAAAGGCCCAAAAATAGATATGTTTTGAATAAATACATAGATATTTTAACATTTGATAAATCTTGTCCAATTATCTGTACATATTGTATCATTCTTTACTACCTCACTTCAATCCGGGGAATCTAATCCCTAGTGATTTATCACGTGGATTGCAAGTAGAGGTATGATTTTTTTCCTGGAGAAAGTTTGATGTATTTGTTATTTGAAACATTAAAATAGGGTATAATGGTATTTTTCAGGATGCAAGACAATACTTTCAGTATGATATACCAAACTGGGAAAGGGATATTGATTTTGACCCATCCAAGGTTGTAAAGGATATTAGAAAACATCCAACATGGATATCTCTTGGAAAGAGCATACCTCTATTTGCAGATCCGGGTGATAATTTTCATGACCTTCAAACAAACTATAATTTGATTCAAATCAAAGACCCAGAAAATTTTGTTGCTGGAGGTATACATGATGCTGTTAACATGTGGGAAAGTATAATTGATGATGATGACGATAAAATACTGTCGTGGATAAAAAATGGTATTGATGTTCAACAATTTTTTAAGCATTTTAAGGGAAATTTTAAAGGGAAACATTATAACTCAGACACTCCGGTCAAGAACATCTTTCAAAACTCAAACAGCTGCAGAGACTACATTGATTTTATAAAACATGAATTGTATGATATCTGTATCGATTGTAGGAAAGGTTGGTGAATGTGAACCGCCTTTGGTGGTTATGCCATTAACAGTAGAACCAACAAAGCCCAGACTTTGTCATGATGATAGGTATATAAATCTATGGACTATTGATACACCATTTCATTTAGAAAATTTGAAACATATTCCTAGACTTGTGGAAAAAGGAATGTATTTAATTTCGTGTAATGAAAAATCTGGGTATGATCATGTTAAGCTTTCAGAATCATCATCTACATATTTTGGTATTCAGTTTGGAGGTTGGTTTTTTAAATATAATACATTGCCATTTGGATGGAAAGGATCGCCTTATATATATCAAAGTATTGGAATGGTTGCTACTTCATATTCAGAAGGAAGAGCATTTTGAATGTACAGTATATTGATGATAGGCTAATCTCAGGTTATTTAAATTCTTCATTGAAATCGAAAGGAATAATAGAAGCTGCATGTTTCTTTCTTCGTACAATGTCAAAGTTAGGTTATACATTGTCTTTGAAAAAGAGCTCCTTGGTACCAACGAAATGTTTAAAATATTTGGGGTTTCTTGTTGATTCAGAAAAGCAGGCTTTTATTTTGCCGCAAGATAAGAAGGAAATTTTCATACTTTTGAGAGAAAATTTATTGTGCTCCGAGTCTGTTGATATAAAAACTTTGCAGCGTTTTGCAGGAAAGTGTATCTCTATGGCATTGGCAGTTCCTGCTGCAAAGTTGTACTGTAGGGTGTTGAATTCGGCTATATCGTGGTGTATGAAAAATAGTAGAAATATTCCTATGTCAGAAAACCTAAAGAATGAAATCATGTATTGGAAATTTTTAGATGAATGGGAAGGATATGTTTCATGGCGCAGGGAATCACATAAACAAATTGGGTTAGCTTCAGATGCTTCTTTATTTAAATACGGTGCTGCAATTTTGTCAGGTGATCAGAGGGGAATGTTATTTGGAGATTTTTGGGATGACAATGATAAGAGACCAATTCATTTGAAAGAGGCTGAAGCAGTTTTAAAAGTTTTACAATCATTAGGAGACACGATAAGGAACCATAGAGTTGACTTGTACACTGATAATAAAGCTGTTATTTGCTCTTGGGAAAATCAAGGAGGGAGGGATTGTGCTCTTAATGACTTGATCAAAGACATTTTCAGAAGTGTAGTTAAATTGAATGTACATTTGACATTGCATTATGTTACATCTGGTGACAATAAAGCTGACGAATCATCAAGGTCATTAAATATGACAGATAGTATGCTTAGTAAAACGGCTTTGGCTTATGTTCAACAGATATTTGGACCTCACTCTGTTGATTTGATGGCATTAGATTCGAATAGTATGAAAGATTGCTTTGGATGTACATTAAGACATTTTACACCTTTTCCAACTCCATACACTGCTGGGGTCAATGTTTTCGCCCAAGATTTATCAAATGTTGAAAATCCTTATGTGTTTCCACCTTTTCAATTAGTGTTTGCTATTTTGAAATTTTTGAAAGAGCAAAGAGTACAAAGATGTACAGTTATTGTTCCACATTTGTCTCCGCTACCTATCTGGTGGTCATTTTTACAGACCATTGTATACAGAAGGTAGTGTTGGGTAAAAAAGTGACATAGGTATAATCAATATTCCATCAAAGAATGGATTTGTAGAAGATAAAAAGGGTCTCAAATTTGATCTTTTTGTAGCCAGAATGTCTTTTGTGTGATTTGATTAGGTATGATGTGTAGTAAGATATGTATTTTATGTAGTAAAAGTGAAATGTATGATTTGAATGATTATGTACCCTTTACTTCCATTTTGTGTTTATTTAATTCTATATTTTTAGGTACATTTAGAATCAATAGATGAAAGACTCGCTTATTTAGACTCGGTGGCTCAGGGTTCAAAGCATATAAGAAGAAAAAATAATTTGAGGGAAACTTTTACAAATTTCTTGACCATGTTGCCAGAAAAGAAAACATTGGACAATGCTTCTCCTGAAGATGTTAAACGGTTTTTGGTATGGAAAGATGGAAGTGGTAAAACTAAAATTCATGACTTAGATTGTAAATTTCTAGGGCAAAATGTTGATAAGAATTGTAATTGTCCGGTTAGAATGGCAAGTGCATCAGTTGTAAATATTGTTCAGGAACTAGTAGATGTTTTCCACAAACAAGGTAGAGGTAGAGTATTTAATGACTTTAAATGCCAGGGTAACCCAGCTGCTTCTTCAGCTGTTAAATTGTACCTGAAATGTATCAAAGAAGAACAGGCAAAATCTCATGTTTTGCCAAAGCAAGCAAAACCTATTTTCATTTCAAAGTTAGAAGCTATTTCAAATTATATTGATAATAGACTACAATGTGGTGGAGTCAGTCTTACAGAGGTATTTGTCCTATCAAGAGATCAAGCTTTGTTTAAAATGCAATTTTTTGCAGGTGATAGGGCAAGTGATATTGGTATGACAATGGGTCAAGAAATCAAGATCCTAGAGGATGGATCTGGTTTATTAGTGAACCATACTTATGGGAAAACTTTAAGAGGGGATGGAAAATGCAATACATTTGTACTTAAGAAATGTAAAAACCTGTCTATCTGTCCAGTTGAAGGGATAAACAGATATTTAAGAATATCAAAATCAATGGGTGTAAGTTTAGCATATGGCTACCTATTTCGACCAATGTCTGATTCGGGTACTGTTCTAAATGAGGCATTGTCTTACTCTGCGATTTATGAAAGGTTAAGAGAATACTTGTCTCGTGTTGGTTTGTATGATGGTGAAACACCACATAGTTTCAGGGCGGGTTGTGCTGTACATATGTTAATGTCTAAATCTGCTGAATCAGTAGATGATATGAAACAACATATTGGCTGGGCTACTGATGAATCTGCGAAGTACTACTCTAGAGAAGTTTTGATTAAAGATGCAACTAAGACTGCTGATAAATTGGCAAGTTCTCTTTGTTCAGATGAAGTTGAATCTAGTTTTCATGCTTTGACAAAAGTTAAAGATCTTCAAAATTAAATTTGAAACATACATATGATTTGGATTGTAAGCCACTACAAACATTGTAATACATGATTACTTTATTTCTGTAATATTGATATTATGCATTTATGTTAATTATAAATCATGATTATTCATTGAATGTCTTTTGATGTACATGTATCCTTCTTGTGATGAGATTTTTTAAGGGCAGTATTTACAATTCTTAGGACTTCTGATCTCCAATACATATACATATTTTAAGACTTGTCAATTATGCAATCTTTATGGTGAAATAATTACATGTGTCCTGATTGTGCCAATTTTGTGAAATGTTTTGTTATTCTACAATTTACACATGTATGTTTTGATTGGTTGTGTAAAATCACATTTTGTACAATCTAGTCATATAAAATGTGTTCTTTTCGTGTGTTCGTAATGATGTTTGTAATGTTCTTGTACCAGCAGAATTTACAGTTTTTAATCTTTTGAATTTGTTGTACCAGCAGCATTTTACAGTTACACTTTATACATTGGTTGTTTATTTTGAATGATTTCATAATAAAATTTGAAATTTCTTCATATCTTTTATATATAAGTTTTGGGAGAGAGAAAAAATGAGAAAGGAGAATGAATTGAAGAGAATACACAAGTTATTAAGTGTTTCAGATTCTCAAATGGTTTGTAAAAGTTTGTTAGTGCACAGATTTCACCCAGAACTCTAATAGTTTGTAGAATACTTGTATGGTAGATCGGTGGGGATGAGTTAACATCCTCAGCGCCATCTAGTGGAAGTATTCGAAAACGAGGTCATTCTCCATTTTGGAAGTCTGGAAAGACAAGTGTTCTATACAAGAAGAAGGAAGATTCCTGAGAGTTTGACATAGCATGTTTTCCCCTCCCACCACACCCATTTCAAAGTTTTATATGTACAAGTATTTTGCAAACAGTTTGTGTATACTGCACAGATTTCACCCAGAACTCTAATAGTTTGTAGAATACTTGTATGGTAGATCGGTGGGGATGAGTTAATATCACATGCTTTAATTTTTTCTTTAATTTATTGATGTTCTATAATTCCTAATTCACAAAATAGCAAGGCAGCATTTGATTTTGATGGCAAATTAACTGCTGTGATATTAACAAGGGAAATATGTTAAACATCTTCAAATTCAATAGCATCATTTAAAGGTACAAATAGTCTATCAAGGATTAAACTGTCAATAATGTCAATATTTACCGTAAATAGCTTTTAAGTACCACCATTTGAATATCTATATATTACTTGCATAAAATATCTCACATTTTTGTTTTATAGACGTTTTTACTCTCTGGTGCACACGATTTCCGTAAACTTCGGAAATTGTTATTTGCATATACAGTATGTAGAAAATTTTCACGTTTACTAAGGCCAAAATGAACACGCTTCCACAATCAGCCAATCGCTTGAATGAACTTCACATCGATTACTACGAAACAGGTAGTAAACCACGTATAAAGTCTATTTGAAACTCTAAAAAAACTAACTCACTAATATTTCATCAATTGCAAATACAAGGTTGTCTTGATATCATGTATAGATATCATGTTCTGTTCAAATAACCATTTTGAACATGGATAATCGAACACTTTCAAATGACTAACAACGTGTAGGGCGGCTTGAATGGGAGGCAGGTGTAGTCTGCGATACACATGTGCGTTTGTTTACCAAATCCTGAATGATTTATTTAAATATGATTTTTTGTTCGTTTTTTTAATATTTGATTTAGACTGTGAATATATAATATAAATACGCATATCAAAATTACTGTGTATATATACACGTCAAAACTTATATATATATATATATACTTCTCATAGATAAAATAAACGAGAACTATACATGCACATGTACACTGTAGATCCCTTAGTTAATTTTTCCTCAGACTTGTCAGAGTTTTAATTTCATGGTCGTCCTCTAAGCTAGGTCTCTTTAACTTTCTAATACAAAGCCAATACTATTTGTTCATTACATTTCTCTTTTCAGATTTTGATAACACCGATTGTCCAGTCATATATTCGTCCCACGTGTTATCCGTCCACCTTATTGTTATGTTTTGACACAGTACTAACCTTATGCAAATATGTGCTTACACGTGTTTGCAATCGGTCCTCTACGGAGAAAAGTAGGTTATATTAGGGTACCCATTTTATAAGCAATAATTGATTATAGCTCAAGCTATGACTATTGTAACCAGCCAGTTTCTAATTTCTAAGCATGATAGACTCTTTGCGTTAAAATTTTGACAAAAAGGGTTGATTCATGGTTTGATCTTGACGAGACCTAAAGTAACTTTAAGAACAGATAAATTTGCAGCATGGACAAGACATGCATGTTTAGGGTACTTAACCCTCGTTAGTGATCATAATCACACAATGTAATATGGCCAAGAATGAGAAAGTTTTTATGTCCAAAATGTACCGAAAGACGTAGCAGGAATGGAATATGATGCTACAGGACCCAAGTCTTAGACATTTTGATAACAAATTTTCGAATGAGTTGAAGAAACGATTAACCGACGTTGATCGTACTTGGCTACATGTGCCCTCGGGGACTCCTGGTCCACCAGTAGTGACACTCACCAATTTGTAGAAATGTTCGTCTTCAAATTCAATAGCATCATTTAAATACAGATAAATTTGCAGTGTGGACCAGACATGCACGTTTCGGGTACATGATCTGAGTTTATTAATAAAAACATTTCTGGATCTATATGCAAAACACCAAATCTTAGTCTATCTTTGCGCTGTATGGTCTTCCTTTACTCTCTAATGGTACCACATTTTGCATTTAGAGCATACTCCATCCAGTGGCATCCTAGACGAACAGACAATTTTTAAGTATGCTGAAAATCGGCATTCTTAAACGAAAATTTCAAACCGTAAACTGTCTTAGTATTATAATAAAACGCAGTGTGGTTCAGTTGACAATGGGTATGAATGACACCCATTTTTCTTTTGTTTTTATGCGTGTCAATTCATTGCCGATGTATTGAATGAAAAATGACCCATTGTTTGAGTTCACACACATTGGTATACAAATTTAACAAACTCTTTTGACGCACTAATTTCAGTTTGTATATAAATATAATTCTTTTTCAAACGCGGATTTTTCCTAGGCAGCCCTACCATCCGCTTTACCAATCTGTGTCCGTCTGCTCGCCAATCTTGACTTTTGGATCCTTCACCTTGATATACCCATGTTTCCCCGCCTTTCGGTCTAAATCGAATCGAAGTAACTTGATGTTCGGTATGCAGTAAATTATTCTCTTGTTGCTGAGACTAAGAGCAATAACCCGTGATGTCATAGAACATTTTCCGTGACAACTCTGTCACTGCCGTCAAGGGATTTAGTATAACTATCACCGGGAATATGACAAATATTTATATATAGGCTACTGAAACCATGTCTACACATATGGTAGCTTTAAAGGGCCTAAGTCTGCACTTCTGCACAATTGAGCAACATAACGTATTTAAAATTGTCCTGCTTCACATGGACATAATAATTTTTACACTTTTTGGTCATATTACATTGTTTAGATTGAGGATCACTGACGAGGGTTTAGTATCCGAAACGTGCATGTCTGTTCCATACTGCAAATTTATCTGTTCTTAAATGATGCTAATAAATTTGAAGACGTTTAACATTTGTACTACTTGGTGAGTGTCACTGCTGGTGGACCAGCGTCCCCGAGGGCACATTTTGCCAAATTCGATAAACTTCGGTGAATTATCTGTCTTTTCAACGCATTTGAAAACTTCTGTTACAAAATTCCTCGAAATTTCTTAAACGTGGGTCATGTAGCGTCATATCCCATCCATCCTGCTACGTCTTTCGGTGCATTTTCGAACATAATTATTTTGACACTTTTTGGTCATATTACATTGTTTAGATTGAGGATCACTGACGAGGGTTAAGTATCCGAAACGTGCATGTCTGGTCCATTGCTGCAAATTTATCTGTTCTTAATTGATACTATTGAATTTGAAGACGTTTAACATCTAAAACAATGCATTGATTTTCTGAGGTAGTTTTCCGTTAACATGTTTAAATTTCAGGAAACCACAAAATATTGATTCAAGGGACATAACACCTCACAAAATTGAGCAGCATCTTAATTTTAGAAATCAATGTATTATTCCCTGTGAGGGTTTTTCCTTTAGATGTATTGAAATCACAAAATACTGATTTTTCTCGAAGCTTCAAGGGTCAAACCTCTGCACATTATTGAGCGACATGACCCATATTAGAGCTTGACCTGTATTTCCTGGTGTAAATTTAGTTACACCCAACAAATTCATTGATTCCCTGTGATAGTTTTCCTTTAATTGTCTAGAAACCTCGGAATATTCAATTGTTTCAAGGGACAAACAAATGTAATTCTGCACGTAATTGAGCGATATGACCCATAATTAAAGTAGATCTATATTTCTTAATGTGAAATGTATATCCAAGAAATGAATTGATTATCTGTAATGGTTTTCCTGCGAATGTCGAAAAACCACAAAATTTTGAGTGTTACTTAATGTCAACGGGCATAACACAGCACAAAATTGAGCGACTTGATCCATATTCGAACTTGACCTGTATTTCTTGGTGTAAAATGTGCAAGAAATGAATTGATTAACTGTAAGAGTTTTCCTTTAAATGTTCGGAAACAACAGATGGGACGGACGGACATGTACATCACTTTACAGCACCATTTTATGGCGGGAGTATAAAAGTATAGGACCTAAATGTGGGCTTTGAGGGACGCCAGCCTTAGCTTCTTTCCATTTTGACCATTAATAACTAAGCGTTGTTTCCTTTTATCGAGACAATTTACAAACCAATGTAGAATTTTGTAATTTTGATTGCAACTCCTTGTTTACTTTGAATGTAGAATCTTTATACAAAGTTAATTTTCTTGTTGAACTATGACAGCTAATTGAGGATCACCAACGAGGGGTGAATACCCGAAACGTGCATGTCTGGTCCATGCTGCAAATTTTTCTGACATAATTTTAACATTTACTCAGAGGGTATGTAAACAGAAATTATTTAACGTCTTCCCCCCCCCCCTCCTTCCATATACATTTCAATCTTTCGAAAAATCAGACAGTTTCTCCTTTGTTATTTACATCTAAAGATAAATTATGTCAGCAAAAATTACAATGTTCTCACATTTCATTCTCGCAGAGCACTTTAACACGTGGAAATTTTGCGCATGACTACTCAGGTTGTTTACTTCCGTCAAAGTTTGAAATCAAGGCGGGAGACGAGTTGTTTACCTTCGTGAAAGGTAATAGGGCATATAGAGTAAAACGCCGGGGACCATCCCGGGATACATTATTAATTGACAGAGATTATCTGAACAAACTTAATTTGAATTAAATAAACCACGTCCACGAGCACCATTGAGAAAGGAGTCTTTCTTGAACACCTAAAATCGCACCATATTTCAATAAAGGAGATGATAGGGATCCAGGCAATTATTGACCTGTTTCGATACTTCCGACCTTGTTACACGGCAAATAAGTGGATACCTAAACATTCAAATGATACCCAAAACAGTATTACCTTCTAAATAAAACACAGACCGGGAATTTCACTCATCCCATGATCAATAAATTGGTGAAATTACCAAAGTAATTGTAACAGGAGTAACTTTTCTTGATTCGACATCGTCGATCATAAAATATTTCTTTAAAAAAATAACATGTTACATATTTGATTCAAATCCATCTCTCTTGGATAACTTCTTATTTAAACAATGGTCTACTCTGACGATGCTAAAGTAATATCCGGTGTGCCACAAGGCTCTATTCTTGGACCGGTTTTATTTTAAATGTGTACGAATGATTTAACAATTCATGTCAAAAATTCCATTAAAATTATTTGCTGATGAGGCCACCTTAAACGATTCCACCAAAGAACATTTCAGAAACATGCAAAGTGAAGCTTTAGTGCGAGAAGAAAGCAATATGAAAATTGTTGAAGTTGAAAACGAAGCGCATGATGATTGGAACAAGAGAAAAATTAGCTAAGCCAATAATTTGCTGATAACAATAAATCCCCGTAAAATTGAAAGTGTGAGTCTGAAAAAAAAGTTACTAGGGGTACACCTTGGCAATAATTTAGAGTACAATGTGAATGTTGATGCAATATGCAAATCAATATGAACTAAATTGTCGCTCTTAAACCATATGGAGTCTTATTTCAAGTTAGATTATCGGAAATTATTCTCCAACTCATATGCCTTACATGATGTAATAAATTTAAGAAATACAAATGTTATAGCATAAAGGGAAGTAGGATTACTTGTTCCTTTTACTTTTCCCTCAGTTGATTTGCTAAGCTAGTGACTGAAAATATGGAAGTTTCCTTCGTGAAATTGACGAAGAGTCGCACTCTTTTCCGCTGAAAGTGCTCGAAGCTCCGAGCATCCTCAAAGGTCATGTAAGAGTGAATATCTAGCACTGGAAGACGAACCCAGAGTGTACGGTGGTCATGTGCATCTCACAGTGGACGTGCTTGGTGAATTCCCTGTGTATATCACACAGACCGAACTTTAAACAAAGTGGAGCCGCGCACTTAAAAAAAATTAAATGCACAAATTAAAATTTAAAAAAATAAAACCAGAGGGCGCTACAGAAATACATTTGGCTGTGTTAGAAAATCACTTCGTCATCTAATAAGTACCACTGATGTGGACTTATTAACCGAAACACGCGTCTGATGCATTGAAATTGGTTTGAAATTTTCTTCAAGAAGGTAAAAAATTGGAAAACTTCCATATCATTGAACTTCTAGACCTGCAAATAAAGATATATGTAGGATACGCAGTCCCTTTCCCATATGCTAATAAATAATTTTTATGTATTTAGCTCTGAATCTCATCAGGTATTTCTTCTTCACAATGATCTATGCGCATGAAAACTTTATCATTACTAAAATGTAATGTATTTGGTGATTCCTCATTTAACTTTTCTTTTGGTAAGCTTATTTCTAGATACTTAAAATACAGTACAAAGAGTAGTGGGTAGCTTTGTTGAAAAGAAGCTAATATCAGTCAAAAAACGCTGAAAATTAAGAACTATCTGGCTAATATGGATATTATCTATAAACTTTAAAATATAATTATAGTCAAAACAATATACTAGAAATCAAATTTAAAAGACTGGTCTGAATTTTATCCATAAATTTAAAAATGTTGAATCTGAAATACGGTTGTATTTTGTATTCATTGGCTACAAAGTAGGCATTTACCGCGAAATACACACTTTGTAGAAATAAACAGCACCCTCGTGTTTATTTCATTCCATTTATGTTTAGAATAAAAAATGATCTATATATATTGCAGATGTTATGTATCTGTGGGAGGTTCATGTACAGGTTGCTGTTCTGCAGGTTGCTGTTCTACATCTTTGTTCTGTTGCTGTGCTGGATCATCCTGCTGTTGCTGCCCTGAATTGTTCTGCTGTTATCGGTAACTATGCTTCTGCATCGCATTCAGTGGTTGTTGCTTCAGAGGGAAGGATTGCTCCTCTGAGAGTTCGAATGATTCATCCTGATAGTCAGACAGTTGACTTTGTAGTTTGAATTATTTTTTGTTGAGTTCCGTTTTTCTTTAGCTAGTTTTCTTTTATTCGATTAGTCATCTCTTCAGTTATGCATAGCTCATGGCTTTACATTTGCCATCAAGTGCTTTCAATTTTCTTCTTACCCTTTCGACGAGTCCAGCTAGCGCACCTTGAGGCGATTTACTCGTAACATGAGACCTTAATTTCTGTATCTTTGTCCTTTAAGATGCCACTTATCACATCAGTAATTGGTGACGTTTTTTTTTTTAGGAAGTTGCCATATTTATCTTATTTTTATTATATAATAACAAAGAAAAGTTAAATAAAAATCAAATGAGTGCTTTTCAACGCTTTTGTATTTTCTTTACAAGTGTGCTATTTTTTGCATCAAATTTCCGTCATTTTTACAGTTTTCAAATAAGCATAAATCTTGATTTTCATCACGTATCTATTAATTTTCCTTCATAAAATGATTAAGTGACTATAAGTACTATATTTTCATATGGTTATCATAAAATCGTTGAAATTCCTTCGTTCAGAAATGACATGCCTTGAATCAACTTTGGTTTCAATTTGTGATGAGTTCAATCATTCTTAACTTTCAATGGCTGGGACGATACTCCGATTCACTGGGGGGGGGGGGGGGGGGGGGGGGGGGGGGGGGGGGGGGGGGGGTTCGCGGTCTAGGTATCGACTCAACCCGACGATACATAAGTTAAAATTTACAAAAAGATTATGTTTGAATTTTCCGTATTTTCAAGTAATCAAGTTTAAATTCAACTCTCTTTACTTTACATATAGATATTAACAAGCAAAATGATAAAAAAACCATTGATTTTTAATTGGAATTTTCCATGACTACCTATTGTTATTTTAAATTATTTGGTTTTTCATTTCTTATAGTCAAATAGCAAACCATCTATTTATTTTGTTCATCTTTATTCTAGACAGAAATCTTGTGTTGCATAAATATAACATGTTGAATAAAAAAAGCTACTTATATACATAGCACTTTCTACGTAGACATAACCTCGGACAGTGCATGTATTTCACATATTGTGATCATTTTCGTGCATGAACATCGACGGCGGGTGCGGCTTGCCAACAGGGGATGCTTACTCCTCCCGGGCATCTGGTCCCACCTCTAGCTTGCCAGGGGTCCGTCGATGCTCAATTTGGTGCTCTATTGTGAGTGCTGTTGAGGATCTTGAATACTATAAAATAGCTTTTTGAGAAATTTTTCTTAATTAACTTAGTATCGCGAGACGTACCTTATCGGATATCAGGTATTGGCATATTACTTAAACACGGAACGGAAAACGGAACGTTCCGTATTCCGTAAACATTGAATGTTCCGTATTCCACAAACATGGAGTGTTCCGTATTCTGTAAACATGGAATGTTCCGTATTCAACAAACATGGAATGTTCCGTATTCTGTAAACATGGAATGTTCCGTATTCCGTTAACATTGAATGTTCCGTATTCCACAAGCATGGAATGTTCCATATTCTGTAAACAGTGAATGTTCCGTATTCTGTAAACATTGAATGTTCCGTATTCCACAAACATGGAATGTTCCATATTCTGTAAACATGGAATGTTCCGTATTCCGTAAACATTGAATGTTCCGTATTCCACAAAC
Source organism: Pinctada imbricata (assembly GCA_033119305.1). Lineage (NCBI taxonomy): Eukaryota > Metazoa > Mollusca > Bivalvia > Pterioida > Pteriidae > Pinctada > Pinctada imbricata. The sequence continues at coordinate 63,713,929 of VSWD01000005.1, read as the reverse complement.
ATGGAATGTTCCGTATTCTGTAAACATGGAATGTTCCGTATTCTTTAAACATGGAATGTTCCATATTCCGTAAACATGGAATGTTCGTCTTCCGTAAACATGGAATGCTCCGTATATCTGGTAAAACGGAACGGAGTGTACGGAATGAAATATTCCAATTTATTTGGAAAAATGAAAGTGAAAATTTTAAGATTAACAACAACTTATTTACGACTTTTACATATACCATAGTGTCGGTGATTTCTCGCTCTATTTGGACGCATGCTGGATGGTATTCCTTCCCGCTCTCATCACAAAATATGTACAAAGTACGTGTATCTGGCATTCTGCATACACAGAATATTTATATATCAACTGTTCTCTTGATGGGACTTCGCTTCCCACTCAACTTTGTCGTTGGAAATGGTGTGATTTCCTCGTTTTCTAAGCATTTTATCAAATGTGGCCTCATTTTTATGGAGTCGTACGTCTGGTTAACTGGGTTTTTTTTTCTAAATGCTAATGCCGTTGCATTGGCTATAGCAAATAGGCCACAGTCGTATGTATTTCTTTGCATTTGGACATTTGCAAGTTGGACATGAAGGATTTTTCCTTCTATATCCACAAGACTGGCAATAAACATTCCTTCGTCTCCTGGTACGTCTTGAAATGCAGAATCGTAGACTGTGACCTGATTTGTTATCTCCAGTGCCTTGACATTGCTGACAGTTATCCAATGGGATCCACTTCCATGAGGGGTTTTGTTTATGATTTAAATGAAAAGGCCCGAGTGCCTATCAAATGACAGATCACAGCACAAGAACACATTGCAGTGGGGAATAACTTAACAGTGTGATAGTAATTGTTATCCATAACAGTAAAAATAAAAAAGTCTTGGTGTAAAAACAATCCGGTCACTCTGTAAAAGCTCCTGGGCCCTGATGATTCGTGAATTGGAAGAAAATTCACCTTGCAAATCGTTTAATACGCGACCATCCATTGACTTGTACTCCTGATCGAGCTTACTATATCTCTCGGGTGACAAACAAAGTAGTTTGGATTGAAATTCATCAATATTTGTCGCGAACTCTGCATATTTGGCTTTCATTGTATATCTGCCAAGTCCAGATTTCCCCTCCTTCTTTACTCAAAGTATTATGACAAATATGGATAACGACCATATCCCTGTATACAGCACAACATCGATAATTCAGAAAATCAGAAACCGAAGGCATACAAAATCAGGATAAAACAGGAACCAAAGCAAACAAACAAAAACAGTTTTCAAGATCTCTGGTTCAGCACCTATTTCCTTTGACAAGCGTTGATATCTATATGATGTTGGTTTTGTGGGGACCACTGGAATTTGCCAGAAAATTATTCTCTTGCGGTTTGATATATTTCAAAATCAGAGGCTGGAACTCCCCATCCCCTTTCCAGTATAAAATTCTACATCTGCCCATGCTGGTTGGATCAGATGATTGAAATTGCCAATAATCATGGCCTGTCATCTATTTATCAATCATAATAGCTAGAACTGCTCACCAAAAACCTGCAATGGAAACTGGTCTTTGTTGTTTTTTATATGTTTATGTAAGTAAATATAATTGGTTCCTAAGTTTCCATTTCAAACCTACGAGCGCATTTGGTTCCTAGGAAATTCCTGCCAATATCCATCCCTGCAATATCTAGATTCTGGGCATGCAAAGTAAATTCTGAAAAAAATCTAGAGCTATCTCCCTTCGAACAAACTGAAATTGGTTTTGCCAAAACAATCTTTATGTTAACGCGAATATGCTGCAAATTTTATCGTTCTTTTGATCAGATAAGTTTTCAATATGAATTAAGATGCAGAAATGGCTCGCGTATTCGATGGATGACTATTTTAGAATTAGTCCTTTAGAGCGGCAAAGTAGATCAAAAGTGCAAATTGTTTCTTCGAATAGCATGACATAATCTATTCAGAGTGTATTCCGATCAAATATTTAACCGTTAGGAATGAAATATACAATAAACTGTATATTTCTTCTCTGTATATTTCGCGCCTGAAAGCTACATAAGTGGCTAAAGAGAACGAAATAAAAGCGTTTGCGAATTTGCCGATTATATTGATACGATGTACTGTCTTCAAAATTAAATTCTTTTATGCAATTTTGACAATGTAGAGGTTCAGAACCATAATAAATATTAAAAAAAAAATAGTTGCCAGAGTCACCTAATGCTCGACTGCATAGCATAATGTCTTAAATGTCAGTCAATTTCTTAAGCTGACTTTTTTCCCAATGTGTTTAATTATACACAATTGTTTACTAATGTAGCACTCATTCTGCTACGTCTTTTGGTACATTTTTGGACAATGTCATAATGATTTTCATACTTTTTGGCCATATTACATTGTTTAGACTAAGGATCACTGACGAGGGTTTAGTACCCGAAACGTGCATGTCTGGTCCATGCTGTAAAATTATCAGGTTTTAAATGATGCTATTGAATTTAAAGACGTTTAACACTCATACTTTGCTCAATATTGGCTTCTAAAGGCAAAATCACTCAAGCGGAAAAAAGTAGGTTAAGGTAACTTTATGAAAGTTTAATCAGAGATACATCCACCATGTAAGTTTGGAATATGTAGCACTTATAATTTGCTCAATATTGGCTTCTAACGGCAAAGTCACTAGAGCGGAAAAAGTAGGTCGAGGTCATTTTATTGAAGTTTGATTAAAGACACATCCACCATGTAAGTTCATTTTATTGAAGTTTGATTAAAGACACATCCACCATGTAAGTTTGGAATATGCAGCACTTATACTTTGCTTAAGGAGGGTTTGAAAGCCAAGATGGCAGCGACATTATTTGTTTTCTCTCTTCCTAGGAAAAGTACAATCTTAACTCCCTTAAAGCATTTGATACTCTGGTTGATATACGCATTTGAATATCCTGATGAAGTTTGAATAATTTCTAGCGTCATTTGAAAAAAAAAACAATTTGGCGATTTTCGAAATTTCGGACTTTGGGAGCAAACCACGACGTTATGTCGACGTTATCGTTAAAGATGGCGTCAAAAACCTTCGCATTCAAAATGCAATAAAAACATTATTACTAAGCGTATTGCATTGAAATTTAGAATGCATAGAGTGGACAATTAAATCTTCATCACTGAGTATTCGTTGACAAATTTACGTTACAGGAAAACGGATGTCACTTCATTGAAAATGGACGATTTTGGAAGATAAAATTGGAAAATATAAAACCTTGTAATATTTAATCCTAAATTCAATTTTTCCAATTGTATAAATCATCTCTGACCGTTCTGGAAAATTTTAATAATTTCTGACAAAGATTCATCCACGGGAGATTCAATACGGCGTTTAGTTGGTCAACACGCTATTTTTTTGTAAGAGAGTTTTTGGAGAAATAAGGCAGAACGATTGAATTATGTGGTCGGATTTTTCTATGGCTACTTAATGATATAATCAAGAATCTATTGGAGCATTTATATTTCCTGAGTTTTATGCCATTTTCGAGATATTTAGACCAAAAGATTGTTTGCTTATTTGTATATCGATTGAGTGATTTGATTTCACGAGAACAAAGCAGAACAATGGCCAGCGGAGCGAGGGACGGTACGAAGTCTAAGTACTTTAAAAAGTATAGCGGATCCAATATATCCAGTGCGTCCGGCAGACCGATAACTAGATCCTCCACTGACGCTGACGCTTCGAACACTAGTATAGACGCAGAAAATAGTGATATTTTGAGCGAATTGAAACAATCGTTAAAGGAAATAAAAACGAAATTAAATGAATTGGAGGAGATTAAAACCGACGTAAAAAATACTGTAAAAACCGAAGATTTGAAAGGAATTGTCACATCCATGGTGAAAGATATAATGAAACAACAGAAAGATCATTTTGATGAACGTCTGAAAGAAGTAGAAGACAGAAATCGGACAGAGAGGAGTAAACTGAAGGAAAAAATTGATCAGTTAAATGTAGAAAACGAGAGATAAAAGGAGATGATAGTAAAAAAGGGAAAAAAAGTTGACGAAGCAGTTGATGTTGCGAGTTTGGCTTTGTTCAAGGCGGATGAGGCACGCGCAATGGCGAAATACAATGAACAATACTCGAGAAAGAACAACGTTAAACTGTACGGGATAGACGAAAAGGAAAACGAAAACACGGTAGCTGAAGTTATTGACATGCTTAAAACGGACAAACACGGTGCTTAAACACGATGATATTGTGGCCGTACACAGAATTCCAGGCAAAAAACGGGACAACAGCGTCCGATCTTGTTAAAACTGAAAAACAGTGACGTAAAAGGGCGTGTGATTAGTCAGAGGCGTGTACTCAAAGATGCAAAGTCGAGGGTCCGATTGGCAGATGATGTGACTCATGAGAATACGAGACTATTGAGTCGGTTAAATGAACACGAAATGATTGAGAGTGCATGGTACTTTAACGGAAGTATATTTGGTAGAGTGAATGGCAGTGGTAGAAAATTGAAGTTTAGAATCGGAGATGACATCGAAGATAGAATTAAGAATTCAAAGGAAAGAAAGTAAGCCCTTTAATGACTAAGTAAGTTTACTTTACTTGTGTATATATATATATATATATTAAAAAACAGTGCAGTGACACATATAAATATGATAAGTTATTCAATTTCACATGTTGTCTTTGAAGCTGAATATAGAATATTTTATTAGAATCGTTTGATCTCTAGCCCTTTATAGCCATCACATCAAATTTCCTGCACTCTTGACTCATTGATTTTAAGTGATTTATGTACTCGGTATAGTTTCCTGAATAACATTGACAGTGTGCACTCCTTTCTTATTGAAAAATTCAATGATTATTTGAATATCCGGTCGAGTAGACATCATTTGCGGTAATCATGAAAATATGCCTAGAGTCCAACAAGTTTCTCAAGAGTGTACGAGAACGTTTGTTGCATTCATAGAATCTCGGTATATTTTTTTACATGTTTTTCTTTTTGTGTTTGTGTCTTTCTATGTATGTGTGTGTGAATCTGTTTATGTTTTTGTGTCCTTCCATGTCTGCATTTGTACTGCATATGTTATGTGAATGTGAGTTGAAAGATTTATACATGTATTATCTGAAGCATCGTGAATTAGCTATCCCATATTACAAACATACATTAATTTTTCCTTCATGAGCAGTTTCAAAATCTTAAGTGCCAATTGCAGAGGTTTACAAGATTATAAAAAGAGAAAAGATGTTTTTGGGTTTCTACGTGACAAAAAAGGGTCAATTGTTTGTATTCAAGATACACATTTTACAGAAAAAGATGAAAATTTTGTTAGAGCACAATGGGGTTTAGATCATGTTAGCAGTTATTACAGAAGTGATTCTAGGGGTGTGTCAACATTATTTAGTAATACTTGTGAATTTAAACTAAAAAAAGTAAAACTGATTCCGGAGGTAATTATGTAGCCGGAAGCTTTCTCATTGATAACAAGTACTCATTAACGATAGTTAACCTTTATGGTCCCAATAGAGAAAATGTGAATTTTTATGAAAATCTGAAAAACATAATAAATGAATTCTCTGATGATTTTGTAGTTATGTGCGGAGATTGGAATCTGGTACAAAATTTTGAGAAAGATTGTTTTAATTATACACAAGTAAATAATCAACGGAATCAAGAAGAGGTTGAGAACATTAAAGCTGAATTTAATTTAGTTGATCCGTGGCGAACACAATATCCTAATAAAACAAAATACACATGGCAAAGAACAAATCCAACAAAAATGGCCAGACTAGATTTTTTCTTATATCTGAAGAACTTTTATCATTATTGGAAAATGTCATCATAACCCCAGGCTGTAGGTCTGACCACTCAATTATAGAGATAGAATTTAAATTCAATAATTGGTCCAAGGGAAGAGGTTTTGGAAATTTAACCATTTGCTGTTATCAGACATTGATTATGTATCTAAAGTCAAAGAGGTCATACTGAATACAAAAAAAATAATATTCTCCTCTAGTAGTAAACCAAGACAGAATTTCAGAAATAGATGATGAATGACTTCAATTAACTATTAATGATGATATGTTTCTTGAAATGCTACTAATGAACATAACAAAAATGACTATTCCATACTGTCCTAATAAAAAAGGCAAAGAAAAGAAGAATTAGAAAAAGAAATTGAAATAAATACTGCCCTATTTGAGACAAACCCTAGTCAAAATACAGAAGAATTGCTGCAAAGATTGCGTAATGAACATGAAGAATTTCGCAAAACTGAACTTGAAGGTTTTTTTTAGTAAGAACCAGATCAAATTGGATCGAAAATGGAGAAAACCCAGTAAATACTTTTGTGCGCTAGAAAAGAGAAATTTTATAAACAAGACAGTAAATAAGCTTATTACAGATTCTGGTCAAGTCATAGATACACAAAAAGAAATACTTCATGAAATAAAAAACTATTACACAAAGCTATATTCAAGTAGGGATGAAGAATTAGAGGATATTAATTTGAATGAACTTTTAGATGATATTGAATGTTATAAATTGAATGATGTAGAGAAACAAAAACTTGAATCGCCAATAACTAAAAGTGAAATTCTTGCAGTTTTGGAAGGTACTAAATCTAATAAAAGTCCGGGTACCAGTGGTTTTACCTTCGAATTTTTAAAGTTTTTTTGGAAGGACCTAGGTACATTTATATTTAGATCTTTTTCCCATAGCTATAAAGAAGGTGAACTTTCAAATTCTCAAAAACTCGGAATAATCTCAATTTTACCCAAGGGCAATAAATCTCGTGAATATATAAAGAACTGGAGACCTATATCCTTATTAAATTCAACATATAGATTATTTTCTGGAATTATTGCGCATCGCTTAAAATCAGTACTGGTTAATTTTATACATGAAAATCAAAAAGGCTTTCTCCCTGGTAGGTTCATAGGAGAGAACTCTCGATTACTCTATGATATAATGCATGTTACAGAAGAAGAAAATATTCCTGGACTTTTGTTACTACTAGACTTTGAAAAAGCATTTGATTCAATTTCTTGGAAATTCATCTATAAAGTTCTAAATTTCTTCAACTTTGGGCAAAATTTCATTAAACTAGTACGAACCATACTCAACGATCCAAAACTCTGCGTAATACAAAATGGCATCTTTTCTGATTTCTTTAATATTGGTAGTGGATGTAGGCAGGGGGACCCAGCCTCATCTTATATCTTTCTTCTCTGCGTAGAAATATTAGGAATTATGATTCGCAAAAATAAAGATATCAAGGGTATAGTTTTCAAAAACAATGAATATAAATTACTGCAATATGCTGATGATACCACTCTAAATTCTGCACTCTCCTTAATAAATCAATACTCAAAATTTTCAGGGCTAAAACCCAACTTTGAAAAAACTGTATGCATTAAAATTGGCTCACTTAAAAACTCACAATTAGGCTTTGAAAATAAATTTGAAATAAGCTGGAATCAAGAACCATTCACTTTTCTTGGCATTATTTTTAGCATAAATATGAATGACATGGTAAAAATTAATTATGATAAAAAATGATTGAAGTTAAGAATTTAATTTCAACTTGGTCAAAAAGATACCTAACACCTATAGGAAAACTTACAGTAGTTAAGAGTCTCATAATTGTCAAAACTTACGCATCTCTTATTTGTTTACCTAACCCTAGCGAAGTTTATATTAAAAAGTTAGAAACAATTCTCTATGAATATATCTGGAATGGTAAAAGAGATAAAATAGCTAGAAATACTTTGATTCAAAACTATGAAAATGGGGGTTTAAAAATGATTCATATAAGTCATTTATACAGAGTCTTAAACTTACATGGATGAGACCATTACTATCAGATAGATTATCCAGCTGGATTACTTTGTTATTTAGTTACCTTCATTTCAATATAGAAAATATTCCTAAAGTTGGTAATATGTACATTAAGAAAAATATACCAGATGTTAAGAACTCATTCTGGAAAGATTTCTTAGAAGCTTTAATAGAATTTAGGAATTATACAGATACAGATAATTTCTTACTCCAACCAATATGGTATAATAATAAATTCACTATTGACAACAGCTATGTTTTCTATAAAAGATTTTTTGACAAAAATATTACTGAGGTAAATGATCTTATAAATGAAAATTGTCAACTCATGAACTATGAGGAATTCAACAAAACATATTCATTAAATATAACATTTACAATTTATATAGGATTGAGAAATAGTATACAAAAATATATAACTTTACATAACATTAACATTGATGTCCATATGATATGTAAGCCATTTATTCCTCAATTTTTAAATAATATAAAAAGTAACCAAAAAGGAACTAAAAAAAATATATGAAAATTTTGTACAAATGACAAATATGGATAATGACCATATCCCTGTCTACAGTACAAAATCGATAATTCAGAAAATCAGAAACCGAAGGCATACAAAATCAGGATAAAACAGGAACCAAAGCAAACAAAAACAAAAACTTATATTGTAAACCTAAAAATGAAATAAAATGGGATAATACATTTAACATGATTTCATGTGATATGTGGAAAATAAAAAATAGGAAAATATTTAAAGATAATAAAGATGTTAAACTACAATGGTTACAATACAGAATTGTTCACAGAATTCTTGGGACAAATGTTTTACTATTTAAAGTTAAAATTCAAGATAACGATACGTGTACATTTTGTAAAACTGAAAGTGAAACAATTGATCATCTTTTTTATGACTGTAAATTTGTAACACCAATTTGGGACGATATTGTTATTTGGTTAAACGAAAGATTAGACATAAACCTACACGTTAAAAAGTATGAATTTATCTTTGGAGAATTATATCCTGATAAAGTAATTAATTTGATCTTTCTAATAGTTAAGTCGTATATCTATAAACAAAAATGTAGAATGTCTTTACCCTACATAGAGGGTGCTATACAAGAGATCCTTTACTATAAAAGATTAGAAAAAATAAACTATTTTTACCAGAAATAAAAAACTATCTATTTTTTATAACAAATGTAGAGCTTTACATTAAAAACTATGGAAAAACTCATTTCTATTTAATTCTAACACCTTTCCCTAAAGGAAATTTACATTTAGTTTTTCATTAAATCAACCTGAAATTGATTATGTGATTTGAATTTATTTTTTGTGTGTGTAATGTATGAATGTTTTACGGTAATGTCAGATATATGTATTGGTATACTGTCTATGCTTGACCTTTGTGTTGATGTGATATTACTTGTACTTGTATGTCTGTGTGTATGTATGTCTGTATTTAATAGCATATATATGAAAAAAAAAAAAGATTCATCCACAGGATTCGTAATAATCAACTAGCAACCATAGTAAATTGGCTCGAAATCGCAATGTTTTAGCGACAGTGTCATCTTTTATTCAAGTATCCTGCCTGTGTTTAAAACGCAATTCATTTCATCTTTTCAACATGTAAGTGCAATATATTAATGGATATTTTGGAAGTGAAATCAAAATTGATTTCCATTAGCTTAACGAGAACTGGAATGACACTTTCAATATTATGACGTCATCAAGAAATTCCCGATAATGTCGATTAATGCATATTTCAAAGTCTCGTAGAAAATTTTCCTGTGGATAGAATCAAATGTAAGTTTGTATAGTCAAGGACAGACAAGAATTATATAATTTCAGAAATTTTTAGAAAAATTGAATTTGGCGTCCAAGTGTTCAATACCTCCTTAATATTGGCTTTTAAAGACAATATTGCTATCTTAACATCCCAGCCATTTTGCTTCGTCTTTCGGTATATTTACGACATAATTTTCACAGATTTTGGTAATATTACATTGTTTAGATTGAGAATCACTGACGAGGGTTTATTACCCGAAACGTGCATGCCTGCTATGCTGTAAATTTATCTGCTTTAAAATGATGCTAATGAATTTTAAGACGTTAAACATTAAAGACAATTTCAACATCTTAACGTAGCTCGCGGGGAAGCTTTCATCACAATCAAATGAGTACGCAGATTTCACCCTCGAATTTTTTTTATGTGCACATCTACGCTATGACGTCATAAACCTTACTTGATCGCAACGTCACGTTACGTTGCGCGACATATATCGTCAGGGCGCAAATAATGGCTTTTTTTTTAAATATTATATTTTCTAGTAAGCGTAGCGAGCCGAAATTTTTAAACATAAACTTTACATTGTGTCTAAATTCAGTCAATGTATTTAGACACGCTTGCACTGAGAACCGGAAACTTTGAGGGATGTTTGGTTATATTTTGACTTTTTCTAGGGAATGATATAATGTATGAATGCAATTTTTTCTTCAAATATTACGTTGGAAATCAATGTTCTTTCATCCATCCTCCTCCATCCTTATCTAATTTCTTTATTGTACCATATAGACGGACGGAGAAGGCTTTACTTTTTTATTGATTTTATTCACCACAACTTGTATGCTGACATAAAAATGCACATATCTTCTATAGATAATGATAACATAATATTGCATATACATGTAAGACATTGCATGAAATATACAAGGTTAAACGGTATTGTATATAATTTGGTTTCATCTCAGGATTATACAAGAGTATAATTATCCTTAATATTTCTACCGTGATGAAAAAAAGCTGTCGTGATAAGTTTTCAAAAATCAAATTTAAACTTTCCCCTCTGTTTTTAATTCGTTTACTCTTTTGTTCTGACATAAGGTACAATGAATATAATTCCAAATTTCTATAGGATCTGGTGAAGGCTTTACTTTTGATCAGTCTTTTCCTCGCTCTCCTTCTTGCTTGTTTCTCAGTGTGCACAATCGGGGAAAGCGGGGTAGGGGGGAGGGGGGGGGGGTTGTCCGACAGAAAAGGAGGAGGGGCTGCCTTATTTTTCTCGATACTTTTTAAATTTTATGCAAAGCGGTGATTTACTTTAAGAATTTAGGAATACATAGTGTCTGAAAGTTCGATTATGACGTAAGACAAAGATTTGTATATATATCAGAAAGCAGAGCGAACCGGAATTGTTTTGTAAGGGTACGACCAATTTGATCCTGGGGGGGAGGGGGGGGGGCTGGCAATTTTTTTCGGGTCAGATTATTTATTTTCAACGCAGGGCCGGCCGGAATATTTATTTTCCAGTAACTAAAGATCAGAATATTTATTTTTAACCTGTAACAATCATGACAAGCCAAAAAAAAAAAAAGGTCATACTTAGGAGTCAAGGTCAGTGTTAAAAAAATTTGCCAAAGAGACTACATATGTGCAAGTTGTTTGTTTGTTTGGATTTTCATTTTATTTATTTATTTATTTATTTATTTATTTATTTATTTATTTGTTTTCGGAAAAAAAGATACCGTACTGCCTTCTTGAGGAATTCCTGAACTCGGAGAAATGGAAATTTCATTTTTGTGTCGCCTGCGAAGCATAGCGACACTTAGGGATCACTTTGTCCGTTGTTCGTCTGTCAGTCCGTCCGTCCGTCCGTCCGTCCGTCCGTCTGTCTGTCTGTCTGTCACACTCTGGGTGTCACACCCCATAACTTTTCATTGGTAAGTGATAGGGCTTTGATATTTCACATTTGTATTCCTTGTGATGAGACCTTCTTACACATACCATAATTTTTGACCTAGTGACCTTGACCTAAATAGTTGACCTACTTTTCAGAAAAATTAAGATTGGTTATATCTTTTGATTGGTAAGTGGTAGGGCTTTGATATTTCATAGGTGTATTCCCTGTGATGAGAACTTCTTACACATGCCATGATTTTGACCTAGTGACCTTGACCTAGATATTTGACCTACTTTAAAAAAAAACCTAAGATTGGCTATATCTCTTGATTGGTAAGTGATAGGGCTTTGATATTTCAGAAATGCATTCCTTGTGATGAGACCTTCTCACACATGCCATATTTTTTGACTTAATGACCTTGACCTAGTGACCTTGACCTAGTGACCTTGACCTAGTGACCTTGACCTACTTTTCAAAAAAAAACTAAGATTCGCTATATCTTTTGATTGGTAAGCGATAGGGCTTTGATATTTCACGTGTGTTCCTGATGATAAAACCTTACTATACATGTCATAATTTTTGACCTAGTGACCTTGACCTAGATATTTGACCTACTTTAAAAAAAAACTACGATTGGCTATATCTTTTGATTGGTACGTGATAGGGCTTTTATATTTCACATGTGTATTCCTTGTCATTAGACCTTTCTACACATATCATATTATCTTTACCTAGTGACCTTGACCTACGTATTTACTATATCTTTTGATTGATAAGTGATATGGCTTTAATATTTAAAACATGTATTTCTTTTGATGAGTCCTTTCTTTTATTCCCAAAAATGTGTACCTAATGACCTTCACCTAGATGATTGATCTTTTCTAAAAGTAATAGATTGACCATACATGTATCTTTTAATTGGTAAGTAAGAGGCATGAGAGTTCATTTGACAAGACTTTCCCACTGATACATGTACAAATATTAAACGAAGTGACCATGACCTACATATTTGATTAACTTTTTAAAAATAGGCCGCTTCGCAGGCGACACAAGCATTCCTTGGATTGCTATTTTAATAATATATATAACGACAATCGAGGCGGCTGAACGTAATGATAGAAAACGAGCATGAAATGAAAATCACAATGTATATCTTATATGGACCGCCCCTCCCCAACCCTTTTCCGATATTATAAATTATATGTACATATAAACATGAGGGAATTTTTTGTATACCCCGCCAAAAGATATCGGATTAAATAATAATGAGCATGTCCGTCCGTTTGTTCCGTATGATGTTTTCAAATATTTGAAGAAAAAAAAATGTCATTGACGGAGAATTTTATTTTTACATTAAGATATAAGGTCTAGTTCGAATACAGCCCATGTAACTGTTGATTAATTATCTTTAAAAAAAGGGTTTCTGGATATTTTAAAGAAGACCGTTACAGAGAATCAAATATTCCGCATACTCCTTGACGTCATGTTGACATATGCGATCTGAACACGCTGTGACTTTGACGTTGCGAGTAAAATTGACGCCGAAGCCACGTAAAACAAATTTTCAATCTTAAATTGCAAAAAATCTGCCGAGAAGACCTATCCATGTTTTTATATATTCGAATTCAGCTCATTCTCTACTTTTATGTGTAAGAAGGGCTTTAAGGACCTCCACAACTTAATGAAGAAAATGATAATGAAGCAAGCCGTGTTTTGCCTTTTGAATGAGTGCGGATTTTTGAAAAATAAGTTGCAAAATGGCGATAAAAATGGCAAATTTCCCCTTAGAGACACAATAATCCGTAGAAATACAATACTCAACATGGCAACAATATTTTTGATCTCCCTTTTCACCCTCCTTGGTCAATTTTCTAGATTAAAATTATTTTAGTTCAGAAAATGCATATTTTCGAATTAGAACGTCAATGCCGTCTTTGAGGCTTAAAATCTCGAAAAACTTCGTGAAATAGTTACATGAAAATTATATCAAAGATTGATCAAATCTTAAATTTCATGTAGACAAATTTTCAGGCTATGTCTTCTCGCAAAAATTTCCGTGCCGTAACGCCGCGATGTACCTTAACTAGTCATAGTTCTTATTTGTATCATTGAATCAATTTTTTCGCGTTATTATAAATGATGTTAGAGCACAGTAAACGTTGTTTTCCACTCCTCACCTCATCATCCCCCCTTTTAACTTGTCCTGAACACAAATATCTGTTAATGAATTTGAAGACGTTAAACATTTACCTTATCATCTTAACATTTGCCTTATCATTTGAAATACTTTTAAAAATTCACTCTGTGGGATCATATATTTCGCATGTACTGACTTTATAAACCTGAAAATGACAAAGAAAAAACTTGGAACAGTTGAATGAATGATTTTGTATACGTTATCTGTTTTCGATCTTGATCCCTTGGGGTGAGTGCTCCTACAAAAGAGGGGTGCTTTCCGATTGAAATATGCTTAGGTCGAATTGACAAGATCTTGTACATCCGTAAAAATGGCAGACATGTATGTTTAGAACTGGGTCTAAATCAAATGCACATGGATTAACAAGTTTTAAGACATTAACAGGGTAAATTATCCATGCCAAGATTATGCTTAGAGCACAAGAGAGTCGTCTTGAAACAAATGAGATGTATAATATTTTTCTTATAGCAAATAATTTGCGCGCATACATGTCTGCGCTCACCTTCCCTTGAACATTACTGTTTGCACGAAAGTGATGATATTCAATACATCGCTTTTGCATCTAAAGCTACATTAATCCTACCACTTCAATCCGTTATTATGACATCTTTTGTGAAATCTATTGAAATTAAATATCTACTAGGAATCTTATAATACTTTAATTTTTTATCCTTTCCACCTTTTTTTTATGGAAGGACAGCGCAAGAGAAATAACCAATAGAATCAAGCCTTTATTTTACAGCTCCTTTGATTCCAAAATTAGTAATGAGCTTGAGCTGCGGAGATGACATGGAAATGAACAGAAAGTCAAGTGATACCGACAAATGCAATTGGTATGCACGTATGTTATTCCATAAACACAGGATACAAAGTTGGGGAAAACAATGAAAACTTGCGTTGCAAGTTGCTAAAGCATTATTATTTTTGGAGAAATGGTGAGTCTCCAATTTTTTTACAACGAAATTTTCCTTCAATCAACATGTATTATTCCGATATGACATGACACAAAGAGCTAAATATTTTTTTTACCTTAAAAAATGTCGAAAAAAGGCAAATGCCAAAGAAATTCGCCTGTTAATGCGAATTTTTCACATATTTTACTAATTATTTAGAACTATCTTATCGTCCCCTCCAAAAAAAAAAAAAGATTTCCATTGCAGAGTTGGACTTGCAAGGAAAACTTTTTCTCACTATGAAATAAGTTTTGACTATTGTTTTATTGGCAACAGAATGTCGGAAGATGTATTATTTCTAATACATGTATTGGAATGGTTGACAAAATGATTGATATCAATACCATGGTACATGTATCCATGGTTCGCTTTAAACAATAGTTTATTTTCATTGATTAAGCTCACATCGGCGATGCTCGAGTGAGCCATTGTCAAAGCGCACCGTCCGTCAACTATTGCACAGTATTTGATGAAACTTTACAGGAAGCAAGTACTCAAGGTCCTCTGCCAAGTCTTTGAGTTTTTTTAGCCCCATCGGTCAACAAATATAGTATGGGCTCTAATTGGCTGACGCATTTCGACTTTTCCTCCTCAATTGCTGTACATTATTTCACGAAACCGTACAGGAAGTAAGTACTCAAGGTCCTTTTCTTATTTTTCTCTAGCCGATCAGCCGACAAATGTCCACCAAGAGCTCTGACTGACTAACGGATTTTCGACATCTCCTCGGCAACCACTTTTTCACGAAAAGAAGAAAAATGCTCAAGGTCCTCTACCAAGTCTGTGCTTTTCGAACGGATCCCTCAACAAACATTGCCGAGCTCTGATTGGCTGAATTTTTGACAGATTTTGGCCATATTAAATTGTTTAGATTGAGGATCACTGACGAGGGTTGAGTAACCGAAACGTGCATGTTTGGTCCATGCTGTAAATTTATCTACTCTAAAATGATGCTAATGAATTTGAAGACGTTAAACATTTGGCATCTTCTCTGCAACCGTGCACAGAATTTAACGAAAACTTACAGAAAGAAAGTAAGGTCTCCCACCAAATTGGCTACTACCAGCTTTAATTTTCGTCCGCATTTTGGGTAAGCGATATTGCTCGCCTCAACCTCCTGTTACATTGATTTTATGATAATTACAAACAGCTTTATGAAAATACATGTATCCTCTTGTGTCACTCGTGTGGAGAGATCTGTCAATTCTTTCAAGTCTATTCTTAAGAATAAAAGAAAGGAAAAATCTATTATTTCTACCTTAGTGACCGCAAATCATATCTATTAATTTCAAAAGAACAGAAATACACACTTTAAATATATCATGGCAACGAAAGCAACATTTCGTTTCCTTCTTGAAGAATATACCAAACGCATTTTAATGCACTAGACACGTGTTTCGAACGTAAATACTCATAAGTTATATACTTCAAGCCAAAAAGCTTTTCAACCACAGCCTAATTTATTTAATCAGCGCTCTCTGGTTTGATTTTTTTATTTGCTTCTTCATAAGACATACGAAAGTGTATTTTTTCATTGTCGAGACAAGATTATTTAATTCGCCCCGAACCAGGGCAAAATATTTTTTTCGCCTCGGACATGAGCAAAAAAAAAAATTTTATTCTAAGAATTGATGTGCATTTTATATATGTCTGAATTAATGAACTAAATGTCTGTATTTTATAGAAGTGCTTTATTTGTGTTTAAAACTTATTTTTAAGCGAACATTTTATCACACAGTGATAAAAGTAAAGGTACATAAGAGAGGATCTGGAGGGCCTTCAAGACTTATTCTTTAATTTCGGGATTGTTAATTGCTGTAAAATGAGGGTTTGATTTATTTCTTCTTTCAATGCTTGTATACATGTACATATCAAATTAGACTCTATGGTGATAATAAACTGTAGTATATTATACTACTGAATTACAAAACGTTTTACACGAAATATATACATTTGTATTTCAGCCTTTGCGGAAGGCCTTTCGTATACATGTACAAAAATGTATATGCAAGACTATTGAAATTTCATATACGATCTCTTCATATTTGGATAGAAAATATGGTCGGCAAAGCGAGATAAAAATACAAAGACAGATTGAGAACTTCGTCCAGCGAAGCAAGCCGGAAATGTTTCAGGATTATAAAGCTGAATGTAGTAATAACTGTTCAAATTCAAATTACATAAATGGAATCACAAGAGCAAGATTATTTTTATTTGTCATACCATACGCAGATTTTTTTTATATCAATATTCAGAGCAAAATTAATTTTTGGGAAAAAAGCCAAGCCCTTCCCCCTCCACCAGAATGTCAAAGGGGCCTTGCCTATGCAGTGAGCCAAATTTCCTGAAGAGAACAAAAAAGGCATTGGAGGGAAGGTGCTAGTATCTGAACTTCCTTCATGATATTTTAGGATGAAATGAGAAGTTTCAAAAATTGTAAAGTATCATATAATATGATATCGAACAACATGGCCACTCTAAACAAAGGGAGAAGAAATGGCAGGACAATATATAATGTGTTCCATTAACATGAGAATTGGAAAAATTGCGGATTACGTAAGTAGTATAATATTTATTCTGTGCTTTTACATCATGTACATTAGCAAAGGAGAATTAAGACTCCCTTGAAACTTCCTTTAATGTTCAATAAAGATAAGCATTATCATTAAGCCGACATTTATGTAAAGATTCTTTCTCATGATACCTCACCTATGCTAAGAAAGACATTATTTAAAGACAACAAGAGTAGTTAACAAAAGGGATGTACTTAAACGCGATAATGGAATATTATCTAGTGCAGACTAGATCTAGGATGGACTATACTTAACATGAGACGTATCCAGGTGTACATTTGTTCGCAAAAACAAGAGAAAATCCCATCCTCGGCAGTGCATAAAGAAGGGGAGATTATGACATTAAAATAGCCCAAAGACACCCCAGCAAGTACCGATTTGAATACATTTGTCAAATTTCAAGTTTATACATTCTAAATTACACACAATGATTGCTAACAAAGATTGGGATGGATGAAGGGCTGTCATGTTTAATATCTGTATGAGGAAGTAAATGCTTCAGCATTTCATGTTTATCTCGAACGTTTTCTTCATTTTAGATACGGTCCATCGTTTGCTGACATGTCATCGAATCATTCACAGATTTATTTCTATACGCGAATGAAAAAGAATTTATCGAAAATGAAAAAAAGAAAAGAAAACATGATGACTTGAAATGTTTTCATTGGTACTTTTAGGTACCTGAATGATATTCTTACTATCGACAATCCTGTTTTTGAAAGGTGTTATTTATCCACATGAATTGACTCTAAACAAGGCAAATGTTACAAACACAGAAACACCATTTTTGGACCTGAATATCAAAATTGCTAATGGAGAGATTCAAGTGTGTATGACAAAAGAGATGATGTTGGATTCAGCAATGCAAATTTTCCCTGGCCTGACGTTGATGTTCCTAGACAACTGTCATACGGTATGCTAGAGCTTGTACTGATGTTTTGGATTTCATAGTAGAAATTTACAAATTATGAAGAAACTTTTAGGTCAAGGTTTTCGCTTTCACAAACTATTAAAGATTTTCTGGAAAGGAGTATATATGGTTTATATAGTAAAGTGACCCCCTAAAATCAACTTCTCAATTATCAAATTTTGTTGCAATTTTTAGAGAGTTAAATATCTATATTTTAAGAAATCTAGTCATTAACACTACCTCTCGCTTTCTAAGACATTGTAAATGTTGCCTAAATATCGTGAAAACCGGTGATTTTGTCTATTTTTACAAAAAAAAATAGCAAAATTCTTGATTATTTTCATTGAGATAACATAGAGCGGGATCTTGAACAACTTTTTCCTTTTATTTGCACTTAAAGACGTGCAAATGTAACAACATATCAAGATATAAAAGTTGTTCAGAAGCCCGCTCGATACTAGCTAACAGGAAGTTTGTCGAAAATAAGCCCCACAATGACGTTTTTCCAGAAATTTGGCGAAATATACCATTTTTGATGCTCTAATTTTAAGAAATTGAGAAAGGAAATTAAAGGATGTGTATCATTTCATAATTAGCCTACATTGTAGAATAAATATTGGCACAAATTCATTTCTTTATGTACATTTAAGATTTTGCCCAAAAAGGGGGCCACTTTTCTATGTAAACCATATATAGTCCTTTTACAAAAATTATTGTCAACTTCGTTTGAAATTCGGACCAATACAAACAGCACAATATATTACTTTGGGTATTTCACAAAGTGCATTTTATGGTGACATAATTACCAAACTATGAAGGATCAAAGGTAGACAGAATTACCATCAAAATTGTGTTAGAATTATCAAACGCTTTTTATACCGTGGATATGATCCTTCTGTCACCAGATGCACACTTGGCGTGGTACTGGACTAATCTACAGCAATCTTAAGAAGTGCACTCTGACTGACAGTGACGAAAGGACTCCATGACGGGCCCTGTCCAAATCTCTTTAGATAATTATACGGAAGTGTTCCAACTCTACCTTCATGAAGAAAATTCCAAACCAAGACAGGGCCCGACCACCCGCTTCTCTGAATCTCAGTCGGACTCCTCGGGTGATGACATGCATAAGCTCGCTACAGCCGGCAGAGCACAGACTGTATTTCGTATGCCTTCTGTTTTTATATCCATTTACAAATCTTTGGCCACTTTGTCATGCTGTCCGTTTGCGTGGTCATCTTACAGTGAGCAGGTTATTGTACATCACAATTGTACGTTCTTTGAGACCTCTGCGTAATCGAAAAGGTGGAAGGGCTGTGCGCACGTAATCTGGATAACCACATCGTCAGCTACTGACGTGGTAGATGGCCGTCCTTCGTCGACACCGATTGCCCATTCGTCTCGTTGGTTTATGTGTAGTCATTTGCGTTTGATGTTTCTATGTGATTTGGCGTTTCGTGTACTATTTGCGCCTCTTTCTGTGCGTGTTTGCTTTGTGTTTTTGCAGTGGGTGTTTTACTGT
This sequence comes from Pinctada imbricata, assembly GCA_033119305.1. Taxonomy (NCBI): domain Eukaryota; kingdom Metazoa; phylum Mollusca; class Bivalvia; order Pterioida; family Pteriidae; genus Pinctada; species Pinctada imbricata. Next base: position 63,694,279 of record VSWD01000005.1, on the reverse strand, counting down.
TGATGCTACAACCAAGTGTTGTTGGAGATCCCCTCTATTCTTTTTAAACTTGATCCCAAATACGCTTCAGAGATCACCAGTTTGCCTCATTTTTTCAAAAATATCCCGGGGAAGGCCCACCTACACTGAAGACCACCACGCCAATACTAAAATCATCGATCATATAAGAGTCTGTTTCCCCCGTCGGCAGTTGAGTTGAAAAGAGGGATTTCGCGAAAATTTCCACGTTGCATTCTTACAATGGGGAAGACATTTTTATTGCGAATATTTCCCCCACGCGAAACGTCTTGATGTTATAATCGCGAATCCCCCCCCCGCAAAAATAATCACGTTTACAGTATCTCTTAAACCGTCTTATGACCTAAAGGTCTCACATCACCTTGAACCAAGGTCGTGTGACCAAGGACAAGGTCATTTAATGCATTTTTAATGAAATTGTGCGTACTCTACTGTCCAGGCTACATCTCGAACCGTTTGCCCTATAAGTATGTTGTTGCTTGTTACCAAAAGGTTTCACATCACCTTGACCCAAGGTCATGTGACCAAGGTAAAGGTCACTTAATGTATTTTTAAGGAAATTGTGCATACTTTACAGTCCAAGCTATATCCCTTGAACCATTTGTCCGATCACTTTCATATTTTAGCATGTTGTTGCTTATGACCCCTAATAAGTATGTTGTTGCTTGTTACCAAAAGGTTTCACATCACCTTTACCTTAGGTCATTTGACCGAGGTGAAGGTCATGAAGTATATTTTCAATGAAATTGTACATGCTATCCTATCCGGGCTGTATATCTTTAATGGTTCACCGATCACTTTCATTATAAGTATGTTGCTGCTTATATCCTTAAAAGATTTTACATCACTTTACTCCAAAGGAAAGACAATGTGTCAAGGAGACTAAGTACATTTTTAATAAAATTGTTGATGCTGCTTGTATAATTTCCTGGCTTTCTCTCTTAAACCATTTACCGGATCACCATTAAATTTAAGTATGTTGATGCTGATGACCCAAATGTCTCCTACCACCTTTATCCAAGTTCATCTTACCAAGGTCAAGGTCACTTATTACATTTTCAGTGAAATTGTACATGATATCGTGTTCAACCTATATCTCATGAATCGTATACTGAATCACTTTCATATTTTAGTATAAATATGTTGATGCTGATGTCCCAAAGGTTTCACACCACCTTGATCCAAGGTCAAGGTCACTTAGCACATTTACTTTTTTTAAATTACATGCTATCGTGTCTGGGATCTATCTCTTGAATCGTATACTGAATCACTCTCATACTTAAGTATGCTGTTTGTTCATGATCGAAGGGTTTCTTAACACCTGACCGAAGGTCATGTGTCAAAGGTCGATGTTATTTAGTTAATTTTAAATGAAACTTTACACGATAATCCTGCCCAGGCTAAATCTCTAAAACCGTTTTTACAATTGTCTTCATATTTTTGAATATTATTTTTCAAAACTAAATGTTTCACATTACATTGTTCCAATGTCACTTCTTACTTCAGTATTGAAATTGTATGTGCTAATTATGCCCAGGCTATATCTTTTGAACCGTGTATCCAATCATTAATATTTTAGTTGTTCTCATGATCCATAGCTTTCAGATCACTTATATCCAAGGTTATGTGACAAAGGTCATGGTCATTCAATATGCTTATAATGAAATTGTATATGCTAATCATATGCTAATCATGTTCGGGCTATACCGCTTAACCAATATAATGAATCACTTTCATATTTTAGTATGATGTTGCTGAATTAAGCTTCTAGCTCCTGTAGCATAGCCGCAGGTTTAATATCCTTTTTGTTGTTTGACCACTTTCAGCAAATTGTCAGTAGAAATGTAGACGAATACTGGTTTCTCTATTCGAATCTAGTCAAAATATGCCAATAAATCTAAAAATTAATTGTCTTTGTGGAAATTTCCGTATATTGGGGTATGTTTTACAATAAAGGATATCATTATTTTGTATTCTGATCCCAAAGGAACACTAATTTTGTCTTCAGTCACTCTTTTTTCATCTGTTGAAGATTAATGTTCAACATCACATTGAAATAATCAAATGAAATACCTGAATATCTTAAAGCTTACGTCCAAAACCATTGAAAATGCCCGTACATGAAAAGATGATCTATCAAGATCGAGGTATTGCTTCTGAAACTGTGCTAGCGAAAAAAAGTTCAGATACTACCTGTAATAGGATACTTTTGTGCTGTGTGACACATTTAAAGGCGAGAAAGTATAAAACAACTGACTTAATTTTCAAAAGAATTGATGTTTTATCAAATTTAGATTTGTATTTGATGACGTCATTTGAAGCAATTAAATGAAATTGTGTATTCAGAAAAAAATGTTATTCATCATTGGTAAAACAAATCACAATGCCTGATATATCAATTTGGATAAGCGTAGCAGCTTTAGGTGAACGGAATTCTGTAGCATTCTGTAGTAGGGTCCTGTAGCATCATATCCCACCTATCCTGCTACATTTTTCGGTACATTTTAGACATAATAATTTTCACACTCTTTGGCCATATAACATTGTTTAGATTGAGGATCACTGACGAGGGTTAAGTATCCGAAACGTGCATGTCTGGTCCATCCTGCAAATTTATCAGTTCTTAAATGATGCTATTGAATTTGAAGACGTTTAACATTCTCAAAAGTGACATTGCGTTTTGAACGAAGTGTCTGTATGATGGCGCTGTGTCTGATCATGCAAGCAGGAGATGCTTACTCTTCCTTGGCACCTGGTCACTTTCCCATATCGGGAGTTCGCTTCTTTTCATATGGTGGATGTTTTGTTTGTTTGCTTTGGTTCCTGTTTTATCCTGATTTGTATGCCTTCGGTTTCTGATTTTCTAAATTATCGATTTTGTGCTGTATACTGGGATATGGTCATTATCCATATTTGTCATGAAGACGGATCTGTTTTGCGCTTGACTGAATAAGACACACATATACTAACGATTTATGATAGGAAGGAACAGAATACGTTTACATTACATAATGCATTTTATAAAATGAAGATTGAGTCGCGCGTTTCTTTTTTGTCGGGTATATATAATCCAGGTTCTAGGTTTAGATGTTTTGTAAATGAAATTCTTAGAATTTTATCAAATCGATTCCTTTCTTCCTGTCTCTGTGTGTAAAGTTTCGCTTCTTCGGAACTCATTTTCCCTGCATTCCTTAGATAATGAGCGACATTTCAAGAAAGTCCATCAATTATGAAAGAAGGGTTTGATTCTGTATTGGAAGTCAATGCAAAGTAATTAAAACCAGCATGACGTCTATTACAGTTTGTAATAATCAGAAAACGACGTTACTGCCTTTTTGCATTAAACGTGATACATCAATCTGCGGATGAATATCGCTCAATGTGATTGACTCTCTGTCTCTCAATAATCTATAATTGTTATATTTCATTTTGACCCAAGTACAGATGCCCTAATGGCATGTTACGCTCATTATCGGACACTACAAATGGGATTGCTTCGATCTCTCTGGGACATAAAGATCTATTGTACGTGGTCTGCAACAGCGTTAGCGCACAGTAGTAAAAACGACGCAAAACAATAAAGTCCGAGTGAATGTAAGGCATGTAGTAAGGTCGTTCCTAAGTACAAGGTCTGATTTGATTGTTTAAGCAAGAGAATAATTCTTATCATGGCTGAGAGCAGTTCTCAAGGAGGCGAGACGGGAAGGGTGATACTTGTAGCTTTTGACGGAAGTGACCATGCGAAGTATGCACTAAAATGTAAGTCGATATACTATTGTTATACTTTTTTCGTGCTTTGATCCTTTGAGATCCGTCAAATCTTTATAAATATACAGAATTATTCTCCTTTTTTACATTTAGTTATTTGCATTCAGTCTCCTCCTTCTAACTATCCTAGATTTGGGGAAAATTCAATGTTTTCCATTCAGATCAAATATTATGATCATATTAAAGCCGAATGTAAATAGATTAGAAACAATTCATGAACTCGACACGTCATGACTATTCGTCTCTACTGAAGATCCATCATGTCCTTATTTACGATTCAGAGGTTTACCGGTCATAAAGACATAATCGTAGGTGATTTACAGAAAGGAGTATCAAAACATTATAACTCACATGGGATGTAAACAATTATTACATCTGAGCGCTGTCTTATAATCATAATCGCTGATAATTGTTTGCACACGTGGTTTATTCATTTCTAACATTGATAGGTAACCCCTTCCCTCATGGAATAGTTAGAATACTTTGCTTTATGCATGCACGATTTCTTTTCAAAACCAATTATCTGTGGAGCCTGTGTACAAACACGTCGAAGTTAGATTTCAACACTTACTAGGGGGGAGTCATAATTGCATAATTAGTAGTAACTTACACCAGATGTTTCTTATTGCTTCATCCTCCAGGTATCTTGATAATGGCTCTCAATAGTATAGCGTGGCAACACAGGGTTACAAGTGGTAACAGTAGGTCTACAGTGTAACAATAAATCAATATATTCAATCATAGCAATATTTATCTTAAGTATTTGTTTGCAAGGAAAAATGTCGGTTTGTTACTGATTTTGCAAGCAAATGTTGAAATTCATGTTTTCTTGCCAATATTGACCCGGATGAATTGTACTTCATTACATTCTAAAATTATTTATTGAAATGATAATGTAATGAAATTAATTATTCATCTAAGGATCAATGATACCCCCCGCCCGGCATATTTTACATATAAGCAATGTATAAAAAGTTTGAAGGTGCACAATTCAACACAAAATTGCGGAACATGACCCTTTATTTGAATTTGACCTGTATTTCTCAATGTAAAGCTATATCTAAGAAATAAATATATTCCCTGTTACAGTTTTCATTAAAGTTCAGGCAAGCACAAAATATTGATTGAAGGGGCACAACTCTGCATAAAATTGAGCCGTATTCAAACCTAACCTGTAATTTTTGGTATAATAGCTACATTCAAGAAATGAATTTATTATCTGTAACAGTTGTCCTTCTAATGTCCAGAAACCACAAAATTTTGAATTTGTCTAAGTTTCAAGGGGCATAACTCTGCACGTAATTGAGGGACATGACCTATATCTGAAGTTGACCTGTATTTCTTGGTGTAAAAGGTATATGCCGGAAATGAATTGATTATTTGTATCAGTTTTCCTTTAAATGTCTGGAGACCACAAAATTGTGAATTATTCTAAGTTTCAAGGAGCATAACACTGCACATAATTGAGGAACATGACCCATACTTGAACTTGACCTGTATTTCTTGGTGTAATAGGGAACATGACCCTTTGTTTGAACCTGACCTGTATTTCTCAATGTAAAGCTACATTTTGTATATCATTCCCTGTTACAGTTTTCATTTAAATGTCAGGCAAGTACAAAATATTGATTTTTTCCAAGTTTGAAGGGGAACAACTCTGCATTTGATTGAGCCATATTCAAATCTAACCTGTAATTTTTGGTATAATAGTTACATTCAAGGAATGAATTTATTATCCGTAACAGTTGTCCTTCTAATGTCTAGGAACCACAAGTTTCAAGGGGCATAACTCTGCACGTAATTGAGGGACATGACCTATATTCGAACTTGACCTGTATTTCTTGGTGTAATAGCTATATGCAAGAAATGAATTGGTTTTCTGTAACGGTTTTCCTTTAAACGTCCGGAAACCTCAAGAGTTTGAATATTTCTAAGTTTCAAGGGGCATAACTCTGCACATAATTGAGGGACATGGCCCATCTTCGAACTTGACCTGTATTTCTAAGTGTAAGAGCTATATCCAAGAAATAAATTGATTATCTGTAACGGTTTTCCTTTTAAATGTCCGGAAACCACAAAATTTTGAATTTTTCTCAGTTCCAAGGGGCATAACTCTGAACAAAATTGAGGGACATGACCCATATTCGAACTTGACCTGTATTTCTTGGTGTAAGAGCTATATCCAAGAAATGAATTGATTATCTGTAACGGTTTTCCTTTAAATGTCTGGAAACCACAGGTGGGACGCACGCCCGCACGTACGGACACACGGACGGACAAGTGCATCACTATATACCCCCACCATTATATGGCGGGGGTATAACAATACTGGCAGATAGTTGTTTAAAAAATGACTGACGTCGCGATTCTTTTGCTACGATGCCAAACTATTTCTTCACTTATTCCCTTGCTTTTATCTTACAGTAATTTGATGAACGAAATGAAAAGGATGAATCGTAGATTGAACTTAAACTGAAGGTGTAAAAAGATGAGCTTGGGACATTGTCCTGAAAGCATAAAAAGCATTACACAAAGTAGGCTTTTCAACGAACGCTAGGTGTCGACTGAGAGTAACGACAACTCGTACACAAAGTGTCAGAATCGGAACCTTTCGCGCTTCTTCATAAAAATATAGCGCAAAAATCACTTCAAATCATGAATTTTCTCAATTATTTACCTCTTTTGGATTGTTGGACAAAGTTGGTAGGATTCAATATAATATTTTAATTTGTTTCATGTACTAAAGCTAACAAAAGGACAGAGAAAGATAGCACAAATTTGCACATCCGATTTTTAGACCCGGTTTCAAATTTTCATGTGGTAATATATTGGAGGGGAAATAACTCCTTAATAATATCTGTAAATTGCGAGACCCTTTAAAATAAGAAACGATGTGAAAATTAACGAAACGAAACGAAAAACAAAATCACAAATTCTACCATGAAATCATTCGTTTACGATCTAATTGTGTTGATTTTTCCATTGCACGCCTTCTCACATGTACCGCGTCAAAGATGAGTACGTCTTGTATACATTGTGAAAGACCATCTTATAGCTGACAAGTTTTAATATGGGCATGGATGTAACTGACTTCGTTAAAATTCAACGTGTAACTCAGTCTGCTTATAATAAAGGAGAAAAAGGGGGGGGGGGGGTATATATAGGTATTCACTAAAAATGGTAGATCCCGAACTTCTCAGTCTAAAATGAATATCAAAAATAAAATTTTCTGATATGCATGACTGTTTTATTGAGATAAATGTCATGAGTTAGAAAAAAAACTTCCAAACAAAATTATATGAAATATATCGATAAGTAGGCATAACGAAGACGGCATCACTGAATAGTAGCCGGATATAACAAAGAGAGAGCGCAGCATTATCCATAACATTGAAATATTATTTCAATATTACGCAAAAAATAGAAGGCAATTACCCCAACCCTAAAACAAAAAGACGTATAAATGAAATTAATATAGATTTCAGCTGTACTGCTCAGACAAGTGGAACTGATGCAATTACCCCTCGTCCAAATCTTTAAAAGAAATAGTATCTGCATTATGTGCATTTAGAGGTAGGACGAGGAGGCCGCCCGGGGGGGGGGGGGGGGGGGGCAGGGGGCCCACCTTCCCCCTTCCAAACTAAAGTTAATTATTCGGATAAGGCTAGTGGGAACTTTCGCGCATCCGATTCAGATTTTACAATGCATTCTGCTTTCTATCTTTTATGTTTTGTTTTTGCTATTGTGATTGAATTGATCGCTGCCATATCTATAGGGGGTTAAGGGGAATTGTAAATTTCAAATTTTGATTTTAAATATATGAATATTATGCAATGAAAAAAGTTACTGATGAATTTTGACCATCTTTTTTGAACGATTTTAAAAAAACATTCGCTAGCTCTCCAGTTTTTACCACTTTAATGTATATGATCAATTCAAAATAATACAGCTTTTCGATGTACCCGTTCTCCCTAAAAAGAAATAAAGAATAGATAAAGACATTTTCTGACATTTCACTCCAGATGCAGTAAAAACTCGCTCGCTCGCTATCGCTCACCTATATCACTTAATTAAGCATAAATATAATTCATTTGAAAGGACTCCAGAGGGAGATATGAGAATACGTGTATGTCAATCCCCTCCATTACTCCCCTCCCCCCCCCCCCCCCCCCACCTTTTTTTTTTTTTTTTTTTTTTTTTGCTTACCAGATTTTCTTTGAACAAAATTCTTTCAAGTTGGACTGTAACCAACCCTACCCCGTCCCCGGTTGGGGTCCTTTTTTTCTTTGCTCGTCAGATTTTCGGTGAACAATATTTTCTTCGCCCAAGCCCCCTTTCTAAAATCCTGAAATCTTAGATCTGCCACTGGTCCATTTCTAATAGTGTTAGGGCTGTGCTCTACTTCCCTACATTTTTTTTCAATATTTTATAGATTTATACATCGCTATGTATACATTTTTATGAGTTTTGTATTAATGTTTGCTCAAAATTCCGCTCGTCACTTATAAGTGCGGATCTTGCAGGTGATGGGTTAGGGATAAGTCCGAACCCTCTCCCCTTCCCCATTTGAATTTACAAAAAAGGAAGAGATTTTTTCTCCAGATTTTATATTTTTTTCAAAATCATAAATGATGATGAATCGGCAGAGCCTTCATAATCAATCATTTGGCTATCCGATTCGATTTTATCGGTTATTAATACATTACGCAGATTTGTTCCATTTACTCTCAGTCTGAAAAATATACTTTTTCAGGACAATGATTACTGCAGCACTTCATATGTTAATATTAATACACTTGATCACTTAAATGACAAAAAAAACCCCACTTTATTTCTGGAAAAAAGAGTCAGGTTTTACTTATTCATATATTTATTTTTTTAGGCACAATGTTTCAGAACCTCTCCTTTTCTTCTTTTTAAACTCAACTGAAAAAAAGAACTTGATGGGCTATACTTTATTAATTTAACTTTTTTTATCTTTTTATTTATTTAATATTTTTTTTTTTTTGCTGTTCAGCTTTGGTAATAAACTCCTTTTACCTCAGAACAACCATGAAATAGAAGACTACTCTGTACATAGCCTTTTAGTCGTTCGTTTGATTCGTTTAATCAAGAATATGGACGCCTGTTACTTAACACAACTTGAGACAATTCAACTTGAAACCTTTTCATAAAGATTCGTTCTTTAAATCGATCACGTATATAATCGATTATTGAGAGCCATAATCGATTATCAGAATCAACTATCAAGCAATAATCGATTATTTGTGATTATCGGTACATGCACCTACTTTTGGACACAAACCATGAATGTGGAAAAAACTCGTTTTCCAGTACCTATTTATGACGAAATTTCATTTCGAGTCATTAACCGCACTTATCTGAACCAGAATGTTCTGTGACTCTTTGCGTGAGTTCAATTTTTTTCTTCAGTTTTTTTTTTAAATCATGTTTTAGATAGGCTGACCACTCTCCCCCCCCCCCCCCCCCCACCTCTAAAAACTTTTTGCGGAGAAGAAAGAAAAAAAGTTTCTTACATCAATTAAAAAAACATGTTTTGAAGAAAGAACTACGTACACAATCGATGTTTTGAGCAAATTTTGCTAGGCTTTTAAACTTGAAAAAATAAGAAAACCGATGTCGACCAGTAATTGTTCAGTGAAATATGGGATGGGAAAAACCCTCCCCCTCCTATCCTTCTAGTTATCCCTGCATGTAGCTGTATTATAGATACTTGAGTTTGTTTTCAAAGTGAAGAATCATGACGAAATTGACGTCATAAGTGGGTTGCCGAAAAAAGCGCGCCAGTTGTAGAGGAAGTCCAATATACCATTCCATTGAGTTTACTAATAAAAATGTGGATGACTCTGCTTATGAGTTTATACGCGAACGGCAGCTACGCCATTTATTCTTCAATGTTCGAAGTGCGAAGTACGAAGTTCGAAGCGCGAAGTTCGTCACGATGAAAAATGTCTATTATGAACATCAAAAATATAAACTTGACGATTATGATGTGAAATGTTTCATTGGTACTTCTAGGTACCTGGATGATATTCTTACTATCGACAATCCTGTTTTTGAAAAGTATGAACATTTTATTTGTCCACAAGAATTGATCCTAAACAAGGCAAACGCTACAAACACAGAAACATCATTTTTTGATCTAAATATCAAAATTGTTAATGGAGAGATTCATACAAATGTGTACATGTATGACAAAAGAGATGATTTTGGATTCAACAAAGTAAATTTCCCCTGGCTTGACGGTGATGTTCCTAGAATACCGCCCTAGCTACGGTATCTACATTTCACAGCTTATCCGGTATGCTAGAGCATGTAATGATTTTTGGGATTTCCATAGTAGAAATGTACAAATTACCAAAAACCTTTTAGGACAAGGTTTTCGCTTTCACAAACTATTAAAGACTTTCTGTAAAATTTACAAATATTACTGTCAACTTCTTTTGAAATTCGGATCAATATAGGCAACAGGATATATTATACTAAACAAAAAAGTAAGGGATTATTCTCGTTCAAAATAGTACTAGTGTTGTGTAATTTTCATCAAAATACTTGAGCTAAGATAGGGACAATAATACGATCAAACATAATATCTGGTCATTGTTTTAATTTTTTGGTAAAAAAAATTTTTTGTTTTGAATTTTCTCCATTTTCAATTTGAATAAAATGCTTATTTTACCAAAAATCATATCTATTTTTCTCTTTTATCTCATTTTTAGTTACCCTTACGTAACAAACCTTCCAGATTCATTATACTCATGATTATCATTTAACTGAAAATGATTGATCAGTTTAAAACCCTTCATTTTAATGTAAGAAAAATTTCTCACTCTGTTTCTTACGTTTTCAAAAATTGCAAGGGTTATGTCAGATTTTCGTTTACAGCGATGAGTTCAGTTTGAATACCGGATTTTCAAAACAATATCATTTTGTACTTTGGATCAGACATGCAGTTCGTACTGATTAATTATGAATTATTCATTCCATGTAGATTTTGGGTTAAAATTCTATTTTTCTGAAATTCGCATTTTTAGAGAAATTAGTAGGAGATAGACACTTGGCTCCGTTTACTTTTTTGTACCAAGATCTGTACAAATATTGGCAACTTACTTAAAAATTGATGTTTATCTCAGTTATGACAATAGAACTATGCAAATAAAACAAAGTTCCTATATCAATGGTAATCCAATGCAAACTCTAAATAAATATCCTTAACTTTTATTGTTCAGTATACTTTGGGTATTTCACAACCTGCATTTTATGGTGAGATAATTAACAAGATAGGAAGGATCAAAGATAGACAACATAACTATCCAAAATACGTCAGAATCATTAAACGCTCTTTATACCGTGGCTATTATTCTAATGTCACCAGACGGACACTTGATCAATCTACAGTCTCGTACCAGCGCATTCTTAAAACTTGCACACTGACTGACTGTGACGACGGGACCCCATGACGGGCCCTTTCCAAATCTCTTTAGAGAAGACAGGGCCCCGATCACCTGTCCTCTCTGAATTTCAGTCGGAATCTCGTGTGATAACATACACGAGATCGCGGCGGCAGAGTAAAGGATTGTATAACGTACGCCCTCTATTTATATCCATTTGCATATTCATCTGTGTTGCTTGGGCCCCTGCGTTTTGCGGTCTTGTTTGTATGTGGTCATCTGACAGTGAGGAGGTGGTTTTACACCACAATTGCACGTTCTTCGAGACCTCTGGGTAATCTGAAAAGTGGGGGGGGGGGGTGTGCGCACGTAATCCAGGATAACCACACCGTCTGCTATTTCCGTGGCAGATGGCCGTCCTAAGTCGGGACAGGTTGCCCATTGGTCTTGTTGGTTTATGTGTAGTCCTTGGCGTTTGATGTTTCTGTTTTGTGCGTTGACGTTCCTTGTCCCTTTTGTCCCTTTTGCGTCTCTTCCTGTGCTCGTCTGTTCTGTGTTTTTGCATAGGGTGTTTTGGGGTTTTGCTGTGGGTGCTGCAGCCTGGTGTTGTTGGAGATCCCCTCCTTTGTTTGACCTAACATTTCTGCCAGAGATCCTGCAAAGGGCGGAACTATGCCATTAGGGAATTACACCATTATTTAAGATTTTTTTATTAGCCGAGTTGCAAAACTCGGCTCTTAATTTGATGTGAGACGGGCGGGCGGGCGGGCGGGCGGGCGGGAGGGCGTCAACAATTGGTTTCCGGACTATAAGTCAACTACGAAAGAGGCTATAACAATGAAACTTCATACACTTACTCACCATTAGTCAAGGATGAGCCCTATTGATTTTGGGGTCAAAAGGTCAAAGGTCAAGGTCACAGGACTCGGATGATTGAAAATGGTTTCCGGACCATATTTCAGCCTGTATTGCACCTATAATCATGAAACTTGCCAGAAATGTTTCCCTTGAATCAAGGATGAGGCCTATTGATTTTGGGGTCAAAAGGACAAAGGTCAAGGTCACAGGACTCAGATGATTGACAGTGGTTTCCGGACCATATTTCAGCCTGTATTGCACCTATAATCATGAAACTTGCCAGAAATGTTTCCCTTGAATCAAGGATGAGGCCTATTGATTTTGGGGTCAAAAGGTCAAAGGTCAAGGTCACAAGATTCAGATGATTGACAATGGTTTCCGGACCATATTTCAGCCTGTATTGCACCTATAATCATGAAACTTGCCAGAAATGTTTCCCTTGAATCAAGGATGAGGCCTATTGATTTTGGGGTCAAAAGGTCAAAGGTCAAGGTCACAGGACTCTGTTGATTGAAATTGGTTTTCGGACCATATTTCAGCCTGTATTGCACCTATAATCATGTATCTTGCCAGAAATGTTTCCTGTGAATAGAAAATGACCACTTTTGATTTTGGGGTCAAAAGGTCAAAGGTCAAGGTCACAGGACTCTGATGATTGAAAATGGTTTCCTGGCCATATTTTAGCCTGTATTGCACCTTAAGTCATGAAACTTGCCAATAATGATTCCCATGAATCAAGAATGACCCCTATTGATTTTGGGGTCAAAAGGTCAAAGGTCAAGGTCACAGGACTCCGATGATTGAAAGTGGTTTCCGGACCATTTGTCAGCCTGTATTGCAATTATAATCATGAAGCTTGCCAGAAATGTTTCCCATGGATCAAGGATGACCACTATCAATTTTGGGGTTCAAAGGTCAAAGGTCAAGGTCACAGGACTAAGATGATTAAAAATGGTTTCCCGACTGAATTTGAGCCTGTATTGCACCTATAATCATGTAACTTGCCAGAAATGTTTCCAGTGAATAGAAAATGACCACTTTTGATTTAGGGGTCAAAGGGTCAAAGATCAAGGTCACAGGACTTAGGTAATTGAAATATGAAAAGAAATGAAAAAAAAAAATGAATTACAGAAATAGAAAAAAAAGGAAAGTAAGAAATTGCAAAAAAAAAAAAAACAGAAAGAAAAGAAAAAAAATTACAAAGAAAAAATAATGAATATTTAAGATATGAATTGTACCTTATTCTGTATCTTTAGAGTATGCTTTGTTAAATCATATTGTACATACGAATACAGTTCAATATTTAAATCCAATTCTACATAAAAGTTCTTTGTTTTATAGTAGTTCTCTTTTGCTTAAGGTTCCTGCACCCTAATAGACAACTTTCAGTTAAAATTTTCACAACATTTCGCCATTTCCAACAAGTACCGATGATTTTATCATCGCAAATGTTCGTACATAATAGCATGAGTTTACAAATGGTACCATGTAAACAAGAAAAATTAGGACATAAAGTATATTCTGTATGATGAGATTGAAAATCTGTATCCTTGAAAATATATTACACGCTGATATAGAATAAAGAGAAGACCATTTCTTGATCCAGAAATTTTCATTTAGGACCACAAAATGTTGTTACAAACCATACACATTTCATGTTAGTCTGCATATTCATACTTACATTCCAGTTTTGCAACTCGGCATTTTGCATCTTCGATGCATTTTGAGCTTATTAAATTTTGTGACGGAGAATTTTAAATATATTTCAAGTCAAACGCCCAAACAGTGCGGAACTAGGTGAACTGTACTACTCAAAAAAGTTTTGCGACACATGGATTTTCCCTTCATTATTATGCTAATAAGCGTCGTCTTCTGATGAAACATTTGAACAGATTAACAATATAATTCAAATTAAAGTAATCTACATAAATGTAGTTTGATTTGACATTGCGTCAGATATGTGTCTGATTTCAATTCAGTGAAATTTTGTTTTCCTTTGAGCAACCCGAAGCTTGAAAAATGTATTTTTAAGGAAATTATTGAATTTTTTTTTATCAAATTCTGTTCAATAGCATCATTATAGACCAGATGAATTTACAACATGGACCAGACATGCACGTTTCGGGTACTTAACCCTCGTCAGTGATCCTCAATCTAAACAATGTTATATGGCCAAAAAGCGTAAAATTATTATGTCCAAAAATGTACCGAAAGATTAGCAGAATGGGTAGCTAATCGGAATTTACAGTCAGATTAAGAAATGCATTGTCTTTTTTGATAGGAAATATAAAAATTTGATATTTCGTTCATACTTTTTAGAAACTGAGAATGAGAGGTACAAATCTATAATGTATGCATACAGCAAATATACTTGGGGAAAACTTTTTTGAGTAATATATATCCTCGGGGACTAAACAATCCACCTGCAGAGATACCAACCTAGTGGTTGAAATTGTCAATATATTTCTTTTGCACTGGTTGCATTCTTAAGAAATACTGATTGATTCAGACTTAATATCATTGTTGCATTCGCACAGAATAAACTTTATCCAGTTGTTAAAAACACCCCACCTAAAAAACGATTCTTAAAAATTTCATTTATTAACAAAGGATTCGATCTTCTTAACATCTCTAATATTTTTCGGGATCGTCGTGTACAAAGTGCTATTCCTCAATTTTTTGAAAATTTAGAACCTCCTCTTATTTGTTACAAATATAAGAGACCTATTCGAAATTTCGTTTTTAACTACAACAAAGTTACATCAGATCCTAAAATACTTGAATCATGTCCTGCTTCTTGAGAATGTGCAACATCTGAATATCTATATAAACCAGCTGGTCATATTATTACAGGTGACTTTTCAATTTTGCATGACAGGCAGCTCCGTGGTCTTCTAAAAAAAGGACCTAAGTATAGAATCCCATCTAAGATAGATTTTATTAAATGCCGCGAAGTACTAAAGGAAGCCTTAGATAACTATACCAAACGATGGTGTAAATCGGAAGGAGTCGAATCGCATTCTCTGAATGACTGGAAAAACCTCATTTTGGACATTACTGACATTCGAATAGACAACTTCCAAAAAAATCCGCATCTTTTTGAAAATCCAAGTTCTAGATCTGAAAGATATTTTAAATCCAAATTACGTAATTTACATGAAAAATTTGTCTTCGCTCCTGCAGATAAAGCAGCCAACAACACCATAGTCATATGAAAACTTTACTATATATCAACTTTAGTTTCGGAACTTTCGTCTAGAAATACTTATATTAAAAGCAATGAAAGTGTCCCTAACATTTTGAGCAAACATAACAGTGAAATTTCTTCATTCAACATCCCTATTTCTAAATTGGATCTTTCTACAATATACTGCATACCAAAACTGCACAAATCTTCTTACAAATTTAGATACATTGCTAATTCTAGCAACTGTTCAACTACAAGTTTGTCTAGACATCTGACGTCAGCCCTCACGGCGGTAAAGGAACACGTTGCAAAATATTGTGAAACTGTTCTTAACAGGAATGATGTAAATTTATTTTGGTCTATAAAAAATTCCGGGCATGTGATTGACAAAATGAAATCTAGAAATTTTCAAGCCAATACGATTTCTTCATACGATTTTTCAAATATGTACACCACGCTTCCTCACGACAAGATCAATGATCAATTGTCCAAACTCATTAGATGGTGCTATGATCGAGAGGGGAAAACTTGTATTTGTACATCTGAATCAAAGGGTTTCTTTTCCGCTACAGGATACAAATCATACAAATCATGGACATGTAGCGACCTGTGTGGTGCCTTGTCCTTCCTCTTGGACAACATTTATGTAAGATTTGTTGAGAATCTCTACAATTAGGTTGTAGGGATTCCTATGGGTACAAATTGTGCGCCTCTTGTTGCAGATTTATTTTTATACACATATGAAAAAGAATTTATTCAAAATCTTCAAAAGCAAAGAAAAATTGATGATGCGAAATGCTTCATTGGTACTTCTAGGTACCTGGATGATATTCTTACTATCGATAATCCTGTTTTTGAAAAGTATAAAGATGTTATTTATCCTCAAGAATTGACTCTAAACAAGGCAAACTTTACAGACACAGAAACACCATTTTTGGACCTAAATATCAAAATTGTCAATGGAGAAATTCATGCAAGTGTATATGACAAACGAGATGATTTTGGATTCAACATAGTAAATTTCCCCTGGCTTGACGGTGATGTCCCTAGATTACCGTCATACGGTATCAACATTTCACAGCTCATCCGGTATGCTAGAGCATGTACTGATGTTTCGGATTTTCATAATAGAAATCTACAAATTACAAAGAAACTTTTAGGTCAAGGTTTTCGCTTTCACAAACTAGTAAAGACTTTCTGGAATTTTACAAAAATTATGATCAACTTCTTTTGAAATTCGGACCCATACAAGCAACGGAGAATATTACTTTAGGTATTTCACAACCTGCATTTTATGGTGACATAATTAACAAAATAAGAAGGATCAAAGGTAGACAGCATATGTATCGAAAATGCGTCAGAGTCATCAAACGCCTTTTATACCGTGGATATGATCCTAATGACCAATATACAGTCTTGTACGAGCGCATTCTTAAGACTTGCACTCTGACTGACTGTGACGACGGGACTCCATGACGGGCCCTGTCCAAACCTCCTTAGAGAAGACAGGGCCCCGACCACCTGTCCTCTCTAAATGTCAGTCGGACTTCTCGGGTGATAACATATATGAGCTCGCTACAGCCGGCAGAGCACGGACTGTATTACGCACGTCCTCTTTTTATATCCATTTACATATTCATCTGTGTTGCTTGGACCCCTGTGTTTTACGGTCTTGTTTGTGTGTGGTCATCTAACAGTGAGGAGGTTGTTTTACACCATAATTGTGCGTTCTTCGAGACCTCTGGGAAATCGGAATAGTGGGAGGGTTGTGCGAACGTAATCCAGGATAACCACACCGTCTGCTATTTACGTGGAAGATGGCCGCCCTAAGTCGGCACCGGTTGCCCATTGGTCTCGTTGGTTTATGTGTAGTCTTTTATGTTTCTATGTTGTGAGTTGGTGTTCCTTGTCCCTTTTGCGTCTCTTTCTGTGGGTGTCTGTTCTGTGTTTTTGCATGGGTGTTTTGGGATTTTGCTGTGGGTGCTGCAACCAAGTGTTGTTGGAGATCCCCTCCTTCCTTTAAAATACAACATGTTATGTAATACAAAGTCTAGTGCATCAAATGCGCATTTCAACACGTTATGTCTCATCAGTAAATGACGATATTTACCAACCTATATAGAGATCAAAACTCTGATATTTTCTAAAAGAGGCGACAAAATAATGGATGAGTGAATTTTTCAGAAGAAAGAACACAAAATGATAATTCACAATATTGAATTATTCAAGATTTCTCTAAAAAAGATATATGGGTTCATTGATTTTACGTTGCATCTAATTTTGAGTTAACAGAGGCAGCTTTCTTTCATAGTTATTGCTTGTGTAATAAGGTAGGAAAAGATGTTCGAACCCGAGACCTCTATACCTGCAGGTAAGCACTCTAACCACTGAGCTATCCGGACCGATACACCCAGCTCTGCCACACTCCTCGACCCATCTAATTTTGTGGAATCCTCAACCTCACAACAACACAACAGTCCTAGTTCTACCTCTTTTCGATGCTCACTCTCATAGCACAAAATGTAGCAGGGTAGGATGAATGTAAAGTCCCAACGTACAGTAAACTCATTACAGTATTGTACGTATGTGCCTGAATGTAAATACCAAGATGTGCCCAGACCAGGGTTCGAAGTCGGAACGTCTATGTCCTGCAGGTACATGTAATCACCCTATTGCCACACTCGTAATAGAAGGCTGCTATGAATAATAAAGAGTAATAAATTTGTTTTACAGTTTACCGTGATATGATACGGCGAGATGAGGACAAGTTGATATTGGTGTACTGTGTAGAAGTTAGTGATATCATACAGCAAGGTAATGTAATGGCAGGTAAAGTAAACTCTACGGTACAGAACAATATGTATATAAAGTCCACGGTACAGTACTATATGTATCTGTATGTAAAGTCCACCGTGCAGTACTACATGTATGTAAAGTCCACGGTACAGTACTATATGTATCTGTATGTAAAGCCCACGGTACATTACTATATGTATCTGTAAGTAAAGTCCAACGTTCAGTACTACATGCATGTCAAGTCCACGGTACCGGTATCTGAATGTAACAGTATTATACGTATGTGCCTGTATGTAAACACCAAGTTATGGTATACCTTTAGTACTATATGTTTGTATAATTCACGGCAAAGTATACTCAACGGTTCAGGATTATTTGCGTCTGGTAACAAAGCAGAGGATCTCCAACAGGACTCTATTACTCTAGGTACAGCAAAGCATCGAAACACCCCGGTGAAAACACCGAGTAGACAAACACAAGGCAAGACCAAACACGAAACACAAAGGACAACACATAAACAAACAAATGGGCAATCGATACTTCAGGCCTTTTTTCAAACCATGATTTTAAGTTATAAAAAAACCAGTGACGTTCATGAAATCATTTGGAATAATTCAAAAACTCTTTATCAAGGACTATTTACGTATTTAAAATGATGCTGTGGTGCATTAGAGTGTTGTCACTGAGCTTTGTTGTCAATACATTATTTTTATTTTTTTTATTTGCTTGATGTTTTAAAAACGCTTATTTGGTAGAAAACATTCAATTTACTTCTGATTATTTTGCAAAGCAGCTTCTAAATAGATGTTGTCTTTTATACTGTTGCTGCTTTCTGTTTTTGTTTAAGTCCATGTATATGTACATTTGTATGCTTCTTCACCAGGTACTTTTCCAAAAATGACTGGCGATGGCAAGTAACATATTATTTCTATAATTCCTTTACATAATCTTTTTAGACTTTTCCAAATTTATCTACCTTTTTTCCTGATTGAATGCCCACCGATACTTACGTAATTTTCGCGTCGAGCTAATTTCGCAAAAATACCATTGTGCCAAATAATGCTGTTCTTTAGCAAATGATTTTCATACTATAATATAGTTATAATTCCGAGGAAAATTTGAACTGCTCACTCTAAAAACGAAATAAACACTAGAACCAATGACGGGATTCATTATCCGGAACATGTCTAGTGAACGGTATAATATAAACGTGGTAATTTTTGCGTGGGGGTTAATTTTAGCGTGTTTCACGAATCAACGAACTGCGCGAAAATTTTCCCAACGCATAAATACGTTTGCTGTATTCTTACAAAGGCACAGATGTTAATACTGCGAAATTTCCCCAAAGCGAAAATGCCTTGATCTTAAAAAAGCGAAATTTCTCCCCAGCGAAAATTACCACGTTTTCACTATTTTAAATGTTGGAAATTGGCTGATCTCTGGAGGCAGAGTTTGACACTTCATTTTTCTAGCTATATCGGTGTAAACATGTAAATACTATTAATCGTGAATAATAAGGAAAGTTCTAATTTTTGCACTTCTTCATAACCAAACATGTCAAATACCACATCACTAAAAAAAATTATTCCGGCGATCCAGCATACCTGATAATTATTACATGATTCCGGCGGGAGAAACTCACAAATCTTATTTAACCTTCAGGTAATAGGAAAATTTACATCCCAGTGAGAATATGAAGGATATCTAAAAATCCAAATGCAGTAGCTAAAAGGGAGAATCGCAATTTGCAGTTATGCTTTGATTCAATAGTTTGGCGACACTTCAAATTTTTTTCTGCAGTAAAATATTTTTGGGACAAATCTCTGAAGTGTTTGGCAATTCTTGATGTTATATTTGTTTAGCTGCACAATTGTAGTCCCATTTACTCGCTGTCGATCACATCGGTACCTATATTGGTTCTGTTTCGTGGCGCCATCTACAATGAATTTCGTTTTTTCGGCCCTTATACCAGTCAGTGTCTTCCTCCTTTTTCTGTGTTGTCCTCCGTGTTTCTAAGTTTGTTTGTTGTGTTTTGCTTTGTTTTGCCTCGTCTGTTTGTTGGTTGATTTGATGTAATTGTTTTCGTTATCTTCGTCTGTCTGCTGTAATCCCCCCTTTTCCATTTGTTCAAGCATGCCTGTTCCGCTGTGATCTACGTAACGGCAAATCTCGTACGCATGCGTCCTATTTCAGTTCCGCTTTTCTTCACTTATATTGCAAGGACCTTGTTTGCAAGTTGCGTAACGGCGTCGCATGGAATGGAATATTATGTATGTGTACTAATTGTAGCGGAGTTAGTGCTGTCAAAAAACCCATTTAAGGGGGTTCGAGTATCGTTATTTTGACACTGTTTGGATGGTCAAACTAACTTTATTTTTTCTCTAAACTAAAAATCTATCTTCAGATATTCTAAAATGTATAAAATATATGCATCGTGCAGGGCATCTTTAGGGTCTAATACTTGAACAAAGTCGGGCACTCTTAATGGAAAATCATATTTTGCCCAAATTTTGAGTGTATCCAAGGAAACTAAATAAATATGAATATAAGGTATCTAAAGTCAAATTTTCAAATGGAAAAGACTTGTTTAAGAACTGCAGGTACTTATTATTAGCAGTAGAAAACAAGACAATTGTAAAAATATGAGAAATAGCAATGAAATGGTAAAAAATGTCACAATTTGCGGGCTAATATTTGATGTCAAAATATGTCAGAGACTTTATTCATATGCCCTGTAATTAAAGAAAACCCCCTGCAAGGTACCTTTTTCGTCATTTACATTTTTAAGGGTGAAACAATTTATAAGTTTACCAAATTCTATGGAGTTTCGACCATAACTTTTAAAGAAATTGTTTTAAATACAAAAATGCTATACTCAGATACACAAATTTTCGGCCCCTTGGCCTTTATCAAGTGTAAAAAAAGATCGTCGTTTTTTACACTTGATAAAGGCCAAGGGGCCGAAAATTTGTGTATCTGAGTGTTTGTGTTTTTATTTGTTATCATCCCTTCCCTCTGGAAGAAATATTTGAATCTACTGCAAAAATGCTATATTTTAAGCCAAAAATGCATGAAAAACCTGTATGACAAACAAAAAATTTCTAAAAATTGAAGGATTTATTATTCAAACATGATGAAATATTTGTTAAACAAACTATTTTAAACATCTGCAATTAATTAAGGCAATACAACGTTATTAGGTCTTCCGACTTCCGTCGGAAGACCTATTGTTTTCGTAACCGTGGAAAATTGGATCAGCGATTTCTCAAGAACCCTGTAAGCTAGGACAATGAAAGTTCTCCAACGTTACGTTTGGAGTAAAAGCTAGATTGGTCTTTTTTATTTTTGGTCTCTGTTATTTTTTTTATCATGTTTTTTAGTAGATTCAAATATTTGACGGGAGCGTCGAATTACTCAAAAGGACCGAAAATTTCATGTTTTGCTATTTGTAAGCTTAAATATCTCGTATTTTGCTATCTACAATTTCCATTCTTTTTGAAAGTCGACAGCCATGCAAGATATGAAATGCTAGATGCACACTGTAACGATTTATTACGATGACGTCCTTCACCGTCCTTCATATTTCCAAATTCAGAAGTTCATAGGAGGAAGACACTTTTTTGCTTATAATAGTAAACAAAAATTAAGCTCATGAAGTTTCCTAAAAATTTCAATATTATTATTTTTTATCCATATATCTGTCTTATTTAGTCTTTCTGATTTTTCCTATCTCTTACTGTTGAAAAGATATGAGCATCGAAATTTTGAGTTGGGTATTTCGATACACCTTCACGCCAACAGATCGGGCGCACACTAAAATTGGTAGTCCGAGTCCGACTCGAGAAAAGCAGTGTTGAGATTTTCAAATTCCGATTTCACGGCAATGATGAATATGCATTTCATAAATACATTTCGATATACACAATTTGATTTTAAAACAGTTGATTAATTTAGAAGAGATCAGCTACAAACCAGAATTTACACACAAAAAGTGGTAGTTTGATTCCGATTTCTAACCTACAAACCTGTTTCGAAACTTCAATAACTATATTTTGAACATCAAGTTTAATTTCTAATTCTAGCAAACGTTCGAACATAATTTTCGGTTGGTTTATTTACAAATTGATGAACAATTTCTCCAACATTCTTCCCTCCCCTCGTTTTTCGAAAACAGTTCTGTTTATATTGAACGATGTCGCCATGATGGAAATTCAAAATAAACTTTGAAAAAAGGGAAGGGGGGGGGGTTCCAAATTTGAACCTGCACAGCGAGAACCTCATGGTATTTATATATATATATTGAACGTAACTTGTTATTACCATTTCTCTTCTCAAGAAAATTGGTTCTACAGCTACGAGCTCGCCTTTTTTATGGGGGAAGGGGGCAGGAAGAATTTGCAAAAAAAAAAAAAAACCCGGCTCTGAAAAATGCTGAAAAAAATATTCCGGCCCAAAGGGCCGGCAATTTTTTTTTCCCGGACCATGCAAAAGTAAGGATACATTGCATGATATGGAAATTTTTGCTGGCCCTTTGTGCCAGACAATTTAAAGTCAAAAAATTAATTAATATAAATACAAACTGTTCACATAGCTGTATCTACCAGAGACCTAATACGCATAGGCACAAAAATCTAGAAAAGGTTCTATTTAAACATCATACAATCTGTCTGAAATTCGCTAATTGCAAAGAGACATCTGAAGGAACGGTTATTAACTCATACTCTGTAACAGCGGGGAGTTTAACTTACACAGACATTCACAACATTTGACAATTTGTTTAAATCCGGCCCGAAGAACCGGCGAAAATTTTTCTCCGACTCTGGTAATGGCTGAAAAAAATGGCCTGCTCAGAAAATTGCTGAAAAAATTTTACCGGCTGGCAATAGAATTCCTGCCCCCCCCCCCCCCCCCCCAAAAAAAATCAAATGGTTGCTCACCAACAATTATCGGTTTGAAAATTTAATGTTACTGCTATTTGAAAACTTAAATATATAATATAAATACATGTAATGTGACGTCCTTCATATTTCCAAACCAAAAATTGTATAGGAGGAAGACACTCTTGTTGCAACCGCAACAAGAAACCTTTCTAGTTCTTATATATTTTGGAAATTAGTGATGACGTCACGCGATACTCGAACCACCTTAACTCTTTTAGATTTTAATGGAAAAAAGTCAAGTGCACTAATTCATAATTGCGCTAATATGTCAATTTGCCATTTTTTCTGTTTCCGCTCAAATTTGGTAGCGCTAAAATAAGTACAAGTATACCTTCGTAAGCTTCTTTTTTGTGTGGTAGCGGTAAAAAAGCTCGTTTTACAAAAGTAAAGAGCGAGTACCGATCCGTATATTGTATATAGGCCAGTAGAATTGTTTTAAAACTTGCTATATATTTTGTGAAGCATTCAGCGAAATTTCAGAAGTACACGAAAAGCAGTGCATGTGACGTACAATTGATCATCCTTATCGTGTCGAAATCTATAGTGATACATTTTAGCATGGTAAATACAAATTCAGAAAGTGAAGGAATTATCAGACTCAGTATCTCTGCCATTAAATTAAATCTGGTATCAATTTTCCATTATTATCTTAAATACTATTATATACGTTTCTATTATATTACATTCCTAGACTATCTGCGAACATAAAACCTCGGACTTGATTTAATATGAGCAATAAATCTATGTCCACTTCCTGCTCCATATCTCATACAGTACGAATTTTGCCATACAGGGAGGAAATAATTGCCTTTATTCCTCGATATCATCACTTTATATTGTCCAGAACGTTGTAGTTAGGACCAATATTCTATAATAACCTTTTAATTTCCCTTATGGCCTATCGTAGATCAAGTAGCAAGGACAAACAATGAATTAGTCAATAATCAAACCGGTTAGTAATCAACAACAGGACAATATGCGTATGTTAATATTATGCGGCGACTCTAAAATTCTTACTGCCAATTTGCATTTAGATGTTGCACTTTTCTAGGTTCATATAGTATGCGCTTAAAATTATTGGGATAATTTTATACTTAATCAATTGGACGCTTTCATTATAAATCATTTCTAATTTTCTGATTAATTGAGGTAAATATACAAATCGATACCCAAGGCTTCTTACATTGTAGCAGAAGGGAATTCTATGATAAAAGTATTGTATGAAAATCATTGCAATTTAATTTGTTACTTTTAAATGACTTCCTTTTATAATAATTCGACGCTGTAAAAGTATCACATGCGACCTTTTTGCGATTTTTAATAGGTCACACAATTTCCCATCTCCCTGTGAAATTTCATAATGATATTCCGTCTGTAACCATGGTAACGGATTGAAAAACTTATGAAAGGTCGTATGTGTCAGATACAACCTATAATTTGCCTAAGTTGTAATTCTAAAAGGTCGTAAGTGTTAGTTACGACCTTTCATATCCCAATGTCTTGTAAAGGAAATAATGGACGAAAAACCCCAGTTTGATGAGTATGAAAGGTTGTATGTGATATATGTAGTAAGTTTTTTTTTGTATTTATATTGGAATTTTGTGGAAAAACATGTTGCCTTTTGTTTATATATCCAAATGCTAGGTGTTTAAGGTTTGAAATTCTTTTTTCTGTCTTGGATTGCAAGATAGCAATGTAAAACAGTTTTTCTCTCTCCTGAAAAATTTGCAAATTGCGCATACGACCTTTCTATTCTACAGTGTCAATATACATTCCATCTTAGAATCTTATGTCTGGAGTGATTCGTATTTCACATCTTAATTTCAACAGTGTGCAACCTGAATACACACTTTTATAGTTAGAATTTACTTTAACTATATATAATTTACTTTTCTGTGTATTTTCTTCTTACATAATTTTTTAACCAGACGTCATATAGGATTTTATGATTTTGCGTAAAACATATACTGTGAACATGAAAATTTTAGCGTGAGGATAATTTTCGCGCACTTGGCGATTGTATTATTATGGCGAAAATAACCCTGCATGAAAATTACAACTAGTATAAAAGACTAAGGGGAATACTCCCAATTTCGCCAAAATAACCCTTATACGTACTACTGCCATGGTAATTTCGCGAAAATTTCTCTTAGCGAAAATAACCATGTTTACAGTATATGTATGTGAAGGACAGTGCTACACATATGTAAATTTTAATAAGATGAAATTAACAGCAAACTTTCCAGACGTCAAAATTTTGAAGTAGAAGTAGAATTGAGTGACGTTGTAAATAAGTCCTGCCAGTTCCAAGAAAATGTAGTTCATCTGCTCGCTGTTGTTTACTTTAATTTATGACTTTCATTTCCGTTCACTTACTATTCTTCATTTCCTTTCCCTTTTAGCACCATTTACCATGGATCACGACTTGTTTAAAGAATTGGTCCAAAAGGAAGTCAAGCGGATAGAGGCAGAACTAATTGAATTTGCCAAGTATATGAGAGAACTGAAGGTATGATTTGACACTACTTCAGAGCTTTTAGTATTTAGCTTTAATTTCAAAGCTTGTGGTGGTTGGGGGAGGGTTGCTATTGGCTTTATCTCTATTTTTTATTTTCTTTACGCGCTACTCATGCAACTATTATAATATTTTCTAAATTTGACGACATCTATAGGTCAGCGGTGAAGTTAAAAGTACGCACGCGCACAAACCGGGAGAAGGAGTTATCAGCACTGCAGACAAAGAGAAGGCATCGCTCATCATCACAGGGTCACGTGGTCTTGGGAAGATAAGGCGAACATTTTTAGGAAGCTGTAGTGACTATATTTTACATCATGCGTCATGTCCTGTTTTAGTTTGTACCGGGGAACACCATTTGACTGAGAAATAGAACAACAGTACAACATGGATAAATGTTATCACTCAGGTTCTACCAGCTGACGTCATTATTCTTTGACGTCATTTAAATGTAGCCAATCCCCATGGATATTTTGTGCACGGCTGTGTAATCTCAGTCAAAGAAATACCGTTTATATGTGACTACGAGTTTTCCAAACACCTGTCAATTTGAAAAATATCTCTCAAAGGATTTTGAAGATGTTATATTCATGTAATCTGCACTGTTACCCCGTATCTCTTATAGTGTTACATGACTCAAATTGCTCTTTAACCAACCTATTGTCACTCGATTGTTGAGCCAGTCGTGATAACTGTTTACGAGATACTTTATTCATGTACATGTACCTTTGCCGTCAAAAACGATCTTTTTAAACTGCATTCATTTATTTGAGGCATCGAGACTTCTCAAACGGATTTTAAAGTCATATGTTACATCAAATGTGTTTCGAGCTCGAGATACTTTGGTCACTCTTAGACTTTATAAGATGATGCAATAGTAGGATTATTCATATTATGAACTGAACTGCCTTAAACTCTTTCCGTCTGCCTTAATGAATGTTTGGTATTTTGACAACTATAGGAGAATGTTCCACTGATAATTTTATAATGGATAATGCATAATTACGAGTTAGATGTGACTTTTCCTGATGAATTTCACTTAGGGGCATGCAAAATCAAACCTTTTGTTTTATCAAGCATTTACATGTCCATTTGTATAACTCTGTACTCGTTTGTAACTCTATATCAATGTTGTGGTAAATAAAGGTACATTAAGTTTAAACAGAATTTATTCTTATTTCATATAAAAGGACATTAATACATTTTATCATTATAATAAAGATTTACTTCAACCTCATGTTTTAACATTAGGTGGAAAATTGAAATGTTCTCTATCCCTCGTGACTATAGACTGAATAACTCAGTTTCTTGGCTGCCGTTACAAGAGATGGTTGTTACAGAGTGAAGTCTGACAAATCTGTTGCCTAACAATTTCTCCATATTTAAGACCTTAAATATTGATATTTTTTGCAGAAGACAAATAAGTTAACATTAAACTAACTGTCGATACCCACCTTGCATTTTTTCTCGCTTCTTATTAGTTTGTTCTCCGAACTTTCAATTTGTCTGTTTGTTGAGGCATGGAGTTAAAAATTCGCAAAAATGCAATAACCAAGCGAGCAAAACCGCAAGGTAGGTAGCAACAGTTAGTTAAATGTTAACTTAAGTGCCTTCTGCGAGAAGAAAATCAATATTTAAGGTCTTAAATATGGAGAAATCGTTGGACAACGAATTCGTCAGACTTCGCTCTGTAACAACCTTGTAGTGGGATTCTGTCTCTTGTAACGTCAGTCAAGAGACTGAATTATTCAGTTTATCGTGACTACAATTTGATGAGTGTTTTGTTTCTGTTACATGTATGTTAATCTTGCTTTCCCTATGTGAACAAGATCTCCATGTTGTTCTCTGTAGTATTGACCTTTAATTTCTCCGAGCCAACAAATTCAGTCCGTTATACCAAAGTGTCACACATACAGAGTGAATACCCTTCCTGTTTCACCGGTAAGGGACCATAATGTAACAAAGATTATACTTAAAGGTTTTACAAAATGTATGTAGAATGGTTGTCGACAGAGACCTAGTGAATCACACAAAAGTCTTGGTAGAGAAGGGATTCTCTGTTTCATTAAGGAAAGCCTTAAAGGTCTGGCTACAGGCATGATATTCCACAGAGCTTAATGAATTGATAAGGCCGCAGAATAAAGCAGCGACTTGGTATGAAAACCTATGAATAAATTGACAGCAGCAGCGTGTAGTTCTTCATCAAGCATGGACAGTATGGAGACATAATGATTCCCTGACGGGTAAATACAAATGTACACAACGAAGCACAGGGAGGAGATTATCTCTCTGCATGCTCAAAGATTTTCTTGGTTTTGTCGCATATTTTTTTCAAACAATGACTAGAGTGAAATCGCTTATCATGTTTTATTGCATTATGACAGAGATAGGTAGAAATACTGGCATCCTACAAAAGAGGACAAAGTACATAGTTTATTGAACATACGAATAGCTTATATTATTATTATATATGTACAATATCTAAATATCATAAATTTGAATATTACATAATTATGTTTAACAAAATGGAAAATTTAATGAACTTCTATTGTGCGGATACCATTCATCCAGGGCTTTAACAAACACACATACACTCACACCCTGTATCACATACACTATCACCCTGTATCACATCCATAAACACCCGATAACGCATCCTCTCTTTCTTTTTAAACTCCTTATCAACTCTTTGTAAAAATACTACTATTTTACACATGCATTCAATAATTATTACAAGCAAAAGCCCCCCCCCCCCCCCCCCGAATGTCAAATGGCACAATAAAGAGGAACAGATAAAATATAATGCATGTTTGAGCGTACTCGCGTAGTAGCAAACAATGAAAAGGAAGTAAGCATTCTATATTTCAAGAAATACAAAGTCCCATACCGGCAATGAAAAGGGCATAACAACCAAGAAAAAATCAAACTGTCTCTGAAGAAGCCATCACAATCACAGGTACTGTAGTCAGAGAAATTTGTCTATATATCTTGTTTTTCATTCGCACACTCCTTTTGTTATGTTTTTAAAAAATAAAGCCTGAGACGAGAGAAAAGGGGGAGTGTCTCAGGCTTTATTACAAACATAACGAAAGGAGTGTGCGATTGAAAAAAAAAGATATATAGACAAATTTCTCTGACTCACGTACCTGTGATCACAATATCTCTATCCAGTGCACAGAAAAAGTCCTTGATTCTGCATGTCATCAAGGGGCATAACTGCGCAAAAAGCATGTTCACCACGACCACACTAACCCAGCCAAGGCAAATTTATCTCGATATCTCTACATGTACCAAAGGCAAAAATAAAGTCCACTACAAATGACAGAAGGTCAGATACAAGGACGGATAGACAGACGGGCGGACAGATTGAAAGGAAACTTAGAGTCCCCTCTGGTTTTGCCAAGAGAGGACTTCATGTTCAATTATGAGTAAAATGATCTTGTATATACATGTAATGCTTACGACAGTTAGCACTGTACATCGAATAGCGATAAAAACATGTACATGTATATTTTTTAAAAGCCAATCAAGTATTTGTCATTATTACCGGCAGTCATGACTGCCGGTATACTGTAATCAATCGTGACATACTTGCACGCATAAAATAACTCTTGGCAATATGATTAGTGGACAACTACAAAATATGCAAATATTCGTCAAGGTTATTCTGAATCTGTGCATAAGATGCTTCCATCAGGTCGGCTGAAGAGTCTAGATGACTTGACAAATGAAAGTCATATCGTATCAGTGCATTTTCTTCCAAAAGATGCATCGAAAAATCTTTTTACCGATACGTCCTACAACAAATCATAGATCCTAGGAAATTTCCGTAGCTTGAATCGGAAATAAAAACGGAAAAGCCCGGAAATGTGCGATTGGTCTAACAAGAATAAAAATCGTTTATAAATTCCATTTTTTCTTTACTAGAATTTTACAACATTTTAAAATGTCAGCTAACTGCCGGCAAGCTTTTTGTAAAAGCTAATACTTGTATGGGAACAAGTAATCACATATGTAGTGAACAATCAAATTCTAAGAGTCATAACTCAGCTAAAAATAGGTCAACTCAAACAAAACTCAGGGACAAGAAAAGACATATACATTTCTACTCATGAAGTAAAATTACTATATTCATTGTCAACTATTTTGCATGGGAACAGAGATGCCCTATATAAATAAAGACAGAAAGATGGACAGACAGACGGCGAGGAAACTATAATCAGTACTCGCCCTCCAGCTTGCCGTGCAGAGAGTGAGAAGACCGTATATACATGTAAATAAATTTTATCTACTGCAATAAAATGTCTTTTATGAAATACTCTTTAGTGTCCTTCTGAAGCAGACCGGTCACGCTTTTGTGGGCGTTCCAGCACATCTCAGGCTCACCGGTTATTGTGTTATTTCTTGCCTTTAGCACTGTCCTCACATTGGCCTTAACCTTTACCTTTTGGCTTTTATCAATAACCCG
The DNA here is from genome assembly GCA_033119305.1 of Pinctada imbricata. Taxonomy (NCBI): domain Eukaryota; kingdom Metazoa; phylum Mollusca; class Bivalvia; order Pterioida; family Pteriidae; genus Pinctada; species Pinctada imbricata. The sequence goes on along the minus strand of VSWD01000005.1, from coordinate 63,664,317 downwards.
TAATGAACCAACTACTTGTCCTTTCTGGTTTACCCTCACGTGACGAAGCGCGATTTTATCATGAATGAATTCACCTGAAAAATTGCGAAATGGAAAATAATTAATTTTCGAACGAAAGAAGTGAAAAATAGGAAATATTATTGAACACAATATTGTCAAATTATCAAGTATTTGTTTGTATTTTTGTTGTCAAATTAGGAGAAAGCTAAGCCTATAGAAGACGTTAGAGGCAATGGTTTGTGAAGCTCAATCAGCAAGAATACAGTATGTGCTTGGATGCCTCGTGTTCGATTCTTTGGGTTACAAAAGAGGTTCATGAACAAAACTCGTACGTAGTGTTATGTGACTCTAAAATTGAAACAGGGATTTTGCATATACGAGCATTGCTCCACATAGCTCAGTCGCTAAAGAGATACAAAAGTAAAAAGTCTTGGGTTCGATTATAAAGTCAGGTAACTATTTTTTTTTTTTGCCATCTCGCTACGAAAAGGACATATATTGTTAATTCAGTTTCAGGATAGATATCCATTATATTTGAATCAGTTTCATCTTATTGTATGTAAAAGTGATGTGTAGTGACACTTGATGGAGTTACCATAGGAAACATTGAATTTCTGAGTACTTCCCAAATAGACTCATACAAACATTTTCCATTGCAAACTATGGCAAATTCAAAATTATATTCAATAACTTTTCTTATTGTTGTATGATTTTCCTTCATATTTGGAATACAATATATTGGATATTCTACTAATTGATTGAAGCGAAGAATTTGAAACCTTTCCGCATATTCCTTTCTGTCAAATAACATAAAAACTTTTATTTTAAAATATTTTTCAAAGAACTCAATAATGGAAATCGGAGTTATCTTTCTTTGTACGTCAGAAATACAGAATACTCTTCGATGTGAAGATTTAAAATTTTGGATGCCGGATATGTCCTTAAGATTTTTCCTTAGAATAGTAAAAATAATTACTGAATCATTGACTCACCTATTATTCCTTCGCTATTTTTGGATAAGCCGTCTTCTTTGTCTATGTAAATATTCAAATAGTTGACTGCCATATTTATGTCGGCATGGCGGGACTTGACAAGCAGCCGGATATCGTCCCCAAAAGCTACTTGTAAAATCTTGAACCTCTTGGACCAGTACTTCACGGTATAAGTTACGTTATTCAGTGTAAATGGATTCTCGTCCTTCCATGAAATCTCTGCTCCATTTATTAAGATTCTGTCAGGAGTGATTCTAGTTATAACTTGATCGGCCAGAATCATGACAATTTCCCCGATGTATGTTCGTTGTTCACCATATCGTCCGGTGACGAAGGAGGGGATTATTCCTGCGTTGACCGTCAAACCTTTCGAATAGATGCAACAACATGTAGATGGAAACAATGATGAACAGAGACAATCCCAATGATGAACTAATACTTGAGTATAGGGTTTGTGTCCCCAGCACTTTTGATACAAAGCACGTTCAAACTTGTTCATTTGGGACATCGCTTCTTCGAACAGTTAATTAGTGAAGTACGATGCAGAGCTAAGATCTAATGAAGCGAAGGATTTTTTAAATAATTAACAGCAAAATCGTGAAAAGTAAGTTATTTTAATTGAGAAATGATATCATGTTCTCAAATACCTGTACACATGCATGCGAAAAAAGTCAATTGACGGTTCATCATCGTCGCTATATATATATTATTCAGGCTTCTCTTATCATACATTTTTTACAGCACTACAGACATGGACATTTTAAGTATATAACACAGAACACAGAAGTGTATATGTCGTCCGACCCGTGGTCCTAGTGAGGCTCGAACCAGCAACCTTTTGGTCACTGGCCCGACGACCACGGCGCCGACATTATTATACATTATATTCATTTTGGCTTAAAGTACACCGAAGAGGATCAAGCAAAGCATGCGTGTCTGGTGAACCGAATCAACATTTTTTGTTTGTTTGAAAGGGCTGTTCTCTGAGTGCAAAGTCATTAGGACACTTCGTTTTTCTTTTGAAGTAATAAAAATAATCATTTTTAAATATAGATATTAAAATTAGTATAAAAGAAAGTAAATTGATGAAAAACAAAAATAGAGAGTATTTACCAGTATTTTTGTCTTGTAGAAGACGCATTACGCTTCCAGGCTCTGCTCTGACGTCAAAGCATACCGGAAGTTCCATTCCACGCATGCGTATCATGAAATGGGGATCGCCACCACCTGCAGATGTTAGAAGTTTCATTGTAGACATTTTTTTCACCATTTCTATCATTCAGTCATACTCACTCTCCCATGTCCTATATAGACGTTATTCTATACCCAGTTTGGTATAAATATTGGTCCACGAACCGTAACGTTTTATTGCAGGTTTTGATGTTTAAAAATCCAGTGACCTATTCACCCTTCCACGAAACTCCGTCAAATACTCCGTCAAGCTGAGTTATTTCATTGTTTACTTGTCATATAACAATGGTGAGGTACTCAGAGTTAGCGCTTTTTTGGAGCAAGAACAATAAAATAGCGGGAATTGTGGAAGGGTGAATTTTGACGTCAATGTAAAACGTTACACAACCAACCCCATCCCCAAACAACAAATACAAAACGTCTAGCTACATCGGTAATTGCTTTAAAATGAAGGTCAAAAACAGAGAATAGGTGGAGTATAAACACTGTTCATTTTGATTAATTAGGCCATCTCTTGTTGTTATTCTGTTTTGCGTCCTTTTGAAATTGAGAAATCTACTAGTCAGACAGGGAGAAAAACAAAGTATAACACAAAGTTGTAATTTCATATTATGTGACTGTGTACTTGTTTCATTTGATCATCTTGACATATTTTCGTGAACAAAAGAATGGTAGACAATAAGTCATTGTAGTACTTTTACATTTTTACGTTTAATATAAAGAAATATAAATTTTTCTTTAATTTTTGTGAAAAAAAGAAACACATTTAATTTGCAAAACATCTTATTATTTTAATTAGGGTTTGTTTTATGACTTTGGGCTCAAAACCTACCAGCACGAGGACGCAAAACAGAAAATAACAAAGAAATGGCCTTACATGTTATTACCAACCTCCTCCGCTGTAGCTTCCACCTCCTCCTCCACCTCCTCTACCTCCACTACCTCCTCTACCTCCACTAGGAGCTCGATTTCTACTTACACTGGGATAAGTCCGTGGGGGTGGTGATGGCCCCTTGTTACCACCCAATACTGCAAAATATTTAACATCTAAGGTCAGTCCAAAAATAAATACATTTTTAATTACCGCTGATCAATCTCGCTTCGTGGCAATATTGCATTCACACGTTTCAAACTGAAAAGCTGAATTCGCAGTTCAAAAGTAGAAGACAGACGAAATCAAACATCACAACAACAAAAACTTTTCATCGCGTCGACTTTATCAAAAATAACAACAACAACAAAAATTCTGAAACGGGACATAGATATATACTGCGGGTATTTTTCGTATGGAAACGTTCGCTATTTCAATGTTGAGCCGTGCTATCAATTCGAAACTTATCTATCTTCAGAAAAGGTGATGCTATGTTTTCGTTCCTTTTTTAAAGTTTGTTTTGTTTCATACATATATATATCAGGTGTTGTAAACGTCGTGATTTAATTTGATCAAAACATATTGCCACTTGTATAAGCCTGCTGGTCGATTTCAACAAGCTTTTTGAATTCAGATGTCTAAATAACTGCATCAATCATACAAGGTACTCACATGCAGCGTCTTCTGTGTCCTCGAGATCGCCTACGTCACGTTCTTCCGGTTTGGTGACAACCATGGAGGTAAGGGGAGTGACAAATTTGTACTGAAACAGTTCGAAAGGAAAGGAACTGATTTAAGAGCCCTTTCAGCATTTTTCCCCTATTCAAGAATAATTTCTTAGGCACGGTCCATTTGATATTCTGGGGGGGGGCGCTTGGGGTTGTTTTTTTTTTTTCGAAAAAAAATGATTTTGCTCTGAATTTTGATGAAATAAATTAATTTGCTTATGGTGTGTTAGTAAAAAAAATAATCTTGCTCTCAGAAGTAGTCTGAATTTGAAGAATTACGATAAAATTTCGCGAAAAATTCCTGAAAATTTTCCGCCTCGCTTCGCTCGCCAAAGTTTTCAATTTATATCAATAATATTTGGCACGCTTCTCTCGCCATAGGTTTCTACCAAAACATTCATTTTTAAAGGCAGACTTCATATTCCAACGTATCAAAAGAATGCATATTTATGTACAAAAGGGCTTTCTTCGAGGCCTAAATATACTATCAATATAATGCATTACTATTAAAGTTACTCTAGGTCTCGTCAAGATCAAATCACGAGTCAACTATTTTTGTCAAAATTTTAACGCAAACGAGTCTATCATGCTTAGAAATTAGAAACTGGCTAGTTACAGCCCTCACTACCGAGCTATGATCAGTTATTGCTTATAAAATGGGTACCTTAATATAACCCACTTTTCTCTAAATCTAAAATATATAAAAGATATAGATACTGCCAGTGTATATAAAGATATAGATACTGCCAGTGTATATAAAGATATAGATACTGACAGTGTATATAAAGATATAGATACTGACAGTTTATACCCTGTCCACCCCCTCATATATCCGGTGTCTTTCTAGTTCCTTTGATTCTCACACGGATTTGAAAAAGATATAGATACTGACAGTGTATATAAAGATATATATATTGCCAGTGTATATAAAGATATAGATACTGCCAGTGTATAAAAAGATATAGATTCTGACAGTGTATATAAAGATATAGATATTGCCAGTGTATATAAAGATATAGATACTGCCAGTGTATAAAAAGATATAGATACTGACAGTGTATATAAAGATATAGATATTGACAGTGTATATAAAGATAAAGATACTGACAGTTTATATAAAGATATAGATACTGACAGTATATTATATAAAGTTATAGATACTGCCAGTGTATATAAAAATATAGATACTGCCAGTGTACATAAAGATATAGATACTGCCAGTGTACATAAAGATATAGATACTGCCAGTGTATATAAAGATATAGATACTGCCAGTGTACATAAAGATATAGATACTGCCAGTGTATATAAAGATACAGATACTGCCAGTGTATATAAAGATCTAGATACTGCCAGTGTATATAACGATTTAGATCCTGACAGTTTATATAAAGATATAGATACTGACAGTGTACAAGTATATACATTAACAGAGAGGTACAGGTACCAACATATGGATTTGAAAACTCATGGTAGAAATTTAATAAATAGTGTATACGACTGCATGCACATGTATTTAGGTTTGTATTACGTAAGCAAATAAAATATTGAGTGGTATTCTATCAATTTAGATGTATTATACAGGAAATTAAGCTTAAGCAAATGACAATGCATTACCTTCAACGAAAGATCCAATGCCTCTTGTTTTAACGACTCTTTTTCCGCACTGTCTGTTGAGCCTATAGATTTTTCCAAAAGTTCCTTAATTGTCAGAAAAGCCCAGATTTTCTCCGTGATTTTTTGGTAATCGGCTTGTTTTGTGAGGTCAGGTATTGGAGGTTGCTGAAGGTCAGAGGTCAAGGCCAACTCAATACTTCCCTTAGCACCAAGACCTTGAACCTTGAGGTCAAAGAGCTGGAGCGTATTATCATCCATTTTACCAGCCACAACAAGTTCTCCACCAGAAAGGTACGAATTAAATCTAGAATTTGTCAGATTTGATACGCCCGATCCCCCATCTTCCAAATACTTGAAGGTGACATTCTTTAAGCTAGCAGCTGATATTTCGTCATAAAATCCAGAAATCTGTAATGCGGCATCCGAATCCTCGAAGATTCGGCGACTAACACCGTCATTCTGGACAGCCACCTTCTTAACGAATTCGTAATTAGCACCCGCACCGAACGCCAAGCTATACACTGGTACATCCTTATCATTACGTGACTTGACGTTACTTAGGATTCTTCCAATGTTAGTGTCCCCCGCTGACGGCTGTCCGTCTGTCAGAAAGAGGACGATTTGCGACCTATTTTCTTTGTTGCTAAGTCCATTTAGAAAATCGATTCCCTGTAGCATAGCATCGTTAATATTGGTCACTGAAAATGAATAACATTTTTCGGCTTATTTCGATTCGAATCTTGCTAACAGCAAATTAAAGGTACGCTTAATGAATTTTTCTATGATTTTAAACCTGGGCCCAGCACCATAAACTAAGAATTGACTTAAGTCTAAATGTCTCATATAATATAAGTGATGACTTGAAATTATTTACAGAATTAGTCTATTTTCAGAGTAGAAAAGAATGGATGTCAGAACTCGATATTTTAAATTTTCACTGATTTGCTATATATCGTAATTTGACAATTTGACTTAAATCAATTCTTAGTTTATGGTGCCAGACCCAGATGTTAAAGGAGTAAGGGCAAAATCTTCCGTTTTTAGCCCTTTTTTTGCCATTTTTCAAAAATTGTTTTCTTACTGTTCTTTATCTTTCAAATAATGGTGGATATTGTTGCTTATTGAAATCGAATCGAACATAGATATTATCAAAATATGAATGTTATTTCCCGCCAAAATTTCCCGCTACTACTGAAATTAGTGGTAAAATGATAACAACCAGATTTCAACATTAAAGTTTATAGTATAAATAGAGCAAGAGCATGTAACAAAGTTATACTTTCAATGTACATTCAGAATAAAAAAAAATGTCCCGTATGAGTTTGAACCTGTTACATGCCCTTCCTCGGGGGCTTACAACTGTAGGTATGTTAGTCCCTTACCGAAAATCTTAATTTCTAATGACGTAATGTGAAGACATAGAGCTCAATTTTCAATCATTTTGCCCTAAAAGATGGGGTTTTTTAGAAATCACATAAAATTTGACACAATGTCCTTTTTTGTTTAAAAGAAGCATAATGAATTAGAAAATAGAATCATTTTTAAAAATTTTGATTGGGGCCAGAAATGGTCACTTTTGCCTCTATCCCTTTAACGAGCACAATCACAGCCAGTATATCAGAAACAAGGACCAACACCAATTGCAACATGGCCAAACTTTTCAAGGACTCTGATGCATGCCATCGCGATGACATATTTAAATTGATACGATTATTGCGTACTTACTTCCACCACTATTTATCTTCCGTACGTAGCTTTTAGCAGCCCTGATTGTCTGTCTGTCCACCGTCACGACCGTACCCGGTCTCCAATATGTGACTCTTGAACTAAATTCCATGATATTGAATCGATCTCCGACTTGCAATTCATCCAATATCTTTATCATAGCGTCCTTGACCTGTGCTATTTTTTTGCCTGACATTGACCCGCTCACATCAAGGATGAATAATGCGTCTTTTGGAATCGGGTCCATATCGCTCGGTGCAAAGAAATGAACAAAATATCCATTTACAACCTGAAATAAAGTAATGTATGAATTGAATATTACTCAGAAGATGAGATGTGTCAATACTCAGTGGCGGATTCAAGGGGGGGGGGGGGGGTGTAGGGAGCGTACGCCCCCTAACCCCCCCCCCCCCCCCTAAAATTTGCAAATCATAGGTAAAATGATAATTTTCAATATAAAAAAGAGTAAATATTAGTAAATATTAACTACCTGTTGGTTAATATAATTGTCAAATGCATCAATTTCAGGCATGAAAGTGGGTCCGAAAAGGCTGAAATTCGTTAGTTTCCGGGGGCGAAGCCCCCCTGGTCCCCCTACCAGGGCGTCTTCCACCGCAACGTCATAGGTTCCTTCCACTACTTTCCACTCTCAATATGACATTGCCTTTACCCCTTAGGTCCCATGTTTTTTTCAAATTAATTAAAAAGGAAATTACATAAATTCAGATTGAAGATAGGGATAAAGTTAGAATAACTGTTCTAAATTATGGCGCCAAAAATTAAAAGTAATCGCATTTGTTGTTTTCCGACGTCATTAAACTACAATGACGTGACGTCATAATAGGGCCGCCGACAGAAATCCTGTCGAAACTGGGGACCCCTGAATCCAAGGGTACTTTGCGATGAAGCGTCTGGCGGAATGCGATGAAACCCTTGGTGCACCAAGATGCCTACCAGGGCTCTGCCCTGGACCCGATGGGGACCTAGGCGGTCCCCAGACCCCTCGCCATTTTTTACGCCCCCTCTAACTCAAAAGCTGGATCCGCCACTGATACTTTACGAACAATCCAACCCACCGAAAATTGTAACATTGATACTAGTATCTAATTCCAATATCTATATACCATAACATCTCCGGCGTCTGCCTCTCTTTCGATGTCATACTCCACAACAAAGAGCCCGGATATTCCTTGATCTGACTTAGCCCTTTGGTCGGCCTCGCTTGGAAAGTACGTAATACGAGCTGACTTCTGAGTTGGTCGTTCTATCAGGGCCAACGAATTCCTTCCTTTTAACACAAAATTTTAAGATAAGTTGAACAAATAAATCATCATAACCTATAAAATTAGACTGTTAAAAATATGCAAGATTTATATAATTTAATTTTTTATCAGTTGAATATGAAATTCCGACTTTATCGCAGCAAACAACAATCAGAAAAACTCAAAGCGACGCATTTTCTGACAAAAAAAGAAAAGTGATCATGAGGGTTTTTTTTAATATGAAAGAAGGACGTGAGTATACACGTTGTTGGTCAATGTTTTAAAATGTTTAAATTTTGGATATGAAAGGTTCTGAACGGAGGGACCATGTTGCTCAGTTTAGAAGAGTTTGATTAGCTTTACCGCAAAATGAAAAGAGCTCAGTCCAAACAGATAATTTAACTTTATATTTTAACCTAACGAAAGCCAAGTGGTTTCTTATTTTATCTACACATTGTATACTTATTACTATCCGTGAAATACACTTCGGAAATCAGAAATTGAGCTATTGTCCACTTTGTCAGAATATTTTCCGATTCAAATTTATATTTGGGGGATATATCTCCAACTCTCGTAACTAACGATGCAAGTTATACATCATACGCTAACAGTATATCATCTGCAACGTCACTATAAAATTATAGAAAACTTCCTAATATCCAAACTATATTTTCTGTCATTGTGTGCGCACTATTGGTTGCACAAACATATAACTCACACTGTTAGTTACGATCGAGAGGTTTAGATCTATCCCCTTATATGAATTTTAGTCGGAAACTTTGCCGACAAAGTAGGCTTTTTCTCTATTCGAACTGAGCTGCGCGAACCGTAACCTATAGAAACAAAAGTTGAATTTTTGCGTATGAATACCTTTAAGGGATTCTGTCATCAGCAAATCATTGCGAAGCGGAGGTACCATGACATTTGTGATGTCACGTGACTCCAATATGGATACGTCAATTCTAAGTTCCGGTACAATTTGACCTGGATCGATGTAAATTACATGCTCGTACGTCCCCTGGCTACGGTGTAAAAGTTCCTGATACGTAAGGTTAAATGTCACCTTTTCTTGTGCTCCGACGTTAACGTCAACAGAAAATCTATTGGCCGCTCTTGGTCTGATAAAATAAAGAATCAAGTTAACTTTCCCTAGAAATTTTATTTCTAAAATAAACTACAGACGGCACCTTGTTCAAGATCGTATACATGTACTTTCTTTAGACTGAATTGTCCAGCACTCTGACCTAGATGGTATATATGTACTAACTTTTGGCTGACATGTCCAGCAATCTGACCTAGATGGTATATATGTACTAGCTTTTGGCTGACATGTCCAGCACTCTGACCTAGATGGTATACTAACTTTGGCTGACATGTCCAGTACTCTTACCTAGATGGTATACTAACTTTTGGCTGACATGTCCAGCACTCTGACCTAGATGGTATACTAACTTTTGGCTGACATGTCCAGCACTCTGAACTAGATGGTATACTAACTTTTGGCTGACATGTCCAGCACTCTGACCTAGATGGTATACTAACTTTTGGCTGACATGTCCAGCACCCTGACCTAGATGATAGAGTCATTTTTGGCTGACATGTCCAGCACTCTGACCTAGATGGTATACTTACTTTTGGCTGAAATGTCCAGCACTCTGACCTAGATGGTATCTATTTACTTTTGGCTGACATGTCCAGCACTCTGACCTAGATGGTATATACTTACTTTTGACTGACATGTCCAGCACTCTGACCCAGATGGTATATATTTACTTTTGGCTGACATGTCCAGCACCCTGACCTACATGATAGAGTTTTTTTTGGCTGACATGTCCAGCACTCTGACCAAGATGGTATACATACTTTTGGCTGACATGTCCAGCACTCTGACCCAGATGGTATATACTTACTTTTGGTTGACATGTCCAGCACTCTGACCTAGATGGTATAGTTACTTTTGGCTGACATGTCCAGCACTCTGACTTAGATTGTATACTTACTTTTGGCTGACATGTCCAGCACTCTGTCCTTTCTTTTTAGCTGTATCGTATTTTTTCTTTGCCACCTCCTTTTCGTTGATCTCTCCTGGATACAACCGGCCTCCTATTTCCCTGTGGTAGATTATTGTTTATCAATTATCGATAAATATGATTTGACCATTTCCCTGCACAAATTACGACATCCGCTTTTTTTTTTTTTTATTGCTGGTAACATTACTCGTTATTTTCGGAATGAGGGGGGTAGCTGTTTAATGTTTAACGTCTTCAAATTCATTAGCATCATTTTAGAGCAGATAAATTTACAGCATGGACCAGACATGCACGTTTCAGGTAATAAACCCTCGTCAGTGATTTTAGGACATCTTTAAAGTTGCATTGAATTTACTTCATATTGCTACGTATTTGTCTTTCTGGTCATTTCTGTATAAGTCTGTATTGAATGTCCCGGTGTTGGCTATTGCTATATATTCCATTCTGTGTATGTTCGTTTTATGTCCATTATGTATTACTTTCACGTTGTTTCATACATTTCGAATTTGCTGTTTTGCTATTTAGATTTTATTGCTTATTTTTTTGCTATTTGGTCCATTCAGCATTTGTTCGTGTAATAATTCGGGCTATATTTCTATTCCCTTTGGGCTAAAAAATACACGTTCTTTGTAGCCCGTATTGTGAGTTTTTCTTATTTAGTATACTCTGTACGGACTGTCTCGTATTTTGATGTTGTGAAGTTTGTTTTTATGTCAAATTTGAATGTGTTGTCTATAGTTGTCGGTGTTTAGAGTTTGTCTTGGTTTGTCGACATTGTCTGTAGCTCTTTGGTCCATTCTGTAGTGTTGCCTGTTGTTGTCTTATTTGGTCGGCTTAGTTTGTTCCTCTTTTGTCCATTTGTTATGTTGTCTTTTAAAGTAAGACTTGTGTTTTCATTGCTCTTTGGTCAGTTCTGTATGTGGTTGATGTCGTCATTTGTTGCTCTTGATCATTTCCATGTATGCTGCATTGACTGGACGATGTTGTATGTTGCACTTTGGTAAGTTATGTATCTGGTTATGAAGTCGGTAAACTCCGTACGGCGGCTCCGGTCGATAAAGGACAGGGTCCGCTGCCTCGGATGAGCCTAATTGCAATCAAATTCAAATAACAAAATTTCCACATATGTTGTCATGTGCTGACGGTGTTATGTGTTTCTCTTTTGACCTTTCTATACGTTTCGTATTATGTAGTAAGTGTTGTCGTATATATAGAATCCGTGGGATATAAATCGAAAGAGTGAAAAGGGGGAGTGGAATCATTACATAGAAATGAAAAAAAAATCTGGCAACGCTCCCCCCCCCCTTCCCTGTGGGCGTTGTTTGCAGTTATTAGATTTATTTTGTTTTTTATATATGATGCCTTCCATTATTTTCGTCCTGCTTTTGTATAATTCTTATGTTTGTTATCTTTTTGCTCAGTTCGTATGTGTAGATTTCGTATAAGCTGGTCCTCTTCGAGTTTTGTTGAGGGAACTTAATTGCTGGAGATCTTATTTGTTTTCTTCTTCTTAAAAGAGAAAGTTATTAAAAAGACTTTTATATATTCTTTTCATTTTCGTGCTTAAACATCGACGGCAGGTGCGGCCAACAGGGGATGCTTACTCCTCCCGGGCACCTGGTCCCACCTCTAGCTTGCTAGGGATCCGTCGTTGCTCAATTTTGTGCTCTGTTGTGAGTGCTGTTGAGATTATTGTCAGGATCTTCTTTAACTCATTTCAATATATGTTCTTATGAAGTCTTCGCGCATGTTTTCTTACTAAGCGTTTTTGCCTCGTAAAGTCTATATTTTTCGTTTTATGTTTCTACATTATTTGACGTGATTTAAAGGATTTTCCTGCATTTCTTTAATAATCTAAATTTTGAATTTCTGCATAATATTGTGAGGGATTTCTATATATCCAATATTATTGTATCAGCTTACATGACAAAATCCGAGATAAAGGCCTCGTCTGGTAGAGTGACCTCAAACTTAGCTTCCTTGGCCGTGCTGCTCGGGTTGACCATCCGACTGGTCACCAAAGTGGTCGCAAACCTGAACTTGATGTCAGACTGAATTTGCAAAAACTCGATCTTTGGCTGCAATAGAGCATGAGAGACATTTTTCTTTTTGCAATCTACATATCAATCGAAATGGCATAATAATACTTCTCTGTCAACTGCATTCCATTGACTGGGTTTCGAGGAAGGGAGGTGGTATTCCTGTTAAAAATAAACTAGAACTTCCCTAAGTATATGTTAGAAGGCAATTTTTCAAGTTTCTGCATGAATAAGAAGTGGGCGGAACGTAAGCGAAGCCCCTTCTTATTCATGTAGAAACTTCAAATAACCTTTTAACCATCATAGATGGCGACAATCCCGGTAGCGTAGTGGTTGGCGCGCCTGGCTATCATTATAGATGACATGCTGAAAGTCTGGGTTCGAGCCGAGCTCGTCCCATGTATTTTTCTGTTCAGCTTTTGTAGGATGCTGAATCCGTGACGACCATGAAGACGGTTTCTTCACATTAATAAGAAGAGCCATTTCAGAGCCTGTGATTGGCTTTGCTCAAATGTTGCCATCTAAAGTGAAGAAGCATACACCTTGCGGGACTTTTTTTTCTTAACCGATTCATTTATGACATAACATTAAACTGAACACATTAATACTCTCCTACAAGTTCAGATCTACATTCAAAATGCTTCGGAATGAAAATATAGTACTTTGTACAATCTATGTTGATTAGTTGAATACAAAATAATATGAAAAACCCCATCACTTCTCATGTTTATACTTAGAAAGAAAAATTTGCTTTTAGGACTATATACCAACATATTAATACAAGGTCAAAGGTCAATGTCACTGGGTCAAATGTCTTAATATTTAAAAATGTAGTACTTGTTATGATGAATGTATATATGTAATATGAAAGCCCTATCATTTATATTTGAAGATATATCCACTTTAAGAACTTCATAAGCGGACGGACGGACATGGTGTTTCCTTTATACCCCCGACTTCTTTGTGTTTGTGTGTGTATGTGTGGGGGGGGGGTTATAAAGACGGGAAAATACAACATGATATTTTTTTAAAATCTTCTAAATAAGATTGTATTAATTTATTGAATCGTCTTTGAATCCCATGATACCATGCAATGCGGACAGAATTACACGTTATTTAGAAAATTTGTAAGAAGAAGGGGAATCCTTTCCTAAATCTGCTGATATTTGATGCTGCCACAAAACGTTGTTGAAATTGCCTTTTCCATTATCATTTTCTCCTAATTTTAGGATAGAATGTCATAAAAACCGAAACAATTTACCCCGAATTGGCAGAGTTAATAGCTTTGCACTAAAATACTTATAGCTGATGCTGTGATGTATACTCTCAGCTCTGATTGGATGCAGCATAGCCAATGAGGAGCTTGGTTCGTATCAAGGTCGGTATCACATCTCTGCAGAATCATTTAGAATATAAATACTTCAAGATACTCTTATAATAGTGCATCTAAGACCTCTTCACAGCAAGATATCCATTTGTTCTCAATTTTTGGAAAGTGAATATCAGCACTTTTCATGCATTTTTGTTTATTTTATCAATTGATCTTATTAATTATTTATATTCCAAGAGGTCTGTTTAATTTCTACCCGAGAATTCTATCGGCTGAGATCGATAGGAGATGACCAAGTTCGTTCTTAGCGTTAATTAATCACCAAAATCTTTCCATTAAGATGTATATATAACTTTGCGACCTGAAGAGATTGATAAAATTTCACCATATTAATTCCACATTGCATCTTTTGATTTTTTTTTCTGGTCCGTTTTCTTTTCTATTTTCTTGGTGCTATATTATTCTTGTACATTTATCATGTGTATGTATTTGTCATTTCTTGACAAAAATAATTTCTCTTTTCCATTATTTGTTTTTTCTTATTATTCAATATAGTTGATTTCATGATCAATGTCTAGTCTTATCATTAAACGCATTTTTATATGTATATTTAAAGACGAAATGATTAATAAATTGTATAATTGTAAAAAGATAAACGTCTGACTCAACTTTTTATTTGCTGATTAATTTTACATTCGTTATATGAGAGCTTCATTCCTATCACATCATTCTTAGCGATTTAATTTTTCTGAAATCAAAACATCTTTATTGAAAATAAAGTGTGGATCTAGAGGGTGTAGGAACCCCCCCCCCCCTTCCACCCTGGAATTTGCCAACGATGGTGATTTTCCTCGATTTTACGTATAATATTTTCAAAATTATTGGCTGGAACACCCCCCTCCCGTGGCGGCTTGGACAACACTGGAACTTTTTCTAGGTCCTCCCATGATTTGTCAAAAGTAGAGTTTTATTTGTTTTGACGAGTAACTTCCTACACATTATATGAACAGGCTTTTTCACCTGGTCTGTCGATTTCATTCAACCAATCATGTTTCACAAATAATTCTATCACGACATCTTGCTTCTTTAACTAAAAACTAAATTCCATTTAAGTTTATACATGTACACGTCGATAGTCTTGATCGTACGATATAAATATCATTTCGCAATACAAAGACAGAAATGGTGTGTCCGAACAGAAAATTAAAATGCAAATAATCGAAATTGCTTATTAATAACCTTTTTTCCAAAATGAAGCAAGGAAAACAAATGGGATGTTCAAAAACAATCGAAGACGGGTAATTGATTAAATTTAATTGAACATTGCTTTGAATAGTCCATTAAGCAGGTCCAGTTCATTATTTTCAACACGTTTTATTTTTTTCAATTCCGAAGGATGAAGGGTAGGGGAAACGAAGATTCGACCCTTGTATACAGACCAGAATGGAACTGGAATAGTTTTGTACTGAATACATATGAATTCAAATGACTATAAGGCTTAAATATTTAATGTAATAGTAGCATGCTTTAATTGCCATTCTTTGACTCAGAGCAGCAAGAGAAATATTTGCAATTCCCAAAGAAAGAGTGTACTTTTGTAGAAAATTAGTTTAAAAACTCGAGGTACTTAATTCAAAAAAGTTTGACCTGATAACTTAATTAATGTTCAGATCAAAAATGAGTAAATCTACCAGTGGACGTAAACGCAGTTTCTATTGGCACGACGTTAGCCAATCATATTCAAGAGATGAGATGCTTGGAAATCCCAGACGATTCCCTATCCGTTATCTTTGCTGATATTTTTGGTGCACCATGCTGACAGCTTATCAGATGCCGTTGATGTATCTCTTTCTTCTGAATTCACTTTTTAGCATGAGGGGTGATTTATATGTTATCCTAAGGAGTTAGAACACATTTACTTCATTAATGCATGTCGATGATGTCTGTGTATTTTATAACAGAGCACAGTCGTAATGTATTTTGCGTAACACATCATTTTTAAAGTTGGATAAACCATGTCCATTCTACCATGTCTGCACAATCTATACATAACTGAGGAAGGAATAAGCCATTCTGTAGTGCTTTGTCAATCTTGTACAGAGAAGACATTGAGTTTTTGTGTTATACAGCATTACCTCAACAATACGAGGCACCACTTACCATATTATCGCTCAAAATGACCCCCCAATGGTATTCCTTATTTATTGCCGTGCAATAAGTGGGTTATTCAACTGCTCCTCGGGCTTAAGTAATTTCAATACAAGTAAGGGTTATTCTACTGTCTCCGAGGGCGTAGCCCGAGGAGCAGTTGAATAACCCATTTGTTGCACGGCAATTGTTAGGCCATCAAACAATTATCACCAATGATTGGATAATTCTTCATTGCCAGCTAAAGAAAACTACTCATGGTAGTCAGTCAACTACTCCGTCAATCATTCAATCATTAATCTAATCATTGCCACACAATGAATTGCACCGTCTGAAAAAGGTGTTAATTACCGTCTACAAAATAGACTGTGCAATAAGTAATAGTATAAAGAATTGTTAGATATGAAACTTGATTTTTTCATAATTCTCAAATTGTGATGAATTATTGAATCATTATGATAATTGTTTGATGGCCTAACAATTGCCGTGCAATAAGTGGGTTATTCAACTGCTCCTCGGGCTTAGGTGTGTAAATTTCAAGTAAAGGTTGTGTACCAACCGACTTAGTGCATGGTTCGATCGGGCAGATATTAGGATTTTCTGATACAGCCCCTAAATCTATCAAAATTGTATGCCTCGGGCAATATTTCTCTATGGAAAATGAAAACAAGTTGAGTGGATGTTTAAATTAATCATTGACCATCTATCAGTTAGTCGGAATTATTTGCCTATCAAAAGTAAAAAAAAAGGACTTAAAACTTGGAAAAAGGGAGTTTTCAAAAATTGTTAAAGGACTTGTGATGTGATTATCTTCCAAAATTTCGAAAGGACAGTAATAATTCGTGATGCATGTGTTGATATTCTAGAATGTACAAGAAGGGATGTTAGGCAGTTTAGGACCAATCCTGGAAAACTGAAAAGAAATTCTAAATTTATCCCGTTTTTACGATTTATTTAAAAACCTAGCTTATGCTGACACCCCCCCCCCCCTGATTTTTTTTGTTTTGAACCACCCACGAGTAAACAGATCTTTAAAATAATCTCGAAAAATAACAGAAATTTCGAAGTACTTTTTTTTGTTCGTTCGTAAACTAGCTTATTAAAAAAGTAGTCCCTTCTCTCGTTTAGACAATTTCTAACACACTGAAAAAAAAACCGCAACGCAAAAGCGCGGAAATGTGCGACTGGTCTCGTGTTTTACGATTTTTTTCTTACTAGAATTTACAACTTTTAAAGTCAGCTAACTGAAGGCTAGCTTTTTGTAAAAGATAATACTTGTATGAAAAGTATACTCCGTAATTTTTAGGGAGCAACCACTTTTATGTTGGGAGGGGGGGGGGGGGGCAACCCCATATTTTTTAATGTGAATTCAATCAAATGACTGTTGTTTGATCTTTATTTTTTTCCAGATGCGTAGAGCCTTTGATCAGAAATTTTAATTAAATTTCCAGTTGTAGTGAGTTTTTTCCCTCAAGTTCTTCTTCCCTCTCCCTTTGAAAGAAAATTCAAATTTTGTCGTTTTTTAATCATATGCTGGACCCCCCCCCCCCCCGATGACTCAAGCAATGTTTCAGTAAAACATTGCACAAAGTAATGGCGGAAAGGGGGGTGTTTGTTGTAATGGGATACTGTTCGGTGTGCTGGAATGACGGATGTATAAAACAAGTTGCTTTCTTTAAAAAAAAAGCAATAGGTGAACACAAGTATAAGTGTTAAAGCAAAATGCTTTGATTGCTGTTGATCATATTAGTATGATAATAAATAAAATTGACTAGTTTCCAGAATTTCCCGTAGTTTTTGACTTATATATAAAAATTCATAGGCACTTTCCTGGGAGCATATTTGCTATGTTCTCTAAATAGATATATAACTTATTCAACAGACCACAAAGAAGAACTTGAATAACTTATTCAACAGACCACAAAGAAGACCTCGAAGTCATGGCATTCGTAAATATAATAGGCCTGAGATACATAGTTTCTCCTTCGATGACTTGGTTCCATTTTTGAATGAGCCCCTAGGCCTGCATTATATTCGTACCAAATTATACTCTGTTCCTTTACGGAAGTTACACGAAATCTACGAATATACGAAGGACCTCACTTATACCGATACACGTTCCCCAGAATACAGACTACAAGGAGTCATCTTGGACATTTCTACCTTTCGTTTATTTCAAGCAGTTAGATCAGATAAATCAGAGGAGAAAACAAACCGTCCTTTCATTAAAGTAAAATTTGCAAACAAAGGTATTGATAAATTGAATCTTGGTCAAATTTTGAATCACAAAACTGTCACAGAAAAAATCCCACCATATTTCAAAAGACAAGAAACTCCTTGTATTTCCTATAGCTACACACCAACAGTTGCATCTAAAATTTACAATTACAAACGATTCTTGCAGTGCATTGATTTAAGTAATCCCTCACTACATCCACTTCCTTGCGAATGTTCTTCATCGGATTTTAACTATTCTCCTTGTGGACACGTTATTACAGGTGACCTTAGTATAGTCAAGAACGACAAATTGAGAGATTTGTTAAAAAAGGGTCCCAAATACAGAGAAAGTATGTCCTTTACATGGAACCAAAATTTCAAAATTATCATGGACTCTTGTGAGGAATATGCAAGACGTTGGGCAAAGAAAGAGGATGTACAGCTCGACACACTATCCGAATGGATAAAATCCATCAGAGGGTTACTTTTATCTAAAATTAACCGATTAAAATCAACCGTGAGCACCAGATTCGAGTCTATATTTAAAGACCCTGATGTTATCACAGAGCTTACCTACCTCCAAGAACATTATGTCATCACACCAGCGGACAAAGCCTCAAATAATTACACATTTACTTGCAAAAAGTTCTATTTCGAAAGTCTAGTTAAAGAGTTGGGTTTAAATTCGACACCTGGAAATCCCACTTACACCCCAACAAACCTTTCTGCCTCTGAAATAATAGATAACCACAAATCAGCTCTTTCTTCCTTTGGCTTCCAAACTAACAATTTAGATTTAGATTTACCATACTTATACTGCATACCTAAAATGCATAAGAATCCGTACAAACAACGTTTCATCGCTGGTTCCTCAAAATGTTCTACCAAATCTGTATCGATCTTACTCACCAAAGTTTTATCTGAAATCAAATCTGGGCTTCAAAAATATTGTTCGACAGTATATTCTCGCAGTGGTATCAACCAGATGTGGATTTTAAAGAATTCGAAGGAACTTTTAGAACATCTGAAATCCACTCATTTTAGTAAAGTTCATTCGATCAAAGCCTTTGATTTTTCGACACTTTACACTACAATTCCACATTCTAAATTGAAAGAAAGACTCGCAAAAATTATAAGTAATGCGTTTACAAGTAAGAACGGTAATCGCAAATACAAATTTATTGTTGTGAACTATGACAAAACCTACTTTGTAAAAGAAAGTCCGATTCTGAAAATAAGTACACTGAAACAGATATTATTCAGATGTTAAACTTTTTGATCGACAACATTTTTGTGGTGTTTGGAGGAAAGGTCTTTCAGCAAATTGTCGGAATTCCAATGGGGACCAATTGTGCCCCACTCCTTGCCGACATTTTTCTTTACTCGTACGAAGCTGAATTCATTCAATCTTTGGTCTCTGAAGGGAAAAGATACTTAGCTTCTGACTTCAACTTCACTTATAGATACATAGACGATGTTTTGTCCATCAATAATCCGAAATTCGCAGATTACCTGAGCAGAATCTATCCTTCAGAGCTTGAAGTCAAAGAAACTACAGAGACAAATAATTCAGCATCCTATTTGGACATAATGTTGTCCTACGACACTGATGGTCACATGAACACCTCACTCTATGACAAACGTGACGACTTCAATTTCAGCATTACAAACTTTCCTTTTCTGAGTAGCAACATCCCTTCATCGCCTGCTTATGGCGTGTTCATATCTCAGTTGATACGCTATGCCAGAGCAAGTACGAAATATACGGATTTTGTTCTGAGAGCTAGGCGTCTTTCAGATAAGCTTCTCAGTCAGGGATATGTTTGTGACCGACTTACATCGTCACTGAGGAAGTTCTACGGTCGATATGGGGAACTCGTCATACACTATGATGTCCCACTCTCCAGAATGGTGGGTGACATTCTGTCATAGACCATTTGAACCATCCAAGCCAAGATTGTACTCTATGTCTTCCGAAATGGAAGTTACCGGATGTGACAGTTCTACCGAATTGAAGCGGCGGGTGTTGCATGCAAGCAGGAGATGCTTACTCTTCCTGGGCACCTGATCTCACTCCCATATCGGGAGTTCGCTTCTTTTCATGTGGTGGAGGTTTTTGTTTGTTTGCTTTGGTTCCTGTTTTGTCCTGATTTTGTATGCCTTCGGTTTCTGATTTTCTGAATTATCGATTTTGTGCTGTATACAGGGATATGGTCATTATCCATATTTGTCATATAAGCCCATTCAGAAAATTACACCGAAAGGTACATGAACTTAATGCAGGAAACATTTTTGCAATTACCGCTATTCATCCATAACCATGTTATTGTAGCAAATATTTATATTTTAAAGGACTATATATGGTTTGTACAATAAAGTTGCCCCCTTTCAGGGCAAAATCTTAAATTTTCATGAAGTAATGAATTTGTACCAATATTTATTCTACAATGTAGGCTACTTACGATACGATACATAAACTTTAATTTCCTTTCTCAATTTCTTACAATTTTCAAATTATGTTTTTTTAGGCTCTTGACAATAATTTACAATAGCTGCACTTGTGAAAATGTAAGCATGATATGGCCCTGATGGTATATCCAAGTTGAATATAAATGTTACTTAAATATCACAGCTACTCTGATAAGAAGGAATTAAACAATGCGCACCCTCTGTAGAGTAAATGTACAAATCTAAATTCAAAAAATTAAAGAGGGCGCTACTGAAATGAATTTTGGTGGCTCCGCTGGAAGCATCACTTATGAGAATTTAATATTCGAAACACGTGTCTGGTGCAGGAAAAAGTTGATTTGGAATTTTCTTCGTATAGGTATAGAGTTGGAACACTTCCGAATAATTATTATTTACACTTATTTCATGTTGCAGTGTGGAGCAGTTAAAATCGTTCCCCGTGATCTGATGTTTAGAAGTGTATTAATTACTTCTTTCCAGCTCTGTCGCCTGAAAGAAGCTTTGTTTTGGTCCTATATCGATTTGACATCATAGATATGTTTATTATTTCGAATAATTGTCATTCCATTCAAAACTATTACCGAAATTAAAAGAGGTTAACATCTTAGCACCATCCCTCCTATGCTATTTTGAGCATATATTTTATTTGGATATGCTACTGAATCCACTCTACAGGAAATATGGAGCCGCGCAATCACTGTAAATTAAATGTTCAAATCTAAATTCAAAACATTAAACAGGGCGCCACTGAAATGAATTTCGGTGGCTCCTCTGGACGCATCATCGACGAGGATTTAGTATTCGAAACACGTGTCTGGTGCAGGAAAAATTGGTTTGGAATTTTCTTCATGAAGGTATAGATTTGGAACACTTCCGTATTATTTCTGCAAGTTTATTACACAACTGTATTATTACTATGACTAATTGCAAAAATATAAATGTAAAGTAATTACATAATTTAAAGTATCTTTATCATTTTGGAAAATTGCAGTGTTTTAAAAATATGTGACTAGTGATAGATGGTTATTAATTATCATTGTCAAAGTACAAAGTATAAAATAGATACATAGTGATAATTAATCACCATACAAGTCACATATTCTTAAAACGCTGCAATGAGTGAAGAGAGGGTTTCGTATAACCTCCCGGTGTTTAAAGCAATAAACAGTATTATTTCAGGCAGGATGAAATTGATATTCCTGGGAGATGAATTATTGTGTGCCAGAGACTTTGAGGAGTGGATATTATTATCAATGAATTCATGTCAGTTAAAAAATGATTTTATGAATATTGATGGATATAAAAATATATATACAGTATATGTTTAAATCTATGTATATACAGCGAAGACCGTGCAAATTTTATACATATATCGTGTGAT
Organism: Pinctada imbricata; assembly: GCA_033119305.1. NCBI lineage: Eukaryota > Metazoa > Mollusca > Bivalvia > Pterioida > Pteriidae > Pinctada > Pinctada imbricata. Next base: position 63,642,317 of record VSWD01000005.1, on the reverse strand, counting down.
ACAAATTCAAATTCTTTAATGGCGAACATATTTATAAAATGGTTATTGTCCATGTATACATGGCAAAAATACATTTTGATATGCTACATTATATTACATGCTGCGAGTCAATAAACAGCAAAGAAATGTTTTATGTCTGCTACAGTATAGCTGTACAGATATGCATGTTCTATTTTTATATCTACTGCGAGTCAGCTGTTAGAGATGCATGTAAAAATATATCGTCTGCTACAGATATAAGCGCCTCGCTTTAGAATAAATATGGCGCCTCTCATATACCGGAACTTAATTCTCGCAGATTTTCAGAGGGGTGAACACTCAGGTGTTCACCCAAAAAATCAAATTTATTGGATTTGAAGAAGTTTAACAGTGATATGTATTCGAAATTTGGAAATATGAAAAAAAAGAGATATATTTACACGTATATATTGATTCATTTACCTATTCTATCCTGTATCTATTTCTTTTTTCTTTTTGATTGTTTTGTTTTGTTTGTTTGGTTTTTTCTACCATTCATTCGTTGATGTATTATGGTAAACATTTCAGGATGTTGGATTCCACGTAGAGCCTAAAGTTACCGGATTTTTTTATGATTGAAACTTCACTGCTGCGGGAGCCATATCATTTGATTTAATTGGGGTGGGGACGCATCCCGAACTCACTTTTTGTTCGTCCTTATTCAGTCATATGGCGACTGCATGAAAATTTATATTTAAGAAAGGTCCGTCCGGATTTTTTTTCCAAGTTTTTTCTTCCCTCTCCCTTAGAAATAAAATGAGAGCTCCCTTTACTATCAAATATCGTATTGAAGCAATGAAGCATTGAGATCTTACTTGGTACGCACGAAGTCATTTCTGACCAGCAATTATCTATTGTGTAAAGGTGCGAACCATGCACTAATACAAGTAAAAGGATAAAGAATTGTTAGATATGAAACTTGATTTTTTTTCATAATTCTCAAAATTGTGACGTAACATTTTAGTGGAGAATGTACTATATGTATGAAAATTTTCTCGAGTCAGACCGGGTACATGTTGCTCAAACAGTCGTTTTCTCAAATTTGTTACAAATATATTCCTACGAAGATATTTGATCTTTACATAATAAATAAACATCAAAGAAGTACCTAACCGTTTTTCAGTCTCAAAGTCGAGAAGGCAAGGCAAAATCGTGAGAATTTCCATCGAAACGGTTGCGAACCCCGGAATGAACAACATTCCTAAGTGAGACCAGGTGCCCGGGGAGAGTCAGCGTCTCCTGACTGCATGCAACACCCATCGCAACAGCTCCGTGGAAACCTGTCAAATTCGGTGATTGCCTCGATGTACATATCAGGTAAGTATGTCTTGTTTGGTGATGATGACAGCCATTCAATCACAATGTAGAATGTCACTGATCATACTGGAAAGGGGTATCTCATATGCTTTTATAACATCACATTGCAAAAAAGCATTGTCCTATGACATATTTGAATATTACAATTTTAACGCATTTTTTTTTGGGGGGGGGGGGGTGTGGAAGGGTTTGCATACATGCATTTCACTAACTGCCAGAATATTTTACTAGTATACGTTAAAAGTACATGAAGCTTTAAAGCAAAATTTGGGAGAAAATCGTCCTTTTCCTAATAACCCAGGAATGTGACTTAGCCCTCGAATTGAAGTGTCAGCGATTTCGTCCTTTCTTAATATTCTGTACTCTTATAGATGTACAGTCATATTCATTAATTTGGTACTTATTGCAGTAAAGTACCGCTGAATTGATACGTCGCAAGGTCAGTTGATGGTCAAGGTTTCCTGGTGCCATATTTCTAAGTGTGGACGGAAAAGGGGGGAGGGGTTAGAAGGAGCTTGGAAGTTTCAAAAATGCATTGCTCTCTATTTTTGCTCTGCATTTATAATGCACAAGTTAAAGAATTTAAAAAGAAAAGTAACAAGAGTTACCTTTATACACATTAAACTCAGATCCTCTCATATTGAAATAAAGTCCACTTAATAACCATTCCTCCATTACTTTGTATACAAACTTCTGAAACTTTGAATCATGATCTTGAGGTTATACCACTTGTGTTTGTCTATTCCAAATTTTTGTAATTTAGTCATGTTTACATCATGTCACTTCAAAACTATAATACCTAAAATGTATGTCTAATTACTGTTTGTTATGCTTTTTTTTTTCTTCATTGTACAATTGTATTTTTTTTTCCATTGGCTGTTTTTTGTTTTCTTGGGCCATAGCCATTTGTATAAATGTGTTATATGCCAATAAATAATTTGAATTTGAATTTTACATTTTGTTTCCTGATTCGATCCGACTTTTTCCTATTTCTTTAAAATAATCTCAAAGCAAGGATGCATAAAGAGGAGGGACAATAGTTGAGAATTGACAAGCTGACAGCCATATTTTATTTTCATATGCCGATCTAGAATTTGCCTAGGGGTCCAACCGGGAAGGGTCGAAAGGGGGGGGGGGGGGGGTTGCAGCCTATCGTTTCGAAAAAAAAAAAAACTATCAAAAAGAAACCGAGTATTAATGCAATGTTTGTAGACATTCATCAAAATTTAAATACACATGTTTTACTCATTCGATTTTTTTCGGAGTTTATAATCCCACAGAAATAATCATGCATAATATAAAAGATAAGCCTGCCCGTATTTATCATTAAGTAAAACACACATGCATACAATAAACGCTGATAAAATGGCGCTTTTGCAATCTCAAGTTTTAAATTCTCACCTTATCATCTGTCGTCTGCCCCAAAACCAACAGGTGACAGTTCCACAGCGTCAGGTATCCCACAACAATGCACCACAACATCTTCTCTCGTCTGCAACTTTCCAAATGATACAAGTCGGGTTGTTTAATATCAGGTCCCGTTTGCAATTTAACTCTTTTGCCCGATAAACAAATCCAAGTCAGGGACACAACATAAATGAAAAATTGAAGTGTGTTAGGGGGAAACCCCCGCTTTGGGAATCAAACTAGGTCGCGTACGTTGTTGAAAGTATTTTTATCTTCCTTCAAATGAATAACAGCACATCTCGGCAAATTCGCGCACTTGAATATTTAAAATTTGAGTTCTTTCATAAACTTGATCGTGGATTAATGATAGGATACGATTATCATGTGTGTAATCTAGAGGACCGTCCGTGCCAGATAACGATCAAAGATTATTTCTTTAATTAAAACAATTGTAACATGTCACCTTAATGTCAAAGTGGACAATGCATGCACTGGGGCATGTAAAGGAATGGGAGGGGCATCGCACAGATAAGCTACAAATTGTAGGTATTTACACCATTCAAATAATTATTTACAAATATCATTCCTGTAATTAGGAAGTAGAGGGTCAGTATATATAAATTTGATATTATAGACATTAATAAATGGGTCCTATCATCAGAGAGATCATACGACCATCTGCTTACTCATAACCTGTCGTTAATCCTAAATTAAATGATCATAGGGGGCTCGTCACTTGGGAAAATAATGTACCAGTACCATGACGAGCTCAAGAGAACTTAACACCCACGTAAAAATGCAGTTTGTGTATTTTGGATAATTCTATCACAAACGTTTTATTAAAACCTCCAAAAGAATAATTAATTGATGTCCAGTATAGCATTTTCAAGAACACTTTACAGATTAACTTTAGTCCATAAATTATCTCGCTTGTTCATATATTTTAGATATAAAGGTGAAATACGAAATTATAACAGTGCATGAGAAAAAGCAAAAATCCCTTTGATTAGATTTGTTTTAAGCGGCGCTACCTACAGTCAATTTCGTTCAGCAAACGTATTCTTCTTTGTACATTTTTTATGATTAATTATATATTAATTGTTTATTTCATATTAAAATTGAGGTCAGCCACGGGGTTTTGATATGAGTACATGGCCAATTATTTGACGAGGGGGGGGGGGGGGTTATGGTTTTGATAAAATACGTAAACATAGTAAACATGAACAAATTCAGTATTTTGACAAATTCTAAAATTAAAAGAAATGGGGGAGGGGGGGGGGGCTGATCCCCTTACAGACTTCGAAATTTGCACTATATTATTGATAGTTTAGCGCCGTGTTGCATGTCTCGTGAGATTGACGTAATGGAAAAAAATACAAAACATGTATTTTGAAATTGTCTTCACAACAGCTGTTTGTCAGGAAAGAGAGAGATTTTCACAGGGGACTTTCTCCTTCCCGAAGTGCTACCAGGACTCTACCCTTGTTCTGTAGACAGAAGCGTTCTCGAATTTTTCGCGGTTTGGTTAAAATGAGCCAGTCAACCACTCTTCCTATCTCTGCAATGCCTGCATATATCTACCGTAACTTATTCACAAACCCTTTCCTCTCAACAAATCTATAATAAAATCCCCTTTAATTAAGTTATTACTAATCCCTGCACAAACCCTTTCTTCCACAAGTCTATAGTGAAAAAATCAAATAAGGTTTTTATAGACTTGCAGAGGAAAGATTTAAGGTAGATGACAATGCTTCTTCGTGTATACTGTATGCTTCATCCCCACTTTCTGTTTAAATTTAAGGCGCGTACCCCCCTTATATTTTCGCTATACTAAATCAGTTTGTTCAGTAAAAAAATAAACCGTGAATCAAACGTGAAAACGTTTGGGGAAAAAACCAAGTTTGAGAAAAAAAATCGTTTTGGAAAAAAAAAAACGTTGGGTGTTTCACGATTTGAAGCGACGAAACTAAGTAGATTTTGATAGTGTATGGCATTTGTTAAAGTATATATGTGTAAACGTTTTATTTTAATAGTATCGGTTTTTTTGTAAATACTTTATAAATATGTGAATTATCGAAATGAAGAAAAACGTTGTCCTCTTCTCTGCTGGCGGAGAGCGACCCGTGGTACTTGTACATTACTTATCAAAATGTTTCGGATATTTAATCCTCTTTACGGGTACTTTTAGTGGAAATAAAAAATTAGATAATCTATAAAGATGATATAACAAAAAAATTGTCAAAGGCGGGATGTTTTTGTCCAGGTCTGATCTATGAATGATATACCTTGTTGTGATCGGTAACACACCACCTCTCCCTCTGGGCTTCTTTATCAAGCCCATCAAAACCCATCTGACCGTTTATACAGATTTATCGGTCCATTTATTGGTATTTACCGTATTTTTCAATGTTATTTGTTTCAATGTAATGCGTCATTTCACGTGAAAGTAGATACTGTTCAAATATAATAAGAAAAAGAAAGATTTTTAGCTAGAAATAACTTTTTTGTACGGATATTTTTCTAACATTTACGGATGTGAAAATGTGGTCGACAGAACGGTGTATATTTGATAGTATTGGGATAATTTTGATATTCGTTTCTTTTATTTCTGTACAAGGAGCCTCATCCAATACTTTATGTGTCACGGGGTATGTACAGGTGGAAAACTGCGTCAGGAAAGTATGTGAGCATGGGAAATTGAGGCAACAACCTTGTGCCCCGGGGCTGCTTCCCTCCAACTCCGACCCCACGGGATGTGTCAGACCGGAAAACTCCGAATGCCCGACTGGGCTGGTACAACAAAAACGTGAGTCACGTAGAACATCAGCCAGTTTCACAAAAATACTTACGAATAATTTCAGGAATTTTCCTAACTTTTGATCGCTTAGTCCTACTTTTATTTAAAATAAAAATACATGTATCGATATTTTCTTTCTGAATGTAGACGAAGTATGTAGATATGATATTAGAAAACATAGCACAATCTAAATGGAAAATATTTTGAACGTTTTATTAAATGACGAAAATTATGAAAATTCCTGAATTTTTTCGCAAGAACTTGTGTGAAACTGGGCACAGACCTAGAAGTCGGAGACATGTTTCCCAGAGTATGTTACTTATACCTGATTAAATGTGTTGGTACTATATGCTCTTATATATAGTGTTGGCGGGGTCCGAAAATAGCTTCAAATACTATCCGAAACTGGTGCATTAAAATTGGTTTAAAATTTAAATTTCTGAGTTGGAGCACGTCCGTATTATTATGAGAAGGGCCCGATCGTTAGTCATTTACCCTCTAAAAGCAACACTGAGAACATATAGTACCCGCACAAACGGACATTAATACATTTCCTCGAAAACTCTTTATATTTGAAGAACAACCACCATTTTAGCATATAATGTAGACCTGTTTACAGGGAAGTGGCGACGCCTATAAATTGATGTTAAACTAACTCTTATAGTACTGGCCACTATACATGGCATGATAAATGTACAACGTTTTATTTCAATATTACATAAGTAGCTGTACATTTCAATATTCTACTGTTCATATTGGTGTAAAAGGATAACTGAACGATTTTGAAGGTTTATTCACGACAACTTCGTTGTTTTGTTCAATTGAGACACGAAACTTGGAACATATTTATCGAATAATTATTTAAAAATTTCGGACTTTCATAATCTTTTATGTCGATCTTTTAACCACAAGATTTCCTCAATTTCGCAACTTTGCTAAGGAAGTAACCGTTAACCGAACGATCGAGCATTCGGATTTGTTTTAATGATCGATTTTCAATTTCATGTTGATAATCTGAAGTAACATCCTAAATTCCAAAGACCAAATTGTAGAAAACTAAGGAAAATTCCCATAAATATAGTATTGGTTTTATATGGTTACCATTTCCCAGCCGTAATATCTAATCTGAAACGATCATTGCTTACTGAATTATCAAAAACTATTCATCAAGTCACCCTAATATAAAGGGATAGGGTCACGAGACCCCTAAATCGGCCCTTGACTTTTCTCTTAAAATAAATTTCATGAGGAATACTTGATATCTCTCATGAAAATACACGAATGTTTACCGCTTTTCATGAAAAGAATAATATCACCAAACAATGTGCCATTTAACTGTAATGACGTCATGAAGTGACGTTATTGACAAAATATGGCGAAAATTGCTAGGAATTTTGTCTTTTGTCGTAGAATTCAAGGTGGCCGCATGCGTTAACTGAGATAAAACTTTTATGACAAGAGGATATAATAGTCCGGCAGATTCTTGCATCAATCGTTCACTTTTTGATAAAAGCATGAAATTTGGTACACATATTCATTAAGGCCCATCTTGAACATTTAGCTATGGTGCCATCCCAGTTTTAGCCTAAAAAGGGATATTTTGGGGTAAAAATGGTTTTTTGACTCAAAAAGCACTAAAAATTGGGAAAAGGCTATAACTCATTCATAAATTGATATTTTCCCCCCATTTTTTCTTATTTTTGTCATTAAGACCTGTTTGAAATAGCATGATATTGAAACATCTTGATTTCAGTGTTTAAACTAATATTTTTGGGTAAAATAATTGTTTTTTGCTCAAAAATCACCGAAAAATGGAAAAAGGCAATAACTCATGAATGAATGTAGATTTTTCTGAAGTTCTTTCATCCTGAAGTGACCTTTTGTAGAATCAGGTATAGTGCGATCTCAATTTCAATGAGCAAAGAGTCAATAATTTGGGGTAAAAATGGTGTTTTTGATAAGAAATCTCTAAATACTGGAAAAAGGCTTTTAGTCATTGATTCCTTATATTTTGTTAATTCTTTTAATATCATATTCCATCCTTACAACTAATCTGAAATAGTTAGCAATGATGTTTCTTTGATTTTAAAGTTTAATGGATTATTTTGGGGTGAAAATGTTAAATTTTGCTCAGAAATCACAGAAAAATGGAAAAAGGCAATAACTCATGAATGAATGTAGATTTTTTGGAAGTTCTTTCATAATATTATCCTGAAGTGACCCTTTGGAGAATCAGGTTTAGTGCGATCTCAATTTCAATGAGCAAACAGGCATTAATTTGGGGTAAAAATTGTGTTTTTGATCAGAAATCTCTAAAAACTGGGAAAAGGCTTTTAGTCGTTGATTCTTTCATATTTTGTTAATTCTTTCATCATATTTCATCCTTACAACAAATCTGAAATAGTAAGCAATGATGTTTCTTTGATTTTAAAGTATAATGGATTATTTTGGGGTGAAAATGTTAAATTTTGCTCAGAAATCACAGAAAAATGGAAAAAGGCAATAACTCATGAATGAATGTAGATTTTTTGGAAGTTCTTTCATAATATTATCCTGAGGTGACCTTTTGGAGAATCAGGTATAGTGCGATCTCAATTTCAATGAGCAAAGAGGCAAAATTTGGGGTAAAATGGTGTTTTTGATCAGAAATCTCTAAATACTGGAAAAAGGCTTTAGTCATTGATTCCTTATATTTTGTTAATTCTTTCATCATATTCCATCCTTACAACTAATCTGAAATAGTTAGCAATGATGTTTCTTTGATTTTAAAGTTTAATGGATTATTTTGGGGTGAAAATGTTAAATTTTGCTCAGAAATCACAGAAAAATGGAAAAAGGCAATAACTAATGAATTTGTTAATTGTTTTGGCAGTAACTTTCATTATCGTGATGTACACTTTTGGAGAATTAGCTATAGTGCCATCTTAATTTCAATGATCAAAGACACATTTCTTGGAAAAATTTGTGTTTTTGGATTCAAAATCTCTAAAACTAGAAAGGGCTTATATTCATTGATTCATTCATATTTTGTTCATTTGAGATCATATTTCATCCTTATAACTAATCTGAAATAATGAGCAATAATGTTACTTTGACTTCAGAATATAACGGAATATTTTTTGTGTAAAAATGTTGTGCTTTGCTCTAAACTCCCGAGGAATGGGAAAAGGCTAAATGCCTTAAGTGATGGTCATCTTAACAAGTTTTTTTTAACCTTTTCCTTAAGGACAAATTTTGGAGAAGTACATTGTACATTTAGTGTCTTAATTTCCGTTTGTAAAGCCATATTGATTTTGTGTAAAATAGTTTTTTTCAGCCTCGAAGTCACTGAAAATTGGCAAAAAGGCTTTTGTAGTCATATATTGATAGATGACGTAGCCATCCCAATTTCAGTGTATCAATGAATGTTTTTGTTAAAAGTTCAATTTTGTTGTTTGGAAACACTTGGCTATAACTCATTAATTAATTTATAATATAGAAATTAAAGTTCAATTGGTTTTTTTTTTACGATAACCTCAATTTCTGTCTGCAATGAAATATTTGGTCGAATTGGTTACAAAAAATATATTTTTGTGAATCAAATCAGGAAACGTTTCCCATTATTTAATAGCATTTAAACGGGAAGAAAATGGAATGAGCCAGAAGAGATTGCTTTGATTATTTCGATATTTTTGGGGGGTAATGTCTTAATTGTTCTTCAAAAATTGCTGATTTCTGGAAAAATTTTTATAACTATCAAATTCTACATCTTTATTGTAGTCACATATTCAGATGTTCTGGGGTATATCATAGTTTGTCCTTGTACGTTAAGATACAATGACAAATATGGATAATGACCATATCCCTGTATACAACACAAAATTGATAATTCAGAAAATCAGAAACCGAAGGCATACAAAATCAGGACAAAAGAATGTATTCCTTATTGATTTGAATGATATTTTGGGGCAAAACATTTTTATTTATAGAAAACAGGAAAGTTTAAAAGAAATAAACATTTTTAGAATTCTTTATTGGTTTTTTTTTTCTTACCTATTCATCATTTCTCTTGTGTGAAATATTGTTATATTTTGGGGTAAATACATAAACATAAGGTAATAAAGAAAGCATTTATCTTTCAAACGCTAGTAATACATAACTTCTCAATAAGTTCCATTGCATTTTCAGTTTTATTTTTACCCAAAATGTAAAAAAAAAAACTTAGTAAGATTAGAATAAAATGATGAGAACATTAAATAGGAATAAACAATTTGATAGGAAATAAAGATAATAAAAGTGAAAATTTGAAAATGATACTTTCTATAGTAAAATTCTTGTTTCCAGCTATTTCTATATATAAAACATACTTTTTGCCCGAAAAAATCATTCAAATTCACAAGATTTATGTAACTCACTATGGCAAACTATGATATGCCCCAGAACACTTTTGAATATGATCAGTAATGTAGTAATAAAGATCTCCCAGAAGTCAGTGATTTTTAAATGAAAATGAATATTTTACCCCCAAAATAGCAAAACAATTAAAACAATTTCTCACTCATTTCACTCGTTCACTGATATGCCATTAAATTATAGGAAACCTCTACTGTTTTCATTCATTAAGATATATAGGTTTTAAAAATGATTCACAAAAGTATGTAATTTTTGTGAATAATTAGGGTTTGTGCTCCAAAATAGCATGAAATTGAATTTCGGTTATTGAATGACATTCATATCCTTTCATTATAGGAGACAATAGTACTATCAAAGCTAAGATGTTTCGATTTGGCAGCTTAAAAGAAATATCAATTATTTTCTCAAAATAAGTTGTTTTTGTTCAAAAATACATGTTTTACCCCAAAATGTTGACTGAAATGAGCTATTATTTTGCATTTTACTTTTATTTTATCAAATCATTTATTTTTTTATGAAAATTGCTTTAAATCTATATTATTAGATTAGACAATTGATTTAAAGAATTTCTTCAGAAATATGTTGTTTTTAAACGAAAAACAGGCATTTTGTTCAAAATTAAGCAGCAGATATACCATGTTTGTTTCAAACAATTTTAAAATTCACGGATAAACCTAGTACATAATTTAAAGTACGTTCCTTCTATCATTGTCAAAATTCCTAGAGATTCAATAAAAAAATCTCCAGAAATATGCGATTTTTGTTTATTAAAATTCCCCCAAAACACTTAAATTATGAATGAAAATTTCAGCAAAACATATTTAATCTTAAAAGGTAAGAAAAATTATACTACAAAATAGACCCCAAATTAATGTCTCTTTGCTCATTGAAATTACGATCGCGCTATACCTGATTCTCCAAAATGTCACTTCAGGATAATATTATGAAAGAACTTCCAAAAAATCTACATTCATTCATGAGTTATTGCCTTTTTCCATTTTTCTGTGATTTCTGAGCAAAATTTAACATTTTCACCCCCAAAATAATCCATTATACTTAAAAATCAAAGAAACATCATAGCTTACTATTTCAGATTTGTTGCAAGGATGAAATATGATGAAACAATTAACAAAATATGAAAGAATCAACGACTAAAAGCCTTTTTCCAGTTTTTAGAGATTTCTGATCAAAAACACAATTTTTACCCCAAATTAATGCCTCTTTGCTCATTGAAATTGAGATCGCACTAAACCTGATTCTCCAAAAGATCACTTCAGGATAATATTATAAAAGAACTTCCAAAAAATCTACATTCATTTATGAGTTATTGCCTTTTTCCATTTTTCTGTGATTTCTGAGCAAAATTTAACATTTTCACCCCAAAATAATCCATTATACTTTAAAATCAAAGAAACATCATTGCTTACTATTTCAGATTTGTTGTAAGGATGAAATATGATGAAAGAATTAACAAAATATGAAAGAATCAACAACTAAAAGCCTTTTTCCAGTTTTTAGAGATTTCTGATCAAAAACACCATTTTTACCCCCAAATTAATGCCTCTTTGCTCTTTGAAATTGAGATCGCACTAAACTTGATTCTCCAAAAGATCACCTCAGGATAATATTATGAAAGAACTTCCAAAAAATCTACATTCATTCATGAGTTATTGCCTTTTTCCATTTTTCTGTGATTTCTGAGCAAAATTTAACATTTTCACCCCCAAAATAATCCATTATACTTTAAAATCAAAGAAACATCATTGCTTACTATTTCAGATTTGTTGTAAGGATGAAATATGATGAAAGAATTAACAAAATATGAAAGAATCAACGACTAAAAGCCTTTTCCCAGTTTTTAGAGATTTCTGATCAAAAACACAATTTTTACCCCAAATTAATGCCTCTTTGCTCATTGAAATTGAGATCGCACTAAACCTGATTCTCCAAAAGATCACTTCAGGATAATATTATGAAAGAACTTCAGAAAAATCTACATTCATTCATGAGTTATTGCCTTTTTCCATTTTTCGGTGATTTTTGAGCAAAAAACAATTATTTTACCCAAAAATATTATTTTATACACTGAAATCAAGATGTTTCAATATCATGCTATTTCAAACAGGTCTTAATGACAAAAATAAGATAAAATGGGGGAAAAATATCAATTTATGAATGAGTTATAGCCTTTTCCCAATTTTTAGTGATTTTTGAGTCAAAATAATATTTTTACCCCAAAATATCCCTTTTTAGACTGAAATTGAGATGGCACCATAGCTAATTCTTCAAGATGGGTCTTAGTGAGTGTGTGTACCAAATTTCATGCTTTTATCACGAAATGAACAATTAGGCCCATTTTTGGCCAGAATCTGCCGGACTATAATGATAATCTTTCACATATAAATTTTCCATCATAGTTAATGCATGCGGCCTTTGCTAATTTAATAGAAATATTGAGTTTTTGCATCAATTTCGCCGAATATGACCTATTTTGGTGTTTTCAAAGGGCTAAAAGGTATTGATAAAAGCGATGTTTACAAAAAGTGGATTCGTGATTCAGTAGAGAACGTTTCAAAATGTCAAATAACACTTAAAAATTCTATGAAGTACAATGTTCAAAATTTATCAAAATTAGGGCCAATATCGGGCTTCGTGGCTCTACCCCTTTGAACACTTGTGTTGATTTCTAGTGAAACTTTATAAGTTTCCTTAATTTTATCCAGTTTCGTTGATTCTTATACCCCCTACACCGTAATCGTTTGGTTACTTCTGCTTTGACACCAGTAAAGCGTAACGGTATTATTCTTAAACGTTACGTACGGTATTATTGCAGTATTAAGCTGTACACTAAACGTAAGTTTTATTTCAGTATTAGCAGTATATATACATCATTTTTAGCTGTACGTTAAGTTTTGTAATTTTTCATCCTTAGATTGTACATTACGTCATGCGATTTCCAGCTAGCGTCACGTTTTATCTGATGATGCGCCCCAATGATTTCAACTTTTGACCCCTGATTGTTCCGAACCAGTGATTTCCCCAACACCTTGTGACTTTAGCTTCCTTTTTACGATCAATTTCAGTAATTGACCCGTGTGCAGACAAACCCTGTGTCAATGGATCGTGTATAGCTTCTAACGACAAAACGGCATTTGTCTGTGTCTGTTTCCTAGGTTATAGAGGGCGCTTTTGTCATATAGGTAAGCTTGAACATCGATTTGCAAGTACCAATAATTAATTCAAAATTACAAAATAATATTATTATTTCATTTCCCCTACGATTCTAGTAACTGTTATGATCCTAAAAGATATGACATTAGATATAAAAGGGAATAACTAGTTTATTACGCGTACGATATGTTTCCGGACGGTAAATGCTGTTTTTACGGTCGCAAACCGAGTTTTTCTGGCGACGCGTCAGCGGAGTCAGAAAAACGGATGTTTGCACCGATAAATCAGCATTTACCGTCCGCAAACATAACGTCAGTTTCTAGTTATTCCCATTCTAATGCAATCTATATTTTTTGTGAGTATAAGGCGAAATGTGACATTAGAAACGTCAAAGCCTAGTAAGTTCTCGTTTTACAGCCGTAACCAAGGAGCAAACAGCCAATGAAAATCGACGTTGCATTAGAATTTGTCATCTTTGCATGTCAAAAGAATGTTCACGTTTTATAATTTTGGATTTAACAAACTCAGAATTACTCATAAAAAAGAAAATAATCAGAACGTTATTTGGATGGTATAATAACAAAAAGGAGTGCATATTGATATTCAATGAAGGTGTGCAACAGGGATTTATTATACATCTTCTCTTATTTCAAAATTAAATTTTTATAATACATTTAATCATAATGACCTTAAGCTTGATAATTATATCTTGTAGTCTCTGTTGAGGTCAGAAAAAGTTTACGGATTTAGAACCTTTTGGCTATAAGGTTTTATGGCAATAACACGATGTACTTTTATTTGAATAGTCTAGCAAATTTCAAAACCAATTCTGAATTTCATTTTTGATGAGAAACATAAGCTGTGACATTCTGTTTTCTTTCTTTCAGATATAGATGACTGTATCGACAGACCCTGTCAGAACGGGGGTTCCTGTATAGATCAGCGTCAATGCTTTCTCTTGCCAATGTCCATCAAACTTCACTGGCAAAATTTGTGAAACTGAAACAAAAAGCGGTATGTACTTCGAACACTTATGGTGCAGTGATAGATTGTTTGAAAGCATTGAAAATTATCTATTTCAATTTTTTACCAGTATTGAAACAAAACGTTTAATTCGATAAATTGTATGAAATACATCTTATGACAAATTTGGCTCAAATCTTTCTATATTCGAAACATATAGTATAATGCTAGAAATATCACCATATTTATCAAATTTAAATAATTATATTTGGATCTAATAATTCATATTTGGATCTGATAATGAAATTTGTGGGGTTTGAATACATTTTCTACGGAGTTTGATAGTTTTTACTTAATTTCAATCCAAATTTCTTGTATCATGATTTTATTTAAATATATTGACAGATCACTTTGAAAAGGTGCGTCAATGGATTATTGCAGTATCGTTTTCTTGAAACTGCTAGTGATGTTGTCAGTTTCTTATTATTTTGTTTATCTAAATTGACAGTTCCAATAAATGCGTGTAGCTCAAATCCTTGTAAAAACAGTGGCTTCTGTGCAGATTTAGGAATGGGGAAGTTCTATTGTGTGTGCAGACCCGAGCTTAATTTCACAGGTCCGACATGTGAAGATGTTCGAGGTAATACAGAGAATAAATCAAAAATAAACAAATAGACCCCCATCAAAGGTAGAAAAAAAACTAATGCAAAATAATTTATAAACAAAACATTCTAAGGGCAAACATATTTGTGCCATCCTTCGATCCTTTTGATCAGACAATCTATCTTTACGTGTTTCCATTGAGATCCTATGATAAAACTGTTCTCTTTACAGAAAGTAAATCAGTGCATTGTAGATATCACCACTTGTAGTCTTAATATAGATGTGTATATGTTAGTTGTACTAAATTTAGAGTGCTTTTACACTGAGCAGCACGTGATTGGGAAGGAAATGTTGGTCCTTTGCTAATAAGAAAGTACACAAACTTCAATGGGCAATTTTTCAAGTCAATGGGACTATGACAAATGACCCCTGTTCTTCCTAATAACTCCTGAAAGTAGCTGCCTAACCGCCAAATCGCCTTTATCTTCGTGAGACGAGTAGATCAATGCTTTCTAATCCAAATTAATGTACATTCTCTGTTTTTTTTTTTTGTATGAAAAGGAGCTGGGGACCCATGTAACAGTCAGCCGTGTCAGAACAAAGGTCTGTGCTATAAGAACGGCACGTCATTTGTGTGTTTCTGTACACCAGGGTTTACAGGGGCAACTTGCCAACTAAAACAAAGTAAGTTACAGAACAACGGTCTCTGTTATAAGAACGGCACATCATTGGCGTGGGTCTGTACACATTGCCAACTAAAACAAGGTAAGTTAACAGAACAACGGTCTGTGTTATAAGAACGGCACGCCATTTGTGTGTTTCTGTACACCTTGCCAACAAAAACAAGGTAAGTTAACAGAACAACGGTCCTTGTTATAAGAACGGCACGTCATTTGTGTGGGTTATGTACACCAGGGTTTACAGGGACAACTTGCCGACTAAAACAAGGTAAGTTAACAGAACAACGGCCTGTGTTATAAGAACGGCACGTCATTTGTGTGTTTCTGTACACATTGCGAACTAAAACAAGGTAAGTTAACAGAACAACGGTCCCTGTTATAAGAACGGCACGTCATTTGTGTGGGTTATGTACACCAGGGTTTACAGGGACAACTAGCCAACTGAAACAAGGTAAGTTAACAGAACAACGGCCTGTGTTATAAGAACGGCACGTCATTTGTGTGTTTCTGTGCAAATTGCCAACTAAAACAAGGTAAGTTAACAGAACAACGGCCCCTGTTATAAGAACGGCACGTCATTTGTGTGGGTTATGTACACCAGGGTTTACAGGGACAACTTGCCAACTAAAACAAGGTAAGTTAACAGAACAACGGCCTGTGTTATAAGAACGGCACGTCATCTGTGTGTTTCTGTACACATTGCCAACTAAAACAAGGTAAGTTAACAGAACAACGGTCCCAGTTATAAGAACGGCACGTCATTTGTGTGGGTTATGTACACCAGGGTTTACAGGGACAACTAGCCAACTGAAACAAGGTAAGTTAACAGAACAACGGCCTGTGTTATAAGAACTGCACTTAATTCTGTACACCTTGCCAACTAAAACAAGGTAAGTTAACAGAACAACGGCCTGTGTTATAAGAACGGCACATCATTGGCGTGGGTCTGTACACATTGCCAACTAAAATAAGGTAAGTTAACAGAACAACGGTCTGTGTTATGAGAACGGCACGTCAGTTGTGTGTGTCTGTACACCAGGGTTTACAGGGGCAACTTGCCAACTAAAACCAGATGATATATTTAACTTATTTATGTCTTCTGTCAGATCAGGCCAAAATAAGGAATGTTGCTTCCATAAAAAAAGTTCCAACTCTGCTCAAATCCGTCACCATTTTGTCCTCTGAACTTAAAATAATCAGCAGCAACATACCTGATTAAGGAAAATACAACACAGGTTGGTAAATAAATCATCCATTTGACGATTGCGATTAATCAATCGTCGCAAACATGTTTTAAGGTTAAGATAGAAAGGGGGAATGTGCGACCCTTCGGAGGGTCACTGAAATCAACGGTTTTTCAATATAGAATCTGTCCTGACACTAACCCAGCACCCAACTGTCCAAATAAGCATCAAAGGCTGGTTTGGGTCAGGTTTTTCGGGCAAATTATTTGTCTATTTCTGTACACCGGGTTTTACTGGGGAAAAGTTGTCAACTAAAACAATGTAACACTAACATTCATTTCACTTTCTTCCTAAAATATCAAAAGGTAGCATCCAATAAAAGCCATAAAAGTCTACGTAAAGAAGGTATCAAACACTCAAAATTGTTTGTATGCATAAACTCTGCCTAGCGATTTCACTAATGTATTTATCCGAGGACTGTTTCCTGGAGATCCTGACAGCTATGTATCAATCAGTGAGTAATATATCGCTTGACAATGGCAATGTTATTAATGATGGTTGCAAGGCCATTCTTCTGAAGGCTAGCAAAAGTTATATGACTTTATTGAGCCTGGATTTCTTGGTTTTTAATAACAATATATTTCTTAAAAAGTTTCATTGTATCTTCTACTTTTTATCTTGATGTAGATCCATGTTCCAAAAACCTTTGTCAAAATGGCGCCAAGTGTGTGGCTTTGAACAATATGCAGGAGTACTCATGTCAATGTAAAACTGGTTTCCATGGAAACTTGTGTGATCAAGGTAAGATTGACTTTTTGTGAAAAACAGGTGTTGATATCTAACAAGACTCGTGTGCAGCACCCACGCCAAAAACATACTTATGTGAAACAAGAGTAGGCAAGCACAGTAAGAGACGTTTAATGGACGAGAAAGAGCAAACACAACATCAATTACTGAACGCAAAAGACTACATATAAACCAAAGAGACCAATGGGCAATCGATGCCGACTTAGGGCGGTCGTCTGCCAAGTTAGTAGCAAATGGTGAAGAAATATTTTGGTGATTGGTAAAATGAGAAATTATTTGTTCCGCTCAACCTAATTACCTTATTTTGAGCTTCAGAGCCTAGAAGTTTTAGCCATTTACACAAAGTGGTTCTTAGCACTTAATTTTTTTACACTATTGACTTCATTTTGTAGTCACGTAATAATTACAGTTCCTTATTCAAAGTATCAATTGTAATATGAATTCACCATCGATAGGAGACAAAGACATGTTGCTACTATGGGATTGGAAATTAGTAAAAAAAAAAAAATAATAACATTACTAAGCTGAAGTTATCATGTTTTTTACGATACTCGTGGTCATCAATAATTTCAAGACACCCCCCCCCCCTCCAAACAGATCTCATTGTTTGGATTAAGGATCACTGACGAGGGTTCAATATCCGAAACATGCATGTTTGGTCCATGCTGAAAATATATATGTTCTTTTAAAAATAATGCTTTAAAAAATTTGAAGACGTGTAAGATTGTCAATTAGTTATAGACAGGAATTTTGAATGTATTCCACCATAATTGTTCGAAATTGTTACGAGTAACAGCATTGGTTTGGTCATATACAGTTTACAATTTAAATTATTACTAGTACTTCCTTGTTTAGTTTCCAGTAATCCATGTTCCACGTCACCATGTAAGAACGGTGGGTTCTGTATCCCTTCAGGAGAACAATCATCGTTTACCTGTCAATGTATCAACGGATTCACAGGGACATTCTGTGACTTAAGTATGATTTTCTGTTCCATCTTTACAGAGTTCATTATTAGGACTATGTCCGTGTGTTGTGTCTCTTCTATCTATATTATTCATGCGATACATTTTTTGATCAAAGGATGATTTATTTACATTTCAAATGTGATTTGATTTTTGGTTTGTTGTACTGTAAGACAATGTAATAGTATATTTTTTACATAATGATTGTAATAACATGTGTATTAGACAGCTTTTTAAATTGTATGACTATTCGTTATATGATTTGTTTAACTGGAAGAACAAACAAGATAATGGCTAATGAACTGTTTGGTCAGAATGAAAGAACTGTAGTGAAACTTTTTATTGAATAAGTAGACAAAAAGCAAGACTGCTAAACTGTAAACTGACTACCGTGACTGTTGAAATGTAAGCTTATTACTGTAACGGTGAACTATTTAAGGATTGTTTTTCAGCTTTTGCGCTTTATCGGTGTGTATTGGCAGTAGGGAATGGAAACAAAATATGTAAAGTACGAAGTGCTTTTCATGAATTTTGTTTCCATTCCCTACTGCCAATACACACCGATAAAGCGCAAAAGCTGAAAATCAATCCTTATATTTACATTTTGCGTGTTAATTAAGTTGTTTCTGTCCCTTTTCATCCCGTTTCTTTATATTTGAAATGTCACCGCGGAGGGTGAACGTCACTTGACGTAACAACAAACGAACGTTCGGCGTTTTTTAGTGCCTTCTGTACGGAAACATTGTACAAAAATAAGAGATTGAATTTTGTTTATGGTTGTATTTTGAACATTCTATCAAAACTGAATAAAAAATGAATCGTTCAAAATCGCGATTTTTGTCCCACATGATAAAGACCAAGCGGATGGTTTGTCTGGAGAAACGTCACGGATGCTGGAAGGAAAACATTTGAAAACTGACTGGAACACACTGTTACTTTGTTTATAAACCTATGAAATAAATCGGTACCATTATTCAACTTCTGTAAAATTACTCTGTTTCTTCTGGAAGTATTTAGAATAATGCAAAATTCGAGTACAGCCGTGCAAAACGATACAAATACACGAAATTTTCATGACCTACATCAACATGGCACAACATTCGCTGATACGAAATATTTCTGATCTGTACTGTATAATTCAATAAGAAGCAAAAAAAAAATTCACTGTTGATAAATGACACAACTGGAGCAAATCCTCATCCTAAATATTGAATATTTGATCCACTACTGTCTGAATTCGCTCATCCAAACATGGCATCATTCCGTAGATGACAGTGCCGGTCGTCCTTGAATTTCGTCTGGTGTGACGCGTGATCGACTTACTACGTCACACTTCTTGGAAGTGTACATGTGGGTGATCTAGATTTTGACCCATTTAATCACTGGGGGTAGACGGCATCGATTGATAATGGAAATTTGAATGTTGAAGCAGTAAATAGATTGGATATTTTATGGGAAATTAATCCGCATTTGTTCACGTGATAGCTTCTTGCTATTACCGAAAAATGCAGTGCAGTTGGTTTGGTACCTTCATATAAAGGAAACGCAGTTGGAATGTAAATACATGCTTATTATATAACTGTGACGGTGAACTGTAAGCTTATTAATGTGCCGGCGAATTGTAAGCTTATTGACTGTGACGGTGAACTGTAAGCTTATTACTGTGCCGGCGAATTGTAAGCTTATTACTGTGACGGTGAACTGTAAGCTTATTACTGTGACGGTGAACTGTAAGCTTATTACTGTGACGGTAAACTGTAAGCTTATTACTGTGACGGCGAACTGTATGCTTATTGACTGTGACGGTGAACTGTAAGCTTATTACTGTGCCGGCGAACTGTAAGCTTATTACTGTGACGGCGAACTGTATGCTTATTACTGTGACGGTAAAGTGTATGCTTATTACTGTGACGGTGAACTAAGCTAATTACTATGACGGTAAGCTGTATGCTGATTACTGTGACGGTGAGCTGTAAGTTTATAACTGTGACAGTAAACTGTAAGCTTATTACTGTGACGGTGAACTGTAAGCTTATTACTGTGACGATGAACTGTATGCTTATTACTGTGACGGTGAGCTGTATGCTTATTACTGTGACGGTAAACTGTAAACTTATTACTGTGACGGTGAACTGTAAGTTTATTACTGTGACGGTGAACTGTAAGCTTATTACTGTGACGGTGAACTGTAAGCTTATTACTGTGACGGTGAGCTGTATGCTTATTACTGTGACGGTGAGCTGTATGCTTATTACTGTGACGGTGAACTGTATTTTTGAACTGTGTTACCATAAGTAAGACCTTGTTGAATTGTTAGACCAGAACAGAATCTTTTTATTGATCTGTTAGAGTAGAAGTAGCTAGGGCTGCTTGGAATTAAAAAGAACACAATGAATTTCAGAAATAGAGAACATTATGGATGACAAATGTAGTCAAGGGGAACAACTTCTTCCCCATCCCGAGTACTGTCAGCTGTACTATAACTGTAGTAACAAAGCCAGCAACATCCCCGGGAAGCCTTGGGAGATGTACTTGGACGAGTGTCCGTACCCAAAACTCTTTGATGGTGTCACGAAAAGATGTCAGGCTTTCACACAGGTCAAATGTGGTGCCAGAAAAGAAGTTGTCGATTATTGTAAGTTACTGTAATCAGAGTGAAGAACTTCGTTGTGTTTGAACTACCAAGATGATTTTGGGAACAAAAAAATTTCTGAAGTAAAGAACATTATCCTTTAAACCTGTTTTTCTCCTAAACTCTTGACACTACCATCTACTTATAACTCTTATCTTGATATATCCGTATGTGAACTCAAACCTCAAGTTCTAAATTGAACTCAAACCTCAAGTTCTTAATTGAACTCAAACATTAAATTGGTTACTATTTACAGCCTTGCTTGATAAATTTTGAAGGTCTAATTGAGAAACAATGATCGAAAAAACCTATCATCGTAGGATTTTCTTAACATTTTCAATAACTAAAAGTTCTCCTGGAGCTTTAATAATTATATTTTACGAATATTATATTTTCAGGTAAATACTGGAAACAAACATGTCTTACAATGTGTTCACCTTGTGAATTAACTACCCCGAGTTGTGAAGGGTTATCAGATGGAATGCATGCTAATCCATTCAAGTCGAACACACCATACTTCATCACGTGCTTCAGAAATAGAACGACCTTGACATCTATGTGTGGAATGGATGGTTTCAGACGGAGAAAATTATTCCACTCTGATCAGACTGGATCGGGATCGTGCAAAAGTATTTACGAAATCCCTCAAGAAAATGGCGGCAAGCAACCAAAATGTGGTTCCAATGCGTTCACATTGCATTCTGATCCTTCTGGACTTTGTTCCATGTACTATTTTTGCCTTGATGGAAAGCCAACTGTCCTGGAGTGTTCGAAAGGAAAAGTTTTCAAAAATACTCTAACAGAACCCGTATGCCAGGACCCTTCCAACGTATGCCCTCCATGCGGAACCAAAACAGAGAAATGGTTCGTATGTTGCATCTTAATTAAGAGATTACTACCAAGTTGATACTGAAATGGTCATTCATATATTATCTCAAGTATGCACAAGCATGGTTATATGTTCTACTTTCAGTTTCTGCGTTGGAATTCTTATGAAATTGTAAACATTTTTTAAATAATGGTACATGTATATTCAAAATCGGTAAAGATGTGATATGAACTTCTTTAAGATGATTTTTTTTTTTTTGCAGTTCTAGAGGATGAAATGAGAAGATGACACTGTAGACTGATTAATTGTTAGCTTGAGCATTTTCATTAACCTTTTCAGTTCTTTTAAACTGATCTATAATATAAGACTTTATTTTTGCAAAATGATGCTCAAAGAACTTCATCATAGGACAAATGTGCTGTATAGAACTGAACAATGTTGCTTGAAGAAATTTCAAATTTTCATATTTCTTATTAAATAACTCTTAAATCTATATCTTATAGAATGCAATGAATTACATGTACTTGAAAGCATTTATTTTACTCATAATAACAGTGTATATGTATATGTACATGTATTCCAATATGTGGAAGTCACTGATAAAAACATATGCTGGAAATATGAATGGTGGCTGATCAACCGTACTTAGCATATTTGCTTCAACTTGTGTTTTTAGATTTGACATTATTGCAAAGGGATTGATGTGACCATATGACTCAAAAACAGTATAGGGGGATTGTCTAATATTCACACATCCTTCTAAACAAATTCTTCAAAATCGGTTTAATTGGGAAAAGGAAACGTTTCCGTTTTTGTGTCATAATTTAACTACATGTATAATAACTTACACAATGCAAGACGGATTTTTTAAAAGTAGATCAAGGAATGCTCTAGCAAGACAAAAGCTTTTTCAACACAGGTTTTGTGTTACCGAAGGTCCCTGTGCTTAACTTTCTCGTTTGTATGTTTGTTTATTCATCAACTATGCTTTATGTATCCGGACGAGTGGAATGGTTGTACACATATATACCCGACAAAAAAAAAGAAACGCACATCATATTGTATAGTGATTTTTTTCAATTGATCAAAAAAATTTCGTTAGGCATTTGATTATAATTTTCTTTTTCCAGCACTCGAATTACCGGGGAAAAAGCACGTTTCGATAATTTTTTCGCAACATATCACAATGATAGTGCTGAATAAAGCACGTTGTTTCTAGCTTCTGTTGCATGGCTGCATGTTTGGTATCCTTCTGAAAGTTTGTTGTTTGACCACTTTCAGCAAATTTTCTGTAAAAATATAGATGACTACTGGTTTCTCCATTCAAATGTAGTCAAAATATGCCAATACATCTGAAAATTAAATGTCTTAGTGGAAATATCCGTTTATTGGGGTATGTTTTACATTAAAGATATCAATATTTGGCAATTCTGATCCCATATGAACACCAATTTTGTCTTCAGCCATTCTTATTTATCCGTTGCAGATTTATCCTTAACATCGCATTGAAATAAGCAAATGAAATACCAGAAAAGCTTAAAACTAACGTCCAAAACCATTGAAAATGCACGTAAAAATGACCTGTCAAAATCGAGGTATTGTTTCTGAAAACTGTGCTTGCGAAAAAGGTCAGATTCTAGCTGTAGTAGGGCAATTTTGTGCTTTGCGACACATTTAAGGGTGAAAAATATATCAACACGGACTTCATTTTCATAAGAGTTTATGTTTTGGATGTTTTTCTCAAATTTATACTTTCTCTTTGATGACGTCATTTGAAGCGATTAGATTAATTTGTATTCAGGGAAAATTGTTAATCGTCATTTAAAAAACAAATCGCAATGCCTGATATATCAGTTTGGATAGGTTAAACAGCTTTAATCATTTCTAAAATGTGAACGGAATTCTTAAAAGCCATTTTGTGATATTGCGTTTTGAACCAAGTGTATTTATCATTGTGCTGTCTGTGATCATGAAGACAGATTTGTTTGGCGTTTGACAGAATAAGTCACTCGTATACCTACGATTTATCATGGAAAAGAATAGAATACCTATGAATTACATAATTCATTTTATAGAATGAAGATAAAGTGGTGCGTTTCTTTTTTTGTTGGGTATACATGTAATCCAGGTAGTTGTTTTATAGTCATATAAAATCGACTAAGACTGTATATTGGTCTTTACCCATTTCGTGAATTGTGGTTCACGTTATCCTTGCTTAGCTTATTTGTAAGTATGTCGTGCTCATGTGTGTTCTTTTATTATGATGTGTTTTTCTATTATTATGTTCTTGTTCATTATGCATTACCTTCATACGGTATTTTCATATCTCAAGTCATCCGGTTCGCTATGATATGTTCTACTCTTAGATTTTCACAGTGGATATTTTCAAATAACCAAACAATCATTTTAGTCGAAGTTTCTTTTTTCACAAGCTAGTTTAGTCTTTCTGGTATTTTAGAAAAATATCCTTAGCTTCTTTTGAAATCGGAACCTTTCATGCGAAAGAGTACATGTATATTACATGTACTTAGGGAATTTCACAATGTGCCTTTTACGGAGACAAACCTCGCTATAGAAGACCACCTGTCGTCTCTGACTGACTCTTCGTGTGATTGCATGCATGAGCTTAATCCAGCTGGCATAGCACAGACTGTTTTAGAATGCCCTACGTTCTTGATACCCATTTACATAATAATCGGTTTTTACTTCATGTAAAAAAATCACCAAATTTTGTAGCTCATAGTTAAATATTGAGACATCAATACAAAACAGTGCAATGAGCGAATAATGATAAACATCTATCCAGAGTAAGGAGAATGGTACACAACAACCATCCTGAATGAAGCGCAATAAGCGAAAACGAGCGTCTCCACCAATCAGAAAGCAAAATTGGATATAATTCCTGATCATTTAAAAAACCTTTCTAATGTATAGCAAAGAAGTAGATGATAAACAGCCATCCTGAAAGAAGCGCAATAAGCGGAGAATTGTCTACATACCTTTCTAATGTACAGCAAAGAAGTATAAGATGAAAACAGCCATCCTGAATGAAGTGCAATAAGTGAAAATGGTCGACACACATTTCTAATGTACAATAAAGAAGTATAAGATGATAACCAGCTATCTGAATGATGCGCAATAAGCGGAAAATGGTCGACATACCTTTCTAAAGTACAGGAATGAAGTATAAGATAATAAAAGCTATCCTGAATGAAGCACAATAAGCGGAGAATGGTTGATATTTCTTCCTAATATACAGCAAAAAAGTATAAGTTGATAAACAGCTATCTCGAATGAAGCACAATAAGCGGAGAATGGTCGACATACCTTTCTAATGTACAGCAAAGAAGAAAAAGATCTTAAACAGCTATCCTAAATGAAACACAATAAGCGGAAAGTGGTCGACACACCTTTCTAATGTACAATAAAGATGTATAAGTTGATAAACAGCTATCCTGAATAAAGCACAATAAGCGGAGAATGGTCGACATACCTTTCTAATGTACAGCAAAGAAGAAAAAGATCTTAAACAGTTATCCTAAATGAAACACAATAAGCGGAAAGTGGTCGACACACCTTTCTAATGTACAATAAAGATGTATAAGTTGATAAATAGCTATCCTGAATGAAGCACAATAAGCGGAGAATGGTCGACATACCTTTCTAATGTACAGCAAAGAAGTATAAGATGATAAACAGCCATCCTGAATAAAGCACAATAAGCGGAGAATGGTCGACATACCTTTCTAATGTACAGCAAAGAAGTATAAGATGATAAACAGCTATCTTGAATAATGTACAATAAGCAGAGAAATGGTCGACATACCTTTGTAATGTTCAGCAAAGAAGTGTAAGATGATAAACAGCCATCCTGAATAAAGCACAATAAGCGGAGAATGGTCGACATACCTTTCTAATGTACAGCAAAGAAGTGTAAGATGATAAACAGCCATCCTGAATAAAGCACAATAAGCGGAGAATGGTCGACATACCTTTCTAATGTACAGCAAAGAAGTGTAAGATGATAAACAGCCATCCTGAATAAAGCACAATAAGCAGAGAAATGGTCGACATACCTTTCTAATGTACAGCAAAGAAGTGTAAGATGATAAACAGCTATCCTGAATAAAGCACAATAAGCAGAGAAATGGTCGACATACCTTTGTAATGTTCAGCAAAGAAGTGTAAGATGATAAACAGCCATCCTGAATAAAGCACAATAAGCAAAGAATGGTCGACACACCTTTCTAATGTACAGCAAAGAAGTATAAGATGATAAACAGCTATCCTGAATAAAGCACAATAAGCAGAGAAATGGTCGACATACCTTTGTAATGTTCAGCAAAGAAGTATAAGATGATAAACAGCCATCCTGAATAAAGCACAATAAGCGGAGAATGGTCGACATACCTTTCTAATGTACAGCAAAGAAGTATAAGATGATAAACAGCTATCCTGAATAAAGCACAATAAGCGGAAAATGGTCGACATACCTTTGTAATGTTCAGCAAAGAAGTGTAAGATGATAAACAGCCATCCTGAATAAAGCACAATAAGCAAAGAATGGTCGACACACCTTTGTAATGTACAGCAAAGAAGCGTAAGATGATAAACAGCTATCTTGAATAAAGTACAATAACAGAGAAATGGTTGACATACCCTTCTAATGTACAACAAGGTAGTATAAGATTAAAACAGCTATCCTGAAAAAAGCACAATAAGCTCCTGGGCACCTGGTCTGACTTCCATATTGAGCTTTTTGTTTAATTGCGTTGTTTCCTGTTTCATCCTGAATTTGTATGCCTACGGTTTATGATTTTCTGAATTATCGATTTTGAACTGGTTATGGAGATATAGTCACTATCCATATCTGTCATTCAAGATAATTTTGTGATATTTTTACATGAGAAAATGCATGATTGCGTGTGTTTCTTTCAAAAGGTACCCGCGCACGGACGTAAAGCAAAATAATAAAATTTAATATAACCATAATTAAGTCCTGTTTCACAAACTTTTCCTTAACATCTATCCATTGCCTGGATGATTTTAGATTTTCTATAATCATATAGTCTCTGTAACATTATATGCCAGAGGAAACTCAAATGACATAAACTTAATTCAGAAACAAGAAGCATAATTTATATACTCGTCATTTCTCTAAGAATTGATGACTTTTCATCACAAGGGATGAGGAACGATGTTTCTGTCAACAGAAGTGGGAATTCGCAATCACTTAATTTTCATTCTTTCTGTGCATATAGTGCACATCTAGTTGTAAGATTAATTTGATTTATTTAAGTTAATCTAATGTGCATGCACATTTAAATGCCAAACTGTTTCTTTCGTTTCTTTCTGTTTTTATTTTATAGATATATGTATTCTCTGAATAACTCTCTGAATAGTAATTAATACATCTGTTAATGATTTTAAACATTATTTATATTACATATATGTTTCATTTTACGGCACCTTTATGTCAATTGTATTATAATCATTATCAATACATTAGCTTTCAACAATTCAGCTGCTCAACGCTCTTTAAAATGTCTCTAAAACAGACATCTCAACTCAATAGAAGTTCTCTCCTAAAAATCAGATCTAAAGTCAGGTCTTCGTGAATTACGTTTCTATGGAATGAGATTATTTGAAATACAAATTTGAAAATCTTTCTATCACAATCATATGAATGTGCACAGGATAATAATTTGGCATTTTATCAAAAGTAATTTCGTAGATGACGTGCATATCATGACGAATAAAGCAAAGAAAGACAGAATTCCCTAAATGCAGAGATATGTCTTTTTATATTTTTGAATAGTTGTCGATAAGCCATTCACTGGCGAGCAAATCCAAGTGTATACTTTAGATTAAATACCCTAGTATTACATACTACAGTACTGTTATCAGAATACGTATCTGTTTTCATAGGTACACAATTTTATATCACACCAATGTCCTAAACTCTGGAATAATATATAAAACCTACTGTCTGCATAATTCGAATCTTTCAAATTGTTCCATTCATTTTATAAGTTTGAATTATGAAAAATATAAATAAGAAAGGAAGTACCTAAATATTCACATGCATACATCTATAAGGTAAGATAAGTAGGCCTGGGTTCACATCAATCGAAATTCATTCAAAGGTTGCACATTGGTGGTGGTGAATCATTTGAATTTTCCATCTGTCCGTGAACGGGCGACCTTGTTGCTTGTTGCACTTGGGCTGTTGGAGCAGGAACAGTACTGACCGGTTGTATTCCAGCCATAGGGACAGTAGTTTGTACGGCGGGGTGACCATGGACAACTCCACTTGTTGGTTGAGTTATGGCTGCTATAGGCTCTGTGACTGACTGCTGTGGTACACCAGTGACTGTTTGCTGTGGTATACCGGTGCCTGGTTGATAATGTTAAACGTCCTCAAATTCAATAGCATCATTCAAGAACAGATAAATTTGAATAAGTTTATTCTTTCACGTATGTAATGGGTTTTTGCATCATTTGTTAGATAAAATACCGCTAAAGACAGTATGACTGGAGTGCAAAGAAAGTTTTTGTCAGAAAAAAAGTTAAGGAATATCCATACATGTTTGTTAAACGTCTCTAAATCCGATATCATAATTTAAGTACAGATACATCTACAGCATGAACAGGTAATGCTCGCTTTGGGATACTTACCCTCGTCAGTGATCCTATCCAATCTTAACTATGTAATATGAGCAAAGATTTTTTTTATCCAAAATGTACGTAACAAAAGACGAAGCAGGAAGTTGACCTAACTTATTGAATTTGAAGACGTTTAACATTTGTGCCACTTGGTGAGTGTCACTGCTGGTGGACCAGGAGTCCCCGAGGGCACATGTAGCCAAGTTCGATCAATTTCGGTTGATCGTCTCTTCAACGCATTCGAAAACTTCTGTTATCACAATTTCTTGAAATTTCTAAAAAGTTGGTCCTGTAGCATCATATACCAGCCATCATCCAGCTACGTCTTTCGGTAAATGTTTGGACGTAATAATTTTCACACTCTTTGGCAATGTTACATTGCTTAAATTGTGGATCACTGACGAGGGTTAAGTACCCGAAACGTGCATGTCTGGTCCATGCTGAAATTTTTTTCTGCTCTTAAATAATGCTATTGAATTTGAAAACGTTTAACATTGGCTACTTGTGTCCTTGGGAATTCCTGGTGCACCAGCAATTAAGCATCCTCCAATTTAGTAGCATCATTAATAAAAAGATAAATTTGCTGCATCGAACAGACACGTTTCGGATAATTTACACTCGTCAGTGATCCTTATCTAAACAATTTGATATGGCCAAAGAGGGAAATTTATAAGTATTATTACCAAAAATGTACCGAAAGACGTAGCAGGATGGAGGGGATATGATGCTACAGGACCCAAGTTTTAGTTACTCCCTGTGGATTCATCATACTTGTTGTGCCTGTCCCTAATAACCCATATTGTCAGATTGTACAAGATTTACTAATTATTTGTAAAATTTTAAATCTATGTCAATTTTCTTTGGTCATAATAGGTACATATATGTAATTGATGTCACTTCTCAAAACGATTTTAGATATTTGGTTTGCTTATAATATTTCACGAGTGGAAAGTTCCTCAATTCTTTACGTAAATAATCAACAAGAGTATATTTTTCATGATAATAATTCTTGTGCATGATATGCACATATCAACAAAATATCATCAGCAATATCGAGGTTGATAGAGGAAAGATACAGTTAAAAAAAACTATGAAAGGTGTATCTTATGCAATTTCGGCAATGATACCATCATCCCAGATTTCAAATACCCTTAACTAGGAATTACATGTACGATAATTATGTTCAAGGACAGGTATTTCAAGAGGACTTCTCTTCTTGATATTTGTTCACTTAAAAGGCTTCAATCGGCCTCTTCTTCAGCTGTGACAACTGTTGTTACATCCATGGCCAAGACGATGCAAGTTGGAAATAATAGTGACTAGGAAAGGGCATTAGATACGAACCTACCCAAACATCATACATTTTTTATCCGGGACGGGGTATTACTACCTGGCATGAAGGTAACGACCCCAGTGCCTGTCTGATGTGGTTGGAAGATAACACCTGGGTTGGATTGAGCCCGCTGACGTTTGAGTTTGCTGTTCCTGCACATGACAACTATGCAGACGATGATTCCTACCATGATGGCAATAGACACCAGGGCACCAAGGACGATCCCAGTGATGACACCAGCAGCCCTTTAATACAAGATGGTTTATGATACATAATATAACATCATAATGATCGCCATAGACTCCAGGACACCAAGGGCGATCCCTTTGTTTGTACCCGCAGTCCTAAAACACCAGATGGTCTATGAAACATAATATTACATCAACATTTTTACGCCCATATTTATGGTTGTGTCACATCTTACCCAATGACACGAACGGACGTCTTTCGGACGATAAAAAAATCGAAAATCCTTAGTCCGTTGGTCGTCCGTTTGTAAGAGAATAGAAAAAAGAACAGAAGAGGCCATCGCGACTAGTTTTCAACAGATACAAAATGTACGTACCGTACGAGTATCGCACATCAATCGGAAAAGTAACGGACTTACCGTACGACTAACGGAGAAATAAAAGATAAAACGGAAATGCAACGTATAAGAACTTGACAAAACGATAGATGATCGGAAATCCGTCACTCGTCCGTTGGTCTCAGGTAGGTGTCAGTTACGTGTCTGTTTTATCCGTTTCGCGTCCGATAGATGTTCGTTGGTGATTCTAAAGGACATCAACAGATACCTAATGGATATCAATGCACTCTTACCGAATAGCTACCGGAGATGTAACGGGGAAGTAACGGACAAAACAGATACCAACAGACACGCAACATTGAAGTATCAGACGCCTTAGTCCGTTCTGTCCCATGGCAAGTTTTAAGCATGCTCACCACTATTGTGCGTACTTCGAAACTTTTCGGTAACCGCCTAAACCGGAAAAGTGGGAAGGTTTTGGGCATGTGTTCCGGATAACGACACCATTTGCTACTGACGTTGTATATGGCTGTCTCAAATGGTTTCGTTGGTTTAAGTGTGGTCATTTGCGTTTGATATTTCTATGTTGACATTGTAATGATTTTGGTGTTCCTTGTCCCTTTTGTGTCTCTTGCTGTGTTTGTCAACTCTGATCTTGTACGGGTTGTTTTGTTGTTGGCACTGCAACCAAGTGTTGTTAGAGATCCCCTCCTTTTTTCAAAACTCTCAAACGGACAGAACGGACATCGACGGACCAGTGACGGATAAGACGTAGATGTGGAGGACGACTAAAGGATGCGAACGCGGACCAATGGATTGAAAATTTTGTTATCCGTTTACTCGTCTGTTCGCCTTATCCGGCTAGATGTGACTGAAGTATAAGACAGGACGTATTATGGTACAGCGATGTTTAAAAGGCCGTCCGTCCGATCCTTTCCTTGTAAACAAGACAGAGCCCTAACCAGTTTAGGTAGGACCTTCAAATTGACCAGATAGAATATAATAAGACAAAGAACCCTTTAGGATCACTGACGAGGGTTAAGTACCCAAAACGTACATGTCTGGTCCATGCTGCCAATTTTCTATTCTTAAATTATGTTATTCAATATGAAGACGTTTAACATTAATACCGCTTGGTGAGTGTCATTGTTGGTGGACCAGGAGTCCCCGAGGGCACATGTAGCCAAGTTCGATCAATTTCGGTTGATCGTTTCTTCATCGCATTCGAAAATTTCCGTTATCAGAATTTCTTGAAATTTCACAAAGGTGGGTCCTGTGGCATCATTTTCCATCCATCCTGCTACGTCTTTCGGTACGCTCTTTCGACATAGGAACTTTCACATTTTTTTGGCATTTTACATTGTTTAGATTTTAGGATCACTGGCGAGGGTTAAGTACCCGAAACGTGCATGTCTGATCAATGCTGCAATCTTTATGTTCTTAAATGATGCAATTCAGTTTGAAGACGTTTAACATTTCTATGTCAAAGCCAATGTCATGTTTGGCTAAAAAGATATTTTTGGTGAAAATATCTTTTGAAAATTCATCAATAATATACTTTTTGAAAATTCATCAATAATATACTTTTTAAAATTTCATTTGCGTCAAGAAGAAAGTATATTATTTCACGTATGTAAAGGGTTTTTTTTTAACTTTTGTCAGATAACACACCGCTTTAGACGGTATGGCGGGATTGCAAAGTAAGTTTTTGCCGGAAAAAAGGTTAAAGAATGTCCATACGTGTATGTTAAACTTCTTAGAATTCAGTAGCATTAAAATAGTAGATAAATTTTCAACATGGACAAGACATGCACGTTTCGGGTACTTAATCCTCGTTGTTGATCCTCAATCTAAGCAATGTAAAATGACCAAAGAGTGTGAAATGTTAAACGTCATGAAATTTATGTCCAGAATTGTACCGAAGTACGTTACAGGATGGGTAGGATATGATGACCCACGTTTTTAAAGAAGTTTGGGCCTATATTTCTCAAATTTATATTTGCAGTAAGTTTTCCTTGCATACTGGTATTCCATGACTTAACTTATGTTGTTGTTTGTTCATTTACGTATAAAACAGATGGTAAATAACATATAATTTGTAAAAAGCAAGTATGTAAAGTTCACTACTTTAAAGTTCAAAATTTCAAGCGAAAGCTCATATCACAAGGAATCTACATGTGAAATATGAAAGCCCTATCTCTAATAGATAGAGTTATACATAAAGTAACCTTTTAAAAAGGTCAAAGGTCAAGGTCATTAGGTCAAATGTAACAATATTAATTGTCAGGTCTTGCCATAGGAAACCTTCATGTATAATTCTATGTTTCAACTGCATACAGGCCTTAGGTCAGGGTCTCTATGTCAGATGTTTTAACATAAATTGAAAGGACTAGCTATCGTTAACCTACATGTATAAAATTATGTTTCTTATGCACACATTTCCTTAGATTTTGCTTAAATCAGAAACATTAACCAAGATTTTTAATTAGGTCAAAATTCCAAGGTCAAGGTCACTAGGTCAAATTTAACGGCATAACCTTAGAGGTCTAGTCGTGGGCGACCTACAAGTATAATACTAAGTTTCAACTGCAAACAGTTCCTTAGATTTTGATTCAATCAGAAATTTTAAATCTTTAACAAGGTCAAATTCCAAGGTCAAAGTTAGTAGGTCAAATATTATGGCATAATTTAAATGGTCTTGTCATGGGCAACCTACATGTATGATATTATATTTTAACTGCATATAGTTCCTTAGATTTTGCTTAGACCAGAAACTTTAACCAAAATGTTGAAGACAGACAGACAGACAGACCGAAGTTGCTCTCGACTGGGCGAAAGCACCTCGCATTCTCAGTTCAATTTCACCATCAGATACATAGATGACGTGTTGTCCATCAATAATCCGAATTTTAAGGATCATCTACATGATATATATCCTCATGAACTAGAGATCAAGTAAACAACCGAGAGCGACAGATCCACCACTTATTTGGATATACTTCTATATCTCGACGCAAACGGCCATTTGAATACCTCAATGTACGACAAGCGTGATGATAACTAACTTCCCTTTCACGAGTAGCAACATTCTCCTGCTTATGGCGTTTTTGTTTCTCAATAATACGGTACGCCAGGACATGTTCCAAATATGAAGATATTAAAATGTTGAATAGTTTTATCGTAAGGCAATGATGATTATTTATTTAACACAGGATGCATATGTGAAGCTTATAATTTATCTATAAACAACACAAACTATATTTATCTAATCTCAGTGTATATATAAGAAAGAAAACTCTATAACTTTAATGCAATTTTTGAGTTATCTTTCCTAACATTGCCATAAACAAAGTAGTATATTACTTCGCCACCATTGTGCTGTGAAAACATGAATTATAATTGGTATTGTGTGGTGCATTTATTTCATATGAAATTGAAAATGTTTTTAAGATGGAGAATATTCTTGTTCTTGCATTTTGTATGTGGTAGACAGTATTAATTCCTGAACTAAACACAGCACTTTATTTTGAGGTGCAAAGCGGCAGTATCTCAATTTGTATGCTTTGAAGCAGTTACCATAACAGTATAACTGCATATTTAAACTTTAATTTGAATGTGTCATAGGACAGTAAGATACTTCCTGAAAGGATGTATCTTAAAAAGCATATCAGATCCCTCTTTCCAGAATGATTAGTGATCTTCTGGATTGCTATTGTCGTGGCAAACTGACCTGACTGAGCGGGGCTTATTTTCACCTGGTCATCAGAAGAGTTTACATCTGACCAGGTGATATAAGCTATTTAAATAACGGGAAATGAGGAGATGCTGACACTCCTCGGGCACCTGGTATCACTTTAGATTGTTATACCCTTGTCATTATCTCTATATAAAATCCCCATAGGAAAAATGCCTATAAATTCGAATATTTGACCAAGCGGTCAATATTTACATCAATAATGGCCCTAGGGCAATATTTCAAAAAATGTTGACCGATGAACGGTACATCCTTTGTGACGTCACGTCATTGATGACGCTATTAGCTCTACCTATTTTTCCGCGCTCTTTCTCTTATAGAAGAAAATGAACGTAAACATGCCGGGCTTATCGGTTCGTTGCTGCAGTATTGATGTAAGGTATAACAAAACAATTATTGACTGGGAATTCGGGCAATATATGATTTGTTGGACCTTCAGACAAAATATGAAACTTCTTATGCTTCCAGAAGAAAGTATACTCTTTTAAATAAATAACGGGTTTGTAATATCTTTTACCAGAAAAGGAGCTGTAATGATAAGACGTAAAATCTGCCTTGAAAAGTCGAAATTTCAAAATGGGAAATTTGAAGAAATATTTCAGTAGAAATATCAACTTACTTAGTGCATATCTGAATCTAATGTCTGTTTGAATAAATTATCAATAACAATACCGATATTTGGGTTAAAATGAGCGGTTTTTCTATAGAAATCAATGAAAAACGGAAAAGTTTTCTACAACATTGTTCCATCCCGAGTTACAGAATGCCACTTTTACCAAAGGTGTTTATTATAAATACCATTATTCTGACCAAATATGGTTCTGTAACTCGGGGTGGAACAATGTCCCACAGACGAAAAACGAAAAAAGGGGGATGGACTTTAAGATTTTTAAGATTTTAAGAATGTGACTTAAAAGCGTTTTGATAGATAAAAATTGCCCATTTCTTCTTGTTATACAAAGGAATAATCTTTTCTGAGTAGATTCCAATGAAATATACAACATGCACAAATGAAATAAACGATATAATGATGGCCATTTCTACGCAGTGTATATTTCGCACCTGAAAGCTTACAATGTGGCTATTTAGTACAAAATATAACGGTTTTTAGTCTCCAGATTGCATATTTATACCGATTACATTGACTTACTGGTTTCGTTGTTTCTTTTTTCTTTTTCATTTTTAGAATAAGAGGGCATTAAACCATAAAACACCTAAACTTTATGTAAAAATTCATTATTTTGTATATTTTCGTTCGCTATTTGACGTTTTCAGACATTGTTACCCCCTACCCATTCAAGCCGTAATTATCTAATCTTGCATCATTTTTGAAAAATAAAATTCGTATGAGAAATCTTCTAATATATATAATATTTTTATCGTGAACAACTTTTTTCCTTAAAGCTTAGGAATGAAAGTGCACGAGAAATAATCGAATGACTTCAGGGCTAAATCCAGTTGCAGCTCCTTAAGAATTTAAGCGGAATGTGAATGTGCATATATGTACCTGTACCGTGTAAACAATATAGTGCCGAAACCAGTTGAGCTAGGAACATTAAAATTTACTATGTGGTTAAAGTAGAGTATGACTGAAGAACCCTATTAATTTCCAATGTCATTGGTCAAAGGTCAATGTCATTTTTTGGCTTTGCATGATATTTGTAATTCATCATAAGAATATAAGGGGACGCCAATTATCGATTTTCAGGATAATCTACATTGTATTTGTCATTACAGACGTATGGAACTTAATAAGGGAGTAACCATTTTATTTTTATGAGGGGGATAATTTAAAAAAAAATTCCAATGTTGAAATTTACTCTTACAGTTTAAATCATTCAGCGTGATTTTTCTGTCATATTAAATATCAGACAGGGAGTAAGATCAGGTGCTTAGAAAGAGTATATATTTTTTATTTCTTGCTAGCAGATTACTTCATTTAATCTCTGGTATGGCATATGAAACCTATAGTGTTTTGACTTACTAGTAAATGATACTCAACGCAGACAGACTATATGGTGCTAATGAATTTTGAATTTGAATTCGTTCCTTTGAATTGTTTGTGTTGTTTTACACCACAATTATACGTTCTTCGAGACCTCTTGGTAATCGGAAAAGTGGGAGGGTTGTGCGCACGTAATCCAGGATAACCACACCTTCTGCTATTTCCGTGGCAGATGGCCGTCCTAAGTCGGCACCGGTTGCCCATTGGTCTCGTTGATTTGTGTGTAGTCCTTTGTGTTTGATGTTTCTGTGTTGTGCGTTGACGTTCCTTGTCCCTTATGCGTCTCTTTCTGTGCTTGTCTGCTTTGTGTTTTTGCATTGGATGTTTTGGGGTTTTGCTGTGGGTGCTGCAGCCTGGTGTTGTTGGAGATCCCCTCCTTTGTTTTGAATAAAGTGTGTTTCATTTTTAAATTTACTTAGTTTATGACACATAAAAAAGTGTTTACCGGGCATGTGGAAAGGTCGGAAGAGGGGGGGGGGGCAATTTCATGATCCGGAAAAAAATTTCCCTTAAATCTCGATCCGGAATATTTTTTTCGCAGAGTCCCCCCCCTCCCCCCCCCCAAAAAAAAATCAAATGGTTGCTCCCTAATGACAAATTAATCCCGACGGGCGTATCTTGTTGCGTTAGCGTAGGCTTTATTATCTGTAGTTCCTCGTGTTTTAAAGGTGTTTGCCTGGTTTGTTTGTCTGGATTATTTGATAATATCTGTTTATATGGGCCTTTGTTCGATCGTTTATTTATCGGTTTCTTTCCAGGTTTTAATTTTTTGATTGTTGGTCCCTTTATAATGTATATTTTTTTCGTTTATCAAACTATGTATTGACGTCGTAGTTTTATGACTTGTACATTTTCTCCCCTCTTCTCGGTTAATGTGTGAGTTATCAAAATACGGTAACGCCATCTTGATTGAAATCTTCTCGACACCATTCATAAAGCCCTGGTCACAACCATCCGTACTTTTGACGTTCTTGTTTTTGGGAGGCTTCAGGTGCTACATTTTTCTTCAGACGTTAGTTAGGAAGTAGCAACAGTACGGTGGGAGTGCGGTAACGCACGTTGTACACAAATTCATATCGGTGGTTACATGTTTCATATGTTGTGCAAGTAATTAGTTAGTTGTACATACTGACATCGTGCGTTCAACTTGCTTACAACATACTTTCTCCGTACTTCTTCCATGTAATCAAAAGGGTGTCACATTAACACGCACTGCTAATGCAAGTGGTCCTCACTTTCTTACGTGACAAGTGCGTTGTGCATACTTTCAACGTACCTAGAGTACGTGTCTTACCTCTTGATAAATCCGTAGACCGTGAAAGTTCTGCTCACACATTAACTGGTACGGGTTGTCTACGCGCTCACAAATATGTACGCAGGCCCTACGGAACGCTAACTCACCGACTGCGTACTGATACCTAAAGTTTACCAACGTTTTTGCGCATAGACAACGTACACTACTTAAAAATGAGGTTTGGTTGTTACAACAGATTATTGTATAGTAATTGAAGCGCCACGATACCGGGCATACTGTACAGTATCGCATATCTGGTCCATGCTGTTAATCTATCTGTTCTTAAATAATGCTCTTGAATTGTACACTACTTAAAAATGAGGTTTGGTTGTTACAACAGATTATTGTATAGTAATTGAAGCGCCACGATACCGGGCATACTGTACAGTATCGCATATCTGGTCCATGCTGTTAATCTATCTGTTCTTAAATAATGCTCTTGAATTTGAAGACGTTTAATATTGCATCACTTGGTGAGTGTCACTGCTGGTGGACCAGGAGTCCCCGAGGGCACATGTAGCCAAGTTCGAATAATCGGTTGATCGTTTCTTCACCGCATTCGAAAGTTTCTGTTATCAAAATTTCTTGAACTTTCTAAGACGTGGGTCCTGTAGCATTATATCCCACCCATCCTGCTACGTCTTTCAAAACATTTTTGGACATAATAACTTCATACTCATATCAGATTGTTAAGATTGAGGATCACTGACGAGGGTTAAGTACCAGAAACGTGCATGTCTTGTCCATGCTGTAAATATATCTGTTCTTAAATAATGCTATTGAATTTGAAGACGTTTAACATTCGCAATTCCAAAGACCCTTCATGCTTGTTCGTGAATATTCTTTTCAACATATCTGGACGTCAAAGAAGCTGTAATGACCAAACTTGGACACTGTGTGAGCTATCACATATTTGTTATTTCTCGCTGCGATAGTGTCAAATATTCTAAGATATATCTAAAGTATCGTCACGTTTCTTAAATAAATGTGTAAAGCGCAAGATTGTTTCCATGAGGAGACCAATTGATACGTTTGTTTGTGAAATGCATGTACAAGACATTGTGACTTACAGATCTGCATTGAGATCTGTGCCCGAGAGGAGTAAGCATTCCCTGTTTGGCTAGTCGCACCCGCCGTCCATGTTCAAGCACGAAGTAGTCCTTACCACGTTCTATTATCAGCGTGTTCTCACTACGAATGTTTTGAACAGTTCAAAACTGTGATTTGAGATGTTAACCATACAGCGGTCAGTGAGGAAATGTCAAATGTCTTCTTTTATAGTTCTCACCTGGCCTTTAACGTAATGGTCCCAACCCGCCATAAATGCAACTACATCAAGAGATGATTTTGGATTCAACATTGTACATTTCGCCTGGATTGACGGTTATGTTCCTAGAATACCGTCATGTTGTATCTAAATTTCATAGCTCATCTGATACGCTAGAGCATGAGTAATTTTTTTAGATTTTCATGTAGAAATTGACAAATTACCAGGAAATGTTTAGGTCAAGGATTTCGCTTTTATAAACTAGTTAAGACTTTCTGGAAATTTTACAAACTTATTTTCAGCTTCATATGAAAATCGGACTCATACAAGCTATAGAATATATTGCTATGGGTATTTCACAACCTGTCTTTGACAGTTCTACCGAATTGAAGCGACGGGTGTTGCATGCAAGCAGGAGATGCTTAATCTTCCTGGGCACCTGGTCTCACACTCATATCGGGAGTTCGCTTCTTTTCATGTGTTGGAGGTTTTTGTTTGCTTGCTTTTGTTCCTGTTTTATCCTGATTTTGTATGCCTTCGGTTTCTGATTTTCTGAATTATCGATTTTGTGTTGTAAACAGGGATATGGCCATTATCCATATTTGTCATTTTATGATGACATGATAAACAAAATAAGAAGGATCAAAGGTTTAATTACCATCAAAATTGCGTCATAATTACCATATGCCTTTTAAATCATCCTGCTGTTACCAGACGGAAACTTAATTAAGTACTTGACCAATCTACAGTCTTGTACCAAGGCATTCTTAAGAATTGCACTCTCACTGATTGTGACAACAGGACTTCATGACGGGCCCTGTCAAAACCTCACCTCGGTTGACAAGGAACTGATCACTTGTCCTTTCTAAATCTCAGTAGACGCCTCGGGAGATAACATGATTGAGCTCTCTACAACTGGAAGCGAATGGACTATATTTCGTACGCCCTCTATATATCAATTTCCATATTCATCTTTAAGTTACTTGGGTCCCTGAATTATGCTGTCTCGTTTTATAATCATCTTCCATTGAAGGGGTTACTTTACACCACTATTGTGCGAGACCTCTGGCTAACAGGAAAGTGGTAGGGTTGTGCACACGTAACCACACGATTTGCTACTTGCGTGACAGATGGCCGTCCTAATTTAGTCGGCACTGGTTGCCTAATAGTCGCATCGGTTTATGTCTTTTGTGTTTTATCACTGATGAGAATTTAATATTCGAAACTGATGAGAATCACTGATGAGAATTTAATATCACTGATGAGAATTTAATATTCGAAACACGTGTCTGGTGCATGTAAATTGATTTGGAATTTTCTTCAAGAAGGTAGAGAGTTGGAACCCTTCGACATTATTATATTTCTATGTTGTGTTTTTGTATTTCTTGTCCATTTTGCGTCTCTTACTGTGCATGCGCGCTCTGTGTTTTTGTATTGGGGGATTTGTTGTTTTGCTGTGGGTATTGCAACCGAGTCTTGTTGGAGATCTCTATTTTGCGTACCGTCTTCATGCAAAAGCGATAGCACAATTGGAATCTCGTGCGTGGCGAGCATGTGGTGAATACGACTTCTGATCAGACTTGAAATTTCTAAAACGTGGGTCCTGTAGCATCATATCCCACCAATTCTGCTACGTCTTTTGGTAAATTTTTGGACATAATAATTTTCATACTTTTTGGCCATATTACATTATTTAGATTAAGGATCACTGACGAGGGTTTAGTACCCGAAACGTGCATGTCTGGTCTATGCTGTTAATTTATCAGGTTTTAAATGATGCTATTGAATTTAAAGACGTTTAACATTTGAACTACTTGGTGAGTGTCACTGCTGGTGGACCAAGAGTCCCCGAGGGCACATGTAGCCAAGTTCGATCAACTTCGGTTGATCGTCTGTCTCTTCAACGCATTTGAAATTTTCTGTTACAAAATTTCTTGAAATTTCTAAAACGTGGGTCCTGTAGCATCATATCCCAACAATTCTGCTACGTCTTTTGGTACATTTTTGGACATAATAATTTTCATACTTTTTGGCCATATTACATTATTTAGATTAAGGATCACTGACGAGGGTTTAGTACCCGAAACGTGCATGTCTGGTCCATGCTGTTAATTTATCAGGTTTTAAATGATGCTATTGAATTTAAAGACGTTTAACATTTGAACTACTTGGTGAGTGTCACTGCTGGTGGACCAAGAGTCCCCGAGGGCACATGTAGCCAAGTTCGATCAACTTCGGTTGATCGTCTGTCTCTTCAACGCATTTGAAATTTTCTGTTACAAAATTTCTTGAAATTTCTAAAACGTGGGTCCTGTAGCATCATATCCCACCAATTCTGCTGTTAATTTATCAGGTTTTAAATGATGCTATTGAATTTAAAGACGTTTAACATTCTGATCAGATTTTTGAGCATACAGGAACATCGTTGTAATTTTAGTGTATGCTGAACTTCGCCACATACCGGTTACGGTATCATGTTTAACGTCTTCAAATTTATTAGCATCATTTCAGAGCCGATAAATTTTCAGCATGTACCAGACATGCAAGTTTCGGATATTTAACCCTTTTCAGTGATCCTAATCTAAACAATGTAATATGGCCAAAATCTGTGAAAAATATGTCCTAAATATATCGAAAGACGTAGCAAAATGGTTTGGATATGATGCAACAGGACCCAGGTTTTAGAAATTTGAGAAAATTTTGTAAACAGATATTTTCAAATGCATTTGAAGAAACGACCAACCTAAATTTATCGAACTTTTACAGTACGCACTTTGTATGCAAGTTGCAAGCACGTAGATCCCATATGTTAAAAGCTTCTGTACGTGCGACATTGCTTTACCCTCTTTGGTTCTGGGAAAATTTTTTCCTTGGATTTTTCACCATAGGACACATGCATATTTAATTCTTTTAATCTGACATTTTGGGTGTACTGACTAAAAGTAGATGTTTTTTCCTTGGATTTTTCACCATAGGACACATGCATATTTAATTCTTTTAATCTGACATTTTGGGTGTACTGACTAAAAGTAGATGCTCATGTCACCCGTGCTCATAGTCTACCTTTATTTGTGAGATTCCTTTACCTTCAAAATGACAAACAACTTTGTTAGATTGATTTATTTTATTTTCCTGTCTGGATGATTAATGTAGTTTTAAAATTTTACGATTTTAAACATAACATACATGTATAT
This sequence comes from Pinctada imbricata, assembly GCA_033119305.1. Classification (NCBI taxonomy): domain Eukaryota; kingdom Metazoa; phylum Mollusca; class Bivalvia; order Pterioida; family Pteriidae; genus Pinctada; species Pinctada imbricata. The sequence goes on along the minus strand of VSWD01000005.1, from coordinate 63,600,513 downwards.
ATGTTTCATTTCATGACACACTTAAGTCAATTGTATCATCATTAACAATCTATTAAATAAACGTTAAGCAATTAAGCTCATCCTGCTTAATGTTGTTACAAACGTCTCTTAGAAAAAACCATTCCAATTCAATAAAAGGCCTCTTCTAATAAAATCATATATCTTTGTGAATGATGTATCTATGGCATGGAATGAGAGGATATGATGTGCAAATATGAAAATATTTCATTTAAAAAATTACAAGTAAGTGTACGAGGCAATATTATGACATTTTCTCAAAAATAACTTCGCAGATGGCATGTATATATACAACCACGATGAACAAAACAAGGAAAGGCAGATGTATGTTGTTGGTATTATGCAACATAAAGTATTGGTTTCTTTACTATTCCCCAAATATGTCCATTCCTCTACCTTTGAGGAGTAGTAGATAAGTCATTCACTGATGAGAAAATGATATTGTATACTTTAAAGATGAAAATATATCAAATTACAGTGCTGGTAATTAGAATAAATTGCTTTACACAGAATGGGTCCTCAGAAACCAATGTTAATGATGAAGAAAAAACCCATCCTAGCAAGTACCATACAAGAAAAATTTATATTTAGCTATTGTAAGCCAGTGTTTCTCTTATCATTCAAAGTCTTCAAAATCATTTCACTTACAGGTTTAAAAGTATGTGACTATAGTTCACCAATGACAAGTGATGTACAAATCATAAACAATACATCAATCGAAAATCATTCAAGGGTTGTACATTGGTGGTGGTGAATCATTTGATTTTTCCATCTGTCCGTGTACGGGCGACCTTGTTACTTGTTGCACTTGAGCTGTAGGAGCAGGAGCAGCACTGACCGGTTGTATTCCAGTCATGGGGACAGTGTTTTGTGTGACGGGATGACCATGGACGACTCCACTTGTTGGTTGAGCTAGGGCTGCTGTAGGCTGTATGACTGTCTGTTGTGGTACTCCAGTGACTGTCTGTTGTGGTAAACCGGTGACTGGTTGATAAACTACTCCGTATGGATTCATCTGACCTGTTGTACCTGTAATATTTCAAATAGACAGATTATTCAAATTATAATTTAATTGATATTTGTTTTAAATTCTTCAAATCATATGTTAACTTTTTCTCTTATTATAGGTATGTGTATTCCTTGATATCACTTCTCCATAGGCCACTTGCCGAAATTCATAATGGCTGACAAAATGACGAAAAATGTCCCGAGGTAGGCAATTTTCGCGCAATTGTTCATTGTTACGTCACTATGGAATTGCGTCTTTTAACAGTGACGTCATAATGAAAAACAAAACCAAATGATGTTGACTCGGACATTTTGTGCTTTCTTACAAGATCGGAAATACTGACTCATGAGTGGAACGTTCCTCGATTCTTTTCTTTAGCTTTCAACAAAAATATCTTATCAGTGACCTCATGGTTGATAAACAAGAGAGATGTTGTTTTAAGTTTAAAGTTTGTCCTCTATAGTTTTAGTCAGTAAAATGACAACATCATCCCAGCTACACTCATGTTCTCGAAGTATGGCAGATTTATGGCATGCTCAAGATATTCCAAGAAGCGGTTTGCTGTGCCGGTATTCGTTAACTTAAAAGCCTTTTGCCGTCCATTCGTTCATCTTCTAAATGCATGTAGCTGTGGCAAAATTCAGGGCAAGGACGATAATGGGAATCTTAGTGACCAGCAAAAAAAAAAACGTTTCAACAAACCTCACGTACAAAAATTCGTTTCAATTGGGGGAAGGGTATTACTACCTGGCATGAAGTTGACAACCCCAGCGCCAGTCTGCTGTGGCTGGAAGATAACACCTGGTGTAAGTTGAGCTCGCTGACGTTTGAGTTTGCTGTTCCTGCACATGACAACAACACAGATGATGATTCCTATCATGATGGCCATAGACACCAGGACACCAAGGACGATCCCAGTGATGGCACCAGCAGTCCTACAATACAAGATAGTTTATGATATATCATATCACATCAACATGTTAAACGTCTTCAAATTGAATAGCATCATATAAGAACTGATTTTGCAGCATGGACAAGACATGCACGTTTCGGCTACTTAACCCTCGTCAGTGATCGTCAATCTAAAGAATGCAATATCGCCAAAGAGTGTGAAAGCTATGTCCAAAAATGTAACAAAAACGTAGCAGGATGAGTGGGATATGATGCTACAGGACCCAGGTTTAAGAAATTTCTAGAAATTTTTATAACAGAAAATTTCGAATGCGTTGAAGAAACGAGCAACCAAAGTTGATCGAACTTGGCCACGTGTGCCCTTGGGGACTCCTGGTCCACCAGCAGTGACACTCACCAATTTGTACATATGTTAAACGTCTTCAAATTGAATAACATCATTTTTAAACTGATTAATTTGCAGCATGGACCAGACATACACGTTTCGGGTACTTAACCTTCGTCAGTGATCCTCAATCTAAACAATGTAATATTACCAAAGAGTGTGGAAGCTATGTCCAAAAATGTACCAAAAGACGTAGCAGGATGAGTGGGATATGATGCTACAGGACCCACGTTTAGGAAATTTCTAGAAATTTTGATAACAGAAAATTTCGAATGCGTTGAAGAAACGATCAAACCGAAGTTGAACGAACTTGGCTACATATGCCCTCGGGACTCCTGGTCCACCAGCAGTCACTCTCACCAAGTGAGTGTACAAATGTTAAACGTCTTCAAATTGAATAACATCATTTTTAAACTGATAAATTTGCAGAATGGACCAGACATGCACGTTTCGGTTTCTGAACCCTCGTCAGTGATCATCAATCCTAAACAATGTAATATTGCCAAAGAGTGTGAAAGCTATGTCCCAAAAATGTACCAAAAGACGTAGCAGAATGAGTGGGATATGATGCTACAGGACCCTCGTTTTAGAAATTTCTAGAAATTTTGATAACAGAAAATTTCGAATGCGTTGAAGAAACGAACAACCGAAATTGATCGAACTTGGCTACATATGCCCTCGGGGACTCCTGGTCCACCAGCAGTCACTCTCACCAAGTTGTACAAATGTTAAACGTCTTCAAATTGAATAAGCATCATTAAAGAACTGATAGATTTGCAGCATGGTCCAGACATGCACATTTCGGTTTCTTAACCCTCGTCAGTGATCCTCAATATAAACAACGTTATATTGCCAAAGAGTGTGAAAGCTATGTCCAAAACTGTACCAAAAGACGTAGCAGGATGAGTGGGATATGATGCTACAGGACCCACGTGTTAGAAATTTTGATAACAGAATATTTCGAATGCGTTGAAGAAACGATCAACCGTAGTTGATCGAACTTGGCTACATATGCCCTCGGGGACCCCTGGTCCACTAGCAGTCACTCTCACCAAGTGGTACAAATGTTAAACGTCTTCAAATTGAATAGCATCATTTAAGAACTTATAAATTTGCAGCATGGACCAGACATGCACGTTTCGGTTTCTTAACCCTCCTCCTGTGATCCTCAATCTAAACAATGTTATATTACCAAAGAGTGTGAAAGCTATGTCCAAAAATGTACCAAAAGACGTAGCAGGATGAGTGGGGATATGATGCTACAGGACCCACGTCTTAGAAATGTCTAGAAATTTTGATAACAGAAAATTTCGAATGCGTTGAAGAAACGAGTAACCGAATGTCATCTCATTTCACCTGATCAACAGGCTGCATTGTACAGCCTCTAAAAGCTATCACTACCTTAAAAGAGATGAAAACAGCTTCCCAACATGTGCTATACATTCTTCGGGTGATAGACGGAATGGCAGTGAAAGATGATGGTGAATAGCACTTCAAGTGTAGCTCTTTTATAATGGGTAGGATTTGATTTGTTCATACCGTATACTTTCTATCCAAGTCAGTTCGTGAATTGTCGGAGGTCGGGGCTGAACGCAGACCAATTTGCACATTTACCTTGGTTACAAGAAGTTTACAACAGGTACATAACCAGTAACGTATTCGTCATGCCAAGAGCCCTTATACGATCCTTTCTTACAAACTTTAGACGCCGAAGAAGATAGAGTTCAAACTTGGATACTATGCGAGCTATCACATGACTGTAAGTGCCAAGTATGATAAAGATATTTTCCTCAAGAATCGTCACGTGTCAATCACATTACACCAAATGCTTCGATAAATTTGTGAAGCGCAAAGTTGTCGTCCAATGAGGAGACCAATTGATAATGTTGTTGTGAAATGCATGTTTCCGATAAAAGCATGACTTACAGATCTGCGTTGTAGTATGAGTAGTAATTGTAGTAATAATAGTTGGAACAGCAGTGATAATCTGGTGGTGAACCACAGCATCCCTCAGAACAGTACATGTAAGCAGTGGTGGTCGACTCGTAGTTGGAGCCATAGGCGTAGTATGTGTAATACGTGTAGGAACATCTGTTAGCCACTGCAACGAAGACAAAATAAGAATGAAATCAAAATATTTTTATCAGGTTTGTGTTAATCATTATTCAGCAGACGAAAGATATTCCTCTACATGTGTGGAGCAATGGGTACATGTACAGGACGCCGAGAGATAGTTTTACCTACGATGCATAGCCCCTTTTCCTCTTAATAGCGGGTACAAGCATTTAAAGAATGTTAACCGTCTTCATATTCAAAAGCATAATTTAAGAACAGATAAATTTGAAGCATGGATCAGACATGCACGTTTCGGGTACTTAACCCTCGTCAGTGATCCACAATCTAAACAAAGTAATATGAACAAAGAGTGTGAAAGTAATAATGTCCAAAATGTATACCTAAAGACGTAGCAGGATGGGTGGGATATGATGCTACAGGACCCACGTTCTAGAAATTTCAAGAAATTTTGATAACAGAAAATGTCGAATGCGTTGAACTTGGCTATATGTGCCCTCGGGGTATCCTGGTCCATAAGATGTATAAAATTTGTCAATTTCTCAGCTATTTGCAATTAGGCACGGCTGTCTCCTATCCTTTGATTTTTAAAGAAAAGTTTACAATGTAGGTGTGGTTGATTTATGGTATTGTCCCTGTTAGCTCATATGGCAAGAGAGTATGCCAAGAAACAAGAAGGTCTCGGGTTCGATTCCTGGTCCGGTCACTTGGATTTCCTTCGCCTGTTACATTGGTGCCGTAGATTAACCTCATTAGTTGCTGTATTGGGAGCATAGCACTGAGGGGTGAACCAAAGAAGTTTTGAGGAATTCTAACACAAAACATAATTAGACATATGTGAAAATCCTCAAATAAAGCAAGGGGCAATGATGCCGACCTAGGATTTCAGCTCGAGTATATATCTCAAACGGGAGAGTCTGCCAAGAAAGGAGATGGTCTTGGGATCGATTCCAAGTCCGGTCACTTTCCATTTTAGCTGAACGATATAGACTGGCGTTTCGAGCCGGTATTACATTAGAATTACAATAATAACGTTCCCTCTTACATGTAACCTGCAATAAAATAGAGAATGGATGCAAGGTGCATTCATTCTATTTTAAGCTGCCTTTACGGGGTGTGGTATTATTTTTTTTAGCAAGTCGAGCTGAATGCATGTAGAGTTTACATGTAGAATTTACATGCATATTGAGACTTATCATAATGTTATGCTTATTTGTGATTTTCACTTCCTCTATACAATCAGTGAAATACAACATGTGCCTACTTATCTTTGAAGTTCAACTTTACTATACATACACAGCTAGAGGATTTGACATCCTGAACGTTGTGTAATTCTAATGTAAAATGTGCAACCTCTTATCGATTTTATTACCTTTTACGTGTAACCTACACTAAAATAGAGAATGACATGTATGTTTTAATGCAAGGTGCATCCATTCTATTTTAAGTCGCCTTTACAGAGTGTGGTATTATTTTTTACCAAGCCGAGCTGAATTTAGAATTTGGAAAGTCGGGTTAGCTTTAATTAAGACAATGTCTACAAGTCATTTGGAAGAAGAAGAAGTCCATGTACCGTACCAAACATATATGGCTTATTTTTTTAAAGAGCGAGTGCCTACACCTATTACCTGGGTTATAAGATAAAATTCTGTCAGTATATGGTCTACATGCATGTAGATTCGTACGGTTCACTCAAGTTCGAATTTAACGTATCCTGTTCAAGTCTAAAACTATAATTAAAAGAGATACAAATCTTAAAGCGAGAGTAACAATTTTCAAGCAGAGGTCGGGCCTGGTAATCTTTTTATTTGGTATTTGTAACATTACAAAAAACTAGTTTCGAATAGATACCGATGACAATGTGTCCTGGTCAGTGGTCAGTCAATTGTAAACAACTTGTATGACCAGTATGATGTGCATTCCTTTCAGAACATCTTTGTCACAATTGAACAACAGTTTACAAGACTTCATTTTTTGTGATAACGACATAAGTATTTAATTAAAAGTGTATTGGAGGTTCTCTAGTAAACAAATATTATATAATAATATGTATCAAGATATCTATATCAATATCTCAAATCAACGTATCCCAAGACATCTATTCATACCTGTTACTGTAGATATAGCTGAGATCACTACTAGCAGAAATTCGAGTTTTATGCTGTAATTCTCCATTTTGTTTTGTTTGCACTCTTCTTCCTGTTTACGTATTTAATTGTATTTACGTCCGGGTACTTGTCATAGATCTAACCAATGTAACCGCACAGGTATTGCTCTACTGGGCATGAAATACAGACCTGACTTAATCATAAAATGTACGTTTTAGTGAATGTATACTATGTACGTGTATACGAATATCGATTTATACAGTGTATTGTCGTTTTTTCTCACATTTTATGCAATGGCTTCTGATCTGTTACCTAGGGTACGTAAAGTACATGTTACGTGTACTTCCATGTACCTTAAACTTTGGCAAAATTTTGGTATCCATACAAGGCAAGTTCGTGGTTAGTACGACCTCCGTACAGATTTTGGAGAGTGCATACGCCGTGGCAGTTCAAATGTATGCAGGCGTGCGGGCTTTGTAGTGGATTCATTCCGAATTACTGTACGCACGTTGCAAACACGTAGGTCCCAGTGCGTGATCTGTTTTGAACAGCATTTACAGTACAACGTCTGAAGAGCGCAGTCACTCTTTTCAAACTTGCCTTTTTCTTCATCCCAAAAACCGCACGACCAAAAAAAAAAAAAAAAAACACGCACGCACAGTATATTCATCCACTTGAAGTTCATGGGATTGGAATACCTGGTTTTCGGTAAAGTTGAGTGAAATCGGTTAACCTTTTGTCGGGTTGTCGCATGCGAATGTGGGTCTGCAATTACTGTTTCGTGTTGATGATCTCTCGTGATACATGTACAAGACTGTAAAATAACACATCGAATCTAATTGCTCCAAATATATGTAGAATATTCTATATTTCATAGAATTGTCCTTTTCTAACTTTCTAGTCATGTACTCACTTTTAATGATTCAGAATTGAAAGTTAGAAAAGGACAGAATTTTGCATTAAAGAATACTATATCTAGTCAAGATCCTAGATCCATCTGGAAATTTCAACTAACTAATCTTGATTTTCAACTATTATCTTGAGAATTCAACTTAGAATCTTCATTGTTCAACTGACTATCTAGAATCTTGAAATATCAAATTATTATTTACCTACATATAGAAGGGAGGGGATCTCCAACTAGACCTGGTTACAGTACCATTTACAAAATACAAAAACACCCGAAGCGTAAACACAGAGAAGACGAGTACAGCAAGAAACGAAAACGAGACACACGACATAGAAACAATAAACACAAAATACTACACATAAACCAACGAGACCAATGGGCAACCGGTGCCGACTTAGGACGGCCATCTGCTACGCAGGTAACAAATGGTGTGGTTATCCTGGATTACGTGTGCACAACCCTCCCACTTTTCCTATATCCCAGGTCTCGCAGAACGTACTATTGTGGTGCAAAACAACCTCCTAACTGTCAGATGACCACACACAAATAAGACCGCAAAACGCAGGGGCCCAAGCAACACAGATGAATATGTAAATGGATATAAAAAGAGGGCGTACGTAATACAGCCCGTGCTCTGCCAACGCGAGCTCATATAGGTCATGGGCGGATACAGGATTTTGTCAGGGGTGGGGGTCCTAAAGTCCGAAGTTTTTGAAGAGCAAAAAAAAAAAAAAAAAGGCGCAAGAAGTTTAAAATAAAGTTTTGTTAGTTCTGTTTCTAATTATTTATAAAACATGTAACTGGAGAGCTACGGCGAGTACGTGATTACATGTATTGATTTCACTTCTTATATGTCAATACAACAAATGGCGAGCGATAGCGAGCCAGCGAAATTTGTTTCCGTGAATTGGAATTAAATCCACTATTCGTGTCTTTTTCAGTTTCTTTTCGTTTTCTTAGTGCCCTTGTGAGTTGTATATATAGGAAAGCGCAGCATCATTTGAAAATTACGTACATGTAGGCAATAAATTCTGGCGAGCGGATAGCGAGTCAGAGAAAATTTTTGAAATGCTGACGGCAAAATATTATCAAAATGAAAGATTTCTAATACAAATTCATGATATATTTTTCAAATAATACATGTATGACAACAAAAGGGGAATTGGGACTTAATCTTGTGAAATATGTATGTTTTTGAAAAAAAATCTATGTTCAAAAATTTCAGGGGGGGGGGGATTTATCTCAAAATGATCTTTTCTCGTAAGTATAAACATATAATGATATAATTTTATGTAATGTTCATCGTGGAATAAGATAAGCCATTAGTGTGGTCTACTGCAGATTTTGGTCAGGGCTGTCGATTTCGTCATTGTCCGCCGTAGTACTAGATGACGCAAAGACAGTCAAAGACCTTGGCTTTACAGACAAATTCTCACGTTCCTGACAGATCAAATACTGGGACGATCTTTTGATAAATCAGGAAAATTCGCACGGTTTTCATTTACTCGACATCAAACAGAACTTGTATATTATTGTTTTATTAATGAATAATGTAAACAGCATTTAAATCTTATGGTTATGAAAGAATACTTTATGAAAACATTTAAATACTTTCTCCGGATAATTTACCACGACACGATAATAAATAAGTAGAAATCACCTTAAATATCTGACACATATGACTTTTAAATAGACGATTTGAATATTGACGTCTTCATCTTCATAATTACTTTAGCATCTTCAGTTGAAACAAGAACTTTTTTTTCAAAATTGAAAAAAAAAATTCTTTTAGAATTAAGAATATTTCCTTTAAACATAATTGTATAATACTGTCTCTTTTGTAGCAAGCATTACCGGAGTTCTTTTAGCATAGCATTCAACTACCTATTTTCCAATTTTTGGCCAGATTGTGAGGCAAAACAGGCGAAGTCCGTTTGTCCGTAAGTTCGTTTGTCGTTCTGTCTGCGTCATTATTTTTCAACATTTTTTAAAGTCTGTTAAGAGAAAGCCGTTTGGAGAAGCAACTTGTAATGTTACATGGCGATAAACCATGACGAGACGGATCAAACACTGCAGTAAATTTTGACTTTGACAATTACCTTAGACCTTGAGATATGAAATACTTTTAAAATTTCCTTTTTAGCCAATAGGGAGAAAACTATTGAGGAATATTGACAATTAACTTAACGTGGCGTTGGTGATGAAAAGAACCCAGCGTGATATAATTAATTTTGCCTTGACATTTGAACTTCTGACCATGACTTTTCAAAAACTTTAACCTTCAGTAAATGTCTTGAACCATAACGATTTGGACTTTTATATTTCAATTTTGTAATTTCTTGTGACAAGACCTCCATTTTTAGACCTTGACATTTGACATAGTGACCTTTGACCTTGAAGTTTTGTCTACATTTAAAAATATTTTCATCTAATCTATAAATCTAATTATGTAAATTCTAATGATAATTCTAACATGACTTGAGATTTTCTCCATATATGTACTATAGAACTCGCCTGGTGTAAAATCTCCAACAAACTTCCAGTTCGCTAAGCTCCGCCCGTTCACGTGCTATAGAACTCGAGCAGAATAATATTAGAATTGAAATAACAACTAGCTAGCTCGTCGCATGAACCAATTCAAATAATCACCTCGCCGCTTCGCGGCTTTGTGATAATCTGATTGGTTCGTGCGACTCGGGGGAATTACTGGACAACAAACCACGGCTAGCTAGTTGTTATTTCTTAATTTAGTAATTTATTCATTCTATTCATTCATCTAGTAGATGCATCTTCATAAATAAACTGATTCTTTTGAATAAACTTGCTATACTATCATTTTAATGTTGGCAATTTTTTTCTTAAATTTAGTTTAAACATATTTATTTGAAAATCAGCATTAATGTAAATTTGATCGAACAAACAATTTTGGGATAAGAAAGAAAGCTTTAAGCTTATTTAAATTCTTCTCCCATGGGCATGCACCAGCAGATCTAATTTGTAAGCAAAAAGTGGAAAACATGTATAAATTTGAACAAAAGCATAACAAAATGAAGTAATTGAAAATATGAAATCAATACAAGCAAAGTACAATGAGGCGATTCCTTTCGAATTCCTTTTTTTATTTTATTTATTTATTTTTTTTGGGGGGGGGGGGGGGGGGGGGGGGGTTACGATTAGGATATGTTCATGATAGGATTTTACGAAAAGCGCTTCGTTTCGAGAATGAATTGTTGTACATTAGTAAATAGATGTTCATTAAATTCATTTGGTTTATTTTCGTCTCCAAAGAGAAGAACTGTGCACGTAGGTTGAAAAGATATAATTTATCAGGATATGTCTTTGACTAGAAAAAGGGCATTCGAGCAAAGTGAAAATTCGATTCAGTTCTACCGCATGAACAATTTGGGTCGGGTTCTATATTCTTCTTTAAATTTATATGTCTACTCGCTGTTGTGTGCACTATCATTTTTTTATGTTGGCCTTTTTTTATTATTTATAGGTCTATTCGCTATCATTATTTATGTCGGCCATTTTTCAAAAGTATAACTTCAAAATCATGTTCTCACGAAATGAAGAATGTAGAGCAGCTGACCTCCCCAAGCAAATATAAAAAAAAAATTGGACGAATACAATACGTACAGTACAATAAAATGGTCTACAAAAGATGTTTATCCTGTAAATCTAGAAAAATAACATAAGATTTGCAGTATCCGTCGTGTTTGATTTCATTTATAACATAAATTACATATGTCAATTCGGTAGATAATTCCACTGAAGACTATCAATATTTGTTCGTTTTTATTTAGAATAGAATACTAGAATCGAGAATTGTTTAAATGAGAGCAATTTTGGTATTTTCTTATTAACTTTAATGATTGAATCACGATTTTTGGAGGAGGAGGGGGTATAAATACAGGGGACTGGTCAGTAGCTGGTCAGAGCGGGGAGATAACTATGAGAGGGTCCTTAGTGTTCCTAGCCTTCTGTGGGGCCATCTTGGTCGCCAATGGCTTATACCTTCATCAAGAAGTAAGTTTCTTTTGAATACGATTTGTAGATTTTTTTTATTTTCAATTTCAAATAATTGATTTTAGTAAATTTCTCGTCTGTGTTTGAAATTATTTTATTTAATTTACTTTCAATATTATTTGGACATGCTTTATTTTCCTGATTTAATAATCTAATAATCTGATTATTTTTTTTTTTTTTTTTTTTTTTTTTTTTTGATTTTTTGATTTTTTTTTTTTTTTTTTTTTTTTTTTTTTGGAGGGGGGTATATTTAAGTTTTCTGTGTAAATTTTTACTTTAAAGCTCCTCTTTTAATCTGAGTTTGACGTTATTGCTGTATACAGGTCTTTGAGATACCTGCACATAAACCTTTTCAAATGTTACACGGAACAATTTAACAATTTGAAAAACAATGTAAATTTACTTACAACATTATTTTGAATCCTATATCTCTGAAAGTTTAACAAAAAACAAAATAATGAATCAAAAATAATTTTTACAAATCGTATTAAAATTTTGAAATTTCATTCAGATTTATCAATCATTATTTTAAATTACATAATGTTTTATTTCCTGAAAAAAAGTTTATAATATTTTGTGTTTTGAAGTGTTTTTTTTTTCTTTAATTAAGTAGCCTCATCTTATGCTTAATTTTTTTTTCAGAGAGAAAATGGTAAGAAAATTGATTTTATAAGATTCTAACACACTTAGTTACCTGTACTTAATTAAACACTAACATTTACTTGATTTCAAAGTTACATCAAGGACTTCAAAAAATGGTCCTCTAAAATGCGATGAAGACAGAAAAAAGAGGAGGATCTATGTTACACTAATAAATCTTTCCAATATGTTTAAGAACTTTAGAAAATTGAAAGTTGAACCAAACACCTTTTAAATTGGATTCTTAAATGCCGTTTTAGTTTTTGAAATTTTATTTCGAAATCTCAAATATTGAAAACTCTTTCGAGGTCTTCAACTTTAAGAATTTTGAAATTCATAAGAAATTCGCCAAGAATATAAGACTATTTCGCATTTTGAAAAAAAGAAATAAAAGAAAAACGATAACTAAAGTATGTAAGACTTTACAATTCAAACACCCTGAAATATTTTGGAATTTTAGTAGTGATAAAATCTAAACTTTCAAATATTCAAAATCGTTTTTATTAATCAACAGTAGATTTGTGTCTAAAGATATAAGATTTCAAATATTGAAAATCAATTTGAAGTTTTAGATAAATAACAAGAAGCACTCAATTTCTACAAAACAAAAAAAACCCCAAACAAAAACAAAATACATGTATCATGTAAATGTTTTGTAAGCTTCAAGCTTTTACACCAACTACTTTGATACTGAGCTAGATGGAATTGTTCATATTCGTATTTCTGCATGTTGAACTTGTGAATTTCTATTCTTTTTTAACTAACTACTTAGAATTAACAAGTATATTTTACTTTCCTCGTTGCTACGAAGAATTTTTTTTTTTCAAATTATATCGTCAATATGGTCTCTACATATAAGATAGATAACTTAAGTCTTGAAATTTTCTATTAAGAGTTTTCCATAAAGCAATTAACTACGTGTGCACATCCATAAATGAAGCAAAAATTAGAAAAAAAAATCATTTCCTGAATTGAGTGCCTTTTTTCAAAATTTCAGAGCTTGATTTTTTGGAACGAATGCTAGATGAAATAGAAAGGGGGGAAGCGACCACCTCCTCCAGAAGGCGAACGTCCTGAAAGGGAAGGTGGAGAAAAAGGAGGCCGTGGCCGACGACCACCACCAGAGGATCGTGAGGCTGAAGGTCGACGACGAAGACCACGACCAGAGGACCGCGAAGCCGAGGAAGGCCGCAGGAGACCTCGACCAGAGGGAGAAAAGGGAGAGCGACCAGAACGTGAGGGAGGTGAAGGTAGACGGCCACCACCACCCGAGGGCGGCGAAGGAGAGAGACCCGAACGTGAAGGAGGCCGAGGTCCGACGACCACCACCAGAGGATCCGTGAGGCTGAAGGCCGACGACGAAGACCACGACCAGAGGACCGTGAAGCCGAGGAAGGCCGCAGGAGACCTCGACCAGAGGGAGAAAAGGGAGAGCGACCAGAACGTGAGGGAGGTGAAGGAGAGAGACCCGAACGTGAAGGAGGTCGAGGCCGAAGACCACCACCAGAGGACCGTGAAGCTGAAGAAAGACGAAGGAGACCAAAACCAGAGGGAGAAAAGGGAGAGCGACCAGAACGTGAGGGAGGTGAAGGTAGACGGCCACCACCACCCGAGGGCAGCGAAGGGGAGAGACCCGAACGTGAAGGAGGCCGCGGTCGACGACCACCACCAGAGATCGTGAGGCTGAAGGCCGACGACGAAGACCACGACCAGAGGACCGTGAAGCCGAGGAAGGCCGCAGGAGACCTCGACCAGAGGGAGAAAAGGGAGAGCGACCAGACCGTGAGGGAGGTGAAGGAGAGAGACCCGAACGTGAGGGAGGCCGAGGCCGACGACCTGAGGGTGGCGAAGGAGAGAGACCCGAACGTGAAGGAGGCCGAGGCCGACGACCACCACCAGAGGACCGTGAGGCTGAAGGCCGACGACGAAGACCACGACCAGAGGACCGTGAAGCCGAGGAAGGTCGCAGGAGACCTCGACCAGAGGGAGAAAAGGGAGAGCGACCAGAGCGTGAGGGAGGTGAAGGAGAGAGACCCGAACGTGAAGGAGGCCGAGGCCGAAGACCACCACCAGAGGACCGTGAAGCTGAAGAAAGGCGAAGGAGACCAAAACCAGAGGGAGAAAAGGGAGAGCGACCAGAACGTGAGGGAGGTGAAGGTAGACGGCCACCACCACCCGAGGGCAGCGAAGGAGAGAGACCCGAACGTGAAGGAGGCCGAGGTCGAAGACCACCACCAGAGGACCGTGAGGCTGAAGAAAGACGAAGGAGACCAAAACCAGAGGGAGAAAAGGGTGAGAGACCAGAACGTGAGGGAGGCGAGGGTCGACGACCTGAGGGCGGCGAAGGAGAGAGACCCGAACGTGAAGGAGGCCGAGGCCGACGACCACCACCAGAGGACCGTGAGGCTGAAGGCCGACGACGAAGACCACGACCGGAGGACCGTGAAGCCGAGGAAGGCCGCAGGAGACCTCGACCAGAGGGAGAAAAGGGAGAGCGACCAGAACGTGAGGGAGGCGAAGGAGAGAGACCCGAACGTGAAGGAGGCCGAGGCCGGCGACCACCACCAGAGGACCGTGAGGCTGAAGGCCGACGACGAAGACCACGACCAGAGGAATAGAAGATTTAGGCCTTATCTAAAAAATCAGTGAGTTTTTTCTTATTTCGTTGGATTCTAAAGAAAAAAAATTGAAAATAATCTATATCTATTAAAATGTACTTCTATTTGACTATATACTAGATGCAGGCATTTATCAGTCCATGTGTCAAATTCAGGTTTCTCTGAGCTATTGTGATTCGACATCCTTTTTTTTTCTCTACAATTTTTTTTTTCTAAAATCTACTGTATTATCAAAAGAAAAAAGGCAACCTTTTACCAACTGGGGTATCTTAACTAAATACATACGTGTATTTTAATTAATTCTTCGAATAAAACAGTTGCGATTTAAAGAATTTGATAAGGGCTTGTGGACTCAGAAAAGAAGACTTTTAGGACTTGAAAAAAAAGTTGGAAGGGGAAGCCTAACTTAAAGATAGAATACAATTTTGACCATCAATGCCTATATGCGTATATTTCCTTAATGATTTCCTGCGGATTATATGATACAATGTATGTATATTGAATCTGCAGGAAATCGTTGTAGCTGATCAAATAGAAAGAGGGAAAGGGAGACTGAATTTTTTGTGTATTTCAATTTCAAGTCAATTCGTGTCTGGTTTCATTTTTGCTTTTGTGTGTATAGTCTGAACTGTTTGTTTGTTTGTTTGTTTGTTTTACTGAGTGTGTTTTTCAATGGAGATATGTCGGTGACCACTACTCTCTATATATATATTAAAAGATTTAATTCAAAGGGGGGGGGGGGACGTGGGGCTGAGCCAAAGGCAAACACACAAGTAACCTTTACGTACATATCGATTACTGTGAACTTTACTGTTTTCTGTATAGAATACATGTAGTAACTTTGCTATTTATATAAATGAATTGTATGGTAAAAATCTTTCAAGTTGCTCTGTATAATACAACACAATCCTGCTCAAACCAATTGGTTATTGGTTAAACATTTCAAATACATTTTTTTTTCATTTCAGGTCAAACAGATGACGAATACACATGCCATGCCCACGGATCACGATACAGTGCACATTATAGATTAATTTGAACTGAAATTGTGTTAACGTTGTTTAAAAATTTTACTTGTTTTTTTAAATCATTTTATATATGTACATTTTTGTATTAAATGTTTTGCAATTGAAAATGAATTTCGCTTCTTTAGTTTTCAATGATGATGATGATGATGATGATTTTTCAAAAGAGAAGGGATTTTTATATGCACGCAACTATTCTAGGACAAGCTCCAAAAGATAGAGCAAAGCAAAATGGTTCAGAGCGGGCTTTAGCGAGCTATTCGCACACGCTATATTGAGCCAGCCCATTTGGATAAAGTGGCGCACAGAAGATTTCCATCCAAATAAACTCTACTGTATCATTTTCAGGAATTTTCGTAACTTTGCATCAATGAGTAGTATTTAGGTTTAAAACTATTTGCGTTTGGATTGAATAATTACCTACTTTGGAAAATTAATTACAATTCAGAAACAACACGGTTTTATCTTTTTTAATCGAAAAACGAATGCGGAAGCTATTCAAAGTTACGAAAAATCCTACAAATTTTCGTAAGAAATAAGCCACGGCTACTACGGAATTGATTTTCTGAAAACGAATCATTTTCTGAAACTATGCTTATCTGCTATAATTAAAACACATTATAATAGAACCCAAACTTAATTGCTTTTTTATCCAGTAATTCTCCTCGTCGCGTGAACCAATCAAATTTTCACCTCGAGCTCGGTAATAATTTGATTGGTTCATGCAATCGGAGAATGATTGGACAATTAATCACAGCAAGTTAGATGTTATTTCTCAAATAAAAGTCATTGCGGAATGTACCCTTTCTCGGATTCATAACACAACGGTTGTGAACAATTGTTTGCTTTAAACCATACATACATGAATACAAAAGCTAGAAAAATATGGCTGAGGCAAAACCATATGCTATATGTATCCCTCTGCACTATGACCTTCACCTTGCAGATAAATGTCATGACATTCATTAAATGAGTTAAAGAAGATCCTGAAGACAATCTCAACAGCACTCAAAATAGAGCACAAAATTGAGCATCGACGGACCCATAGAAAGCTAGAGGAGGATCATGTGCCTGGGAGGAGGAAACATCCCCTGTTGGCTAGCCGCAAATCTACGCACATCTTCTTAATTTACAATATATATTACGTAAAGATGATCCAAGCCGGATTAAAATGTATAAAGGTTCGGACAGACGGAAGGACAGGCGGATGCAGGGTGATTCCTATTGTATACCAACACTTGAGGTTTTGCAACCTGTTTTAAAGTGTCATTGGTTCATTATTCCCTCAGATGTTGCGGCAGGAATACAACATACATCAGAGCCGCAGCCATCCTTCCGTCTGTGTCCTGATTCTTGTACAAACAATATAGAAGACGGAGCTTTCATGGTAAATGTCAAGGATTTTATGTCAAAGGTGATGGTCACTCTAGACTTAGACTCAAAACTTAGTGAACAGCTTCGAAGAGGACACAATAATCGATGGATCAATAAACCTTCACGTGTTCACGAGAAGAGAATGAACGCCATTAGTTTTCAAGGTCACGGATCAAAGGTCAAGGTTACCATGGACTTAAATCATGATAGAATCTTCAAGCCTTCCACAAAAGGGAGAGGATAACTCTAATTATTTCTATAGAAGGTTAAAGTTGGGATTTTTTAGGCTTCATATATTAAGAAGATAAAAAAAATTACGCAGTTGCGAGGGGATACTACGCTTGCGTTACTTTCTTTTTGAAGTTAGTATTGAACATGTTGAAGTTAGTACTGAAGTTAGTATTGAAGTTAGTATAATCAAGGAATGTATGAAAAGTCCTTGATAAAATCGCATCTATACTTGCTATCAGACTATCTAATCTTTAAGTGTAAATGTCACTATTATTTCACATCTACCTCATCACTTTACGATATTAACAAAGAATCATGGTTTGTTTAGTGTTGATGGTACTTTGTCTCGGGTGTGTGGTCCTGCCAGTAGACTCGGAACAATGGGATATAGCTGATCTGGCAGAGAAACTGGGTTGTACTGATTTCTCTGGTCTGTTATCTGGTACTGGGTTTGAATATGAACTCGGGGACGACAAAGCTGGTTTGTACCAATGTTTTACCTTCAGAAAAGCTCGCCCCGTTGCCGTTACGGCCGGATTTTTTTTACAATGATAAACCCTCTCTGCTATTTTTCTGAATATTACTTATTTATTATTAACAAAGTTACGGATAGAATGTAGCATTTAATTGAATGTAGACTCAAATGAAGTGAACACTAGCGTAGCATCCCCTCTCAACTGCATGTCTTCTAACGTGTTCACAATGTTTGCAAGCTTGAAGTCTAAAATGACGATGACCTTTAACCCTTGATGATTGCTTTGTCTTTTATGCTGTTCACAAGCTTTTTCAGCCTTCAGCTTTTATTAAAATCCTCAGTGATCACTGGCCCTGAAATTCGAAAGGGTCCATAATTCTATTCATAGAGGGTTCGATGATTCTACGATGGATTGACGTCTGATTTTTAAGTAGAGCCCATAGTGATCTTGACCTTTGAAATTAATAGGGTTCATCTTCTCGTTTTAGGAATTATTGGTGGAAGGTTTGATGATTTTACAATGATTGGTTCGTGTTCTTTGCTGTCAACAAGACATTTGAATGTAGAGCCCAGGGTGATCTTGATTTTTTGTCCTTTGACCTTGAAAATCTTTATCCTCTGTAAAGAAGATTTGTGAAAAGTTTGGTATCATACGTTGATTTTTTATTGTCTTTTACGTTCATAAGGCTTTTAAAATGGAGTCCAAAGTGACCTTGGCCTTTCGAACCTGACCTTGAAAATCAATGCTGGACAATAAACTAGAGCTCTATTGGCTTGTTCAATCATGCAATATTTACTTACTTCAGTGTGTGGGTACTTAAGACATGATATCCTCAGGAGCTCCATGCCAACGATCCACATGTATATCTGCCTCTACTTTCCTTATAGAGAGATTTGAAGGGGCGGATGTCGTTGAAGGTTGTTGGCATCGATCTCCTGTGATGATACCGTTTACAACGAAGTGGCGACACCTACAGCGCGTTACATTTTTATACCCCCGGAATCACAGATTCGGGGGCATATAGTTTTGGCCTGTCCGTCTGTTTGTCTGTCTGTCTGTTTGTCTGTTTGTCCGAACTAAAAACTTTAACATTGGGCATAACTTTTGAATGGTAAGTGATAGGGCTTTCATATTTCACATGTGTATTCCTTGTGACAAGACCTTTCCATTGATACCAAAATTTTTGACCTCGTGACCTTGACCTTTGACCTACTTTTCAAAACCTTTAACATTGGGCATAACTTTTGAATGCTAAGTGATAGGGCTTTCATATTTCACATGTGTATTCCTTGTGACAAGACCTTTCCATTGATACCAACATTTTTGACCTCGTGACCTTGACCTTTGACCTACTTTTCAAAAACTTTAACATTGGGCATAACTTTTGAATGGTAAGTGATAGGGCATTCATATTTCAAATGTGTATTCCTTGTGACAAGACCTTTCCATTGATACCAACATTTTTGACCTCGTGACCTTGACCTTTGACCTTCTTTTCAAAAACTTTAACATTGGGCATCACTTTTGAATAGTAAGTGATAGGGCTTTCATATTTCACATGTGTATTCCTTGTGGGAAGACCATTTCATTGATAGCAAAAAGTTTTGATTTCGTCACCTTGACCTCGACCTTTCACGTACTCAACAGAAAATGGCATTTATACTAACAAAGATGCCACCGGGGGCATTCGTGTTTCACAAACACAGGCTTTATTGTGAAAGTCCTAGGGTTAATTACGTGATGCAATGATCTCGGAAGGGTAAAATAGTGGATGCTGGATAGATATTGCTAGGAAACTACCCCCAGAATTGTCGTCAAAAATTAATTTATATCTAATTAGACAATTCTAAAGATATGCGCACGAATTTGAAAATAATGAAAAAAACACCAACAAAAAAAAACATTGATGCACTAAATTCTATAATTGATTTTGAAGGACCCTACACTGTGTATGTACCAACAAATGAAGCATTTGATAAAATTCCACCTGATGTCATGAAGAAATTAAACGACGATGCTAACTGGCAACTGATGCATGACTTGGTCGCCTTTCACATCACCCGTGGGAATCTATCATTCCATAACTGGACCAACGAACAAACAGTTCCTACCGCTCTGGAGGGATCAGACATCCGGCTTAACTTCTACAAGAATCAGTCAGGAGAGGTGAGAATGGTAGTTCACATATCCAGTGGTAATCTTTGTCATTGTTTTCTCGGCGGATGTGACGTTTTAACTCACCCTCGTAGTCTGTACGTCCGTCGAACACTTTTCACATATTCTACTTAGATGCCCTGAATAAATCTTGATGAAAGTTGGTAGGAATGACGCACTGATGTTGAAGTTTTGATAGACTTTTTTTCACCGTGACGGATTTCGAACTTCGTACTTCGAACAATGAAGAAGCAGTTGCGTAGCTGCCGTTCACGTATCTTCTCATAAGCGGAGTCATCTACATCTTGATTAGTTTACTCAATGGAATTGATATATATCGCACTTCCTGTACTACTGGCAACCCACTTATAAAACTTTCTATCATCGTTAAAGTGCGAAGTTCGAAGTACGAAGTGCGAAGTTCGTCACGGTGAAAAATGTCTATCATTCTTTGTCTGGGAAGGATCAGAACAATCACTCAGGATGCCTGAAAATAGGAAAGCAAGAAGAATGAGACAAGATCGAGAAAATTTAACACCATATCGACAGAGTAGTGTACCTTAAATTTAACCCACCCCCCCCCCCCCCCCCCGGCAAAAGGTTCATATTGATATACTATTTAGGTCAAGGTATCAAAAACCAAGTATACCTATTTGTTAAATTATAAATGTTTCACGAAGAGCGTTGGAACGCTTCGTATTTCCTTCTAAATTTTGGAACGCTTCGGTATTTCTTTCTCAAATTTGTTCATCCATAGATATCAGAGTGTTGTGCGTGTGGGTCTACGTTGATTAAAGCAGACCAGATAGCGACCAATGGAATGATTCAGGTGATAGACCGTGTAATGTACAACTATCCTACATCTAACATGGTGGACAATGTACAAGAAACATTCAATCTCAGTAGCCTAGAAATGCTCATTCAAGTCAGTGACTCTTTTAAATATATATCAGGTAAAATGAATCTTCGAGGAAATGTTTAAATTGTAAACTACATGTATGTATTAAACATCTTAAAATAGTGTTTTAACTTTCTTTGCCTATCTGTGGTTCGTTGCCTAAATCAATAATGTATTTTCTTAAGAGTGTTTTTACTTCCTTATGCCTTTGTGTTGCGTGGTCTTGAATGTCCAAACATGTTCGTATAAATACGATGCTCTTTTTCTTTAAGGGCAGAATCTGACCCTTTTTGCACCAACAAATGCAGCTTTTTCTCAGAATTCTTCAACATTTGAGACATTGTTATCGTCCAATCAGACAGATATTGTGGGTAAGACATCATCATATAAAGTTTAACTTCAAAACTATTTCACCAAAATAAATTTTGTTTAAACTCACTGAGATATGCATTCGCCATATGCTCAGTATTTACTATTTTCCGTGCTATTTTCCGGCCATGCTAGTCCATGCTGCAAATTTATCTGTAAATGATGCTATGAATTTGAAGACGTAACTTTAAACAAAAATGCATCACTCATTCAGTTTAGTATATTATAATGAACGGGAAATTCTGCATTTTATTTGTTGTTTTTCAATTTCAGTTATTTGTAAGAAAAAGCTGCTGTAGCAATATTTTGATGTGTAACATGAAAGTTTTGTTTGGGCTTGGCAGTCTTTGACTCATTTTCAGAATATATTTCGAGCCATATTGTTAATACTACCCTATACAAAGAAGGGATCAAATGGAAAAACGGTCAGGTGATTCAAACAATAGGAGGCAAAGGACTACGTGTACAAGTTCTACCTAATAAAGGTATAGTTCAAACGTGCTTGAATGAATCTTTTTACACAAAAGATTGGTCAAAAATGGAGGAAAAAAAAAGAAGGAAAAGGTATGAAGATTATCCAGGAAGGTAATTTAGTTCGCTTACTATTAGTTTTAAGTTTCTTCCTGTATTTACTTCATTTTTTTTCAAAACGTAATGAGGGAGAAGAAATAATATAATTTTTCATTATGTTACTCATTTTCTTTCAGATATTTCAGTCAATGGTGTGAATTTGGCAAAGACAGATATCAGTGTCGCTAACGGAGTTATACATCTAATCGATTCACTGATCATCTAGAATTCAGCGAAAAAAAATGTTTAAATAACTGTTTATATAACTGAATAAAACAATCAGATCCAGAGAGGAATTACCAATTATTTATCTTTGTGATATACTTTCAATTGTACTTATTGTAAAACTTGATATATCGATATTTTATCATGTAGCTAAATTAAATATAGTTTTATCTATATTTCAGTTATGGACTGGATTTCACATGTACATTGTAGTTATAAGGTGGGTCCCTACTCAAAGAATTAACAGATGAAATTTGTATTTTAGGGTTTTTTCCTAAACACTATGGTCCAAATAAGAAATAAAACACAGACATAGATATGTAATTTTTTTTTTTCATCAAAGATACAGTACACTATAGAAAGGTACCCTTGCACATTAAGATTGAGGAATATCAAATATCCAGCATATGCTTTTGAACCCTCCAAATTCAGTTATGATAATAATAGGTTTATCTGTTTTGTTTTATTTTATAATAACAAGTCATATCGAAGAAATGTAACACATAAAATAAAATTCAAACATAGATCTGAGCATGATAAGTCTCCAAACATAAGGGTACCCCCTTATAATTTCATGACATTTTATACCAATAATATATACTAAATCTAACTTTTTGCAGAAAAAAACAGATGAATTTTTTTCGTTTTGCAATATTTCATATAATCATGTATGTATATGAAGAAAATAACACATACAGTTACACAGTTTTATAAATGATCAAGATATGGCTCCAAACATAAGGGTACCCCTTTATAATTTCATCGCAATTTCAACTAAGAATATATAGTATATCCCACTTTTTTGCATAAAATACCTGATGGAAGTTCTTCATTTTGCATTATTTCATATAATAATGTATATAGATTGTGAAAAAAATCACATACAGGTATACAGCTTTATAAATGATCAAGATATCGCTCCAAAGTTAAGGGTGCCCCATTACAATTTCATCGCTTTTTCAACTAAGAATATACCGGTATACTATATCCATCTTTTTGCATAAAATACCTGATGGAAGTTGTTCATATTGCATATTTCATAAGATAATGTCCATAGATGAAGAAAAATCACATACAGGTATACATTTTCATAAATGATCAAGATATCGCTCCAAACATACTGCATAGAAGGAAAAACCTATAACGGTTCGAGTAGGGACCCACCTTCGTCACTGAAATTTTCTAAAATTATTCAGTATTTATGCAGAAGCCCTGAATATTAGATTTTAGAACTTCTTGTCTGAATAGGTCCCTCCCAATAAGAGATATTTGGTGTCAGTATCTCTAATAAGATTCCATGACAACACCATATTGCATAGCAAGCAAAAACATATCTACACACAAGCATCAACGACTTTTAAAACACTTTTTTACCTACCAGATCAATTGTGCAACAGGTACCGATCAAGAAGTCTCATGCTTGGTGCATCTTCACTAGTCGCGCTGATCGATCCGCTATTCTTCTCTTCTATGAGAAGAGAAGAATTAAGATCGGTCACCACGACTAGTGAAGATGTGCTTGGTGCTACGTTCAGATTAATTGCTCTCAATACTCCTACCTATCCAAAAAAAAAAGAAAGAAGGAACATTATAAAACGTTGGCAACCAACATGCTCAAGTGACAAGTAAATTTATATGTGAATCGATGTTAAAATTATACAGAGCGTGAACGGAATAAATTTAAATTTTAAACTTTATTTATTCTTCAACGTTTAACAAACAAGTTACACAATTTATATTAATGTCTCACGTTGGCTCAGATGTTGGTGTGAGGAGGTCCAAGGAGCAGGAGGAAATCGGAGTATCCGGAGAAAAAACCCCCTGCAGAAGCCTGGATGGGGACCATCTACCTTCCCACATAAGACCCTTCGCCGAATCTGGGATTCGAACCCGGGACCTTAGAGGATGAGAAGCGAGCGGCAATAAAGACCGCACCACTTGGATTGGGCTCATGTATCAAAGGAGTCCCAACTTTCTCAGATATGGCAGGTGGTTTCTGTCGCGTCTTCTGCGACAAGGTTTGCACAAATCACGTCATATTTTCTGAGTCGATCAGCATACAACTCTTTAAAAGAACTAAACGGAAAGTGACCCATTTTCATACCGGTTAGTTTGTCGGTCATGATTCTAAAATTTTGACTTTTCCTCTGAATCCACTTGTCCAGAGTATTTTGATGAAACCTGGTACACTTGAAGTACTGAATTGAAGGCCTTCAAGAGGATTATTTCAATCCGACAACTATTTTTGTCGTGTTGTTGACGCATTTTTCAACCCGTTTTTTGTCAGGCAAGAGTTGGATTCTCCTATTCATGATAATGAGTAGAGGAACGCTTGTGTGAAAGCTAGGTCTTTTATGATTTTACAGACCTTTTAAAATACGGAAAGGAGACGTTGTTTTTTATGTTTCAAACTATCCTCTGAAATGACTTATTTATCTTTTAATCCTCTTCTATTATCAGGAGTGTCGTCTATATTTATATACGTCCCTGGTTTATAAAAGTCCTTGTTTAACACAACAAAGGAGGGGATCTCCAACAACACCAGGTTGTAGCACCCACAGCAAAAACCCAATGCAACAACACAAAGCAGACAAGCACGGAAAGAGACGCATAAGGGACAAGGAACGTTAACGCACAACACAGAAACATCAAACACAAATGACTACACATAAACCAACGAGACCAATGGGCAACCGGTGCCGACTTAGGACGGCCATCTGCCACGGAAATAGCAGAGGGTATGGTTATCCTGGATTACGTGCGCACAACCCTCCCACTTTTCCGATTACCCAGAGGTCTCGAAGAACGTACAATTGTGGTGTAAAACAACCTCCTCACTGTCAGATGACCACACACAAACAAGACCGCAAAACGCAGGGGCCCAAGCAACACAGATGAATATGTAAATGGATATAAAAAGAGGGCGTACGTAATACAATCCGTGCTCTGCCGCCGCGAGCTCATGTATGTTATCACCCGAGGAGTCCGACTGACATTCAGAGAGGACAGGTGGTCGGGGCCCTGTCTTCTCTAAAGAGGTTTGGACAGGGCCCGTCATGGAGTCCCGTCGTCACAGTCAGTCAGAGTGCAAGTTTTAAGAATGCGCTTGTACAAGACTGTAGATTGGTCAAGTACCAAGCCTAGTGTCCGTCTGGTGACATTAGGATCATACCCACGGTATAAAAGGCGTTTGATGATTCTGACGCATTTTCGATAGTGATGTTGTCTATCTTTGATCCTTCTTATCTTGTTAATAATGTCACCGTAAAATGCAGGTTGTGAAATACCCGAAGTAATATACTCTGTTGCCTGTATTGGTCCGAATTTCAGAAGAAGTTGACAATAATTTTTGTAAAATTAGTTTGTGAAAGCGAAAACCTTGTCCTAAAAGTTTCTTGGTAATTTGTAAATTTCTACTATGAAAATCCAAAACATCAGTACATGCTCTAGCATACCGGATGAGCTGTGAAATATAGATACCATAGGACGGTAATCTAGGAACATCACCGTCAAGCCAGGGGAAATTTAATTACTATGTTAAATCCAAATCATCTCTTTTGTCATACAGACTTGTATATGGATCTCCCCATTAACAATTTTGATATTTAGGTCAAAAAATGGTGTTTCTGTGTTTGAAACGTTTGCCTTGTTTAAAATCAATTCTTGTGGATAAATAACATTTTTATATTTCTCAAAAACAGGATTGTCGATAGTAAGAATATCATCCAGGTACCTAGAAGTACCAATGAAACATTTCACATTATCATTTTTTCTTTGTTTTTGAAGATTTTGGATAAATTCCTTTTCATACGTGTATAAAAAATAAATCTGCAACAAGAGGCGCACAATTAGTACCCATTGGAATCCCTACAACCTGCTTGTGGAGTTTCTCACCAAATCTTACATAAATATTGTCCAAAAGGAAGGACAAGGCAATACACAGGTCACCACATGTCCATGATTTGTATGATTTGTAATCTGTGGCGGAAAAGAAACCCTTCGATTCAGAAGTGCAAATATAAGTTTTCCCCTCTCGATCAAAACACCATTTAATGAGCTTGGACAGTCGATCATTTATTTTGTCGTGAGGAAGCGTGGTGTACATATTAGAAAAGTCGTATGAAGATATCGTATTTGCTTCAAAATTTCCTGATTTTATTTTGTCAATCACATCCCCTGAATTTTTAATAGACCAAAAGAAGTTTACGCCATTCCTGTTCATGACAGTTTCACAGTATTTTGCCACGTGTTCCTTTATAGCCGTGAGTGCTGACGTCAGATTTCTAGACAAAATTGTTGTTGAGCAGTTGCTAGAATTAGCAATGTATCGAAACTTGTAAGGAGACTTGTGAAGTTTTGGTATACAGTATATTGTAGGGAGATCCAATTTAGAAATAGGGATGTTAAAAGAAGAAATTTCACTGTTATGTTTGTTCAAAATATTGGGAACACTTTCGTTGCTTTCGATATAAGTATTAGTAGAGGAAAGTTCCGAAACTAAAGTTGATATGTAGTAGCGTTTTCAAATAATTATGGTGTTGTTGGCTGCTTTGTCTGCAGGCGCGAAGACATATTTTTCATGTAAATTACGTAACTTGGATTTGAAATATCTTTCAGATTTAGAAATTGGATTTTCAAAAAGTTGAGGATTTTTGTGGTAGTTATCTATTCGAATATCGGTAATATCCAAAATGAGGTTTTTCCAGTCATTCAGAGCATGCGATTCGACTCCTTCCGATTTACACCATCGTTTGGTATAGTTATCTAAAGCTTCCTTTAGCACTTCGCGACATTTAATAAAATCTATCTTGGATGGGATTCTATACTTAGGTCCTTTCTTAAGAAGACCACGGAGCTGCCTGTCTTTGATAATTGAAAAGTCACCTGTAATAATATGACCAGCTGGTTTATATAGATATGCAGATGTTGCACATTCTCAAGAAGCAGGACATGATTCAAGTATTTTAGGATCTTGTGTAACTTTGTTGTAGTTAAAAACGAAATTTCGAATAGGTCTCTTATATTTGTAACAAATAGGAGGAGGTTCTAAATTGTCAAAATATTGAGGAATGGCACTTTGTACGCGATGATCCCGAAAAACTATTAGAGATGTTCAGAAGATCAAATCCTTTGTTAATAAATGGAATTTTTATGAATCGTCTTTTAGAGGAGGTGTTTTTAACCAAAGGATATAGTTTATTTTGTGCGAATGCAACAATGATATTTAGCCTGAATCAATCAGTGTTTCTTAAGAATGCAACCAGTGCTTTCATCCAAGATAGATTTTCTTTGAACTGCTGGAACCGAAGAGAGAATCACGGTACAAACGTTAACGGACATGCACTCTGATCCAAACTGACTTACCCTAGATCGGTTTAGACAGCAGAGTTACTTTTTTAAAAGAAAGATAGAGTATTATTGAATTGTAGATAATTTTATATATATATATTATTTCTGAACAATTTCACACAATATTAACTCCTTTAATTTTCCGGAATGACATCCTCCGACCCCATTTTTACGTTTATCAGACTCGGAAATTCCCTCTTTCTATTTTTTTTTCTTCAATGATAAATAAGTTTTTATAACCAGATAACCATGACATAGCGCGACAGATTATTTCAAAATGGCTTTCTATCGAGATACTGAAAACCATGTATATAGTCAAGAAGATTGTCTTGGAAGAGGGGCAACAGGTGACGTTTACCTGGGGATCAACAAGGTGAGCAAAAAGTTTAATTTCTACTTTCGTTTTTTAACTTTTCTTTACAATTTTATTTACGACAAATTACGTACCGTGGTGACTCCATTTATCTACACCTATAAATAGGGGCGGATTCAGAGTTGGAAGCAGGGGGGGGGGGGTGATATCGACCCACAGGGAAGAGAGGGGGTTTCATTTGTCCCCTCCTCCCCCCTTCTATTTGGCCGCTGTTGAGGGAGGCACCTAAGCTCTCATAATTTTTTCTTGTGAAAACGATTATGAACGATGTGGACGTTTTTGCGAAATGTATGCCCCTGGCTTGATGATTTGTTCCCGTGAGATGAAAGATACAATAACTACTTGGAATATACATATATACGGACCAATATTCGGGCATAAAATAAGCAGAAAATCACCGGGCCCCTCTGCTAAGTGCATTACAAAAACTTTGCTATTGTATGTACAAATCCATAAATACTCCAATTGATATGGTATTGAAACAATATGGGAGAATATATCAGAAAAATTGTAAATTTTGTTTCAAAATGGTTAATTGGTATGGAAACAATATGGGAGAAATATCAGAAAAATATTGTAAATTTTGTTTCAAAATGGTTAATTCTGGTGAACATAAAGCATTTTTTACTATATTTGCAGTTTTTTTTTTTCAATTGCTGAACTCCCCCCAAACTTTCCTTAATCCGCCCTTGATAAATCATGCTAATGCTGATTCTTCAACAGTTCAAACTATATTTATGGACACAAATTATATCTTCACGAAGTCAAACTTTCTTCCTCTTAAAATTTGTTTTAAGGATCCCGCACCCTAATGAGTACTTCCGGTTAAAATTTATGCACATTTTCATAATTTCCCGACAAATGCCGATGATTTCATAATCGGGAATCTTCAGGGTGACAGAGTAGATCATGGTATGAGAAGTGCTATCCCTAATTTTAGCTAGAACAGTATGTAATAGCATTCTTCTTTCTGAAGAGATTGAAAAATCTTATCTCTGGTATTTATTATTGAAAATGCATTAGGGGTTGAATACCTTAAATCTCAGTAAGTGGTTTTAAAGAGTGCCTGAATCTGATGCTTTAGATCCATAAATGAATTGTGAATGGAAATGTATACAGTAAAGGACCCTTATTTGTGCTGACTATAAATTCCAGTGCCTTGCACTAGTTGATAAATAAAGAGTCTTAATTAATTATACCAAAACACTAGTATCAAATGTTGCCCCTTATCCTCTGTGTATCTCATTTATATATATCAAAAGTATAAGGAGATGCATTTGTTTACCATATGATACATGAAAAAGGATGATAATGGTACATTAGTCCGACAAGTCTAATGTGGGGCAAATTGTTGTCCCCCCCCCCCTAAAAAAAACAACAGACAACCAAATACTGAAATAGAAACAATTTGCCCCACATCAGACTTGTTGGACTATGAAGCTCAGTTACAAAAAAATGTACTTCAAATTTCGGCCAGTGGAAGTGCAAATTACAAGGTAATGTATTTGTAAAAAGTTTTAGGGATATAAATGTACACGTAATACTCTGCTTCCGGTTGTTTTGCATATAGATAAATTGAATATCATGAAGTTGGCTGGTTTCGCATGACTGCATACATTTTCGTGCTGTAATTTGAATGAAACGGTAGAAAATGAAATCATCTGAAAATATATCAGATATGGCAGTACATAATTACTACCTTTTTGACAATATTGTGAATGTAGGCTGTCTGCCTGGCTCTTTTGGAAATAATCCAAACAAATTTACATAAATTACGCACTAATATTTTTCCTGTAATGTTTCCAAGATTTCCATCATCTCCACGACAAGTATTTGAGGAGCACGGCGGATCTATACGGTATATCATTGGCTCGCGAAGATGGAATTCCATAGACTTGATTTGATTTTACCATTGCAATGAAAACACTTTGAATGAAAAACAATGTTCGTTTTTACAACTGCATTGAAAACATATTACTTAAAAAAGAGTTTGTCCTTTTTGATTTAGAACATATAAATTAAAAGGGAGGTCTAATTTTTAATCATGGTAAAAGTCTAAAGATATGGTAACAGTATATCATAGTATTTAAAAAAAAAAATGTGTTTATCCATTTTCCAACGCCAGCCACATGCAGGAACAGTTATTCGATTCAATATTATGACAGTATAATTTGTAAACATCAACAATTGTTTTTATCAGTTGGTTGCCTATCTCAAGCAGGAAGTAACTTGGTGTAACAAACAAAACAAATGCTTGAATATCCCTAATGATCATTGTTAGCAATTATATTTGATTTGTAAAGCTTTCAATTTTATTGACTACATTTCTGGCTTAGTTTTGAAGTGAAATGAAATTAGGATTTCCTCCAATATGATTTTCATTGCAATAAAAATTTGTTATGTATGTATGGGAATGAACAATTGTTGCTTTCATTCAAGTCCTTTCAGTTGACATAACATAAACATGATAAAGGCTTACATGTATTAGATGTTTAACATGTTCAATACTTGAGGCATCAGTGATAAGATTTTTCAGACATTAGTACTGCTTTTATGATTAAAAACACATAAAAAAGAAGCAAACAAATTGTTTATTTATTACCAAGTACAAATAATATAATATTCATTTAAGAAATGATCGAATGTCTTACTTTGGGTGTACTTGGTAGGATAATTCTGGTTCTCGGAAAATTTGCACGTGTCCAACCAGAATTATACTACCATGAACACCCAAAGTAAGACATTCATTACTTATATTTCCATTTGTACTAAATATCAGACACCCCATTTAGCATTAATAATGAGCCTATTGCATGTAATAACGTCAAAAGTATCTGAACATTGGTAAATTCTCCGTTCTTTCAAAACTAAAACGTGACGTCATAGTAGTCAACCAGAATTATAGTTTATAAATCTGTTTGTATAACGGGCGCTTAACATGGGGATTCCTCTGCAATGGAAATATTTTTTAATGACTAGATCTATATCTGGTATTTTTAGATAACTGGAGAGAAAAGGGCCTTAAAGATGTTTGACCCCAGATACACAGCACAAATTGCCAGAGAGGTGGATGCCCTCCTCAAGCTACAGCACCCAAATATAACAAAGTTCTACCAAATTGAGAAAGATGTAGTATTCAGTATGTCTGAAGTTTGTATCTGTAATAATTTATTTCCCTTTTTGTATCTTCCACAAATTGTATCAATCTTTTATTCCTAAAAAAACACAAATATAAGGATACCAACCTTATCTTCAAATCTTGATTTATGTGCATTTTTAGACTTCACTTGTAACTTCTTGACTTGCAGTATTGGGAAGGAAATTTTGTGAAGGGCCATGATTTTCTTAAATTTCAAAGGGCCATTAAGAAAGAACTGAGACTTCAATGAGCCATTTTGCAAATTGATGTGACTATGGCGCATGGCCCCTGTCCTTCCCAATCACTTGTCTTTAAGTGTCAGTATTGCTTTCAGTTTGCCAAAACTGATGAAAAAAGAGAGAAAAACAATGATGTAAAAAATAAAATGTTCAGATAAGATTCAAGGTCATATTCTAGACGAGTGCATATACCCTCTCCCCACTTCCACCCACCTCTCCCCTCCTGCCCCCTTACCGCCCTCCTCCTCCCTTTCACCCGTCCCTCCTCACCTCCTTCCTTCCTTCCTCCCTCCTTCCACCCCTTTCCTCCCCCTCCCTTTCACCATGTCCACCCCCTCACATACGTTTAACCCATACTGTCTGACCTGGAAATAATTTCCAGGGGCCATATTACCAGACCAAGAAGGGATGAGGATGTGCAGTCTATGGTTTATGTTAAATTAAATGAAAATTACAGAAGGTGATACATTTGTTCATAGAGCTGTGAAAGTGATACAAGAAAATAATGTTGAGTGATATGGTTATACTTCACCTACTATCTATAATATTTCAGTATTCAACCAAGAAATCTGTGCTGGTTATGGAGCTATGTGAGAAAGGAAATCTGTTGGAATTGCTGAGAGAGCCACAGAACAACTTGGGCCTCTCTGAAGAAGAATTTGTACATTTCTTCAGACATTTAGGTAAAAACATTACCATGATGGCAGAATTGTTTGTGAGTTCTACCTTTAGACTAACAAATTTAAGTTCATCATTCTCTTCTTGCAATTTCTTTGCCAAAGCATCTTTTATTATTATAGTATATGAAATAAGCCGTTCCACATAACTGCGTAATAAGCATTTTGTGGACAACAAGTAGTGACTCTCACTGTGTCACAGATAAAAACTGATTGTCCTTGATATCATTTTAGAAGAAAAATACTTATTTTGTCGTCCAAAACAACTGCACTGGAGTTACAGTGAAAAAGGTTAATTTATTATAGATGTATTACAGTATAACCATGGTAACCTTTTTATGCTATTAAATATTTTCAGTTTCTGGAATGAAACATCTACGACAGCAAGGTTTTTCTCATCGTGACATAAAGCCTGGTAACATCTTGGTTTGTGTCGACCCAGATGGCAGGTTAGTACTTTTTGACATCCCCCAGGTGCATTTGATTATGTATACCAGCTATTTGGATATACATGTACATCCAATAAACCATATACCTGTACATGTTGGGAATGATGTAGTGAAAAATGAGATATTATTTATTGTTACTTTATCTATCTACCCTACAGCCTGGTGTACAAGCTCTCAGACTTTGGTACAGCTAAGCCTCTAAATGAAGGGGATTTCTTCCAATCTCTGGTGGGAACAGAGGAATATTTGGTAAAGCTTTTGCGCTTAGATGTTTTTTGAGTAAATTAATATCAAAATAATGGATACAGCTTATTTTTATCCCTCTATGTTATTTTTGCCTTTTGAATATTCATCACACCTAAAAATAATGTTCCAGACAATGACAACCACATATTGTCTTACATGTACTATTATGTCATAATACATGTACTATGATGTCATAATGATGTCATAGAACATGAACATCCAAGAAATTTTGAAACATGCAAGAAAATAATTCGTAGAAAGTATGGCAGGAACAAAGGCTATGAAAATAGAAAAGAATCATAAATCTGGGGTAATTTGAAGCGTTTGTTTTCTTCCCAGCACCCTGATATATTTAGAGCGGCGTTCATTGACAACAGAAGGCAGCGTGAGTTTAACATTTCGGCAGATCTTTGGAGTTTAGGTGCCACACTGTTTCATGCGTGCACTGGTAGAGTTCCTTTCCAGCCATACTCGGGACGATTGGACAAGCCTACAATGTAAGAGGTCTTATATTAATTTATGGCAATGATTGATGTATTGTATAACTTTATGTACATGTAGGTTGTTTTATTGTAGATTAAACTTAGTTTTGGCCTGAGGACCAGACATAGTGGAAGTTGGAAAATTAATGACCAGACAAACATTTCATGAACAGCTCTGTCCTTGAACTTTTCCTTTTGTAACATGTTGTATTTTGTTCTAGCAAATAGGTTTGCTCAATACTTCATAAAAAAATTAAAAGGTAGGAAGATGAAACTAGTTAAAAAAAGGAAGACAGTAAGAAATTTTACCTCATCGTCTTGAAATGAGAAATAAACATAATAATTGTATTGATGCTCATTAATGGTATAATACATGCAATTGCTGATCTTGAAATTTTGTCCCTCTAACTTTTTCTATGTCTGCTCATTCTTTCTATGTCTGTTTCTTTGGTCAAAACTTACTCAATAAATTACTTTTGCCTGTGCTTTGTCTAGTATTGTTGTATCCTAATCATTCTCTCAATACATAGCTGTATTATGAATAAGTCCAAAATAAATGAATTGTTTGATATATAAATCAGTCACTCTTCTATATGTATATTGGACAGATTTGATCAGTAAAAAATGTTACCTGGTGATATTATTTTCGTGATCACAACCAATTCTCAGGGAATTTTGTTATAGATGAGGACTTACCTGAATGTAATAGGACTATTATCAATCAATGACGGATATTAATCAACTTTAGATAAAAATGATTTACATACTTTTGATTGTAAAATCATAAGACTGATAAAATTTAATGATATTGCACGTAATTTATGTTATTAAATGGCAAACATTGCAGTACTGAATACTGTGAATCGTCTTTTATTCGCGGCGTCTTAAAATTTGCGAACACGAGTAAAGTGACTGGTTGGTGGCGTTTTATTTTCACAACATCGTATGTACATATATTACTAAACATGTACTGTGACATATTTGCGGCGTTTTGTATTCATGAATTGAAGGACATGCGATTATCATGAAAATAAAACGCTCGCGAATAAAAGATGGTTTACAGTAGATAGAAATATGTATAAGATTTGACTATGTTTTACTCTTTTAAACTTTGTAGGTACAACATGATATCAAAGAAAGAGTCAGGTGTAATATCAGGTATCCAGTCAAGTCAGGGTGGAGAGATAGAATGGTGTAGGGAGCTCCCACATACATGTAGATACTCAAAGTAAGTAAGATTCCAGGACCTCTACTTACACCATTGTTTATATGTTAATCTAGATGAGAATTAACCTCTGATTGCGGGAAAAAAATGCAAAATTTTGTGAAGTCACATTGCTTTTACCTCGGACAAACTAGCTTCAAACCTCGGTCAAACATCGAAATTGAATTGTGATGTCATGGAATTTCTCCGCGTTTGAAGGGTCAATTGGCAACTAATAAGGTGAAGGGCCCCATCAAGCCTTGTGAATCGAGGGCTGATTGATATGATGTGAGCCTCGTAATGAAGATTTGAATTTTGCATAATGTTTCTACTTTATCCCCTTCAGTATCTATACACTTTTGCCACCAGTGTTTAAGGGCGTCAATACCGCTTTTAAAGAATGCTTTATCTTGACTGGTCAGAAAGCCATCCACTGCAAGTGGACTGAAAGTGGGTGCCAGAAATAGCTGCTTTCAGTTTTGGGAATAGATGAAAGTCTGATGGAGCAAAATCAGGTGAATAATGCGGATGCTCAATCATATTAAAGCCACAATCATGAATGGCAGCCATGGCAGTGACAGACTTGTGAACAGGAGCATTGTCCTGATGGAACAACACAACTCTAATTAGTTAGCTTTCCGTGGCGCTTAAGTTTAGTATTTTCCCTTAACTGTGCCAGAAGTAAAGCATAGTACATGTATGTGCCATTGATTGTTTGTCCTTTTTGGAGATAATCTATCAGCAGAATACCTTCTGCATTCCAGAAAACCGAGGCTCACAACATATCAATCAGCCATCGTTTGCTGGATGAACTTAAAAAATTATCCAAAGAAATGCATGTGTCGCCTGCGAAACATAACTACACTCAGAAATCACTTTTACAGGGTGTGACATCCAAGTGTGACAGACAGATGGACAACAGACAAAGTGATCTCTAAGTGTCGCTATGCTTCGCAGGCGACACAAAAATCTGGATACTGTAAATGTAGAAATTTTCACGTGGGGGTAATTTTCGAGCTTTTCACGATTGTATTATTATCTGAAAATATTAATCAACCCCCACATGAAAATAATAATCAGTATAATAAACTAAAGTGAAAATGTACAGGAAGGGATATCTAAGGGATCTCAGGTCAATCATTTCTCAACATTGTGGTTCAGAGTCTTGGTCTAAACTATCTCCTAAGGAAATTCTTCAATTATGCACATGTAATATTACTTTGTGTGTTAAAGGAGACATAAAACTGGGGCCATTTCAGTGCTTTATTACACTTGGGCGGATGATCATACATAGCATGTAAAATATAGATCCATAATGGTTACATAGAAAGAAACATAGACAAAGAGAGATAACTCTAATGTTAGAATATTACATTCCTCCCTTTCTTGGATTTAAAATTGCACTTAGAAATTTATTGGTATGAAAATGAATTATCTATATTGAAAATATATCAATAATGAAATTTATTTGATCTATAACAGCTGAGCAATCTGACTAGATAAATTGACTAGAAACAATAATAAAGAAACATTACAAAATGATGGTTATGATATTGCACGTTTGATATGCATAAAATTGAACAAAACATAATTTCGAATTTGCCAAATGAGATATAGGGGATTATTATGCCCCTCACTTATATGCACTTTAAACAAAACACATCCAGAATAAAATTTAGGGAGGTAGGGGATTATTATGCCCCTCACTAGAAACGCAAATAATCCTGCAGATAGGATGGTGGTTTAGATATTAATCTCTTTGGACGATTAACTGGAGTGTTGGGTGATGTTAACGGCCCAGTGTCTATAGCGATTGCGGGGTAACGCATGATTCAGTTGTAACGGTCGTTTTCTTCATGACGGACACATTTCTGGTGATTTCCTTACTTCCATTAGTTGCTGTTATCATGCTCCCTTTCTTCCTTGTGACGGTAAGCGATTCAGGGTTGTACGTCGGTGTCAGTTTGTTCCCTTTGCGTTCATTGCGGATGAGAACATGATCGCCTTGATTCAGTTCCGACTTACTCGCATGATTGCGCTTGTCTGCGGCGTTTTTCATCTTTGCCTTTGATTGTTCGTCATTTTGCCAGACCTTTTCTGTTATTTCCGAAGTTTGTATGTTCTTCCGTTGTACTTTGGGTAATTTTGTAGACGGTTCGCGTCCAAATAGGAGTCTGTGTGGTGTAAACGCAGTTGACGTATGAGGCGTTGCTCTGTACTGTCGAAGAAAACGAAACATTTCCTGCTTCCAGCTCCTTCCCTCAATATGGGCTGATTTTACAGCTTTCATGAGCGGTTTATTGAACGCTTCAGCTTGCGCGTTTGCCCTCGGCCAGAGCGGCGTAATCTTTCTGTGTTTGAAGCCCATGTTTTGTGCGAATTCCTTAAAAGCATGCAAGTTGAAGGGACTTGATCGTGCTTGGAATTCCAAATACTGATAATACTCTGTCCAATGTTGGGATAACTGTGAGCGGATAGAGATCGGATAATCTCTACACCAGGATATCACGAATACTCGTCGATGATGATGAATAAGTAATCACCCGACGGGAGCGGTCCGCAAAAGTCCATACTTAGGTTGTCCCTTGGGTGAGCAGGTAGTTCGGACATATGTAATGGTTCCATATATCGAGCCGGTGTATTTATTTGGCAAGCAGCGCAATCCTTGATCACGGAGTCCACCTCATCTTGGTGAAAACGGAACTTTAATTATGTCGGAGTCAGCAATATACAATATTGAGTGCTTGTCAAGAAGCCTGTGTTATAGTGTTCACTGTGGTCGCTTGTTCATGCTCGTTAGGAAAAGGTGAATAGCTGGCACACAGACCCCTTACTCATTTTATAGACTTTGTAAATATGTTACCACACCTTATACGGACCCCATACTAGCTTGGTGCGACAGTGCGCCTATCAAAAGGCGGAAGATACATACAATAACAACAATGGCATACTTCGTTTCACGAAAATTTCCCCCAGCAAAAATAACTATATTTACAGTGAGTAATAAATCGTGTCTTTTGATATCTGTGCAAATTTTGAAAAGTTGTATCTTTGTCTTATCCAAGTAATTTGGATCAACAATGGAGTCAAAATTGAAAAATTTCCAATGAAATAAAGTACACTTTGGTAATTGAAAATTGGGAACTGATATACATGTGTATTCAAAGGCACTTTGTATTCATATTTGCTAGAAAACTTAACATGTATTTTTGCTCTGCTAATTAAACTTTCCTGAAATTATGAGATTTTGAAAATACATTAAATGAGGACATTAGTATTTTACATAATGGCAGTGGACATGATATTTTCTTAATGACATGAGCATTTTGTCGGTCTGTCTTTGAAATGTTGCTTTTAAGAATCTAAGAACAGTGATAACTGTTTGTTGGAAAAAAAATCTCTGAAAATTTTAGCTCATATGAAAAATTATGATTACACAATATCAATAAAACTTAATTAGATTTTAATTTGATACTGATATAGATATCTGAAAGACGTACTGACAGAGATGCTCGTTCGTCTACTTGAATGTCATGGTTACCGCATGTGGACGTTTGACGGATTCTTTGTGGAAGCAGATGAACTTTTAAACATGAAGCGGATCCATGTCTTCACAACAATTGATTTTAGACATTCTTATGTTTATATAAACCCAAAAGCAAGGTATGTTACTAAAGATTTACCCTTAAATCAGTCGTCTGTTCCAAATTCAATGAAAGAAACTTTCCCTTATTCTCTTGATGTAATGACATACATGTATTATTAAAGAAATCTGTTCATGAAATTTTTGTTATAAATTTGTGTTGCCTGCAGCAGAGTGTTGCTGCTCATATGAATTTGATGATTTGTCTTGCATATTGTTTGACAATGTATATTTGTTTGCCTGGAAAAATTTACTGGATAGAGAAATTTGTAGTCCATATTACAACTGTACTATCATATCGAAATAGAATAGAAAAAAAGGGAAAGGAACTGATAAATGAATCTTTAACACAATTGCATTAAAGTTCTTGAATGAATTAAAAAAAAGAAAAGAAAAAGTTTAAACAATAATTTGGTACAATGCTTATTGATAGTCAAGATCATGGTTTAGGGGTTAAATCTATCACAGAAAATAAATGTCCTTTTTTTTTGTTCTAGTATTTGTTCATAAATGTGTTTGACATCCCTGATTTACCATACTTTTTCTTTCTTTCACAAAAATAAGCGTTAAAGAATTCAAAGAAGTGGTCCAGGAGCAGACATACAGTCAGTCTACAAAACACCACATTGATTACCGCGGACATGATGTAATGGTTTTCGGAAGCGGGCATGACAAATGTAGTGACGGTTTTCTTGTGAGTGATATTCCTTCAACGTCACCAGAATCACCACTGGTTATATCAGACACTGAGTGTAAACAGTGTGCACATGTACAGACAGATTCTGTCTTCTGGACACAGTATGCTGAAGGTAACATTTTCTCATTTCAAACATTCAAAATGTCTTTTCTTTTTTTGTATCTTCAATTTAATATATATCATGTATATGCACAACCAATTAAATTCCCTGAGATGAAACTATTGAAAGGAACATGCTACAATTTGTATGTTAACGCTCGTGACGTCACAATGCATAAGATCTAAAGAAACATGCCGCAATGGCTGTTCCAACCTGCAAACTGAACCCGTGGTGACCTTAAGTTAAACATCACCCTTTTACCTAGAAAACGCGATTTCAGAAAACAAGAATGAAATAGACAACTATGATGCATATATATACATGTAGAATAAATGTCATAATTTGTGTTTTGTTATGAGAATGCAACACACAGCAAGTGCATTTATCGCATGAAATGCCCCAACGGGCATTACATGTATGATAAATACATTTGCTGTGTGTTGCATAATGCACACCCATAAAAAATACAAATTAAGACACTTATTCTCCATATGTAAGTTCAGTTTCTCAGTCTTTTGGTGTTAGTGTAAATTGTCAATCGATCTTGATTCCATTAAACATTTGCTTGTACAGTCTACTCTGGATAAGTGGAACTTCAAGGGACCATCAGAAAAAGTTCGACTTATCAGGAGTTCGATTTACTGAGTATATGACCAGCAATCGATTTTTACTAAAAAATGATGTTCCATTCTCAATCATCGTTGACAAACGTTTGTGTTGTCTTCTTGTAACGATCAAGCTACCTTAAATGTAATTATGCAACTCCATAAAAAGAAAGTGTCAATTATCTGTCCACCGATTTCCTTATAATTAATTGATTTTTATGTGAGAATTAAAATTAATTGTAGTTCGACTTATCAAGGTGATTTTTCAATGTAAAATGAGTTATGAGATCTAAAAATTAGTTCGACTTAACGAAAAGTTCGAGTTATCGGAATTCGAGTTATCAGGAGTAAAAATGCATAGAAACAAATGGAAGAGAAATGGGACTTTTAAAAATAGTTTGAGTTAAGTGGAAATTCGAGTTATCCAAGTTTGAGTAAACAAGAGTAAACTGTACATGTATATCTTAGAATTCGACATGTTTTTCATCCTTACTAAATGTTACTTCCTTTTTGCTATTTCTATAGTGTCATCTTTAGATTTCAATGGAGAATCGAGCCTACATCAGACTGAGGAGGATTACAGAACGGCAAAGCGTATGTGCATGATGATGTCTAAACTTAGCAGTATTGTCTCTCAGACAAATCGCTCTGTGGCATTAGCTAATGAGGCTATGTTATCTTGCAGGTATCAATAACAATACATACTACTAGATAGAAATTAAAGTTACTTTACCACATGTTTAGTACTAACCAAATTTCAATCGTAAATGACAGTTGACGTATCCAATGTGCAAATGGAGATCTCGCTGACGTCTTGTCCATTTAAACAGTGCTAAAATTATCTTTGCAATTTTCGGCAGTGTTTCGATAGTATCCGTGGCTAAGGTAGTGGTTGGCATGTCGACCTTTGATGGTGGAAACAAACTTTAATCTAATTGTATTGTGGTATTTTTTGGTAAAGATGTGCCGTGATTCTTCCTATACAATATACTGAATATCTATTTGTACAGTCAACAGATAGCTTTAAAAAGTGTATAAATGTCAAGTACTTGTATAATAGTGAGGTTTAGTTACAAGTTTTAGTGCGACGTGTACGTACATGTATGACGTCATCACTTCCTGCAGTCTTTGTTCAAATGACATCATGATGTGACGCATAGCTACACGTTATGGACGTATAAACGACGCTCTACACATAATGACAGAACGGGTAACTTCTTTGAAATTTTCCAGACTTATTATTTATCGAATTTCCAGTTTTCAGTGTTATAAGCACGTTTAGGATTCTAACTATCCTTGCGTCGAGGTTTTACGAATCTGGATGTATTTTTCCCGCAGATTAAACCAATTGAAAAGAAGCTAGCTACACGTACACTTTACTACATAGCTATACCTACTAGGATTGGAACGTGTAACTAAACGACATCTTCTGATTATGACATCCAATGGTGACGTGTACATGTACGTCATACGTACACGTTGAAAGAACTTGTGACTTAACCTCTCTATTATAAGCAGACTTGCCAAAATGGATACAGATTATGCAAGTGCAACGATCACTTGGACATAAATTATATTGATTATTTGTTAACTTTCGAAGTGTTATTATTCATTTGCTATCTAACATCTAAACAAACAATCTTATCATAAATTTTCAATAGAAATATACAGCCCAATCATAAAGTGTAAGAGGGGACAGAAAAATTATTGATTAAAGCCCAAATACATGTACATGTGTATATATATTTTTTTAACAATTGAAGGAAAAATCAAAAATTTTTATACAGTCATGCAGAAAAGTTTTATATTTGAAAACTGTTGAAAAAATACAAGCCGGTTTTTCTGCAAAGAGTGCATGCATGGCATTAAGTAGTCTAAATAAACATCTTTATTCTGTTTTTCCTTTCATGTCAATACTTATTCTGTAAGTCCGCTATCTAATACAAATTACATGTATATTAATTTCAGATGTGAACTACAACACCGGATTAAGAAACTGTGCTCTGAGAGGGAATATTTACGTCATCGTTTTTATGATGTAGATACTCTGATACAGAAAGACAAAAAATCCGTAGCGGAGGAATTTACAACAGTGAGTGTCAACGGTGACATTGTGGAGGATGATAGGTCTAAGGTATAGT
The DNA here is from genome assembly GCA_033119305.1 of Pinctada imbricata. Classification (NCBI taxonomy): domain Eukaryota; kingdom Metazoa; phylum Mollusca; class Bivalvia; order Pterioida; family Pteriidae; genus Pinctada; species Pinctada imbricata. The sequence goes on along the minus strand of VSWD01000005.1, from coordinate 63,559,146 downwards.
TACACTTCTCTGGTTATGTACACATAAAAAACATTAATTTTTTTATCTTTGATCCATAATGTAAATTAACAATGCATCATACAATTTGATTTTGAAGAATAAACTGTCATTTATCAGACATGATTTTTTCCTCTTAAAAGTGGAATTCTAATGCACTCTCTTTGCATTGCGCATTTTGATTGGTTGAGCAGTTAAAAAACTGCAAAGTTTCACGGCAGTTTTTGCTATAACGTCATGTAAACATTCCGTTTTTTAGGTTATCTGCTTTCAACCCTCTTCAGTTTTTTTGTAGTTCAGAATATGGTCATTCTTAGTGATTGAAATTAAAATCATAGCATTTATTTGAAGATGTTGAAAAAATTCTACATCTGTCAATCGCTCCAATTTAATAATAAAAATTGAACAGAATTAAAGAAAAAAATTTATTGTATTACATTTATTGGTTGGCTGTTTGAAAGAGTCTTTTGAACAAAATTCATTAATAATAGAATAAGACTAACAACTCGACATTTTCTTTCAGAGGATTTTAATAATCCTGTCATTATGACTGATTTCATGTCTCTGAAATTAACCTCATTTTATGCATCCGTTTTTTCAACTTTTTCAAGGTGCGAAGCAAGCTGAACGAGTGTTCCTCATTTGAACACTTTACAAAGAAACTTCATCATGAGCGCAGTTCTATCCTAGATGAGAAAAATACAGAGGATCTCAAGAAAAAGTAACGTGACTTTGAATATTCTTTGAAAGGATGTGCTATGATCCAATATTCACACATACACAAAATTCTTACTTGTGATTTAAAGAATTTAAAAATCTATCTTTTTATAGAAGAAATTTCCAATGAGCTATGACCATTCTTAACAAATATTACTAAGCATTGCTCCCTTTTATTATGCCCCCCCTTCGAAGAAGAGGGGACATATAGGTTTGCCGCTGTCGGTCGGTCTGTCGGTCTGTCGGTCTGTCGGTCGGTCCGCGACATCAGTTTCCGTTCAATATCTCTGGAATGGATTCACATATTGAAATGAAATTTTGTATACAGACACATCAAACAAAAATCTAGGTTAAGTTCATATTTGGGTCCGATCAAAAAAAATTTGACAGAGTTATGCCCCTTGCATTTCGAAAAATACCAAAATTTCAGGGTTTCCGTTCAACATCTCTTGAATGGAGTTACATATTGAAATGAAATTTTGTTTTCAGACACATCAAACAAAAATCTAGGTCAAGTTCATATTTGGGTCCGATCAAAAAAATTTTGACAGAGTTATGCCCCTTGCATTTCGAAAAATACCAAAATTTCAGGGTTTCCGTTCAATATCTCTTGAATGGAGTTACATATTGAAATGAAATTTTGTATACAGACACATCAAACAAAAATCTAGGTCAAGTTCATATTTGGGTCCGATCAAAAAAATTTTGACAGAGTTATGCCCCTTGCATTTCGAAAAATACCAAAATTTCAGGGTTTCCGTTCAATATCTCTTGAGTGGAGTTACATATTGAAATGAAATTTTGTATACAGACACATCAAATGAAAATCTAGGTCAAGTGTATATTTGGGTCCAATCAACAAAATTTTGACAGAGTTATGCCCCTTGCACTTCGAAAAAAACCAAAATTTCAGGGTTTCCGTTCAATATCTCTTGAGTGGAGTTACATATTGAAATAAAAATTTGTATACGGATACATCAAATGACAATCTAGGTCAAGTTTTTATTTGGGTCCAATCAACAAAATTTTGACAGAGTAATGCCCCTTGCACTTCGAAAAATACCAAAATTTCAGGGTTTCTGTTCAATATCTCTTGAATGGAGTTACATATTGAAATGAAATTTTGTATACAGACACATCAAACAAAAATCTAGGTCATGTTGATATTTGGGTCCAATCAAAAAAATTTTGACAGAGTTATGCCCCTTGCATTTCGAAAAATACCAAAATTTCAGGGTTTCCGTTCAATATCTCTTGAGTGGAGTTAAATATTGAAATGAAATTTTGTATACAGACACATCAAATGAAAATATAGGTCAAGTGTATATTTGGGTCCGATCAACAAAATTTTGACAGAGTTATGCCCCTTGCACTTAAAAAAAACCCCAAAATTTCAGGGTTTCCGTTCAATATCTCTTGAATGGAGTTACATATTGAAATGAAAATTTGTATACGGATACATCAAATGACAATCTAGGTCAAGTTCTTATTTGGGTCCAATCAACAAAATTTTGACAGAGTAATGCCCCTTGCACTTCGAAAAATACCAAAATTTCAGGGTTTCCGTTCAATATCTCTTGAGTGGAGTTACATATAGAAATGAAATTTTGTATACAGACACATCATATGAAAATCTAGGTCAAGTTCATATTTAGGTCCGATCAAAAAAATTTGGACAGAGTTATGACCCTTGCACTGTAAAAAATACCAAAACTTCAGGGTTTCTGTTCAATATCTCTTGAGTGGAGTTACATATTGAAATGAAATTTTGTATACAGACACATCAAATGAAAATCTCCTAGGTCAAGTTCATATTTAGGTCCGATGAACAAAATTTTTACAGAGTTATGCCCCTTGCACTTCGAAAAATACCAAAATTTCAGGGTTTCCGTTCAATATCTCTTGAGTGGAGTTACATATTGAAATGAAATTTTGTTTTCAGACACATCAAATAAAAATCTAGGTCAAGTTCATATTTTGGTTCAATCAAAAATTTTTATGCCCCCTTTGAAGAAGAGGGGACATATTGCTTTGCCGCTGTCTGACTTTCTGTCTATAGGTCCGTCGGTCGGACCACGACAACAGTTTCCGTTCAATAATAGTCTTCAATTAAAATTTACTTGTTCCTGTCTAATTATCACTTATTACTACATGTTTGTCATTAATAATCGTAAAAAACACTTATCAAAACAACAATATGAATACAGGTACTATCTTCAATCAAATTAAAAGTTTGACTTTCAATTCGTGTAATACTCGACAAAGAAAATCTCTAGATTTAATCTGTATATCAAAGTAAGGAATTTTCTTTTTTCCAGTAATCTTTAATCAGAAATTTAAACCACCGCATCTGACTAAATTTTGGGAAACCGCAAACTTTTGACACAAAAAAATTCAGTTCACAGTATTCTTTTTCAGTTAACAAACACATTTAAGGTACATACATGTATGTATCCGTTGTACAATTGAGTCATTTTACATAGCATTTAAATCATCTCCATTGTAAAGTATGGTAAAATTTATGCCTGGTAAGATACTATAAACTATATATTTTCTGAAAGGTAATGATGCCCTGATTACAGATATAAGACTCCCAGGTCTTAAAAATCAAAGGGGAAAGACTCTTGTACAAAATAGATGTTTTGTACATGATATACAGGAAAAATAGACTATTTAGATTCGTTATAAGTTATTCCCCTTTGTTTTTCTGACCCGAAAATTCTTATTTATGAGCTGTGGACATTATAACTTTTCAGAAAATACAATGTATATAGTTTGTAGTACCTTTCAAGGCATAAAATAAATATGCCGTATTGTACATCGGATACCTTAAGTTCGAGTAAAACTAAAGCTGATGGATGATGTACAATAAGAAATAAGTATTCCTAGGAGTAAGACTTTTATGGGCTTGATCCTTTGACACTCACAGATGCACAAAAATTTAAACTGCCACTCATATTTTTGAATTTGATGACATAACTATGAAAATATTTTTTTTCTATTTGAGACTAACATGTGACAATTGTACATGTAATCAGACATAGCATTTCTACACAGGACGAGACAAGCTTTACGTCTGTATGAAGAAAGTGAATCACTCTTGGCAAAGTTTTCGGAAAGACGAAAGAAACCCATCCTGAAATACCACGAGCAACAGTTCCAAATATTCGACAGGTAGGTCAGCATAATAATAAGTAATGTTCATTACATGTATTTTTCTCTACTGCTTCTCCAAAGCAGTGGATGTATTGAAGTATACATGCACTGGTCCTTATAAAAATCAGGCAGGCATTATACGTAGTACATTACATCAAATCATTTTCCTGACTATATATGGTAAAAATAAACTGTATTTTATTCATTTCTCAAAGTGTGGATGGTGAAGGAGGGTATACTCAAATCATACATGTATTTTATATGTGTGAATTTTGAAGGAAAATTTACTGAAAAAACTCCCAAGTGAGACTTTTGCAGTTTAAGTTCACTGCTTCCAATGAAGTTTAGAAAAATTAGCTCAAAGGGCAGAAAAACATCTAAAAAATTTAATGGGCATGTGATAAGTTTGTAAGGTGGAGATTAGTAAAGTGAAACAGAACATAGGCTAGCAAAGATGCTAAAATGTGTTATCAGTTTCATCTTCTATCATAGATTATGAACAAATATATTGGAACATATATTCTTAAGGACTTTTTTCCATTTGTCCACCAGATTGACAATGAAGAAGCTTTATGACAACGTATTGTGTATTGCTGAGAAGGCCAGAGATATTTCAAATGAACTGAATATTTTCTACATTGCTTGGAATAACAAGTGAGTACAGTGGTTATACCCATAGAAAGACTAAACAATTCACTAAATGATTCACCTGTAGAATGATTAATAGACAGGATTTTGAAGAAAAACAATCAATTTTTTCCTGTTTTGATATGAATGTGGAATGCATGTACCTGTACTTAGCAAATTTTGATGACTCTGATAATGAGTTGATTCAAGTCATAATTGACCCTTCCGATTGCGGGAAAAAAAATACAAAATTTTGTGACGTCACAATGCTTTTACCTCGGACAAACAAGCTTTGAACCTCGGTCAAACATCGAAACTGCATTATGACATCATGGAATTTCTTAAATTTTTCCCGTGTTCAGAAGGGTCAATTTGTCATACATGTACATATTATGAATTTTATCGTTCTACCATATTAATCATGTTAACCAAGTTCACTTTGAACAAATTCAACTTATCTGTATTCGTTTCTGTATTACTTGTTATTACTTCTGGGCTTTATTTTGAGCAGACATCGTATAAGTTACATGGAGGTCTGTGATACGTACGAGGAGGAGTTAGACTGTATCAGAAGTTCCATCGCTGAAATTGTACAGAATATGAAGGTGTGTTACTCAAGTCTACATATTTATAATAACTTCCTTAATTCATCTTCATTAATCTCATCAAAAATATTTTTATCCAATGGAATTTTGATAGAACACATATACATGTACATGTACATGTATACATGTATCAAGTATTGGATTATAACTCAAAGTTTTTAAAATACAAAAATGTACATGTAACTGATGCTGCTCCTAATATAGACATATTAATTTTAATGTAAAATATCTTTGACCATAACAAAGTTTTGTGGACATACAGACAGACAGGCAAAGTTCTACTATATACAGATTTGAATTCGCCCAGTCTTATTTTTGCCCAATGGTTGGCTCATTTACATATTTTCTTAATCAATCATACTGAAATTCGCACTCATGGCAATGTTCAAAATAGGGTGAAAATAAAATTAGGGAGGAGGGATATGATAAGGAATACCTGTATGCTGTATTGAAGTGTCCATTTTTCTGTTTCAGGGTATTCATGATCCCCCGTTACCATCGATCTCACAGCGTAAGCTGGCTTACGACGTCAAGAAACGGTAAGTATACGTACCGTATTGTGGTAAAGTTTTGATTGCAATACAATATATGTGGAAAAATAAAAGAATGCATTTGTATCCAATGTAAAAATTGATTTAATACATGTATATCATGTATATATTGAGAGCGTATAAATGAAGGTTTTCTCTTCAGATTTTCAATATACAGTGTTAACTTGAATATTTATGCAATAGAAAATATTGATATTTTGTATGCTAATGTGAAATTTTAAATAAATTCTTTTCTTGTTTTGGGAGGTGGAAGGCCAGGGCATGACATATGATTTATTAACTTTATTCATGTACATTGTGATTCTTGAGAAATCTTGACTTATTCACGTATGTATAATAATTTGTTTTTCTCTTTTCAGGGTAAACTCTATTTTGGAAACAGAAATATCAGAATCAAAGTCCTTGCTTCAAGAAAGTCGACTACAAATTGAAAGGTAAAATTTGTCACATTTTGTAGCATACATGTGAATATACTATGTACATGTACATTACCGTATAACCAAAAATTTTTTCATGAGATACTAACTTTCGCTATATTTGTGAGTGATTTGGAATCGCAAAATATTGTGTTCGATAAGGTATATCATAAATTGTTATACATATACATGTATCCGTTACATTTGTTCGTGTCATTCTTCACTTTTTCTGATTTAACGTTACGAGGAGTGAATTGAGTGTATTCTTACTTAAACTGAAATATAAAAGGCACAATACAGTAACATCATACTGTATGAACACATTTGTTTGCAATTCAGGAATCGCACAAAATTGTACTCGCGAAAATAAAGACACCCTATATTACCATAAAATCGCAAAGTTTGATACTCGTGAAAATTTCTGGTTATACGGTATATGTAGGTTTCTAGTGACTCTTGTTTCTTGCTGAATGTACATGTGTGTCTTTATTTCCTTCACAGATAAATTATTCCCTTATCAAATATACTGTCTGTCTTAAATGTTGTGTTTATCGATATACAATTTTTCTTCATGTGTCACACTGACACTTACGTTGTAGCTTAGTGATGCTTATGGTGCATTCTGTCTGTTTGGACAGAGGGATACCAAGTCTAATATCAGTGATTTTTTTCAGTAATTTGGGAATGGGGTCGGGGCCCTTGTAATTGGGAAAATTAACGACATTTGGGAATATTTGGGAAGTACTAAATATCAAAGTAAAAGTAAAATGACAGTTTATACAATCAAAAGTTAAGAATTGAATGTTTAATCATATAATTTTCTTTAAATATGATTTAATTTCTTATGCTTACAACAATATGGCAAATAATTAGTAAATTTGCTACTTTTGAACCAGTTATTTTCACTATTTTCGCTGATAATTCCATCTGAATGAAATTGGGAAATTTTAGAGTCACAATTGGGAAAAAAAGATACTATTTTTCATTGGGAATGTGGCCAAATAACGGCCCCAAAAAGGGGCAAAAAAAATCCCTGAATATCCATGTGAACATATCTTTTTATCAAGTTTTACCTTTGTAAATGTAGGTTTTTATTGGCATCAATCATATTTTGGGGTTTGTTTTCAGTTTATCATCACTGATGGCAGATCTGCCCACATTAAACGACTCTATAACAGAGGACCTTACCACACTAAAACCTGCCAACTCAAACCACAGCTGACCTTGTCATACGGCAGGCTGAACACTGGTTTTAGAGCTATCGTTGCTCCTCTTACAATATCTTCAATGTATATTTTGAAGCTTCATGATGAACAGAATGTACATGTAAATTATTTTTAGTGATTGTTTAACTATGCAGGGTTTGTTTGAAACTACGTGTAATTCAGTTTTAGAATTGAGTTTTACTTGCACATGAATTCAGACCTGTTTACTCTCTGTATTTGACCATATTAATGCATATTCTTTGAAAAAATATTTACTGAATTCAGACTGAAATAGAAAAATATGGATCCATCAAATTCAGAGGATAAGCAACTTGTTTTGATGACGCTGAATGCATACGAAAAAAAATTATCATGCTGTCACAATTTATATTTACACACAATCTTAGCAAATTCAACTTGGTTGGTATATTCTTCTATAATTTCCCACATCACACACTGACATCCCAAATGGAAAATTCTTTGTTTGTTGCCAAAAAATTACTTAAAAGAGAATATTGCATGTATTTCATATAATTTTACATGTTTGGATAATTTACTCATTTCTTGGAGCAAATATTAATTTTTTTAAATTTATTCATACTTGCCAGATTTTTTCAGCCACTCTGGAATTATTGTACTGAACATGAAATTTTTAATTTTTAAAAAAATATAATCAGTCAAAAAGTTTTGGCTAGTGTTTCAGTATTTTACATTATATGGTTTTAAATTTGTGTGTTTTAGATATTGATATAAAGCATTGGTACATGTACAAAGCAAACTTACGCAGTATGTGACTATCTCCATGTTACCTCCTGTACATGTATTTTTGTGTATTATTTAACTAAATTATATGTACAGATTTCACTCAATGTGAAAATCATGCTAGGTAGAATCATAATAATGTCATGTATCTACTTCATGTTAATGATTTGATACTCTATGTGTTTGATGGACCACAAAGTTTACCATATTTATATATTACTCCCCCTTTATGCCCCGACCTTTTGTTTATGTGTAATTTGACAGTTTCATGATTTACTTAAGTGACTGTACAGTTTGTCATTTGAACTAGTTACATGTATATACTGTGCAGGTCAGATAGAAACTTGTTACCTTCTTTACTTTTGTGGATAAATTTACAGATGTTGGCGTAAAACTCTGAAACGTCATGTAAAAAAAAAACAAACTTATATTAAGGTAGAGCATCCCTCAGGTCTCAGATGCTCATATTTCCTAAATAACAACTTTTAAAATATTTTCATTTCCATATATTCAAAGCTTATGTTAAACCTGATATGCAAACAAAATATAATTCGTGGTTTCATAATTATACCGAGAACTTAGCCGTTTGAACTTTAACATTGGACCCTATGGGAAAAGTAAGAAAAATCCCTTTTAAAGGTGATGAACTGTAACTATAAAAATTTCTTTTCCCAAAACCATATTAAATTGATAATCTGAACAATATTCTGAAGAGAAATTCTGAGAGTATCCAGGCATAAAATTACCATCAATTCAGACCTGAGGGATACTCTACCTTAATGTCTCATGTTGGCTGAGATGCTGGCTGAGATGTTGGCGTGAGGGGGTTCTTGGAGCAGGAGGAAACTCGAGCACTCTATCATCAACCATCTAGATTTTTGTGATTATTAAAAATGCAGAAATGTACTTGCTTCTCCAGGATGCTAATTAGAGTAAGGTAGCAGTATACATATACATGTAGCAGACAAGATAAGTCTACGTTACACAAGTGCTTATACCAATAGGGACCAAGGATCTCTTATACATGTACATTAATCATTCTTGCTTTGATATCTATAGTTTGATATTTCTTTTTCATTTCTCTAAACCTATTAAACAATTAAATAATCTTCAATTATTTCAATAAAATTTGTATATTTTTGATGCCTGCTATCAGGCATTCTGAAGTCAATGAGTCTTGAATCTTTTGATATGCAGTGTTTCTTACAAATTTAAAACATAAGAAATAATTAATTGTAGTAAAGAATTAGCAAGTATTTTCTGTAAAATTCTATCTAACAATGTTTTCAAGTAAATATTTTAATCTTTATAATATCATGATTATGATTTTCACTGCGATAAAACATGCAGAATATTTAATTTATACAATTAATGCCCTGTTCACCCAAATGTGCATTAAATCTAATTCGAATTAGATTTGATGCGCTTTATTCTAATGCGAATTAGATTCGCATAGCGATCACACGACAAATTCCAATGCGCATTAGATTTTGGTTCATTTGCTTTGAGAGCCATATACTTTAGATAGTAAAAGGGTGACGAATGCATGCCTATATTTTGTTTTTATTATGCCCCCAGAATCAAAGATTCGGGGGCATATAGTTTTTGGCCTATCCGTCTGTTTGTCTGTTTGTCCGAAAAACTTTAACATAGGACATAACTTTTGAATGGTAAGTGATAGGGCTTTCATATTTCACATGTGTATTCCTTGTGACAAGACCTTTCCAATGATACAAAAAGTTTTGACCTTGTGACCTTGACCTTGACCTATGACCTACTTTTAAAAAACTTTAACATTGGGCATAACTTTTGAATGGTAAGTGATAGGGCTTTCATATTTCACATGTGTATTCCTTGTGACAAGACCTTTTCAATGATACCAAAAGTTTTGACCTTGTGACCTTGACCTTTGACCTACTTTTAAAAAAACTTTAACATTGGGCATAACTTTTGAATGGTAAGTGATAGGGCTTTCATATTTCACATGTGTATTTCTTGTGACAAGACCTTTCCATTGATACCAAAATTCTTGACCTCGTGACCTTGACCTTGAACTTTGACATTTTTTTCAAAAACTTTAACATTGGGCATAACTTTTGAATGCTAAGTGATAGGGCTTGCATATTTCACATGTGTATTCCTTGTGACAAGACCTTTCCATTGATACCAATATTCTTGACCTCGTGACCTTGACCTTTGACCTTTTAACCCATTGAGTGACCCTGTCCTTGACCTTTCACATACATGTACTTAACAGAAAATAGTGTTTATACTAACAAAGATGCCACCGGGGGCATTCGTGTTTCACAAACACAGGCTTTATTTTTTCTCATAATAATTTACCTCTTAGTAAGTTAAGCTTATGCATGCATAGCATGATGTCATTTTGAGATAAAATGATGTCATAATACAATGTTACTCTACATAAGTGAAGAGAAGCATGCAGTAGTGTTCATTGTAAATTAAAGCAAGTTTTTTTTTCACCTCTTCTTCTACGTTTCGAGGTCCAAGGGTGATTAAAAGTGCCCAGGTATTATGTATACCTACTGTAGAATTCTATTTAATCATATACGCACGCGCAACATTTAATGCGAATTAGATTCACTTTGCCTTCACACGGCAAGATCTAATGCGAATTAAACTAATGCACATTAGATTCTCCATGTGAACGGAGCTAAAATTTAATGTGCATTAAATTCAATTTAATGCACATTAAACCCATCATTTGAACAGGGCGTAATATTTACATGATTGTTATCAGATTTTATTATAGAAGTATTTTTTATATCATTGTTGAATTAAAGCTATAACCTCAAATATAGACGATTTCTGTTTGTTTTTGCCCCAGCACTTTGTTTAAATTCTTCAAGCTTCAAATAAAAATTATACTCAAAATATATTCTGAACAAGAAAACCGACAAAATGAGAGAGGGCACTGCCTGGCAACCCTTTTACCCAATATGATGTTTTGTATCAGTGTGGATCGTGGTCAGTTGAATGTTTTCCAGCATTTACTCTATTACCTTTAATACAGAGATTGAAAATACTCCTAACCAAGATTATACGGATGTGTTTGTGCAATCTTTGATTGTTCTCCTTTGTTTTGAGGTCATCAATTTACTTTGGCAGAAAAGTTGCCCAAGTTTTATACAATGATTTCAGTGGGTGACTAATGCAAATTAGAACGGACAAGCTGTAGTTGCAATCTTTTATATTGAAGTAGTTAACCCTAATGTTTGTTTTCAAATGTAGGTCAAAAGTCATGGTCAAGGTCACATGATCAAAGACTTTGGTACCAACTCAAAGGTCATCTCATATGGAACATGCATGCCTAATATGAGAGTCTTGTCTCTTAGAGTATAGTCGTAATGGTCAAAGGAAAAGTTTTAAATGTAGGCCAAATGGTCAAAGTCACATGATCAAAATCTTTGGTACCAACTGTAAGGTTATATCACAAGGAACACATGCCAAATAAGAAAGTATTGTCTATTAGAGTAAGTAGTAATAGCTACTGTTAAAGTTTCTAAATGTAGGCCAAAGGTCGTGGTCAAGGTCACAAGATTAAAATCAAATTCAAGGAATTGTGGTCCTCCACTTTGGGTGTTTGTCTTTATAGAAATGCTTACAGACACCCCTAAGTTTTTAAAATATACCTCGTGTATGAGGGCTGATTGATATGTTGTGAGCCTTGTATTTATGGATTTGAATTTTATCAGACATTTTGCATTACTAAGTATTTTTCTACATAATCCCCTTCAGTATCTATAAACTTTTGCCACCGGTGTTTAACAGCCTCAATACAACTTTTAAAGAACTCCTTATCTTGACTGGTCAGAAAGCCATCCACTGCAAGCACGACCACATCATCGGACTGAAAGTAGGTGCCAGAAATACAAATGTAGCTGCTTTCAGTTTTGGGAATAGATGAAAGTCTGATGGAGCAAGATCAGGTGAATAAGGTGGATGCTCAATCAAATTAAAGCCACAATCATGAATGGCAGTCATGGCAGTCACAGACTTGTGAACAGGAGCATTGTCCTGATGGAACAACACACCTTTAACTAGTGAGCTTTCCGCGGCGCTTAAGTTAAATATTTTCCCATAACTGTGTCAGAAGTGAAGCAAAGTATGTGCCATTGATTGTTTGCCCTTTTTGGAGATACCGTATAACCAGAAGTTTTCGCAAGTATCAAATTTCGCAATTTTATGGTCAAATATGGTGTCTTTTCGCAAGTACAATTTTTCGCGATTCCTAAATGACAAACAAATATGACCACATGATGTTACTGTTTTGTACCTTTCATTATTGAATTTTAAGTTAGTTCTTCACACTAAATTTACTTCTCTCAACATTTAATCAGAAAAAAAAAATAAAGAATGACACATGTACATTAAGAACAAAATGTAACTGATATACAAATTTATGATATACCTTATCAAACACAATTTTTCGCTGGAATATCTTTTCGCGATTCCAAATCACTCACGAAAATTATTACCATGCGAAAATGTCTGGTCATACGGTATAATCTATCAGCAGAATACCTTCTGCATTCCAGAAAACTGAGGCTCACAACATATCAATCAGCCCTCGTATAATCACAATACTAAATCTAAACATGGGTAATCTCAGATTACGTAGCTCACCTCGTGGCAGCAAAATTCAATTTAAACATATTTCTACGAATGTTAAACGTCTTCAAATTGAATAGCATCATTTAAGAACAGATAAATTGGCAGCATGGACCAGACATGCACGTTTCGGTTACTTAACCCTCGTCAGTGATCCTCAATTCTAAACAATGTAATATGCCAAAAAAGTATGAAAGTTACTATGTCGAAAAAGCGTACCGAAAGACGTAGCAGGATGGGTGGGATATGATGCTGCAGGACCCACTTTTTAGAAATTTCAAGCATGTATATTGGCTTTAAAAAGTAAAATCACTCAAGCGGAAAAAAGTAGGTCAAGGTTACTCTATAAAAGTTTGATCAAAGATACATCCAATATGCAAGTTTGGAACATGTAGCACTTATACTGCTTAATATTGTCTTTTAAACAGTAAAATCACTAAACCAGAGAAAAAAATAGGTCAAAGGTCATTCTATGAAAGTTTGATCAAAGATACATCTAATATTCAAGTTTGGTACGTGTAGCACTTACACTTTGCTCAATATTGGCTTTTAAAGGCAAAATCTCTCAAGTCGAAAAAGAAGGTCAAGGTCTTTTTATGAAAGTTTGATCAAAGATACAACCAATATGCAAGACTGGTACATGTAGCACTTATACTTTGCTCAATATTGGCTTTTAGAAACAAAATCACTCAGGCTGAAAAAGTAGGTCAGATGCTACATCCCAAGATGAATCACTGGTGCAAGCTTGGTTCCTGTAGCATCAGTGCTTTCTCAGATACTGAGCTACCCCAAAAACTTTAATCAGACACAGACGCAAGTCACTGAACCCGAAAGTTTAGGTCAGATGCAGCATCCAAGAATGCATGGGTTCACCTCAGCATCCAAAGATGAATCACTTGTGCAAGTTTGGTTACTGTAGCATCAGTACCAAAAAACTTTAACCTTACAGGGACGATGGAGCAAACGGAGACGCCAGGTATAGCATAAGCTCACCTCAGCTTTGTCAAGGTGAGCTAAAAATAGGTTAAACTCAAAGTTCAATATCAAAAGGTAAAAAATGTTGGTACCAAGGGAAAGATCTTGTCACAAGGAATGTACAATGTCTTGTGAAATATGAATGCCCTATAACTTACCATTCAAAAGCTATGGCCAAGGTTAAAGTTTTGTAAAAGATGGCAAACTCCAATGTCAAGGTAGATAAAAAATTTTGATATCCACAGAGAAGTCTTGTCACAAAGAATACACAAAAGAAATATGAAAGCATAATCACTTACAATTCAAAAGTTATGGTCAAGATTAAAGTTTTTGAAATGTAGGTCAAACTCCAAGGTCAAGGTAAAAAATTGGGTATCCACAGAATACATCTTGTTACAAGGAATATACAAATGAAATATGAAAGCCCTATCGCTTACCATTCAAAAGTTATGCTCAAGGTTCAAGTTTTTGTGACTGACAGACGGATGGTCGAAGCAGTTTTAATGTCCCCAAGCTTTCTTATAGTAAGTTATGGACTGTGTGAGTTTTTTGACAAACATACAGACACAGTGAATACTAAAAGACACTTGCCATTTTGCGAGGTCCTAAGAAAAAATAATACATGCAAGTACACGTAGGTCTTTTCTATGCCTTGGGTCACATTGTTGTCTGTCACTTGCATATTGGAAAAACCTTCAGAAATGTGATTTTCCTATTTTCAAAGGAAGTTATGCAAACAGTAGATTAAAAGAGAGGAGATTAAAAACTGGTTTGATGTTTTTATTAGTCAAATGTAAAAATATAACGAAGTTATTAATTTGGTTCATACAGTCGAATGAATTTGGTTTTAAAATGCTGCCAATGTTAATGATATGCATTTATAATTCTAACAAAAACATGATAAAATCTTCCCTCTCTGTATAATGAGTATATGTACATGTAAATAAAAAATAACGGAAACTACTTCTATATGTACATAAATACTGGCATCAGTTACATGTATCAATATGTATATTGAATTTCATAAATTCAGCTAAAACTTTTAAAATTATATTTTCTAAAATCTTTAAGACAAGACTAAGTAAACGGAATGCCTAAATTTGTACCAATGATGCATTTACAAGGTTTTACTTTTTTTTTTTTTGAAAAAAAGTACTACAAGTAATATATTTGTCTTTGGCAATATTTTTTCAATTGTAATCAGTTCATTATAAAGTACCATCACTCCTCTTTGTATATTATCTCTTTACGATAAATGTGTATCTACGTGTATATAACTCCCATTTCAGTTTAAGGAACAATGAGTGCGCAGAGAGATTGACTAGCATTTATTTCTAATAATTTTTTTCTTACAATATCAGGTATTCTTTGTTATCAAGCTTTCTCTGCTAGGAATAATTTGCAATTTTTATGTAACCAATGACTGCGGCATTCAACCTAAATAAAATCATCGGTACATTTCAAACTTGTATTAAGTAACATTTTTACAAATATAGAAAAAATATGTGATTTCTGAGGTTGAATGACTTTCATAAACAGACTTTCCTAAGCCAAAACTGTTGATGCCATCCATCTATACCCATTTTATGCAACCTGTCCAATAAATCGCAATCTTCTAATTTATGATGCATAAAACTTCTTTCTTACAGTTAAAAGATTGATAATCTAGATCCAAGTTCATTTTTTGTAAAAAAAAATGACATGAAAATATTTTTGACGACCAATTATTTTTTTCTTTCTAGCTAAGCAAAGCAAATGGAAAGAAATCAATTATGTTGCACCATATGATGTAACTTTAAGTATTAACTCTATATGTGATGTTACACAACGGTTTCTTGAGACACTCCGTTATACTGAGGTTTGTAAAGTTGCGGACGCTTCTCTGCATGCAGACCTTCATTTGCTGTATCGTCTTTATTTCTCCTGTCTTCATCTATCTGATCAAGATTTTTACTTCCTCGTCTAGACATCCTCTTGTCTCTTTGTTCACGACTTTCTTCACCAGCACTTCTTTTTACTTCTCGTTTTTCTACGGAACTTATGTGTATGTCATCCTCATTGTTTTTAGCACTTCTTGAGAGCTTTATTTCTCTAGGATCACCACTATTTTCATCAGTTTTTTTTCTTTCCATGTCTTTCCCACTTTTATCCCGTTCATGCTTCTGTCTTGATTTTCGGGAGTGCTTTGATTCCACTTTCGTTTCATTGCTACACAGTCTGTCTTCTTTCTTTGCATCAGGATCAAAATCCAGTTCTGCTATTTCCATGACCAGATCTTGTTTTTTGGCTTTGCCACTTTTATCCTGCTCGCGCTTCTGACTTGATTTTCGGGAGTGCTTTGATTCCACTGTCATTTTATTGCTACACAGTCTGTCTTCTTTCTTTGCATCAGGATCAATACCCAGTTCTGCTATTTCCATGACCAGATCTTGTTCTTTGGCTTTGCCACTTTTATCCCGCTCGCGCTTCTGACTTGATTTTCTACCATGCTTTGATTCCACTGTTTCCAGTACAGTTAACGTTTTATCACTACGCAGTCTATCTCCTTTCTTTGCATAAGGATCTATATCCAGTTCCGCTATTTTCAAGACCAGATCTTGTTTTTTTGCTTCAGATTTTCCCATTTTGTCATTTTCTGTGTAGTCTTCAGCATAATCATCACTTTCACCCTCTGAGTCCTCTTTCCCTCTCCTGTATTTTGTCGTTTCTGCGGAGTAATAAATATCCTCATCTTGTTCAGGGCGGGATCCACCTTGATCCTCATCATCCATGGAATGACTTGATAAGTACTCATCTGACCTACATTAAGTTTTTGAAAAAAATGTGCATTTTTCATGGTTCTTTTTCAATAAAAATATTGCTTGCCTATCATGCATACATGTATAAGAAAGTATAGTAAGAAAGTTTGACTTTTTACATAAGTGACTTTGGTTGCCTTCGACTTGAAGCATTTTTGAATACTAGTATTGCTACTTACAATTCTAACATGACTTGACATGACATGACATCCCTATAGAACTCGCCTGGTGTAAAATCTCCAACAAACTCACTGTGCAATGAAGCCCTGCCCATTTTGTTTTTTGACAACTAACTTGTTGTCAACTTCATTTTCTGAAAACTTAACATGTTGTATGCTACAACAGGAATATACATGTATTAGAATAGAAATAACAACCGTGTGACCATGGTTTGTTGTCCAGTAATTCCCTCATCGCATGACCCAATCAATTTATCACTTTGCCACTTCACAGCTCGGTAATAATCTAATTAGGTCATGTGACTCAGGAATTACTGGGCAACAAACCATGGCCACACAGTTGTTATTTCTTAAGCAAACACCTGACCAGTGGGATGAGCTATGTTGTTGTCTTTCTGACAAGTCTTGTTCATCTCTCAAACACACTGTATACTCACATGTTCATGTACATGAACCATTTTTCACTTTTTGAAAATAAAAGCAATGCAATTCATGCAAGTGATATACATGTACATGTACATCTATATGTCTACTTGAGTCATAATATTTCTTATCCTCACCTGGACATTTCCCTGCTAAAGGTTGGAAGAGAAACTGTCAGTTGAAGATCCTGTCAATAGAATTTCTAAAGCTATAAACAATATAAAATTACAGCACTTTCATTTGGTCAATGAATTGAACATGTTGAAATATAGACTTGAAAACTATTAAATAGATGAAGTCAGAATAAGTTCAGAATGAATTTTCTGCCAACAACTGAGTATTTTAAAACAACTTACGAATGAAGAAAATTTGTATTAAACATTGTTCAGTAGGACAGTATACAATAATACCTTTAAAACATTTCGCAACTTTCTTTATTAAAATTAAAATATCTTTCGTGTATGTGACTGAGTATACATGTACTTACCTTTGGAATTGTGCCTAACGACAGATCTTTCATACATTTCTGTAAGGCTGTCTCCATTTTTATCAAGGCATCTGTTAATTCTTTGTATAGTCTGAAGATTCAATAAACAACTAGTATTGTTATTTACTTGTAATGAACACATTAAGAGTCATTCTCTGTAAGCATCAAAGAATTCTCAGAAAACTCGGAAATCGCATATCTCAGATTTTGATGATTTTCACTATGTACACCAAGTTTGACCCCCTGACAATGAAAATGACATTGGTTTGTGTATATGGCCATCCGTTGCCATGGTAACCATACCACCCCATTTTGGCCAGAAAATGGGCTTTTGCAAGCTCGAAATTAGCAACTTTCATGTCCGTTGTTCACAATGATAGTCTATAGGTGGGTTATATTTTGACATATGATGAAAAACTACTTACATATATGTTTGATATGAGACATTACTTTTTGGTTGAAATATGGGGGAAAAGTATTATTTTTTATTGCAAACTGTCCATATTTTGACATTTTCCAAAAATACAAAAATACACCATTTTTGGCGATTCATAGAAAAATAACGCAGCATAAGCTAAATAGTGGAACAGGCCATAATGAATCATTGATCCATTTTGAGAAAAATATAAAAAATCCAGAGATGTTATTTTTGTTTAAAGAAAATAAATTCAATTTAAAAATGGTTACCATGGCAACATCTGCATTTTACATGATATATGGATTTCATCAAGTACCTTAATTTATGGACAAGATAAACGATCAAATATGGTATATTAAGCAAGTTCACACTTTTTGTAACATTTTAATATCCACTATATTGGTATCTTATCATTGGTTGCTATGGTAACCATGGCCGAAAAGGTACAATTCTTACTTTTTATTCAAATTTTCCGTCGTTTTGAGGAGTTTTTGTACATTTGAATTAAATTAAATAGATAATTTCTATGTTTTCTTTTGAATGATATTCAATTTTCCCAAAATCATTGAAATTCTGGAGAAATATATAGAAAAAACACAAGAACTTCTCCATAGCAACGCACACAATCGTTGCAGATACAGAGCTTAAACAAAGCCATGTTAAATGATTTTTACAATAAGTATCTCGAATCATGGGAGAGATAAACAACCAATTGTGGTACATTAAGCAAGTTCACACTTTTTGTGACATCTAAATATCAAGTATATTGGTATTTTATCATTTGTTGATATGGTAACCATGCCCTGGAAGGTATCATTTTCACTTTTTATTCAAATTTTCGGTCTTTTTTTTTCAGAATTTTTGTACAGTTTGAGTAAATTAAAGTGGTAATTCCTATGTTTTCCTTTGAATAATATTCCATTTCCGAAAATCATCGAAATTCTGGAGAAATATGTAGAAAAAAACGCAAGAATGCCTCCTTAGCAACGCACAAAATCGTTACAGATACAGAGCTGTAACGAGGCCATGATATATGTTTTACATCAAGTATCTCAGGTCATGGGAGAGATAAACAACCAATTGTGGAATATTAAGCCAGTTCACACTTTTTGTGACATTTAGATATAAAATATATTGATATTTTATCATTGGTTGCTATGGTAACCATGCTCTAAAAGGTACCATTTTCACTTTTTATTCAAATTTTCCGTCATTTTTTTTTTAGAGTTTTTGAAAAGCTGAAGTAAATCTAAGTGATAATGTCTATGTTTTCCTGTGAATAATATTCCATTTTCCCAAAATCATTGAAATTCTGGAAAAATATATAGAAAAACGCAAGAATGTCTCCATAGCAACGCATGCAATTATTACAGATACACAGCTGTATTAAGGCCATGATATATGTTTTACATTAAGTATCTCAAGTCATGGGAAAGATAAACAACCAATTGTGGTATATAAAGCATGCAAAAAAGATACATTCTTTACTTTTTCGATGTTTATGTACATTTGAATTAAAAAGACAGTTCCGATATTTTCCTATACTTGATATTTATATTCCTGAAATTTTTTTGAGAAATGTTCAGTAAATGTAATAAATCTCCATAGCAATGCAATCAATTAGAAATGATACACAACTAAAACAATGCCATGCTTTATGTTCTACATTCAGTTGCTCAAATTATGAAAGAGATAAACAGTCAATTTTGATGTAGAAAGCAAGTTCACAGTTTTGGTGACATTTTAATATCAATAATCTTGATATTTTGTCATCGGTTGCCACGGCAACCATGCAAAAAAGGTGCAATTTTCACTTATTGAGCAATTTTTCCGTTTTTTTTTTTTTTATTGTTTTTGTATATTTGATCTAAATTAAGGAGACAATTCCTATGTTTTCCTATAATTAATTTTCCTTAAAAGTAATTGAACTTCTGGAGAAATATGTAGAAGAAATGCAACAAGTCTCTATGGCAAAGCACACAATTTTTACAATACAAAGCCAGAATTTCGTATAAAGCTTTTGAAATTTCGGGATTTTTAATATCTCACCAATGAATACTCTGTTGCATGAAATAAGTACATTTTATGAAAATAATGAGAGTTGAATACCTACAGGCATGCTCTTCTCATTATTCTTCATCAGTATGTCGAATTTCAAAAGTCTAAGTTGAAAAGCTACATGTATACCTTGGAAGCTGGTGTCATCGGTTCATATCAAAATAATGATCTTACTAGATCTGCTAAAGATTGGCCTAGCTTCTTTGACTTCATTCTGTTATAGTTTGGAATTTCTGGGTGTGTTTCTATCATAGTTCTAAACCAGGATATGAAGCATAAAAAGCTTCCTTAAATACGTACGTCTTCAGTTATTGCATTGATATTTATTAAAGATTTACCTAAGTTTGACCTTGACTTGACCTTGAAGGTTTAAAATTAATAGGCATGTTCAACTAAGGATTCTTTATACATGTATGTATATTATATTCATATATTGAAATTGCCAAGTTTGACCTTGACCTCTGACCTTGAAGGGTCAAAATTTATACGCATATTTCACAAATGATCTTTAATTTGTGTATGAAATGTGAAAGCTGTTCCTTGAAAACTTTTCGGGTCAGAACTTTCCGGGTCAGAACCAAATTAATGATATTTTATTGAATTTTGCCAAAGATTGACCTGGACATTAGACCATGAAGTTTAAAAATTTATAGGCATGTTTCTCTCATGATCCTTTATCTGAAAGATGTACACTATTTACTTGAGTTATCGCGTCGGACAGACGGAATACGTGATTCCTACAGGGCTCCCACATTATCAAACAGGGACTTAAATAGTTGGAAATTGCAGAAAATCAGCAAATCAGATCTTATAAAGCATGGTTGCTATGGAAACCATTTCAAAAATAAAGACAGCTTGACTTCCCAAATTGATTTAATTGATTGAGAATCATCATTAAAAATGAAGTTTATACAAAGATACAATTCTGTACATCTTTAACAAATTAATTTTTGAAGTTTTTGGATGATTTTTATATTGAAAATACAGCTATTTCCCATATCATTTCATGATTTTCTTTTGAAGGCTTCATATTTTATCTATCAAGTTTCAAAAATATTTTTTTGCTTCAAATTTTAGAGAAAAAGACCGAAAATAAAAGTTTTTTCACAGAAACAATGAAAAAAATTATGTCAGTCTAAAAGCTCATAAGAGCTTATGTTGCACTTGTTACTTTGACATGCCGACTCAAAATAAAGCTCATCTTATCTTTAAGGTGGCTCCCTATTCGAACCGTTATAGGTTTTTTCTTATATGCAGCAGTCTGCGTATAACGTTTTACAATGACTGGTGTGGGACGAGCCAGCGCATTGAAAAACACAGACAGAAGATCTTAAATGCCAAAAGAAGCAAAGGATGGTGCAATCTATCAATGTCCACACCAATCATACAGTATAATTTCTTAGTTGAAAATGTGATGAAATCATAAGGGGGTACCCTTATGTTTGTAGGCATATCTTGATCATTTATAAAATTGTTTACCTGTATGCGATTTTTTCACCATCTATATACATTATCGTGTAAAATGATCCAATTTGAAGAAATTCCATCTGTTGTTTTTTGCACAAAAATGTGATATACTATATATTATTTGTCGAAAATATGATAACATTATAAGGGGGTATCCCTATATTTGGAGCCATACCTTGATCGTTTCAAAAACTGTGTACCTGTATGTAATTTTTTCTTCATCTACATATATACTTTTATGAAATATTACAAAATGAAAAAAAAAATTCATCTGTTTTTTAATGCAAAAAGTTGGATTTAGTACATATTCTTGGTCAAAAATGTTATGAAATTATAAGGGGGTACCCTAATGTTTGGAGATATATCATACTAAGATTTATGTTTCAATATCATTTTATGTGTTGTATTTCTTCTATATGACTTGTTATCATAAAAAAAAAACAAATAAACCTATTCGTATCATCACTGAATTTGGAGGGTTCAAAAGCGTATGATGGATATTTGATATTTCTCAATTTTTAAGTGTTAGGGTACCTTTCTTTAATGTACTGTATCTTCAATGAAAACAAAATTACCTATCTATGTCTGTGTTTATTATGTCATTTTGACTATTATGTATAGAAAATAACCTTAAAATACAGAATTCATCTGTTAAATTCACGAGTAGGGACCCACCTTAACAACTAGGAATTTGCACAATGGACAATGGAATATCATTAATTGGAAAACACAGGAATGGTCTCTGTAATTTGATTAAAATATACAAAAACAATAAGAAAAAAAAAAGAATGAAAAATCTGCATAAAAGGGAAAATTTTACCTTTTTTGGTGTGGTTGCCATGGCAACCGATGATTGAATATCAACATCATTGATATTAAAATGTCACAAAACTGCTAATTTGCTTAATAAACCAAAGTTGATTTTTAATCTTTTTCATAATTTGAGAAACTGGATGTAAACATAAATCATGTATTTCTTTTGGATGTATATCAACTATAATTTTATGCGTTGCTAGGGAGATTTCTTGCATTTTTTATACATAATTCACAAGAAATCCAATGATGTTAGTGAATGGACAATAAGGCATAGGAATACATAGGAACTGTCTCTTCAATTCTATTTAAATGTACCACTACAGTCCAAAACAATTGAAAATTGGCAGAAAAAGCTTAAATTGTACATTTTTTGCATGGTTACCATGGCAACCAATTACATAATACCAACATTATTGAACAAAAGACTATCACATATACTGTAAAATTGCTGAATATACCATAACTGGTTGTTTATCTCTTCAATGATTTGAGATACTTAATGTAATACATACATGTATATTACTGCTTTGTTTTGGTTGTGTATCATATATTATTGTGTGTGTTGCTATGGAGATTTCCTTGCATGTTTTCTATATATTTCTAAAACATTCAATAATTCTGGAAAAATGGAATCTCATTTGTAGGAAAACATAGGAATTGTCTCTTTAATTTAATTCATTTAAACATCAAACAATGACTGGAAATTAGTATAAAAAGTGAAAATTGTACCTTTATGTGGATAGTTACCATGGCAACCGATGATGAAATATTGACATGCATGTAATTGATATAAAAGTGTAACAGTAACTGCTAACTTGCTTAATATACCGAAAATGGTTGCTTATTTTTTTTTTTCATGATTTGAGATACTTATGTATAACATATATCATGACTTTGCTTTAGCTTTGTATCTGTTAGAATAATGTGCGTTGCTATAGAGACTTTCTTGCATTTTTTTTCTAACATGTCTCTCGAATTTCAATGAATTTTGGAAAATGTAATAGAATTCATAGGAAAACGTTGAAATTGTCTCTTTAATCTAATTCAAATGTACAAAAACACCAAAAAAACAACGGAAATTTTGAATAAAAAGTGAAGATTGTACCTTTTTGGGCGTGGTTACCATGGCAACCGATGATGAAATGCCAACATATGTGATATCAAAATGTCAGAAAAAGTATGAACTTGCTTAATATACCATAATTGGTTGTTTATCTTGTCTTTGAATTTAGATAATTAATATAAAACATATATCATGTAAAATGCAGATGTTGCCATGGTAACCATTTTTAAATTGAATTTATTTTCTTTAAACAAAAATAACATCTCTGGATTTTTTATATTTTTCTGATAATGGATCAATGATTCATTAGGGCCTATTCCACTATTTAACTTTTGCTGCGTTATTTTTCTATGAATCGCCAAAAAAGGTGTATTTTTGTATTTTTGAAAATGTCAAAATATGGACAGTTTGCAATAAAAAATAATACTTTTTCCCCACATTTCGACCAAAAGTTGATGTCCCATATCAAAGATCAATGTAAGTAGTTTTTCATCATAAGTCAAAATATAATCCACCTATGGGCTATCATTGTGAAAAACAGACATGAAAGTTGCTAATTTTGAGCTTGCAAAAGCCCATTTTCTGGCCAAAATGGGGTGGTATGGTTACCATGGCAACGGATGGCCATATACACAAACCAATGTCATTTTCATTGTCAGGGGGTCAAACTTGGCTTACATGGTGAAAATCATCCAAATCTGAGACATGCGATTTCTGACCCACTTTGATGCTTGAGAATGACTCTTAATACATGTATCTAAAGATCTAGAAATAAATTAGACCACTATTGCTCCCCACCCACCCTTTTTCTGAAATTTTAATAACCAGGTTGACATTGTACCCCATCTTGCTACAGGACCTTACTTGTAATGTCAATCGTCTTATCGTCATAATGTTTTTTTAAAAAATGATATACCTTTAGCAAAGCAGGGAAAAGTATTTTTCAAACATTTTACAGCTTCCACTGGCTTAAATGTTAACTCCAACAGTTTTAGCTAAAAGCGCAGACAGAATATACGTATAAGTCATTAGGAATTAAGCCATAAACAATCAACTCTTTTTAAACGTTTTTAAAAGAAGCTGTCAGATTTACCTTAAAGATCTGTGATAATGACGGAGGCCCTTTTTATACGTCTTGTTCACTTCCTTCATTATAGACAGAGACTCTTTATGATGCTGTAGGACCTTTTCTCTACAACAGACAATTTTATATTACACTATTGTCATAGCAAACTAACATGACCGTGCGGAGCTTATTTTCACCTGGTCATTGGAATAGTTTACTTCTGACCAGGTGATGTAAGTTTTACAAAATTGCACTGTGTCAGGTAATGAGTATTTTCTCTAATTACTATATGCAATTCATAATCAATCTACCCTAAAATTTTATTGATTCGTTACAGTTGCCTGATCAGGACACTTTGCTACGACAATACAATTGTAAATTGAATTTTGACAGACTACATCAGAGCTAGTAGTAGATTCTTAACTCTTGAGAATGTACTCTAAAGGTGCTTAATTTTTGATGCAACTAAATCTTTAGTGGAAAATTGGTTTTCATTAATCTTACTCAGTTAAAATGACTCAGAACACATACAGTATTCTGAAATGAACTTAATTATCCTCATAAAAGAATGATGGTCCATCAATCATGATATTTGGTCTCATCTTTGTAGCTTATTATTCTATAATTTATCTGCATGACTGTACAAATGTATGATAGTTTTCAGTTCCATAAAATTTTATAAAGTACCTGTAATGTCTATGGACAGCAAGATCAGTATTGGATGGGAAAGACTTGGTACGAAATGACTTGAAATGTTTCTGGAGATCATCCGTCAAATCCTGACATCTCTCTAAACGATACAAACTGAAACATATGGAAAGAAATTGAATAAGAATTCTTTATAATGAGAATATGCGTACTTGTACATGTAAATATATATTTGTATATTGATATTTAAAGTTATGCTATACCATACACACGTACACATAGGACTTTAATTATTTACATCGTAACATCAGAAAAAAGCTTAAGTACTGCAAACGGCAAATTACGTGTATTTTCCAATTATAGACTATTCCATTTTCCTATTAAAGACCATCTTTCATGGATCAATTAAATAACACATGCAACAAATTTTAAACATTTCAAATTAAAATTTAATTTTGAAATGGAACAAATTTTAAACATTTCAAATTATAATTAAATTTTGAATATCATACTCAAATGAAATCTTTTCAGGCATGTCGAAATCCTTCTCCATTCTTATTCTACACGTTCTCAGAAATTCTCTGCATGTCTCCATCTTGTAATACACACATCTCTCTTCATGAATCTCAGCACCGGCTTCGGTTTTTGTTGTTACGGCTAATGACGGCACATACTTAGTGTGAATGGCCTTGAGTTGAGGACATCTACAGCTTGACTGTTCTCGGTATCGTTCGTACGATGATATGTATTGCGTGTGTGATGTCTGAGCAGACTTGTAGTTGTCACAGAACATGGATATGCATTGTAACAGCTGTTCACACTTCTCTATCTTTTTTGTTGTCCTGTCTCTGAAAAAAAAAAGCACATACATGTACGTACTAATAAGTCACAAGCTCAGTACTTCTCGATAATTTCTCAATTATATAAGTAATCATACAGAGGAGTCACAGGAAGATGTATAGCCTGGTTATCAGGGGTTCAGACTCTGATTTTACGCAAGTAATGTTTGAATAATTTTTCAACAATTTTAAATTTATGATTAATAATAGAAAATTATATGTCGGCTTCAAATACAAAAATTTAATGCTATATCAAGTTTTTCTTGATACTAGTAAATTCATTGCTAATGGGAGGATATCTTTTTAAAAAGCGAAGTACATGTACATGAGTTGGCACATAACGTAAACCGTCTTTTATTCGCGAACATTTTGTTTTTCGCGATATTCCCCGACGTCCTTTGATTCGCAAATAAAAAAACGCCGCGAATATGCCCTAACACATGTGAAGTACATGTAAGTGACGTATATGCGATGTCGAGAATAATAGACGGTTACAGTATACCATGTTCATGTTCAAGAGATGAAAACCGTGAAATTTCCATGCAAACACTAGGAATGTACATTGTACAAGCTTCTATCATGTAAAATCAAAATGAAGAACTTAAGAATCATACCGTAAACACATGAGAGTCTGTGTGACTTGGTCTAGGGTCATGGAAGCCTCTCTGACTGTCCGCAGTACCAGGGCTATAACATACAACATGGCCTTGGCTGCTGCTGCATCTCGGGAAGTGTTTGGATTATTAGGATCTGGAGAGAACGACCTGGTAGCTACAAAGGAACAAATGTCCTTAGTAATCTTTATAAGCTAAAAATCAAAGGACTGAAAGTCCTGCGAGTTGGCAAAGTCTAATATTGAATAAAACCTTTGTTTGTGAAATACGAATGCTCCTGGCGGAGTATAAACACCATTTTTCTGTTAAGTATATGAAAGGTCAAGGTCATGGTCACTGGGCATAAAAATGTTGGTATCTATGGAAAAATTGTGTGACAAGGAATACATATGTGAAATATAAAAGCCATATAATTTACCATTCAAAGTTTTTTGGACAAACAGACGGACAGGCCAAAAACTATATACCCCCGAATCTTTGATTCCGGGGTGCATAAAAAGTTAGTTTTTTCTTAATCTCTAAATGATATTAGTCCCCTACCAGCATAAATCTAAGTCATAACTTTTAAAGTGTGTCTTACATGTACAAGTACATGCTTATTTTTCTCACATTGTCTAAAAGCACTTAAAATAAAATTTTATGTACCGGTATTCATTTTCATATGTTGATCAGTCAACGCAGCATTCATGAATGACATCACAAATGTCTGAATTGACATTACAGTTAAAAGGCACGTGAAAATGAAATCTTACCCCATATGGTTAAGACTTATAGAATCTACATGTATCATCAGTTGTGAGCATCGACAAGGAAATGCACTCCGAATGTCCAGAATTTGCTTGTACAATGACAAGACTTGCCGAGTCATGGACAAAAGCAAATCCCAGACTAGAGGTATAGATTTAAGGAATCATTCTTATATTTTTTTGGTTGATCGAGGTATCAACACCAAAAATTTAGGGAAAACTACATTGTGCACATAACGCAAGATGCACAAGTTTTTCCTCAATTTTTGGTGTCGATACCTCGATCGACCAAAAGCATATTACATTGATTACTTATCATTTCATTTTGTTGTTTTCCAAATTTTAATTGCGGCTTTGAAACCGTGTTTCTAACGACGTTGCTAAGCACATACTTCCGTTTTGTGTTGATACAGGTATCAACAAAATTTCTCGGCCAAACGGAATCGTCGTTTCTTAATAATAACGATAGAAATTAAATGATTTCCTTGTGACGTTATCAATGATCACACCCAAGTGATTGACGTTCGATAAGTTTTCTTTACTTTTCTGCCATCTTTCGATCAAGGTTGAAGCAACGCAGTGTGTCTATTATTTTTCTCCTTACCGGTATAAAAAAAGTAGTCTTTTCCTATGCCTTATCATAGTCAACGTGGATGATCGATTTGCCATTTTGCTTTATACGAGTACAGTTCTGTAAATATGGGATAAAAGAATAATATAATCTTTCACCACCACGAGGGAGGGATGGCGATTTCTCAACCCGAGTGTATAAATTTTGCAAGTCAATGACGAGGCTTACACGAGGGTTAAGAATTAGCCATCCCTCCCTCGTGGTGGTGTTTGATTGTTTTTCTCCCACGTTATAGACTATCTAGAGTGACTGTTATAATCACCTGCAGTTTGCCTTGCTTCCATAACGTCGCTTTGGTAGCGATGACGTCAGACTCAGAGGGTGAGATCGATGACGTCAGAGGGTGAGATCGATTTATCTCACCCCAGGGAAATTTGAGAGTTCTCTGAGTCTCAAGTGGGAGAATATTTTTCCCGGCGTTTCCATGAATATCCAAGTCCACGGTAATAACACGTGATGAAGTGAGTGTGTTGGAATACTACAAGTAGTACATGGACATATATACATTTTTTGCAGTCATTAGGTGAAGATTTATTCAGCCTTGAAAAATTATATTCCTCGAGGACAATGCTCTTCTTATAACCCGAACTGTAATGTACATCGTTCATTCACCTAATCAAACACAACACGCCCCCCCCCCCCCCCCTCCTCCTTCCCAAAAATCGAACTTCGATAAACAGATAATGACATACAGTAAATAGACCATCTAGTCTTTCGAATTGTGGTTTTTCATAATCCTTTATACAACAGATAAGAAAATATTCAAATATTCTATCAGTTATTTTCAAGAACTTACTACACATCCAGTTCGCCGTTCATCGTATGGCCTTCCGAGTGTCCTCTGATCTTAAGACGCAAGAACCATAGCGATTTATATTGACATCAACAGACTATTTTATATCTATCTTTTCATCAATGAAATATAAATCGACACGGTTATAATAACTATCATTAGGCCTAACCTCTGGTAATTCCCCCGGAAAAAAAACCGCATGGCCGGCATATTGCAGTGCTACTTTGGACTACTTAAAAGTTGAATTCCTACGCGATTCGAGAACTAATCAACTATACTCCGAATCTTCATTACAAATAGCTCTATAGACCATTTTTTCACTCCAATAATTGAATTGGAATCTTCATTTACAACTTGCACTTATTGTGTCGTTTAAAATGTTTTTGTCCAAATAATAGTGGTACTATTTCTTACTAGGTAAGACTACAGATTTTTGACTGTTGCACGGTTCGTGCTGGCCCTAACTGGGGCATTCGATTCCAATGAATAGTTGGCTTTGCCAACTCAAAAATCAACTCTTTATCTAATCCACGCAAAATATATATATGTAAATGTATTGTATGTATGACATTAAGACAAGACAAGATTTATCTAAAGTCGGCATGGTGTAGACAACATGTAAACACAAGCTCAGAAGAGCTTTTGACCGACATGGTTTATACATAATATGGCAGATCAACTGATACAGAAGATTTAATCAGACAGTCACATGACATAACAAAATCTTGCTATATTTCTATTTTTATGTAACACAAGAAAACTTGACAACAATGCATGTAATGTATAAAGAAAAAAGATTTTTATACATTAACATTTATATTGACCATGATTGTAGAAATATTTTTGGCAGCTTTAACAACCGATGTCCAAAGTATGTCCCCAGTTATAAATATCATTATTTCTGCACAAGTAATTAGGGATTATTATGTGTGTGTTTCACAAAAACTGACAGGGTATCAGCGATTCCTCTGTCAGAAATTTAGTTAAACCGCGAGTTGCCAGCCCAGTGGTAAAACAGATACTGCTGACAAGGGTTCACAGATACCCTGTCATTTTTTTGTAAAGCATAAGTGTGGTTACCCTTTTCTAATTCTTTGGTCAGTAATGAGCTAGAAAATGCCTGCTTTTAATGATGTTGCCATAGGAACGCATGACATCATAGCAAAAACTGCAGTGAAGCGTGAATCCCCTTGCAGTTTTTTAATTGCTCAATCTGAATTAGAATGCATATTAGAAATAAAGTCCATTAGAATAAAGTTTAAATGTTAAATTACCAGTCTGCTGGACATATTTCATGGTGGCTTCCAGTGATAGTTCATCCTCCTGACTCTCTACTTCCTCTCCGTACGGTATGATATGTATAGGCTTTGTGAAAGACGTTTCCGGTAGCGGTTCTTTGTTGATATGTCTCCCATTGTAGAAAAATTCTACATCAGCAGTTGGCGATATCATACATTTCAGCAGTTCAAGAATGCTACAAGAAATGCATGTACAGGTCAAAGCTTTTCTTTTAATTCAAAACCATAACTTAATAAATGAACAAAAAGTTTTTTCACTATTCATAGTTAAAAACATTTCACTTAATGTTTTCTGCTGAAGCTTAAACAATATACAATTATTTACTTCCGATGAGGTCTACTCGTGTTTATACAGACCTGGTCAGGTATTGGTAACCGAGGTCAAAGGCCAAGGTTAACAAATGCCTGACCAGGTCTATATAGTCACGAGTAGACTGAAATCGAAAGTCAATAACTGCTTTATTAAATAATCAGGATTTTATTAACATTTGCATTGTAATGACACATGAAGTCAAAGAAATCAACGCACACGCTGGTCACGCACGTGCTAAACCCAAATTGACCGCTTTGGAGCATTAGCGGTCAACTCACTCTGAGGTACGCTCTATCAAACAGCGTCTCCACCAATCAGAAATAAGCAAAATCGGCAATAATTCCTGATCATGTAATAAATCAGATTACCTAATGACTATGCAATTAATATTATCTACTTGTTTTCTTTAGATATGATGTATAGTAGCAAAATGTTTTCATATTCTGTATTTCATGTACATGTACTTAATACTTACTTTGTGTTGTCATCTATGTACACGGAGTTCACACGGTATCCTACGATGAAATAATAAACCCTCCTGCTAATGAAAAGGTCATTTGAATCCCTGAACAGATCTTGGAAGCCATAAGGTTTGGAATTCTGATTGGCACATAGATCCCTCACCAATTTGGAAATAATGTCTTTAAAATTCCTGTTGAGGAAGGAAAATTTAGGAGTACTGTTTCCCTATTGAAATCTTTATTGATTGTATATCTTAAATTGCATACTATTATCAGATGATGAAATGAAAACAATCTTGAATAATAAAATGTAGCGATTGGAACTATTATTTCACTCTCAGTACTCAATGATATATAAATTTCATAGTCTTTCAAAATTCTCATTCAATGTTGAATAATATATATTTATTGCATGACAGTGAGGGGAATATGAAGATTTATTCAGCCTAGAAAAATCGTATTCCCTGAGGGAATAATGCCCAAGGGGAATTTATTTTTCCTAGGCTGAATAAATCTTCATATCCCTTAAACTACCATGTAATAAATTGTTTATTATACCAAATTAACCAAATCTTTTGCAGTAAGGGTCAATAAATAAACAATATCTTCCTCATTATAGCAATGTGTAACCGCCCGATCGTGGCCATTGTTGTTGCTGTCTGCGCACGGTATCTCTACGCACTTGACTTTGTACCCCTCTAGCCTTATCTTTTTCCAGTAGCGATAACTCTGATAGGAAAAAGAGCGTTTAACCCGAAGGAGGGGGGATTTGAATTTTATTCTCCCAGGCCCCAGGAAGACAGGATTTTTTAAGCCATTAAGCGGCACGTGACCGTCTAAACCAATCAGATTACGCGTTTTATAGAACTATTCATATGAGGTGTAATAATATGTATTAATTTCACTTTCCCGGAGCCTTTGTGTGATACATGATTCATATAGATAAGCCCTTTTATTTAAATACATACATAAGGAATTAATTTCATGACTATCGGTATTACCTTGACAATCTACAGGTGGGCGGGAGGTCGTCCTTCCATACGATTGGTCCATTCTGTGACAATTGATGTGCGCTTACCACATCTGCAGGCTTTGTTGATATCATCTCGTACCTGTCAATAACAAAATAAGAATTCTAACATGACTTGAAATTTTCTTCCTATGTGTACCATAGAACTCCCCTGGTGTAAAATCTCCAACAAACTTCCAGTGCGCTAAGCTCCGCCCATTCACTTGCTATATTAGAATAGAAATAGAATTACAAGTATTAAAGTATAACAGACACATAGAGATACAAATGGACAAAGCGGTCCCTATTGTCACTATGTTTTAAAGGCTATACAATTATTTTTTTTGCTTTGACCTTGATACAAATAATCACTATTAGATATGGACAAGATAAATTGCATCCAACCTCTTTTCATAAAAATGCAAAAATATTGCCAACTATTTGAAAAAGTACCTTAGTAGCTTATTGTTAATAATTTAATCTGAATCAGTAAATGTACAGAGTCTGACATTGATATTAGAATACGTAAAATGAGTTATTACATTTTTTCTCTGTCCATTCTACCCTGAAACGGACGGAACGGTACCTCCCCAGTAGCTACATGATAAAGTGTGACTCCGATGCTCCAAAGGTCAGCTGACTCATCATAATCATTCTGATGTTTCTTCTTGTCCAAATAAGCTTCCTTGAACAGATCTGGGTGCTAAAAAATATAAAACAACTACATGAACATACCATATGTAAACATAAAGAAGAGAAAAATTAGAATGAATAATGTAATTGTTACAAAGCAATATGTTTTTAACAATACAAATGTACTTGTTTCTATCTATCTATCTCCGTATACTGCATCATCCCCTTTTCGGGTATTACGTGCAGCGTGCGCGTCAGTGCTGTGAAGTTAAAGAAAACGGTTTTAGCTGTGCTGTTTAAAAGATCAGTAATTTACATGTTAAAAGAGAGGTTAAAATCATGATTTCGAAACTTAGGGCCTAGAATTGTTTCAAGGAAAAAGCAAATCAAAATTTGTGCATTATAAAGTACATATCAAATAAACATGTGAAATTTAATATAAAGAATGAAAATTGTCATGTAAAGCAGCCTGGAGTTCTAAAAAGCTGGACTAAGCAATGGTATCCAAAGCTATTGTAAATTATACTAGACTATACCTTACCATGTAAGCATCTGTTCCGACCACTCCTTTGAACGTTTCTGACTCTTTCAATGGAATAGATTCAGCAAAGTCTGACAACTTGTACACATTTCTAAAAATTTAAAAATCACATATCTCTTACAAAAAAAGTTAAATGAATTTCAAAACAATGAATTACAAACAGAGAGCGTTCCAGATAATGTAACAGTGGTAAAAATCGCTGGGGGAAAATTCCGCGATTATAACACTGAGACGTTTCACATGGGGGAAATATTCGCTGTATAAATGTATCTGCCTTTGTAAGAATGCAGCAGGAATATTTTTGCGTGGGGAAACTTGATTTGCGTGGGGAAACTTGATTTTCGTGAAAATTACCTCTATGCGAAAATTTCCATTTTTACAGTAATAGTATACATCACCAGCATGTAATCATAATTGCTGCGGTGTTGCAATTAATTCATTATTTGAAGCCAGAAGGGCAAAATTATACCATATGAAAATGACGTAAGTGATCCAAGTTAACTTTACCTTTAAAAAGGCCTTATTAACTTGAAATTTAATTTTCAATGACTTACTGTCCTCTCTCATCCTTTGCAACCAATATATTTCCTGGTTTTATGTCTCTGTGAAGTATTCCATGCTCTCTTGTGTACTGCACAGCAGATACTATAGAAAATAAGTAAAATTGTCACCTTTTTTAATAAAACTTTATTCATTTTCTTGGACCCAAGTTCTTTAATGAAATAAAAATTATAAATGACACTAATTTTTTAACATTGACAACTGTTGTTAATTCTTTTGTTCACAAACTGATTTTTAGAAAAGATGGCCAACAGGGATTAATCTACCTCTGCGTCCTGCGTCTCTGATGCATAAAAATTGCCCAGGACCCATTGCTTCTTGACCGCTGCGTCCCACCGTATGCATTATTCTCTTTCGTATAATGCGTCCCCTTTAGTTTATTGTTTACATAAAACCTTCAGAGTCCAGAAACTGGAAGCGTATTATTAATGTATCGTGTTTACTAGTATATTTTATCCACTCTTTTAAACCTTACAGAAGGTTGATCATGTCTGTAGTATTGTACGAGAAATTGTTGCGTATCAAAATTTTTGATATAAAAGTTATATGCGGTCTGATGCCAGTCTAACTTCTTATCAATCGGATTCCGATGACTGTACATTTAATAAATTATATTATTTATTTATGAAAAATTCTTTTAAGGTAAACTTTGCAGGATTATTAAATATGAATCAATCGATTCAAATCGTTTAATTCACACGTACAAGTGTAGTAAGTACCATTCTCGTACATTATATATAATTGGATTGTTTGGATAACGTTTTAATAAACTCATGTGCGAAGCCGAACTTGCGTAAATAAAGCAACTAAATAAATAATAAATTACTTAATTCGGCAAATTTGACTATAGATTGAAGTTTGAAAGATATACGATTTATTTCTAATAATTTTTTTCTGGAATATAACGATCTCGCTGACATAAATTGCCGCATCCTCGGTACCCCAGGCTATTTTCGCTTTGGCTGAATACCCTGGGTTATATCGCACGATTTCGGGGATTTCCATTTATGTTGCTGATTGAGTCACAAACTTTTTTATCCAATCGCATAATTGTTAACAATTTACAAACGTCTTTTGGGAGCAATGATAAATAGTGCATGTTTGACTAAGTAAGATACTTCTTGATGCCCTGAGACAATAATCAAATTGTTATTTTCGATTCAAATATTCAGGTAACCGACAAAAATTTCCTCTTATGTACGATTCAAATATTGTTCTCACTGGTCTGCGCGCAGTAATTATTGTCAGAAGAGCTATTTCTTTTATAATCCCCGAAATAGTATGATATGACCCAGGGTATTCAGCCAAAGCGCAAATAGCCTGGGGTACCGAGGATGAAATTGCCGCAAGCCATTCATATCGCTTGTATTTGTGAACTTAAGACGCCGCGAAAAAAGACGGTTTATAGTACTTGGGACCCATAAAATTCTGCTGGGACCCATTGTTTTGGCTCAGGACCCATTAGTCAAATTTCATTGGGTCCAGAGAACCCATTTAGATCAAATTGTAGATTAATCTCTGGGCCAAAAATAAGTTGATGCAGAGGTTACAGGCTTTCATGTGGTGTTTGTGCAAAAAAGAGGAATTTTTATAGGGCCAAACTGCATGAAAAATATGGCATCATGGGGCAAATCTAACATAATATAGGGAAATAATAGTGCCTTTACTGACAGTACTGGCTAATTATGCTAATGGTCTTATCAAATTACAAAAAGACATTTTCTGACATAAACTTTCATGTTATCAAACACCATGAAAACCAACGCAAAATTCAAGAAAATTTTAATACAGTGAAACCTGTCTAATTTTTAAACCGATATCGACTCGGACCAAAAAAAAATATCGGTATAGACAGGTTATCGGATTACACAGGTTTAATAAAATCAAGGCAACCCAATAATTTCTTCAAATTATCCTTATATTCCTATTGAAAAATTCATTATAAAACTGTGAAACAGCTATAATTATAGTAATGCTTTCGTGTTTACCATGAACTTTTCAAACTCTTATTTCTCATAAAAATTATACTCTCTGTGATAATAAGTTACATTAAATGTTTACTCCATGTAAAAGATTTTTAAGTCAAATGGAATTTGCTTTGGAATTTTCATATTTGTACTTGGTGATAAGTTTACATACAAATTAATCTCATCATAATACAAACAATTAAGACACTGGCCATGGCTTGGGCAGGTTACTAATGAGAGAAATGGAGTCCATTGAGCTATAGTTTTAATTGATCAGCTTGGGGTGATAATCAATCAAAACATGGGTTGGTCAAGGTAGGTGCTGTTTTCACATATCGGTTTAGATAGTGTAAAATACATGAATAAAATCTCACTGGGACCAAAATTGTATATCGGTATTCGGAGTAGGCAGTGTTCAGTTTACACAGGTTATTTTATATAGGAAAAGATAGAAAATTCTTTGGGACCAAAAAAATCTATCGGAATAGACAGGTTATCGGATTAGACAGGTATCGGTTGAGACAGGTTTCACTGTACAAAAATGGTATGATTAATTGCTGAGCGAAGTCCCCTACCGGTATAAATTTATGTCTTGCATCTCTGCCTAGAACTCCTCAATTAAACATGAATTTAAAATCATTGTCAGTGCAGCTTACTTCAGAAATAAGAAATAAGAAAACGTAGGTTTTATGTCCTTTAGCGACTTTTTGTAACTATCCAAGAAAACTCTATGTGTTGCAGAAAAATGTATCAAATTTCATCAGAATATCTTATTTGTCGCAGAACAAGTTCCGGAAAACTGACGGACAGACAGACCGAGGGGAAACTAAGAGTCCCCTTCGGCATTGCTGGTAGGGGACTAAAAATGAAGCATCCATGGAAATCTACCTTTAATGTTAAATCAAGATACCATATCCCAACAAAAAATTAATCCTGTAGAATGAAGTCAGAATTTGTCTGTGTTCAGTTTACTCTTTATCTATTCCTTTAGAGAATCCACAATATATTTCAAAGTTTTTTCTATTTACCAAGATTTTGGAAGAAGTGTAGGTATTCCTCTTCATCCAGCCCGTATCCATTTTGTGGTTTATACAGCAGACTTAAAAGGTTTCCGTTCTCACACAGTTCTACCACCACTACTGGCTTCCCAGTGTCTACCTATAAACAGAAATTGTAAAGTAAATATGCGCACAACCAATGTAATTCCCTGAGATGAAACTATTGAAAGGAACGTGCTTATATTTCATTAGAAAACGCTCGTGACGTCACAATGCATAAGACCTAAATGAGTTAAAGAACATCCTATGCATTATGCCATGACGGCTGTTCCAACCTGCAAACTGTACCCGCAGTGACATGAATAATACATCACCTTGTTACCTAGAAAAACGCGATTTCAGAAAACAAGAATGAAACAGACAACTGTGGTGCATATATATGGAATGAATGTCATGATTTGTGTTTTGTTACAGGTATGCAACACACAGCAAGTGTATTTATCATACATGTGATGCGCGTTAGCGCTCATTACGTGTACGATAGATATACTTGCTGTGTGTTGCATACCCGTAAGAAAACACAAATTAAGACATTTATTCTCTATATATACTGTATGTGATTGTTATTTCACTAAGGTAACATCAAATAATGTGAAAAGGAAGTAGTCAGTTCTTTTCATTACAGCTAGTTCTATCATAATTCATAAATGTTCAAGTATTTACAATTCTACCCTTTCAAAGATACTGGTGGAGGACCAGTGGCCACCTATTTTTTAGGGCTTTTTGCTAATAAAATTTATAATTGATGAAATATTTGATTGAAACTTTGGAAGGACAATGGTGTACCCTTATCACACTGGATTATATACAATTTTCTCTGAAAAATTTGATTATTTTGTTTATATAATGTCTTAAAGTGTAACTGAAATTGGACACTTTTTGCAAGACTGCAGGACCAGTTACCGCCTATTTGACTCCTTATTTCTGTAAACTGAGACATTTTGTTCCAGTGCATTCACAGTAATAAAAGTAATCTTTACTTGATAGTATGGTGCCTTTTTTATGAAACAAGTTAAAAGTCATGTTTGTAAAACATTAATGCCCCCCTACCCCTTCTGTGATTAAAGTCTGTCACAACTTTATACTTGCATTGATACAACCTATGGGGGTATAAAGTAACAGTTTCATTTCAATACGTAACTCCACTCAAGAGATATTGAACAGAAACCCTGAAGTTTTGGTATTTTTCAAAGTGCAAAGGGGCATAACTCTGTCCAAATTTTTTTGATCGGACCTAAATATGAACTTGACCTAGATTTTCATTTGATGTGTCTGTATACAAAATTTCATTTTTATATGTAACTCCACTCAAGAGATATTGAACGGAAACCCTGAAATTTTGGTATTTTTCGAGTGCAAGGGGCATTACTCTGTCAAAATTTTGTTGATTGGACCCAAATAAGAACTTGACCTAGATTGTCATTTGATGTATCCATATACAAAATTTCATTTCAATATGTAACTCCACTCAAGAGATATTGAACGGAAACCCTGAAATTTTGGTTTTTTTCGAAGTGCAAGGGGCATAACTCTGTCAAAATTTTGTTGATTGGACCCAAATAAGAACTTGACCTAGATTGTCATTTGATGTATCCATATACAAAATTTCATTTCAATATGTAACTCCACTCAAGAGATATTGAACGGAAACCCTGAAATTTTGGTTTTTTTCGAAGTGCAAGGGGCATAACTCTGTCAAATTTTTTTCCGATCGGACCTTAATACGAACTTGACCAAGATTTTCATTTGATGTGTCTGTATACAAAATTTCATATCAATATGTAACTCCATTCAAGAGATATTGAACGGAAACCCTGAAATTTTGGTATTTTTCGAAGTGCAAGGGGCATAACTCTGTCAAAATTTTTTTGATCGGACCCAAATATGAACTTGACCTAGATTTTTGTTTGATGTGTCTGTATACAAAATTTCATTTCAATATGTAAATCCCCTCAAAAGATATTGAACGGAAACCCTGAAAATTTGGTATTTTTCGAAGTGCAAGGGGCATAACTCTGTCAAATTTTTTCCGATCGGACCTTAATACGAACTTGACCTAGATTTTCATTTGATGTGTCTGTATACAAAATTTCATATCAATATGTAACTCCATTCAAGAGATATTGAACGGAAACCCTGAAATTTTGGTATTTTTTGAAATGCAAGGGGCATAACTCTGTCAAAATTTTGTTGATCGGACCCAAATATGAACTTGACCTAGATTTTTGTTTGATGTGTCTGAAAACAAAATTTCATTTCAATATGTAACTCCACTCAAGAGATATTGAACGGAAACCCTGAAATTTTGGTTTTTTTCGAAGTGCAAGGGGCATAACTCTGTCAAAATTTTTCCGATCGGACCTTAATACGAACTTGACCTGGATTTTCATTTGATGTGTCTGTATACAAAATTTCATTTCAATATGTAACTCCATTCAAGAGATATTGAACGGAAACCCTGAAATTTTGGTATTTTTCGAAATGCAAGGGGCATAACTCTGTCAAAATTTTGTTGATCGGACCCAAATATGAACTTGACCTAGATTTTCATTTGATGTGTCTGTATACAAAATTTCATTTCAATATGTGAATCCACTCAAGAGATATTGAACGGAAACCCTGAAATTTTGGTATTTTTCGAAGTGCAAGGGGCATAACTCTGTCAAAATTTTTTTGATCGGACCCAAATATGAACTTGACCTAGATTTTTGTTTGATGTGTCTGTATACAAAATTTCATTTCAATATGTGAATCCCCTCAAAAGATATTGAACGGAAACCCTGAAATTTTGGTATTTTTCGAAGTGCAAGGGGCATAACTCTGTCAAAATTTTTTTGATCGGACCCAAATACGAACTTGACCTGGATTTTCATTTGATGTGTCTGTATACAAAATTTCATTTCAATATGTAACTCCATTCAAGAGATATTGAACGGAAACCCTGAAATTTTGGTATTTTTCGAACTGCAAGGGGCATAACTCTGTCAAAATTTTGTTGATCGGACCCAAATATGAACTTGACCTAGATTTTCATTTGATGTGTCTGTATACAAAATTTCATTTCAATATGTGCATCCACTCAAGAGATATTGAACGGAAACCCTGAAATTTGGGTATTTTTCGAAATGCAAGGGGCATAACTCTGTCAAAATTTTTTTGATCGGACCCAAATATGAACTTGACCTAGATTTTTGTTTGATGTGTCTGGATACAAAATTTCATTTCAATATGTGAATCCATTCCAGAGATATTGAACGGAAACTGATGTTGCGGACCGACCGACAGACCGACCGACAGACCGACAGACCGACCGACAGCGGCAAACCTATATGTCCCCTCTTCTTCGAAGGGGGGCATAAAAATTCTAAAGCAAACAACCACATTGATTAAATACACCTACCCTCTCCCCAACCCCAAAATTCATGTCAATAATCCTCTTCTTGTTATTTTAACAAATCTAGCTACCGGATGAGATTATTTTTTTCAAAATCAGGAAAATATATATCTAAAAGCCTTCTGACAAATTTTCATGTCATTATTTCAACCCTAAGCCCCTCTAAAATGCAGTAGGCGGTAACTCGTCCTGGGCGGCCACTGGTCCTCGACCAGTATATATTGCTAGGCATTTTTGAACTATAATGTTTACATTTATGTATCATAGTAGCATTTTGTTATTTGTATTTATGTATTATGCTAATTCATGAAATATATATATATATATGTACATATATATATATATAGTATTTTCTGATAAAATACTTCTTGATGTTGAAGAATAGGGAGCATTTCTTCCTTAATGTTTGAACCTATTTGTGTGACCTTAACCATAAATATGACTATGACCTTTTCCACAAGTCTCTTGTTGTTATATTTAAACCTATTTGTGTGACCTTGACACCAAATATGACCAAAAACATGTTTCTTGCAGTAATGTTTGGACCCAAATTCAGGCAGTTGTGTGACCCAATGACCTTAAATATGACCAAGGCCTTCTCACAAAGTATCATAGGAATTATTCTTGCCGTAATTTTTGGACCCAACTGTATGACCTTTACCCTAAATATGAAGGCCTTCTCTCAAAGTCTCATAGGAATTATTCTTGCTGTAATTTTTGGACCCAATTGTGTGACCTTTACCCTAAATATGATGGCTTTCTCTCAAAGTATCATAGAAATTATTCTTGCTGTAATTTTTGGACCCAATTGTGTGACCTTGACCCTAAATATCAAGGCCTTCTCTCAAAGTATCATAGAAATTATTCTTGCTGTAACATATTGTTTGGACCCAGTTGTGTGACCTTGACCCTAAATACCGATATGACAATAGCCTTCTCTCAAAGTCTTGAAGGAATGTTTCTTCTTGTAATATTTGAGGAATTTTTTTTGTTATAATGTTTGGACCAATAGTGTGACAAGTTGACCATAACCATGTCCATCTCTTTAGTGATTGTCATTCTCAAAGATTTTTTTTTTTTCATGTATGAAACAATAATCCTCAATGTTTTAATGTTACTACCAGACAGTGTAGGCATTGGGAAAAGTGATGTATGTGACAGTATTAAATGCTATGTTACACGGTAATGGATTCACGAATAATCAACGTAGAAATAAAATGTACAAGTCACTCATAATTTTCTAAAAACAGAAAGCATAATTACCTCATCTATAATACAATTTAAGATTTCTTAAAGCAGGTTCAAAACATTTCAAACAGCTTTTAAAAATGGCAGTTGTAAAAACTTGATAAAATAAAATATCGAAGATAAAAGATGAAATTGAAGGAAGTGGTCAGTCTTTTTTTAGTACGTTACCTCCCGTTCCTGGCGTAGGACTTTAACGATGTTAGGATGATCTAAACGATTCAGAGTCTGTACTTCCCTGGCCACATGGGTACTAAAGCGAGACTCACAAACTTTAAGTGCTCGGATTTTCCCTGATATCTGAAACAAAGACATTGTAAATTTACCTATTTTAAAAATCTAGAATTATTTTCCCACATGAATTTGAACTTTTGATCTTAATTAAATGCATCAGAATCAGTTATCTGATGATCAATATAACTATGTATATTGAATAATATTTAATTATCATTTTTCAATAATCAAATAAAAAGAGACACTAAATCGAACGTCAGATTTCTAATATGCAGGTCATATTACGCACTTCACTATATATTGTTTAACTTAGTAATCCACCATGCGTCAAACAAGATCTCAGTTTATGAAACACAATCTACCGATACCAATTCCAATCTTTTGTAACCAGACTTGTCAGAATGACAACATAGCTCGCCGGTGGCAACCATATGTAAATTGCAACAACAACAATAAATAACTCCTCTGATTAAAAAGTCCCAGTGCCAATAAAGTTTACTTAAATATGAAAGCCCCTCCCTATTCGGGGGTAAAGAAGCTATGGCCCAAGTTAAAGTTTTTGAAAAGTAGGTAAAATTTCAAGGTCAAGGTCACTAGGTCAAAATTTATGGTACGGCATGAAAGGTCTTATCACAAAGAATGCACATGTGAAATATCAAAGCCCTATCACTTACCATTCAAAAAATATGGCCCAAGTTAAAGTTTTTGAAAAGTAGGTAAAATTTCAAGGTCAAGGTCACTAGGTCAAAATTTATGGTACGGCATGAAAGGTCTTATCACAAGGAATGCACATGTGAAATATCAAAGCCCTATCACTTACCAATCAAAAAATATGGCCAAGGTTTAAGTTTTTCAAAAGT
This sequence comes from Pinctada imbricata, assembly GCA_033119305.1. Classification (NCBI taxonomy): domain Eukaryota; kingdom Metazoa; phylum Mollusca; class Bivalvia; order Pterioida; family Pteriidae; genus Pinctada; species Pinctada imbricata. The sequence goes on along the minus strand of VSWD01000005.1, from coordinate 63,516,883 downwards.
AGGTCAATCATCTCCAAGGTCAAGGTCACAAGGTCAAAAATTTTGGTATCCATGGAAATGTCTTGTCACAAGGAATACACATTTGAAATATCAAAGCCCTATCACTTACCATTCAAAAAATATGGCCAAGGTTAAAGTTTTTCAAAAGTAGGTCAATCTCCAAGGTCAAGGTCACAAGGTCAAAAATTTTGGTATCCATGGAAAGGTCTTGTCACAAGGATTACACATGTGAAATATGAAAGCCCAATCTGTATTGGTTTAAAAGTTATAAGGAAGGTTAAAGTTTTTGTGCACGCGCACGCCGACGCCAACGCCAACGCAGACGCCGACACCGGGGGTATGACAATAGCTCTCCGGACATTCGCTAGGCTGATATCAAGTCAAACTCCCATCAAGGATTTAAATTTAAGACCTAGTGTATGTAAGCTAGCACCAAATCTAGTTCAGCAAATTAAGGATCATATATATGAATTTGACCAAATTCAAGATGTGTATGTGTGTGTAAGTGGGGGGGGGGGGGGAGGGGTGCAGGAGGGGGATTGGGTTGCAACTGGAAGGGTCATTGATCCCCTCCCCTATATATAAACGTGCACATATTTGATTCATGACCCAATGTATGTACCACCCTCTCAAATCTCATATTGTATTGGATATATAATTAATGTAGCCTAGGGGCAATATTCATGTCATGCACTAAATAAATAGTAATATAGATGTGACTTCATGTACATATGTACAGCACTAATTAAGCACAGGTATTTAAGGAGGTCCAGGACAGCCAGACTTGAATAAAGATCCTATCATTTAATTTTCCTGAAAATTATAAATGTTAATAGTTGAAACATACTTTTTCTACAGGCAAAGTTTCATCAATTTTTTACTATCAGTTTTGAAGCTACGAACATACATATGTATACCCATCGAAAGCCCCAAAATGGGCCGCAAATGTGATGTTACAATTAACACACTTTAAGTAATGAAAAACAGTTACAAATCATCTGTAGTAGCAGAATATTAACAAGTTCTGTATTTTTCATTTAGATGTGATGTGGACAATCGGATATGTATGGAATTATAAATGATCACAATGAATTTTAAAAGAAATTGTCGAAAGGAGATAAATTTATGTCTATTTTCAGAACATCTTTGAGTTGTTAATTTTGAATAATAAAGTCCGTTTATCTGAAACCCTATCATTTATTTTTCATAAAAACTTGATATCATCTTCTTCATATGTCAAGTGAAACACCGGTAAGTTCCTATTGAAATTTGACCGTCAGTTTTGAAGTTATAGTGATTTGTTACCCCCTCACCCTTATTTTTACGTTACCTAATGCTGACATTCTTGCGAAAAATGCGCCAATGTCGCCGTTTCTATTATGATGTCATAATTGATCTAGAGCTTTCCGATGGGGTTCTTTCGGATACTGTTCTGGACCCCCTTAAGGCATTATTTATCGTAACAATTAAACAATAGATGTAATTAATGATAATTTTTCCAGACCTGTCATCTCATGTATATCTAAAAATCATAATGAATCATGACACAACTATTGAGTTAACATCTATACATCACTACATGTACAATATCTGTATGAATGTTATAGTATTAGCTATATGTACCAAGGCTAGGTCCCCCCCCCCCCCTTTTGGATACTCGTCATACTGCATCATGACTGAGTCATAACATTCAGCCTACATACATAAAGCATTTATTGTATGAATACAAAGTCACTTTCAAACACTAAGACCTTGTAAATAAACGGAGCGGAACGTTCTGCCGATGGTGTTATAGTTAGTGTACAAGTAATACCTGTAAGGTGTTTATTTATAACTGTTAGTTTACTTTGTAATCACCTAAAACATAGCTTACCTTTTCGATGCCTTTATACACAGTTCCAGTGAACCCTCTCCCTAACACATCATCCGTATTATAGAGGTGGGTTTCTGTACTTTTGTAGGCCATTTTCAGTGTCAGCCTACTTCACCTCACCTGTCATTGTTTACATATTTGTTACAAGCGGAAGGAATTTTAATGACAAACACGAGTTATCTTTCTTCAACTTACCTGTGCGTCCGTTGTCGACTCAACCCTTGGAAACGTTTTTTTTTTCCATCAATTCAACTATTTCATCCGACATAGAATTTGAGTAATAGTGTTTTCATTGGTAAAAAATGGTTAATATAATAAAAACAAAAATTAAGCTGTTTAGAATATTTTTATTTCAACAGTTTCACTGTTTCGAGTCTTTCCAGACAATACTGTTTCAAATCTCGCGTGCGTCCGTGTTTTTATATCAATTTCTAGAATAAAGAATCGTCGACTATTATTATTTCATAGCTTGATCAAGGGTGGGACTAGATTTTTTTTTAAGGGGGATGAAGGGGGTCCACTCTTCCAGCAAATTGTTTTTTTAAAAAATGGTATACGTACAAACGGGAAAATCAACTTTGGGGGGGGGGGGGGATTCCAGAGGGAAAGGGGGTGTACGAGTCCTTCCTTTATCCGATTCGGTACTTTATGATAGCAAAAGATAGTTCAGATCACAGGCGGAAGAATTATCTGGATTTGCGTATGCATTTCTAAAAATATTTTAGAAGAGCAAACGAATATCCATGCGATCTTTCCGCCTATGATTCAGATGTACAGTAAATTGAATATTCTTCTCTAATACTGATAGACTTAATTTTTTAGGTATTCGGAAAGTTTCGGGGCGGATCACAGCTCGTGACCCTCCACCTTTTTACGGTGGATCACAGCTCGTGACCCTCCAACTTTTTACGGCGGGAGTACATATAGGTTTACCCCCCCTCTCCCCGGAATCTATGCTGTGACATGTAAAACTGCCTACGGTAGATACTGCGTGCAATCTACGCGTACATTAATTGATCTTTTCACATTTTTACGATGTCTGTTACGCTTCTTTAATGATGTTATGGATTTACTATTAGGAATTTAAAAATAATAAATAAAATTCTTTTAAAATAATCCAAATGCTAAGGTCCTAAATAGCTTCTATAAATTTCAAATATAAAACCAACTATAATTAATGCACTAGTTAGTATGATAGCAAACGGAATCACGATACAATTTGTAGCTTCCATTTGTGAGGCCAACACAATAACCTTCATCTAATTGCAATTACATAATACAACTTTATAGAACAATTAAAATTGAAGTTTTTATTCAGTGACATTTTAAGTTATGAAGTCAAACATCAACAGCTCATCCTTATATCAATGGTTTAGGTTTCAAAAAGCGTTAATGTTCTGTTTATAACCACAATTTCATGTGCAGATTTTGACAAAGTCGAATCTGTGACCTTGAACTATGACCTCCCTCTAGACTGTACCGCTATACAAGTAACGGAAACAAGCCTATCCGTGACTTTACCTTGATTATCTAGAGGATTCTTCCATATATTTGTATATGTTAGGTACAACTATCATATTTGAAGAAGCCATGTCGAAAAATGTGACATCTAGACCTTTGACCTTATAAATAATTATTGTTCTATCTTCCATTCAACTTAACCAATACATATGTTAAGATTGACAAGTACTGTTCCTTTTCATATTCTATTACAAGAGCCTGTGACATGAACACCAACCATCCATTTACACATGAAAAGTGGAAACTACAATTTTATCTATTTCTCAAAATAAATTTCTTTCACTGAGAATTTTGTTTTTGGTCCTATCAATTCGTTTGAGCTCCTTCATAGTACTTTTTTTATCAATGAAATACTGTTACAGTATGCATTCACAGTATTTCCACTGTATTATCATTTCAGGTATCACAGGTTAGAGCCATCTACAACACAAGTTGATACATTTACCAGGTTTGACTTTTTTAAAAACACAGCTGAAGTGACGGGTGTTACTAGCAAACAGGAGATGCTTACTCTCTCTGGGCACCTGCTCTCACCTCTATTAGGTAATCAAATTCTTTACAGAATACTTTGTTTTGTTTGATTTTGCATTTTTCCAGATTATTATCTTTGAATTCTAATTTTGGGGTTTTGAGTTTGACGTTCACTCCCTCATTACAGAGATGTTTCATCATGCTATACATGTATTGTAACATGTCATATCACTACATTTTGATTTAAATTCTTTCACAGTCATTATGATGGAAAGACATAGAACATGCCCACTAAGTTTTTGGTTTTCATTGTAATCCTCCCCCTCTCTGTATGAGTTTACTGTATGTGTACATATTTTAGCAGGATTCATATTTTAGCAGAGTTAGCACTGCTAAGAATGCGCTAATTCAAGAATACGCTAATCATGAATCTCTTAGAGATTGATGTGGAAAATAAGTCAAAGCGCTAATTCATGATTACGCTAATATGCCAATTTACCCAATTCTACATGTACAGTATTCTTTGCCTATAAGAATCATTTCACCAATCACAAGGAGCATGAACAAATGTTGGTCATAGCAGGGACATACATAAAATAATTTTACATACTCCTGTTCTAAGGTAAAATAATCAGCACATCCGATTCCTTGAGGTTTTTTTTCTTCATTGTGAAAATAGTGCAAGTGTGAACAGCAGTAGTTGCTAAGTTGATTTTTGTTACTGATCACTTCATTTGATAAATACCTTTTCAATTATGGAAAATTGCTCACAGTACATGTATAATAGTTTCTTGGGGTTGGGCTATCAATACATACGGTTTTAATATTATTTGTACATGAAAATCGGACATTAGTACCATATACATGTAGATATGCCCCAAAGGTCCAAGATGACAAATTATACCCCAAGCTTGCACTATTGAAGTCAGTTCACAAAAGCATGAAATCAAATAGTGAAAACAAACTAGTGACATGTAGTTGCCAACCATAGGAAGCATTTCACTACATTGTACTGCATTTCACACTTGTTGTATTTTCACTCTAACTTGTTCTCTGAAGACTGATATTTTGCAAAAGAGGATTAAATTTACAGTTTTATGACTGAAAAATGAGTTAAAGAAAAAATCAGTAATTTCTGAGAAATCTTTTCATTCTTTTTAATATTGCATTCTTGTACATACAGTATCAAATAAAAAATAAATATCACAGGGTACTTACAAACAAACACCTATCATTCACTTTTTCACTCCATTCTTTGACACATACATACTACATTATTTAGATCGTTCCATAAAATTAAAAAAAAAAAACTAAATCCAGCATAGTATGTTTCTTGGTGTTAATTTGAATATTGTCTTGGCTTCCTTTCATTGCATTTAGTGTCTAAGTAGCACCTCTACTTCTGATTCACATCAATAATTCAAGTTTTGTGAGAATATGCAGATCTGATACTACTTGTATGTTAGACAGAGTTATATCCCTTTGATTTTGAGTTATATCCCTTTGACTTTTTAACTCTCAAGAAATCTAGTTTCTGCCTACCGGTATTCTTTTAAAAGACCCCAGTCATGTACATGGTTATTTTATATGGTATACTTATTTGTATGGGTCTTAATAAGATAAAAAATGTTTCGCTTATACCTGAAAATTTTCCTTTATAATAAGAATTTTCTGTATTTTGATAAGTATTTGTGAAAACTTTGTCCAGAAACAAGACAGCAAATATGTAACATTATGTGCCCAAAACCATTTCAAGATGCGGGCATAAAATTCCTACAATGACGAAATTGCAGATGTACAAATGTACATATAGATAGATGTTCAAACGGACAGAAGGAGATAGCCTATAGAACCATACGATTGTACTGCAGTGGATGTTAAATGAAAATGGGCGATATTTCATGCATTTCATCACTTATCAATCCTTCCGATCTATCCAACAGATGAACTACCAATCAGACAGCTGAATTGTACTTCTTTGGCTGTTACAGAATTTGATCTCCACCCCTGTCGTCACGGTCTGATTGATGTGGTCATGGTTGATGAAGCTTACTGATGTCCTCATACTGGATGTCTTCTAGGATTCTACCTTTTAATGGTCCCTAGCGAAAAGATGAACAGAATTACATGTTGTTAATGATCTATGAAATTTTAGCATACATGTATTACTTTCCCCAACCAGAAGTCTCTGACGAGACTGTAGCTCTCCTGGTTGTTTTGTTTTAAAAGATCAATTTCCTTTCTTTTAAACCAAAGACCATTATAAGGAAGCAGGCGCTTTAACAAATTATAAGGAGCATTGCACAGCAAAACAACATATCCATTAAACTGCAACTAGAATATCACTCATGGAATTCATAATATTCCAGATATGATATTTCAAAAAAGAATGCCATGACCATTTTTCAATATCCTAGTGGCCAGGGGCTGCTAGCTCAATGATACAAAAATAAGATTCAAAGAGTAATATAGGAGAAAATGACCACACCCATTTTCTAAGACCCTGGAGGTCAGGAGCTCAAATAAAATATTAGAATCACAACTAAACCACAGACATATCATATTGCAAAAAGAATTAAGTCTCCATTATTTATAGTGTCAGAGGAGTTGCGAGCACAAGATTACATAGAATTATATAGGTGAAAATGACCACATCCATTTTCTAAGACCCTGGGGGTCAGAGACTCAAACAAAATATCAGGTGCAAACTAGACCACAGACCCATCATATTGCAAAAAGAATTAAGTCTCCATCATTTATAATGTCAGACGAGTTTCAAGCACAAGATTACATAGAGTTATATAGGTGAAAATGACCACACCCATTTTCTAAGACCCTGGGGGTCAGGGGCTAAAACAAAATATCAGGTACACAACTAAACCACAGACTCATCATATTGCGAAAAAAATAAGTCTCCATCATTTATAGTGTCAAAGGAGTTGCGAGCATAAGATTACATAGAGTTATAAAGGTGAAAATGACCACACCCATTTCCAAAGACCCTGGGGGTCAGGGGCTCAAACAAAATATCAGGTGCACAACTAGACCACAGACCCATCATATTGCAAAAAGAATTAAGTCTCCATCATTTATAGTGTAAGAGGAGTTGCAAGCACAAGATTACATAGAGTTATATAGGTAAAAATGACCACACCCATTTTTTAAGACCCTGGAGGTCAGGGTTCAAACAAAATATCAGGTGCACAACTACACCACAGACCCATCATATTGCAAAAAGAATTAAGTCGATCTTCATCAATTATAGTGTCTGTTGAGTTGTGAGCACAAGATTACATAGAGTTACATGTATATAGGTGAAAATGACCACACCCATTTTCTAAGACCCTGGGGGTCAGGGGCTCAAACAAAATACTAGGTGCACAACTAGACCACAGACCCATCATATTGCAAAAGGAAATGTCTCCATCATTTATAGTGTCAGAGGAGTTGCGAGCACAAGATTACATAGAGTTATATTGCTGAAAATGACCACACCCATTTTCTAAGACCCTGGGGGTCAAGGGCTCAAACAAAATATCAGGTGCACAACTAGACCACAGACCCATCATATTGCAAAAAGAATTAAGTCTCAATCATTTATACTGTCAGAGGAGTTGCGAGCACAAGATTACATAGAGTTATATAGGTGAAAATGACCACACCCATTTTCTAAGACCCTGGGGGTCAGGGGCTCAAACAAAATATCAGGTGCACAACTACACCACAGACCCATCATATTGCAAAAAGAATTAAGTCTCCATCATTTATAGTGTCAGAGGAGTTTCAAGCACAAGATTACATAGAGTTATTTAGGTGAAAATGACCACACCCATTTTCTAAGACCCTGGGGGTCAGGGGCTCAAACAAAATATCAGGTGCACAACTAGACCACAGACCCATCATATTGCAAAAAGAATTAAGTCTCCATCATTTATAGTGTCAGAGGAGTTGCGAGCACAAGATTACATAGAGTTATATAGGTGAAAATGACCACACCCATTTTCTAAGACCCTGGGGGTCAGGGGCTCAAACAAAATATCAGGTGCACAACTAAACCATAGACCCATCATATTGAAAAAGGAATTATGTCTCCATCATTTATAGTGTTAGAGGAGTTGCAAGCACAAGATTACATAGAGTTATATAGGTGAAATGACCACACCCATTTTCTAAGACCCTGGGGGTCAGGGGCTCAAACAAAATATCAGGTGCACAACTAGACCACAGACCCATCATATTGCAAAAAGAATTATGTCTCCATCATTTATAGTGATAGAGGAGTTGCGAGCACAAGATTACATACAGTTATATAGGTGAAAATGACCACACCCATAATCTAAGACCCTGGGGTTCAGGGGCTCAAACAAAATATCCGGTGCACAACTAGACCATAGACCCATCATATTGCAAAAAGAATTAAGTCTCCCTCATTTATAGTGTCAGAGGAGTTGCGAGCACAAGATTACATAGATTTTCATAACCACGCCCATTTTCTAAGACCCTGGGGGTCAGGGGCTGAAACCAAATGTCAGGTGCACAACTAGACCACATACCAAGTAGGATGCAAAAAGAATTAACTTTCTATCTCCTATGGTTTCAGAGGAGTTGCGAGCACAAGAATTGTTTACGGACGGACGGACGGACAGACGGACGGACGCCGGACGACGGGGTATCGCATAAGCTCGACTGGTCTGAGACCAGTAGAGCTAAAAATGAAACATAGGTAATCACAGATTACGAATCTCACCTCGTAGCAGCCAAATTCAATTCAATCATATTTCTTAGTACATGTATACTGGCTTTTAAAGGCAAAATCATTCAAGTGGAAAAAGTCATTTTATGAAAGTTTGATCAAAGATACATCCAATATGCAAGTTTGGTACATGTAGCACTTATACTTTGCTTAATATTGGCCTTGAAAGGCAAAATCACTCAGGCGGAAAAAGTAGGTCAAGGTCATTTTATGAAAGTCTGATCAAAGATATATCCAATATGCAAGTTTGGTACATGTAGCACTTATACTTTGCTCAATATTGGCTTTTAAAGGCAAAATCACTCAAGTGGAAAAAGTAGGTCAAGGTCATTTTATGAAGTTTGAACAAAGATACATCCAACATATAGAGCTGCAACGATTCACCGCGGTGCACCGAGAATCGCGATTCTTAGCTCTGACTCGAATCGCGAGTCGTAGTGGTCAGAAACGATTCGAGTCGAATAGTCTAAATAATGCAGAAAAACGTTCTAATTTCAACTTTAAAGTATTCACTATTCGCACAAATCGCAGGATTCCCAATAAGAATAATTTAAGGTGATGATTTAGAATAAAAAGTTAACCTTTGAAGTGCATTTTACCTAGCAATTCGTAAGAAAATACAGGGTCAGAGGAAATTCGAAACGGCAACTTTTACCGTATTTCAACCAGCGCGCTAGTGCTACCCCAAGCTGAAAATTGCCTCTTTTAAAGTATTTTACCTATGCACTTCTTTGTGCAAACTGGCTAGTTATCATATATCTTTTGTACACAGGTACACAGTATTGAATTTATATCCCCAGAAGGCCGTTCTGTGGAAAGGGGGGGGGGGGGTTGGCTTGAATAATATTTCCACAGGATACATAAACATATTATCATACAGTGCTTTCACATGAACTGGGTATTTTATGCATTTTTATACCCCCGCCATAAAATGGTGGGGGTATATAGTGATGCACATGTTTTTTTTTTTAGATTGAAATTAAATTTTTCAAATAAAAGGAAAAAAAATTAAATATCCTTGGAAAATTATATTGCAAAAAACTCGAACCGAAAAAAACCGAATCGAGACATAAAAATCGAAATCGAACCGAATCGAGAAGTTCCCGACTCGTTGCAGCTCTACCAACATACAAGTTTGGTACATGTAGCACTTATACTTTGCTCAATATTGACTTTCAAAAGCAAAATCACTCAAGTGGAAAAAGTCGGTCAGATGCTGCATCCGATGCATGGGTCCATCTCGGCATCCAAAGATGAATCACTTGTGCAAGTTTGGTTACTGTAGCATTAGTACTTTGTCAGATACTGAGCTACCCCAAACTTCATAACCAATGAGTTAAAGAAGATCCTGACGATAATCTCAACAGCACTCACAATAGAGCACCAAATTGAGCATCGACAGACCCCTAGCAAGCTAGAGGTGGGACCAGGTGCCCGGGAGGAGTAAGCATCCCCTGTTGGCTAGCCGCACCCGCCGTCGATGTTCCCGCACGAAAATGAAAATAATATATAAAATACATGCACTGTCTGAGGCTACGTCTATATAGAAAGTGCTATGGCGACAATGTCAGGGAAAAATATTCAAAACACTTACTGTCAAACCCCTCGCGGGGAACTTTTTTACGAGCTCCACACTGCAAAGGGCATAAGTGTGACACATAAGTGTGACACCAAGTCACTCAAGCGGAAATTGTATGTCAGATGCTGCATCCGATGCATGGGTCCATCTCGGAATCCAAAGATGAATCACTTGTGCAAGTTTGGTTACTGTAGCATCAGTACTTTGTCAGATACTGATTTACCCCAAACTTCTTAACCAAGCCACTCTGAGCTACCCCAAACTTCTTAACCAAGTCACTCAAGTGGAAAATGTAGGTCAGATGTAGCATCAGATGCATGGGTTCACCACAGCATCCAAAGATGAATCAATGTGCAAGTTTGGTTACTGTAGCATCAGTTTGCCAAATACTGAGCTACCCCAAACTTCTTAACTGGACGCGGACATGGACGCGGACGCGGGGGGTATAGCATTAGCTCACTCTACTTCGTCGAGGTGAGCTAAAAAGCAAATACTGTGAACGTGGAAATTTTTCGCATGGGGGTAATTTTCGCCCTTTTCGTGATTCTATCAAATACCCCCACACGATAAAATTACATGAAGTGCAAAAGACTAAAAGGAATACTTCCAATTTCGCCAAAAATTACCCCCATGTTGTACTATTGCAATGGTCATTTCATGATCCCCCCCCCCCCCAGCAAAAATAACTGCATTTACAGGTTGAGAATTTTTTTCCAATAACAATTAGAATAAAGAAATTAAAATTTACGATATTTGCAACATACATTGTATATTGATCTGAACAGAATTTCTACATGGGACCACAATATACTCACAGAATGAAGTGACAGGGTACATGAGAATTTCTTTTCATTGATGGACTCCAATACTGCTATCTGATTTCTGTAGGCACCATTTACTATCTTTACCAACTTTCCTAGAATATAAAGAAATGAAACACTGACATATATTTTAAGGTAGTCCAGTGGTTAATTTGCAGAGCTGTGGATATTACAAAATACCATTGTGACCAAGTGTATTTCTATTTTCATGATTTCCCTTGGATGACTGATTTGCACAGATGGCTACAGGGACAATTAATAAATAAAGCATACCAATGTTAAGGCATAAATAGTAATAGGTACATGTATGACTGAATAGGCCACTTGCCGAAATTCATAGTGGCTGACAAAATGACGAAAAATGTCCGCGGTAGGCAATTTAAGCGCACTTTTTCATTGTTATGTCACTATAGAATAGCGTCTTTTAACAATGACGTCATAATGAAAAACAATGCCAAAATATGTTGACTCAGACATTTTGTGCTTTCTAACAAGATCGGAAAATGGTCTATTCATAGAATGGTTTTAGAAAAAGGATAAAATGACAAATATAAATGAAAAATATCTGTCACTGCTGAACAGCTGAGATCCCTTTATATACTTGTACTTCTGACAGGCTAATGTCAATTGGATCCCCTCTCAGTATTTGTAACGGTATAAAAAGACTCCAACGCCATTGGTGGAAGGATTAACATCAAATCAATGTTAAAGTAAATAGTCACTTTTTAAACATTCGAAATTCTCTAACTTAAGTGAGTATGTTGTGTGTAACGTATTTGTCAGTTACGATCCAGCGTTGGAACTTGTATTTCATGATAGATTATATCAAAAACAAATAGACAAATGGGGAACTATTTTTAAAATGGTGCCCACTGACATCCGAGTCTTTTTTTTCAAAGAAAAACATTGAGGATTATCCGAACGAGGTTTATGTATGTATACCTTGAGCAGGAATGACTGTCTCCAGATGTGATTGGTCCACTTTAAGTTTGTCTCCGGAGTCCACCATCTTAATTAATGCCCTATACAAATCATGCACCTCCTGTACAAATAAGATGATAAAATATGTATTGCATAATATATACAAAGTTGACTTATTTTAAAACTGTTGAAGAGATTTTTTGCCTGTCACATTGTCAGACCCTGAAGATGTGACTTTGACCTTGGGAGTGACCTTGACCCTAGTCTTGTGTTGTGCTTCATCTATCTTGACCATCTCTACAAGGTTGATCAAAGACTAAATGTATCTCAATCAAGTTATATTCATTTGCATGTACATGTATGTTAAAGGGTGATTACCAGACAGATAGACAGCAAGATGCAGGAGAAAATCATCCCTATGCGTTGCTCTTGCATAGAAGGTTACATGAATTGAGATGTTGTAATGTCATGCACCTGAGAAATGATATTGTATTCTTACATTATTTGCCTTAGATAATGGAATACAAACATACAGGGAAAGTTAACATAATTTAAGCATAAATCCACAAAATTAAGTAATGGAGCACACCTTGCCAAATAATATTAATCAAATAATGAGGTCTATCACAAGGTTATCCAACTGCACTAAAGTTATTTTGGACGATGACAGAGAAATGAACAGACAGACATCTACTTACTTTAATCACTGCTTTCTTTTTGTAGTACTTGTCACCTAATTTCTTTGTTATAACCTTGACAACTATTCCGTCACTCAGCCAGTAGTCTTTTCTGTTCATTTTCTCCTTCCTGTGTTCTTCTGACTGTAAATATTACAAATTACATGGACTTATCATAACTCATCTGTCATGTTTATTGAAGGAAAAGGTGATTATTTGAAACTTGAATATCATATGTGATTCTAATGCACTCCATTTGTAACGCGCAATCTGATTGGCTCAGCGATTAAAAAACTGCAAGGGGATTCACGTTTCACTGCAGTTTTTGCTATGACATCATGTGTTGCTATGGCGATGTCATTAAAAGCAGACGGCAGAAGCCTCGTAGTAAAACTCAGGGATTCACCGATACCCTGTCAGTTTTTGTAAAACACACGCATGGTAACCCCTAAGTACAAGACATAGTATTTTCCATTCATATGAAGTAATAGTGTGTTTGACCTTGAAAGTTACCTTCAAATAGATATGACACATACAAGTGTTTCATCAACAAGATTCATGAATACTGTAAACATGGTTATTTTTGCTGGGGGAAATTTCGAGATTTTTAAATCAAGACGTTACACTTGGGGGAAAATTTTGCGATATACATGTAAACCCCCCTGCCATTGTAAGAATGCAGCAAGGTTATTTTCACTTGGGGGTAAAATACATGTAAAATTTCCGTATTCAGTATTAATGTGAACGTACATGTATGCTGTTGCCTATATCAATTACATTTCTGTGAAACATGAATGACGAGACAGACAGGTACAGAAACACGTATACTAAACGTACTAAACCTGAATTACTTTATTTGTGTTTTTTTTTTATGTATGATACATGTATTTGATATTTCTTAAATGACTTAATGATTTCCTTTCATACTGAAAGAAATATTTTGATATCACCTACATGTACATGTATTATACCATCTTTGCACAAACTTCCTTCTACTTTAACGAGGCTGTGTCTAATTAGAAAATGATAACCTTCTACCCAAGGTATTCTGACTAAATTCGGATCATATAATTGCAGTATTATAAAATTCATTTTATGGGAAAGAAAATAGAAGTTGACCGTTCAGTATTATGTAGGGGTCATCTCAAAGATAATGGCATCTTACAATGAGACCTTATGGAGTTTTACTGCAAAATAACGATTTTTCTCAAATTTTTAATATCTCTGCGTAAGAGATTTTAATTAAATTCATGTTATTTATTTGTTGCACTTCAAATATCATTTTAAGAAAAAGAAATTGAAATTTCACCGTCATCAAATTTTTCTAATTGTACTCAGCCTCGTTAAAACAAGATGCAAAACAAGCAAATAATAAGTACCTTTAAGAAACAACACCTCACATTATATCAGCAATTTTTGCTATTGGTCATTGAATGTATATTTCTGTGACTATCTATTCTAGATGGAAATACGAAATATCGAATTTCTAATCTAAACTTAGTCTAGATTCAGTTACTAACATACATGTAACCATATCTAAATAGTATCAATAATTTGAAAAAAAATCACTCAAAAATATAAGTACAATGACCATATAATCTTCAATGTACCTCCATAATTTCATCTAGAGCAGATTTCCGTTTGTGTCCGGCCAGTGATGGTTTCGAGGATTCGGCTTTCGGAGCCTCAGCATCCTCCCATCGACTTTTCTTTTTTTCTGTTTTAACCACATCTGATTCTGACTGCTTTGTTTCCGAATGGTCTGATTTCTTCATGCTCTTAAATGGATTCTCTTCTCTAGGAAAATGATGGTAAAAGAGGTCATTAAGCAATTCATGAAATACCCTCTATTCAAAAACATTACATGTTTTGTTTTTTTTAATTTATATCATGTGCAATTTACCTATTAATTGAAATAATGTATCTTTTATAAATAAACATATTTCTTAAGCCAAAGTAAGGTGACCTTGATATTTTACCTGAGAATCATCATTACTTAATCACTTGAGTAAACTGGATCCTTCATTCAAATGTGATAAGATACATGTACATGTAAGTAATATGAATACAAGGTTCCTTTCTAACTATACATGTGCATGTACACATGTAGAACATCATGTGGAAAGTTTCTCTGAAGTTGACAATCAACTTTCCATCATGCATTAATCTGGCAAAAAATGAAAAGACTTTTTTTAAAAATAAAACACCACAGGCATGTAAACAACGCCGACAAGGACATTTTTTAGTATTTAACATAGAACATACAGAAGTATATGTCAGCCGACCCATGGTCACTGGCCCGACACCCTAACCACTATACCACGGCGCCGACAAAAATTAAAAGACTTAGTATAAAGAAGAGTTATTTTAACATGTACATGTACATGTATTTACCATTCTTCTATGACTTAAGTGCCACTAATCAACATACAAATGTACATGTAATACATGTACTACATTTTACACAAAAAACTACATACATGTACATGCATACTTTACCTTTTAACCTTTTCCTCTGGTTTCTTGCTTTTCACACCAGAAAGACTTATTGAGACTGTTACAAGAGATAAATGAACATCATTATTACTCATGAGCATAGAAGTATAACATAGATAAATACTTGTCTCGAGAAAAAATATCTATACATGTATATTTAGCAGTTCAAAATGCATTAGTGACTATCAAAATTTAAATTAGATTTTCTTAATTACTGTTCATGCACTTCTTCTAGCGCAATCAAGTTTTAATGGAAACAGGGCAAAAGTGAGCAAATTGACATACAAATTATTAGAGGACTTATTTCCCATCATAATCTATAAGAGTAAGTGATTATGTGAAGACAGAAGGGAATGAAGTATACAAAATAATAAATTAACATAACAGTATACCGAACTGACAGTTGGAAAATATAATTTCGATTTTCAAACTGTACTATTTAAATTTGAGAATTTGAGCCATTTTCAAAAATGTCAATATTTTGAGGAAAGGAATGGTACTATTGTGGCTGGCCTGCTCAGCTAACAAAAGCATGTGCCAAGACAGCAGAAGCTCTCCCGCTTTATTTTGGACCAGCCATATTTTTGTCTCCAAAAGGTTACTACATTCTACCTTTTTCCTCCTCATTTTCCCTCTTGAGTTCAGTAAAGTTAGACTCTGTAGGATTTTTCTCTTGTTCCCGTGCTCTCTCAATCTGTCTCTGGATGAACTTTGCCGTTCTTTCCTCGTCATCTAGTTCCATCTTTTCTTTCGCACGGGTAGCCTCCTGTTTCTTTATGGCCTCGGGATCTCTGTCTATATACTGTACAAACCAACCCTTCTCTGTGTAATCTACTGTACATTTTCCTGGAAAAGAATAGAGCTTTTTGTCAAAATAGAATATTAATAATATGCATCACAAACTCTTTTCAAACCATTGAATTTCTGAAAATGGCCTCAGAAAGAACTGAATTTGAACTGAAGACTAAGTAGTGCCAATTTACACAAATCTAATTTGAATAGGTTGAAGGTTTCTACAGTCATCCCTAAACCAATATTTGAAATTTACATTTCCAGCACTGACATTCTTTGACCTACTCAGGGCTGTTGCAAGGGCTAATTTTGAGCTGATATTCGGCCCCACTCCCAATACAAAATACTCTCTTTTTTTAAGGTCCTAAAAATCCCGATTCTCTGTGGTCTTTATTTGATATTATACTCAACCATCTATCAACAAAGAATTTTGCCTTAACATTAAAGGGTGAAAATTAATATTCCTGATATATCATTTCAGTTTTGAAATTCACATTTTTTTCAAATGCCGCTATTTTTCCTAATTTGAGAGGCCCAGGCCCTATTTCTAAAATACTGTGCAACTGGCTTTAAAAGAGATACCTTCCTCTCTGATAAATATATACAGAGCATTACCCAAATTTGGTGAAAATAGTTAAAATAGCTGAAATACATCCAAGTTATCGAAAACTAAATGTGTGAGGACAGATTGACGTAGCTATTTAAAAGAAGGGAATTAAAGCTAATTGACAATACCTTCTCTTCCTAACCATTTGACAAAATCTGTGAGGGTTTCCCACTGTGTAGCATTCATATGTACGTGCTCCCTGAAGGCGATATACTCCTGGTATACAATGTTACAGTGTACTCGTTTGGTGCCGAATCTTCTACTTAATAATTCTAGATACTCATCCATGAATTGTCTGAAAAGTACGTAAAATAACTTAAAAACAAACTTAGAGCAAATAAACAAATTCCACAGGTGTAATATTTTTCATGAAAGTTTTGGCAGAACCCAAATTGTGTCTGCCTATCGTTGAGCCTTAATGAGTCACCTTGATCTTAAAGTTGACCATGACAATGTGAGTCCACTCAAAAATAAAATTTTCAGTCATTGATATTGAAATCCAAAAAGGAAAAATATCAGTTGAAGATACAGATACATGTAATTATTAATGATAGAATTGAAATTATAAATTTTTCTATAGTTTTATGTTGATATTTTCTTAGACTGCCAAAACACATTATTTACATGCATCTAACTGTATGGCATATTCTTATAAAATATATACTACAGTCATGTGACGCGCACTGAACCTCTTAATGCCTGTTTGTGTAGGTACTACGGTCTCATAGTGTTACATGTACTTTGGGAAGAGAAATAATGCTCTCGCTAACACTCAGGCACTATTACCTCTGAAAGCAAAACAATAAGGTCAAAAGTACCCATACAAACAGGCTAAATAGGTAAACTTTCATTTTGATAGTTATCAAGCATACTTACTGTGAAAAGTCATCCACATATTTGTCAGGATTTTCAGCAAACAGCAAAAGTTGCCGTTGGTGTGACTCTGATGTCATGTGACATTTGAAGCCGTTCTGTAAAACGAATTTAAAGTTTTAATAAGAGAGGGAATCTTACATTAGATACAAACTAGGCTGTTCGAGATCAGGGCCCAGCACCATAAACTAAGAATTGACTTGAGTCTAGATTTCAATATAGTGATGACTTGCAATTATTCAATTAAATTGTCTTGTTTCAGATTAGAATAGAATGGACAGACTCAATATTTGAAATTTTCACTGCTTTGTCACATATCATAATTTGAGAATTTGACTTAAGTCAATTCTTTTCATCTGTTGAATGTTTGACCTTAAAACATGTGACCTTGACAGTGACCCAAACATCTCAAGTAATTTACAGTCATGTAATTAAAAGTGTGACTACCACACAGATAGAAAGACAGATAAATGCTGGTCAAACAGAGCTTTGCATAACAGCCATTAAAAAATTATGTATCCTCATTTACTTCAAAAGCAAATGTTACTGAAAGAAATTCTAAAAACCATGGCTATACATATATCTGTATTATTTAGTCCCCTACCGGCAACGCCGAAGGGGACTCTTAGTTTTTAATTTATCTTTGCTCATGCTTAAATGCTTCATTCCAGT
Source organism: Pinctada imbricata (assembly GCA_033119305.1). Taxonomy (NCBI): domain Eukaryota; kingdom Metazoa; phylum Mollusca; class Bivalvia; order Pterioida; family Pteriidae; genus Pinctada; species Pinctada imbricata. The sequence goes on along the minus strand of VSWD01000005.1, from coordinate 63,498,827 downwards.
TTGAATTCCTCTAATCTTTATTCGTAAATACCTCATCTCTACACTGTTTTTGACACATCTGACAGTACCATCGTAACTTCTGCAGTCCCTTTGCTTTAATACGATTGGCAATTGCTTTAGGGGTCAGAAATCCAGCCTTTTCCTTACCCATTTTTCAAGCTATTGTACACTATAAAAGATAAAATCAGTGTCTAAATGATTAATAAACAGACATGATCTCTATATCTTACTGTGTCCTTAAGGTACTTTATGTAATTTTAGTGAGATTCTAAAGATTTGATAACTAAAATATAACTAAAATAGTGCTTCTTAATAAAATTTAAAAAATAATGGTAATTCATTGTAAACTGTCATTTTTCTGAAGTACTGAATGTATCCAAACAGTTTTAAAGTATTTTGAATAAATCATTTTCAGTCTCCAAGAAAAAAAACACCTATCATTTAATAATCATATATATTAATTTTTATCTTTTAAAAGTAGGTCAAAGACTCAAACTCAAATGTCCAGGGTTAGAATGGTCAGATGGTTGGTAGGTAATCGAATAGCAAAACGAATATTCAAATATTTGTGAATGAATAGTATTAAATCGTCAAATATCCTAATGGAATATATGTTATTCAAATATTATTTCGTTAGTATGTACATAGTGCCCATAATGAAATGCACGCAGCACAAGTAAAATAAATTTATGAATCACAAGCGATATAAGTCCCCTGCTGGCATTAATTAATGTCCTTCAACTCTGCCTTGACCTGTACTTACACCAAAAGATGAATGAGGCCATACCTTTTTTAAGAACAAATAAACCAAACCCAACTTCAACTTATTTTTTATCATACTATAATGTATCTGCATACCAAAAATCAGCTCAATATCTACAACAACAGGCATGAAAAGACTGGAAACTGAGAAATTCATAAAATTTGCTACATGTAAGTCAAGGGGCCAGAACTCCTGTAGAAATGGGTCGATCAAATTGCAGGGATCATTTTGGGGCACGATTTTGCGAGATTCTCGCATCTTTATCTTAAAAATCGCATTGATTGTACTTGGATGCGAGAATTCTCGCACACATCAACATCGAATTTTTTTTTTTTGTCCCAAGGTTTTTCTATGCATTTTATGTCCGCGAGATGGAAAATGAAATGACAGTGTCGTGTCTGCTGCGCAAAAATAAATTTACCCATTAACTGACCACTTAAGTTAAAATGACATGATAATTTTACGGACGAACGCATACACGAGTACCTGTACGTAAATTTAAGATACGTAAGTGGACGTTGGAGCTAGATTTAAATAAGGCGCAGAGCATGTTGGAGAAAAATCAATATTGTACCATAATAGAAAAGAACCTCTCGGGTGAGCCGATCCCTATGTTACAACGTAAATACGAGAGATAGATTTAAAAGCCGAAAATGGACATGGTCACCGTAGAATAATGTGCATCAGGGAGCAGCGAGTTGCCGATTGAACGGGCCATTTTTGATCGGAATGGGGCTATGTCGCACAGTCTTCCCTGTCCTGTAAATTGTCCAACTGATGAGTTCGACTTCTTTCCCCTAGTATTACGAGAATTATTACTGAACGATGTCCTACAACGCTCCGTCTATGACATGCTTATGACGAATACCCATGACGTTGAAGAGAACGCTCTAATACTTTGTATGTCCAGCAATATACCTGTCACCTGTATGTAATTAACATTTACTGATTTGTTTTGAAAATTGATTAACTGGTCACTATAATCAGCGTAATGCATACCGTAATACACAACTGAGGGATTTTGCATTTCATCTGGAGAAATCTGGAGGATTAATTTTTCGTTTTCGTCAGGAAGACTATTTTCGATCGGGAGGATCATTGTTTCGCCCTCCCGCCTGGAGGACTGTTCACATGTATGTGCATCATTTTTCTCCAAAATCATCTTATATGTCATTATATTATATTTATATAGATAAAAGAATAGACGTGTTCGTGGCGTCTTATTTTCACAAATCAAACTCCTAAATACCGCATAAAAAGTATTAAAATGACCCTTGATGCAAAGGAAATAAAGTCTGGGTATACAGTGTACTTTAGAACTGTACATACTATAATTAGAACATATTTTAGATATTCTCTCAATGCTTTTCAAATTCTCTCATTCAATTAAAACGAGTGAGAGAATTCTCTCATGCATAGCAGCAGCCAGAATAATCCCTGAAATTGAAACATGAACTTGATTTGTATCACACTGAGATATATTCACATACCAAAAATGATTCCAGCGTATGCAATACCATGGAAGAAAAGTCCGGAAAACTGAGAATTTCATGAAATTTGCTCAGTCAAAGGACCATAACTCTTGTGAAAATAGGTCAATCAAAACCAAACTCGAACTTGATCTGTATAACACTAAGATGTAATCACATATAAAAAATTATTTCAATATCTACAACAACAGTCGAGAGAAGTCCGGAAAATGAGAATTTCATGAAATTTGCTAAGTCCAGGGCCATAACTCTTCTAAAAATAGGTCAATCGGAACCAAACTCCAACTTGAGCTGTATAACACTTAAATGTATTCACATATCAAAAACTATTTCAATATCTTCAATACCTTGGAAGAAAATTCTGGAAAACTGAAAATTTCATGAAATTTGCTAAGTCAACAGGCCATTATTACTCTTGTAAAAATAGGTGAATCGAAACGAAACTCGAACTTGATCTGTATCATATTAAGATAAACTCACATACCAAAAATATGTTCAATGTATGCAACAACAGCGAAAAAAAGTATGGAAAACTAAAGTGTGATGTACAGACAGATGGACGGACAGACAAACCAGGTAGTCCCCTCCAGCAAGTTGGTAGGGGACTAATAAGCTTGGTATGGCAATATTTTGCTTTAAAATTAAGGAAGGAAAGATAACGCATTTTGTGACTAAGGTTCACAAGAAAATGTTATTCATACACACATGAAATTGACATCAATCTTGTTCATTCATCCTAAAAGAAGGCATCCAGTAGTGCTCACATACTTAAAATATGTACATGGCTGTAGTGTGCCATTTGCATTGAAAAATCCATAAATGATTAACAGTGTGTGAAATTGGCTTTTGAAGTCTTATAGACATTCGGTCTATAGTGATTTCAGTTCCCATAGACCGCAGTAGTTTCCTGAAGACCAAAATAAAAATACTCAAACTTTTGTTAGCCATCTATTTTTCTTTTTATGCTAGGTCAGGCATCTTCTACACCTTTTTTTTTCATGGGTCAAAAACTACAAACCGAGTGCTGCTTATGGTACCCTCAAAGCTAGGTTCATTGGGAAGTAAAAGCAGAAAACTACCAAGTCTTTGACCTTGAACATTTTTATTAAATACCCCAAATGATATTTGGAAATATTTCTTATAAAATTTAGTAGAATTTCTGTTTAAGGTATTCGATGTATAATAAAAATTACCGTTTAAAATGAAAATGTTTGATGATCAAGTAAAAGCGTAAATGAAGTATTCTTTGGTTCAAGACATTTTTATCTATGTTGCAATTTAATTCGGCTTAAACGATTCATGGCCCAAACTCCGTTCAACATCGGCTAACTTCGGCCGACATCGGAAATATACATATTTCTTAGTCAAAACAAACCGGAAGTAGTTTATTATACATCGAATACCTTAAGGAAGGGTGCACAATTTAAATCAATATTACACAAGTATTTAAAGTGTACAAAGCTATAATATTATGTGACTTAAACTGACTTTCAAACTTTCATGCTCAATTTCCTATAGACAAGTTGGTCTATGGCTTTTTGGATTGCTATAGACCGATCCAATTTACTGTAGACATTGGCCATCGGTCCACTGTTAAATTCGCGTACTGGATTAAGACACTTCACTGATTTTCTACATAACATAAATTAATTTTTCTGAATTCTGTATATATCATTGATTATTTTCCGGGACATATATTCCGGTAAGACTAAACAGGACGTTTCGCTCTGATTGCTTTTCTCGTCTTGGGTGGTTTCGTACTGTCAGAAGTCGGAATAGGGTTTTTTTTTTATCTTTTGGTCGATATGCAATGAATAATTTATTTTCATTTAACATTTTTCTTACAAAATTAAAATGCCTTAAAGTGACATCGGAGGCTTTGATGTCACTATTTAGTATTGTTGACACAGAGAACAACATGGCGGCCGCTTTAAATTAACATAGGAATTTCCTGTAGACATTTTATTTTTCATATTGCGGTTTGAAGGCAGCTGATAGGGTGAGTTGAAGTTAATTTCCAGTTACGACTAAAGGAGGTCAATTCTCGGAAACAATAATTTATAGCAAAATTCTTTAGACGACAGAGTAAATCTCCAAAACAGGGTGCTCTGGATTAAGTGAACAGGACAGTAGCTGGGCACTCACTCAGTGTCTACCCAGTTCTTTGAAACTATATCATTGATGTAAGTTTTCAAAATCAGACACCTTTTTTTGCTCATAGTTTTCCATAAATCTGACAGGAAGCCCCCCCCCCCTCAACTAATATCTGCCGGTCTAGGTCAAACAACAAACAGAAAGTTTCACAAATATTGTAAGATAGTGTAGTAAACTGACGCTTGTACTAGACTGGGCCAGCAGGACGTCTCTTTGGCTCACTCGGTAGAGCTTCGGACTTAACATCAGAAGGTTGTGAGTTTGATCCCAGGTGGGGTAGTCTCGTGTTTTCTACAATGGCGCCCAATGTAAATCCCACAGAGAGGTGGTGGGTAGGAGGGTTGTCGAAGAAGGGCAGGGAGGCCCAAAATTGAAAGGGGAGAGTAGTGTAGCAAACTGATGCTTGTACTAGACTGGGCCAGAGGAATGTCTTTTTGGCTCACTCAGTAGAGCGTCGGACTTAACATCAGAAGGTTGCGAGGTTGAACCTAGGTGGGGGTAGTCTTGTGTTTTCTACAATAGTCAGTCTAAAAATAAAACGCAAAGAAAATAAAAAAGATATATCTTTTTTTCTTTAGAAGAAGAAAATAAAATGCAAGTAAATAAAAAAGAAATACCTTTTTCTTCTTTAAAAGAAGAAGACGAAGAAGAAGAAGAAGAAAATAAAAAAGAAATATCTTTTTTGGGGGGGGATTCATATTCATTTTCTCTCCGGTCGCACAACAAGGCTTTGCCTTGTTTCATAACAACTCTTATTCTATAAAGCTTTTAAATTTTACCTATACTTCGAATATCTTTGCTCCTTTTTTGTGTTCCAAGTTTCCTTTGACTGAATATAGTAAGAAAAACTATAACGGGCACATCTGACATTCGGGATATCGATCCTCTACTATTTCGGTCTTTTGACAGTACTTGAACGACAACATTTTGACACATCATTTAGTACTTTTATTCTAGCTACTCAACTCTATGGGTGGAAACAAAATTTTCAGTTGGGAGGGGAGGGGGTGTGCTCATTAACCAAAAGTCGTCTGGGGTCTAGGGACCGCCCTTTGTACCCAGAGAGTAGAGAGGACGAGTATCCGGGTAGGCTGGGTTGGGGTAAAGAAAAACCCATGCAGATTTTTCCCAATACAGTTACTTATTATGTATTTTTATACATAGAGAGAGAGAGAGAGAGAGAGAGAGAGAGAGAGAGAGAGAGAGAGAGAGAGAGAGAGAAGAGTTAACACAAAACATTTTCGAAACATTTTCAAAAGGTTTCAAAAAGGTTCTGCTGTAACATTTCTAGCAAAACGTTCTAAGAACATTTTAAAAATGTTTTACGGTAGTAGCGAAATGTTTTTATAATGTTTTAACAACATTTAAAAATGATGGAAGAATCAAACTATTTGAAGATATTTTCAAAATGTTACAATAACGTTGTTGAAACATTTATATAAAATGTAACGAGAATACATTTATACAACAAAACAGAAAAATGTTTTAATGATGTTTTAAGAACATTTTGAATTTTATTGAAATAAAAGCTCCGACGCTATTAAGTATTGAAAACATGTTTAAAACATTTTAAAATGTTTTAGATAAGTATTTATAAAAAAAATTATTGGCTAGTTTCAAATCGTAATATTAATTGATATTGCTGCATTTATAGCGATCTTTAGTTTGATTTTCAAAAAGACCATCTGTAACATTTGACTTTCATAATTGTCATTATGTACATTGTTGATAGTTCCAGAAAAATAAAGACAAGATATAATTCAGAAAGATCAATCTGGTTAACCATATTAACGTATGGAAAATATCGAAGTGTTTAGCAAACACATTTCTACTACAAAACATATAGTTTATGTATAAGATACTTGCATTTCAAAGTTTTATAAAATGAGTTTGAAACATTGTAGAAACATTGTAGAAATGTTTTTGAAACATTTTTTATTAAAACGTTTTAAAAACATTGTTAAAATATAAATATAAAACATTAATTTGAAATATATAAAAAAAAATCATTGCTAAACGTTTATAAAACATTGATTAAATGTTTATAAATAATTGTTTAAATTATGTTTTCTTCAAGTTACAAAATGGGCCTTTTTAAGCAGTATAAAAATGTTTTATGATGTAAATTTGTAAAATACTGTTAAAACGTTTCAGTAATGTTTTGGAAACATCTTAAAAGGCAAGTTTAATTATTCTGATTTTTTTTCCATAGAACTAAAAATGCAATGCTTATAATGGTTCTGTTAGGAATCGCTGTTAATTAAAACTTTAATACTTGCAATGTAAGTATGAGAAAAATACATAGAATCTTATAGTAAGCTGTAAGGGATGTTGCATAACGCTTCTAGAGGGGCGGTTTTAGTGTGCAGAGATTGAGATAAGAGGGTAAATTGTTGATCTAGGATATAGGTCAGCATCACACACAGCAGGATACTGGCCAGTTAACCATGGTAACACGGGATTTTAAACCAAAGACAAGAAGTGGGTCACTAATCATTTGCTACGTGCACTGTTCATCCCAAAAGTCATAGATTATATTTGTATTGGAAAAATCTACTTTAATTGTGATATACTCATCATTTTATCATCGAAGCGCGGGACAATATATATGGTAAGTACTCAAATATATTTCAGGAATAAAAACTTCTTTGTATATAATGTAAATCATGTAAATGTGTATGTATATGTATATTCACAGTAAAAGTTTATGTTCACAGTAAAATACATTTCTAACTGTTTATGTTCCATGTAAAATAAGTCAAGTAAATTGTATATTTTCGATATCAAAATACATGTACATTAATTAAATACTTCCATGAAATAAATTATTAGTGTTCAAATATATTTTTTTCAACATGATTACTTCATTTGCATTTATTTTCTTTTTCAGAAAGAGCGAAGACATAAGAGAGGAAGCCACGTGAACCCGCAGAAAATGTGTGGATTAATAAAATATTTGATAATAAATAAATTGCTTTATCATGAATTATTTCTATCCATGATAAACATTTTGAAAACGTTCCAAGAAAATGTTTTTGAAAACGTTTTCATAATGTTTTACACACTGATGCAGAGAAACATTTTCGAAATGTTTTTTTTTTTTTGGGGGGGGGGGGGGGGTATCGTCACAGACGCTTGGAATCCCAAAATAATTCGAAATGTACCTATAATGTTCCTGAAAAAAGTTTTGTGAAAATGTTTTAAAACGTTTCAGAATAATGTTCCCAAAAAATGTTTTATAACGTTTTAAAAACCATCCAAAATAATGTTATCGAAACATTTTTAAAAAGAGAGAGAGAGAGAGAGAGAGAGAGAGAGAGAGAGAGAGAGAGAGAGAGAGAGAGAGAGAGAGATGTACACAACCCCAGCCCTTTCCGTTTCTTCTCTGTGCGTGTTGTCATATGTAATATGGGCAATTTTGATCAATGACCATATTCATTAGGACTACTGATCAGAAACTGTAGTAATATTGGATCTTTATTATTTACAGCCCAAGTCAAGGCAGTGTTTGGTTTAAAGACCAGAAACCCAACTCTGTTAGTGTATTCAAAAATTAAAATTTTCTGTTGGCGAAAGCCATTGTTATAAAATGGTCTGCATTTTGCCTGAAATAACAGTCATAAAAGAAGAAAGTGTACATATAGCGAGTGCATTACATGTACGTATTATGTAGTTTTACCAGCATTGTAGCTTAATTATAATCTTAAAATGAATGAATACCATATGAGCGGTCCCGCCATATGAGCATGCATTTACACATATACTTTCTTCTTTGATAGTTTTAATTTCACGTATGGGACATTGCCCCTCCGCCCCCCCCCCCCCCTCGCCTTCAGAACCCCACTTGGGCAGAGAAAATTTGTTTTATTGATATACACCTTTGGTGAAAGTAGCATTCTGGAGCGAGGGGGGGGGGGGGGGCGCTGTTAAAAACCTCCCATTGCTTTCCATTGATTTCTAATTGGAATAACCCGGGCCAAATATTGGTCTTATTTTGAAAAAATTATCGAACCAGTAGATTCATATGTGGACTATGCAGGGACTATGTTAGTTGTCGATCATTACATCCGAAAAAAAATCTCACACTGTGGCGGATCCAGAGTGGCAAGCGGGGGTGGGTGGGTTGTATCGACCCTTTGGGTCGATTCGAGGCACGAAGTGCCGAGCGGGGTAGGGTACGGGAGGGGGTTGCCCCCTCCTGTAGGTAGGGGTCCGGGGGGCCTCCCCCGGAAAATTTTGGAAAAAAATGGAATAAAATGGTGCATTCTGGAGCACATTTTCTCCTTACCTTCTCGAATATTCAGACCATTTTTTCCCCACTCGAATTTATGTGGTTAATAACGATTTCTAAACAAAATAATTTCTCCTTTACTGCTGGCAGGGGCGTAGCCAGGGTGTTTTCGATGTGGAGTCTATAAAGAAGGGTTTGACCAAGAACTTCAGCTGTCCGGGGGCACAGACACTTTTGGGGGGATGGCTTGCGAGGCCCGAAGGGTCAAGTGGGGACAGTATGGAAATATGTTACCCATCCCCTTGAAAGGGGTCCCCGTGAAAATTTGAAAAAAAAAATGAAGCAAATTTAATTGCTGATCTTTGGAGCGTATTTGAGCTGAATTTAGATGGGATAACGCATATGATTCGATGTCAGCAGACGATGAACCGTACCTAAGATGAAGAAAACTTGAGATGTGAACATAACATTCCCTAAATACTTATATATGTACGTCCACATAAAGTCTTTCAAATCGACCGCTCGCACTATGTTAGCGATCGTTGTATCATGCGCGGATACAGCATTCTTGATCAAAGGGGGTCCAAAATTTAAGGAAGTCTACCTATCATGTAGGTACATATATATCGGTACACGTGATGGAGAGGGGGCAATTTTGTTAGCTTTCCTTTTGAACACGTTTATTTTCATGAAGAATTGGCGAGCGTAGCGATCCAGATTTTTTTTTTTAGATATGAAATATTAATTTGTCCACAGGGGCCACCTTACATGGAGGTTTTCCCAAGTTTTTCCCTAAATCTCAAGCCAATCCATAAGTCAAGGGACTTACGGATTGGCTTGAGGGAAAAACTTGGGAAAACCTCCATGTAAGGTGGCCCCTGTGATTTGTCTTGAATCGATCGAGATGATTATTTATAACATTGAATATTTCACTCCTAATATCGGCGAGCGGAGCGAATTTCATGAAAATAAATACTAGTAGATGAGAGATGTGTCATTTTCCAAATAATCAAACATCTTAAAATGACAAAACCTTGAAAAAGATGAAGGAGGTTACATCCTATGAAGTAAGGGACTGTTCAAAATATGAGTTCCTGAGACCCAAGACAATTATATAAAATTACTTAGTATGAACAATTGATTAAGGAATTTTGCAGGAAAAATAGTTTTGTATTTGTAAATGGCGAGCGAAGCCCTTTCATGCATTTTAGACCCATTTCAATTAGAAATGGGCAAAAGCTGGGCCCCACCTTCGAAAATCTCAGGAGGGGGGAGGGGGTCCAGACCCCCGGTCCCCCCTCTGGATCCGCGCATGCTTGTATTGAGTTCTAATGAAACACGAGAAAATTACGAAAAATGCATTCAAATCGGTGGTTTCTGGAGTGTCTTTGATCTATTTCTGATGAGTAGTTTGCTTTAAATACTATTTCAAAAGACCCTCCCCCCTCTTTTGGCAACTGGGGGAGGAGCTCTCCTTTTTTTCGAGTAACGATGTGGACGTTTTTGCGTACAAATGTACGCCTGGCTTCGCCCCTGGCTTGTTGATTTGTCCTTGCTGTAACATGTACTTAGAATATTGGTACGATATCGAGCAAAAAATGTTGAGTATCATTGGGTTTTGACTTTGAAAAATTGAATGCTTAGTTATAGGCCCCCGGATCATATTCGAGCTATATACAATGTTAAATATTTACCAATTTTTCCGGTTATTTCAAACTATGTTTTTAACAAAATTTGTAGATGACAAAAATACTCAAACCGTGTATTTGAGGACAGAAACGTGTAGGTTTCGATCCCATTTACATTGATTGTTTGACACTTTCTTTCTTTCTTTCTTTCTTTCTTTCTGTTTGACACACGTACATATTTGCAAATTATTTGAACATGTTCATATTATAGTATTTGTTAATGTTAATTTTCGGGGATAAAATAAACAGAAAACCCGCTCTGCAACGTACATTACAAAAACCTCGCGATTGTCTGTACGAATCCACAAATACGCCAATTGATACGGCATCGAATCGATATGCGATAGAATGTATCAGAAAATTTTTGTAAATTTTGTTTCAAAATAGTGAATTCTGGTGGACATTAAGCAATTTTTTATTACTCTGTTTGCAGGGTTTTTCCCGAGTGCTAAAGTTACCAAAAAAAAAAAAAAAAAAAAAAAATTGGGAAACCGGGTGGGGGGGGGGGGGGGTTCCGACACCCACCCCCCCCCCCCCCCCCCCCCCAAACACCCCTAAATCCGCCCTTGTCACAGGCGCTGTCTGACTCAGAGAGTGATATGTGATCAAAAGTTACAAGAAAACTATATACTGTATATCAAATGCATCATGTCGAAAATTTAAATGATATAAAGTCAAATTGTGATCATTTCCGATTTTTACTGATGTGTTTTCAGCGAAGCCCACTTGGGCCTTTTGTTCAAGAATGTGACGTCAAAGTTACGCGAAATCTGATTGGTTGAATCATAACACACCTTCATAAGGTGAAGGTCGACCCTTTTGTATGGAGTCATGATGCGAGGAATTTTTCCGTCTAAAAACTCATTTTTCTACCTTTCACAGTCAAAATCGAAGAATGATATGTCGCTATTGAGACTTTTAAGGAAACATTTTAATACATGGGTAAGTATTTAGTCCTTTTCAGTTTGAAATGGAAAAATATTCATTGATAAAAGAGATGACCCCTTTTCGTCCTCTTGAATCTCTGACGTTTCCGAAATCAGCTGATCCAAACTTGATCCGGTAAATTCGAATAACAGCACAGTAGTCAGTAGATAATTAAATTTGGCCTCCAAATGTAGTATGTATACGAAATTTAATTGTAATAATGTTAAAATGTGTGTGTAACTGTTTGTAAACAGTAAAACGAAATGATGTCTTCACTACACATTCAAAATCAGTTACTGTCCTGTTCACTAAATCCAGAGCACCCTGTTTTGGCTATTTATTCTGGGTACCACTTAAACAAGCCTGCAAAGCCTGCAGACGCCTGCAATAAAAAGTACAAGCCTGCAGGTTTTTGGATGGTCGTATACTATTGATACTTACATGGCTGGAAAGGTGATGGTCTCTAGTATGCAGATATGTAATGTTTTTTAAAGATTTGATTATTATTTTTTAGAAGAAACTTGAGTCTAAAGACTGGTTAGTTTTACAAATGCGGATAAGATTACCTTTACTGTAGATAGTATACATGGACAGTGATGTTTTCATAACAATTATCATGCCTGCAGATAATATTACCTGTATTGTTTTCATAGCAATTACCACGATTTGAAGTATATTGGATTGTTTGAATGATTATTAAAAAAAAGTAGAACTCTCTGCCATATATTGTGCGTTAATGTATGAATATGTTTCCAGACCCAACGACAAGGACGTGGCTCTTGAGTCTACATATGGGTCCATTTTTTTTAATTTTTTTTTTTTTAATTTTTTGATAGTTTGATTAACGCCTTGATATGTCATTAATTCAGTCAAAAAAAGTCATGGTCATAAAACATTCAAGCTTATAGAAGCTAATTAAAAATGTATTTAAAGATATTCAGCTTATGATCCCTAATACAACCGTCAAGCGGAGGAGTAAAAAGCCAAAATGGAGGAAAATTTTAATCTAGATCCCCGTAACACAACCGTCAAGCGCCGAGGAGGAAAAAGCCAATCAAATAAATAGACAAAAATATTTACAGGTACAAAGCACTATTAGAAAAGTTGAAAAAGAAACATTTTAAATTAATAAAAATATAAGCGTTAAGAGTATGTATCTAGCTTTACATACACAGCCGCCATGCGGAGGATAAAAAAGCCAGTAAAGAGTTTACACAAATATTTACACATTCACAGGAAATAAATAGAAAAGAAGCATTTTTAACAAAAATGAGGTAGTGTGTATCGAAATAAATCTTAATTCTAGACTTTGGGACGTTTATTGGTAGAAGTGGTTTTTGTATTTCCTTTGAGCATTTTCTAACTAACTCTTCGCTGATATGATTTTCATCTTTTTTGAGTTTTGAATGATATGTGGCCATTTGGAATTTCTTTCAGATTTTCACTACTGTTACTCTCAGTTAAAATTTTCAATGTTTGATTGAAATCTAAAAATTTACCTTTCAAAGAATTAGTATCAGGATTCCTGAAGGGTTGGCGCACAAAAATTTGTTCTTGAAAGAGTCATTTTCTGTTTGTTCGTCCGTGTTTAATCGTCCAATTGGTCTAAATTTGTCACAATTGTACATCCTCATTCTTGTCTGAAGTTGCTATTGGGGGAATTCTAACACATCAGAGATGTTTAAAGAACATTTCATTTTGAAGATTTTTCTAAATGCAAAACAAAATCATTTGGTGTCCAAGTTCCGTTTCCAGAAAAACGAATACTGCTTGACCAAAGAATGGAAATAGGTTTTTTTTTACATTTTTTTTTTTTTTGAGATTCTTTGAGAAAATGTGCGGTTCAAAATACCAATAGATTTGTTAAGAATTCCATTAACTGCGGGATAAAATGACCGAATAGATCTACCAATAACAGAAGATGCTGCATGAATGGTATTTATAAGCCGAAGAAAAGGAAACATTTTCAGTACAGGCTCGCACTGATTCGTCCATTGCATACTTGCCATAATTTTTCGGAGTTTTGTACATGTAATTGCAAAGAGAGACAAAAAGAGAGACAAATCATCAAAAAGCAGGACAAATATTACGCCAATGAGGGACAAAGAGGGACACTTTTAGAAGGTTGAACTTAAGATATTGCAATCTAAAATTGGACTAGATCTTTGCCCTCTGCAAACGGAAGAACATCAGAGAAAAAAATAAATCTTATTAATGTGCGCCATATAAGTAGACGGCTCCTACCTGTATAAGTGTCGCTTCAGCGAACTTGTCTACCCTTTTTAATTTGAAGTGCAATACACAGTCAATAACTTAACGACTCGGGTATTAAAAACGACACTACCCAAACGTACTTTGATTAGTATTGAAAGTTTTCTATGTGATAATAATGAAGAGCATATTATGATAACTTTAGAGCATTCCGTGGTTGCCGTATTTTCTTCTTCTTCTTTTTTTCTTTTTATCTTGTTTACATGTTTTCCTCTGATAAAAATGAATTCATATTATGGCTGCTTATGTAAATCTTATCACTCCAACATGGTATACATGTAGCTATTGCTTTATTAATTTTATTTCAATGATTGAATTTTTTCGTGAGCAAAGAATAAAAACCTGCAACAAGAGAAATTTAGTATTTATGAAAACTTGTTGAAATCACTTGCCCGAAAACAATTTCTACAAGATTTTTGTATAGGTTATATACATGTTGTAGTGATCGAAATTCCACTTGCCCGACAAAATTTCTAATTATAGTCACACACGTCAAGCCCGGCTTAATTGAGTGATTTTTCGTAAAGTCTGTTATTAATTAACATGCTTAAGATAACTGTAGCTTATAGGATTACTTAAACAAGAAAATTTATTTAATAGATTTGCAATTAGCAGATACCTGTATATTAGAGATCACACTTATTATACATGTTCAACCATTAGGTTTAATCGAAAAGGACCTGATTTAGACTCATCATATTTCGTCTAATCTTTCAGGGACGGTGTCACAGTAAAGCAAACTTTGGACTGTTATTTGATATAGATGGCGTGATTGTCAGAGAGCGCCAAGTTTTACCTACTGCCAAAGAAGCTTTCAAGAAGCTGATAGACGGCAGAGGTCAATTCCGTGTTCCTACGGTGTTTGTTACAAACGCTGGTAATGCCTTACGGCAGAACAAAGCAGATCAACTCTCTAACTGGCTAGATATTGAGGTAAGATCCTATGTTATCATGTACCTGATTAGGCTTATTACATTTGCTGCATATTTGCACATAAAGATTAAATTGTAAATTTGTATCTGATTGAACAAAATATCATGCAACTAAAAGCATGGAATATATGCAAAATTATAAATCAAATAAAAAAGAGCACTTCAAACTTTATATATATTCTACTGTCTTTCCACTAAGTGTGAACCTTATATATTGCAGTTTTCCATTTTGATTAACTAAAATCCATTAATAAATTATATTATGATAAGTTTTTAAATTTTTATTAGCATTTGAGATCTAGAGTTACCAATACCAATTTTGCACTAGCTGCTGTAATATATACATGTATATATATACCTAGTAATATTTAAGGAACTTTGGATCAAGTAGCATTGTCTTACAGTTTTCAATTATTCTGATATTAGTGCATGAGCAATAGGCCCTTTTGGACCTCTTGTTGAAATAAAAAATTGATGAAGATATTCATTCACTTTGAATACAAATCTAATGTGAATCTCATGTGCTTCTGTATGGGATCATCATTGGAAGAAAAAAAAATTATAAATAATTAATATATTATGATAATTGAAACAATGCACTATTATATTTTTTGCCACCATTAACTGTGTTGATTATGTATACAGGTAATTATTATAGTGGTAGCATAAAGTTTGCATGTGTCTGTCTATGACTGTTAAGATGTGAGACCTCAGGTCACCTCTGAATTAAACATGTTAAAGTTCATCTATTTATCTTCTTATACAACAAAGTGATCGAGGTCACCAGAAAATAGTACATCCTTATCTATCTTCTTTCATGCCGGTGTATATTTACATATCCTCTCTACCTTCTACACTTCTACAGAAGTTTATCACCTTGAGGGTTAATTATGGAACATGCCACAGAGTTCATGAACTTTAATATTAAGAATGACCATACCTATTTAGGGACACGCTTTTACCTGGTCCATTTAAAGGCCACACAGAACTGACCTTGCACTAAAGTCTTAGATGTACATATAACATGTACTTTAAATCATTGGTTGAATATATACTTTTACAATTGTCATGATCATCATGATCATTAGTATTATATAAAAAAAAACAAGTGTACAGGTTAACTGATCCTTTACTAATTAAATTCATATATGATTATGTACACTAGTATAAGTACGGTGCTCTGAAGAATAAGTTGTTTAATGTTAATTATAAAATCTCTTGTTTATTTTTTCACATGCTTATATCATGAGTTACATTCATAATATTAATTGATTTATTTATTAATTATTATTATTTATTTATTTTACTTATTTTAGAGCAATTAACCTAACTTTAGCGCAAACAGGGTAAAATAGGGCAAATAACTGACAAATAAGCATAATTTGTAGTCTTGAATCAGCGCAGTTAATACAATATCCTGAATGAATATGAATTTTCTTGTTTCTTTCATAGGTTAGCAATGAGCAGGTAGTGATGGCACACAGTCCTCTAAAGCTGTACAATCGGTACTTTGACAAGAATGTGTTGGTCATAGGTCAAGGCCCAGTCAAGGACATTGCCGAGGGTATAGGTTACCATAGAGACAATATCATTACAGTTGATGAACTGCGAGAAATCTTCCCTCACTACGATATGGTTAACCACAAAAGGAGAAGGTTTAAGGTGAGGAGAAAGTAGAAATATTCATACATTTATGTATGATGGCAAAACCAGTAAACTTGGGGCATTTATGTTTGTGTAGTGTAGACTTAGTAATTTTCATCTCTGGAGTTGTCTTAAATGAAAATTTTGTCAGCCAATCCAGTTTCAGGAAACCAATTTGAAGGAAAGATGCCTTGAACAAAACAATTCAGTGTACCTTAGACTTAAAATATGTTTGATTTATCGAAATGATATATGTCAAGTGTTAGAATTTTCTAGTTTTAAAGTTGATGCAGAAAACACAAATTTAGTATGTGTTTGAATGATCAAGATAAAATGTACACAAATAAGTGTCTGAAAAATCATAAAACACAAATTAAGTATGTGTTTGAATAATCAAGATAAAATGTAAACAATTAAGTGTTTGAAAAATCAGAATACACACATTAAGTATGTGTTTGAATGATCAAGATAAAATGTACACAAATAAGTGTTTGAAAGATCAGAAAACACAAATTAAGTATGTGTTTGAATGATCAAGATAAAATGTACACAAATAAGTGTTTGAATAATCAGAAAACCCAAATTTTAAAAGTGTTTGAATAATCAAGATAAAATGTACACGTCAAATAAGTGTTTGAATAATTAAGATAAAATGTTCATGCAAACTTAAATGTTTGTACCTATTCTCAAATAGTGATTCATTGTATCTTTGTTAGTTTCTTAAATTGGAGATGCCTGAGTTTGTTTGATAATAAGATTCACCATAGATTTTACTAAGATACTTTCATTTTTCATGATTTCAGCCTTGCCCAAAGAAACAAAAGAACTTTAAGAAAATTGAAGGTACATGTATATCTTAGACCCAAGAATTACTGATTTAATGAAAAAATAAAATCATGGACTTAAGGTCTGCAATATTACCAAGTCTATTTTCTTGTGAAGAATTTAAATGTTTTAAAGTAAAGTATAATAGTTGATAAAATTATTCTTATTAATTTCACATTTATGCTATGTTATTTGTTGACATTAAAATGCTTGGCTGCATAGAAAGCACTGTGAAATTCTAGAAATTATAGTCTTTTAATGAATATTATAATTCATGATAGCAATATTTTTATCACAGTAATACTATGGATAGGAGAGCCTAGTTGTTTTGAGACGGTTGTACAGCTAGTGTATGACATTCTTGTGACCAATGGAAGAATGACACCAGAGCCGACCAAGGCGTGTGAAATCCCATACCCTCACATTCCTATACTCGCCTGTAATATGGACCTCATGTGGATGGCCAGTGCCCCAATGCCAAGGTAAACAATACTACCGTATATCAGGTACATTTTGTGTGGGATAAATTTCACGAAAATGACCCAAAAAGGTGTGTTTTTTCTTCGCTGAGTCTGATTTTCGCTAATCTATTAATATGATCAAGGGTTTAGATCTGTGTCTTTTATTTGCCATGTCCATTTTTTCGCATTTCGATGATGCTTGAAAACTTAGCAAAAATTAGGCACTTGCGAACATTTCCAGATGTACGGTATGTCGTACCCAATATAATCATGATTAGAGTTTAGATCCGCTAACAAAAGTTGATATAGGTTCATGTCGGATGAAATTGGATTTGAATATTTAGCCAATCAGAAGTCACTGTGAGACTGTCTGTAAGTGCTTATCAAGTGTTGTTAGATGAGTGAGCTGATCTGAACTCTTGTTGCATTTAGATTGCAGTGTACCAGGCTTGATTTAGTTTATGATTTGCGGAAGAGTTTGCATTGAGAGTGTGCATTTCTTGTATTTATTTAATTCATAATGCATGTTCTGGTATTTTATTGGGATGGGGTCATTGTTAGCATGCATGATGCAACCCTTGAATTTCTTTGTCACCTGTTAAGCAAAAGTGACATACTCATGTACAAGGACAATCTGTTTAACTGTTTGGTACTTACATTCCCATATACATGTATATGCACAGCCAATGTAATTACCTGAGATGTTGCTATTGAAAGAAACGTGCTGCAAATTGTGTATTAACACTCATGATGTCACAATGCATAAGATCTAAAGAAACATGCCGCGACGGCTGTTCTAACCTGCAAACTGAACCTGCGGTTAGATGAATTTTAACGTTGCCCTTCTATCTAGAAAAAAGCAATTTCAGACAACAAGAATGAAACAGACAACTATGGTGCATATATATAGAAGAAATCTCATAATTTGTGTTTAGTTACGGATATGCAACACACAGCAAGTGCATTTATCGCATGAGATGTGCTATCGCACAATACATGTACATTGCTCTTGCTGTGTGTTGCATTTAACAAAACACAAATTAAAACACATATTCTCTATATATATGGCTTTAGCTGACTTGATATGTGTAACATTATCATTAAATCCACATAATTATAATTGTAGGGCCAGCAGTTTGAGCGCATGCACTTACGTGTAGCTCTAAATACTGTAACATCATTTGATACCAATGACGTATAATTGTACATACATATATTTCATATTTTACAGATGGGGAAATGGACTGTTCTTATTTTTAATGGAGCAGGCATATCTGGTAAGTATAGAAATATTTTTATTCCCCCATGATTGGGGATTTGAGGGCATACATGTAGTTCTAGGCCTGTCTATTTATCTATCTATCTGTTCACAACTTTTGAACAGTAAATGATTAAGCCTTCTAATCATGCCAATGGTAGCAGCATTTTTTACCTTTAGACCATGACCTATAAGTTTGACCAACTTTTCAAAGTAAAACTTTGTCCTTTGCCATGACTTTTGAATGGTAGCATAGTAATAATATGTCGATGTTGGACATACCTGCAGGCATTTCAGAAATTGCTTCAGTCTGCATTGAATCAAATGATGACTGAAAATTTTCATACTTCTTTTCGTCCTTCTGAATGAATGAAAAGGAATCTAGAAGAACCAAAGACATGTTCATCACAAAATACAGATTCTTTTGATCAGCCGAGGTCTTTAATCACAGCTTTCTTTATTTAGATTCTAATTAAATCAGTTTTAGAATCTGTATCTCCTTTACATAATGTATACAGTGCACACACCATTTAACATATTCACATCATTCAAATTAATGTAGTGAAAGGCATACTGATTTAAAGTCTTGATAAGGGTGTACCAAGGGAAAGGTGACCTGATTTACACTCTTTAAAATTATAGACATCCATATGCTGAGCAGTTGAATGAACAAGATGAATGTGTTATGTAATTACAAAAAAACAGGAAGTACATGTAAATAATGCAAATTGTAGATTGTGAATAAAAGTATTGGTAAAATAGATAGATATGAAATCAGAAGATAGATTTGATAAGATATCTTTATATGAAATTGAAAAGCAGTGTAATAGGATATGTTTTTCCCCATTTCACATATTTCAGCCGAAATGATTTATTAGACAAAACTTGGTTGAAATTTACATGTATTTTAGTAAGTGATAATTAAATAGACTATTGACAATGATCAAGAATAAATTATGGAAATGAAATTTTGCATTCTGTCAGATTGTTGCTGGTAAATACATGTTGGTTCAGGTCTGAATTTCAGACATTCCCCTTGATATTAAATGAAGCATTGGTTAGTAACACAGGCTAGTGATAAAGCGCACTGGTATTCATGTGTATGTGTTTGTCCTGTGTATTGTATTGTTTACAATACACAGGATGCATGCATACCAGGCGCTTTTTACGGCCTGTGGTTAGTAAAACAAATTGTGCAACATGTTAAAAAAAAAAACAAAAAAAAAACCCAGTACAATAATATTACCTGGTTTTTCATGGTAAATAAATTTATTGACATGTATGTAGTTACATATTTTCGTTTTAAAAACCAGATCGATTGCATGGCAAAATTAATGTTCAAACAATTTTTTTTTTTTCAATTTTGCAGAAAGGGACTGGTAGAGAGCTGAAGTATAGTGCCCTGGTAGGGAAGCCAAGTCTCGATACATATCATTTTGCCGATGACGTACTACGTGAACAAGCACACAAACTCGGAATTCAGAATCTCGATACGATTTACTGTGTAGGGTAGGTAACTCTTCATAAATCAATTCTATGGTCGCTGGCTCTGAAGGTACATTATTTTAGGCTAGTGTTGTACATCAGAAGACTTTTAGGAATCGTAAAACAATCAGAAAAAAGAATGCGCAGATTGAACGGCTAATGGGGAGGTCAGGAGGCCGTTTAAATATTTGGCTGTTTTGGTATGTGAAAAACATGAATTGGTCAGAGAAAAGTCAGGGAATTTTGTTCACCAAGAGTGCTGGCAACCCTGATTCAATCTCAAATTGCCTGCCTGTTTACAGGTAAACCAACAATTAATAGCACGTTACATTGAAAAGGAAGAAAATAAATACCGAAACAAAAAACACATTCCTTTCAGCGACAGCCATTTTTAAGAAATTGAAATTGATAAGTGGAATCAAAAGACTTTTAGCGATCGACAATTGGTTCATTACTAATTTTAGCAATATCAAATCTATAGTTTCTTACCTAGATTATGAATGTCATTCAGTTTAAAGCATATTTGGAAGAATGTTTATTTATCTATAAAGTTATCATGATCCACGGGTGAAAGGTCAAGGTCATCACTTTGAAAGTCTTTGCTCATGTGAGCTAAAATTGTTCACTTTGATCCTTTATTACGCGAAGAAAGTACATGTATATGAAACATAAATTGTATCTGAATAGAGGTTGAATTTATTCAAGTGTACATGTATGTTGTTTTATCAACAGAGACAACCCCCAAACTGATATCTATGGAGCCAACTTCTACAATCGTCTCCTGAAACGCAGAGCACATGAATATAATCAGAAGCAAACCATTACAGATAACGGTAGTGTGCTAGCGGCTAAGGACGTGAGCCGTGACTTCGCTGCTAACTGTGAATCTATACTTGTAAGGACTGGTGTGTACACGCGACCTGGCGACGATGGCATCTACGACTCTACCGACTCCAGTACACAACATCATAGAGACTACGTAATAGACCCCGATCTCAAAAACCCAACATACATCGTAGAAAACGTATTAGAGGCAGTAGACCTTGTCTTTAAAACGGAAAACTTTTTATGATGTTGGTAGAATTTAGGACAATGTAGTACAAAGAACAATCTTGTTGACTTTTATCGAATGCATCAAAGATCTGTTAAAATTCTCATGTTGTTACGTACAATCAAGTTGTGGATCTCGTGTCGAGACTGTTTGTTTCACAAGTTTACAATTTTCAGTTACGATATTTTATTGTCCATTTTCGTATCGTGTACGTTGCAATTATTTTACGCGTCCCATCTTTAGACAAGGTTTTGTAACTTTTATTTTAGGTCTTATGTCTCTGACTTTGAAAGATATACTCTACAATTACCTAGTGCTTTTTCAAGTGCAATATTTTTTCTGTGTACCATGGACACAGGAACTTGTAGTTTTATTACAAACATCGAGATAGAAATGGTTGACATTACAAGATAGAAGCTATGTAAGAATTGTTCTTAAGGTACACAGTCATGTAGATTTGGATAAAGTGTGCCTTTAGCCAAGGATAATTTTTACTTGTATGACTACTTGCATGTAAATGTACAGTATATGTGACAAAAACATTAAGTTTTCAAGTATTAAACTTTTGTTCCCATTTTCATTTGTTCTTCAAAGTGGCCCTTGTGAACAATAGAGATGTAACTCACTGCTGAAAATTCCTATTTACATGTAATACTATGATGATCAAATTATAACCTTTAGCTTTAACATGGGACCAGTGCTTCTTATCTGAAATTTGTTGACATTTCACAGAGAATGATTAAGGGAAGACTTTTTATGTTGCCTGCAATGCAAGAGCGACATATAGGGATCACTTTGTCCGGCATCTGTCTGTCTGTCTGTCTGTCTGTCTGTCTGTCTGATAGTCACACTTTCACATATATGGCTATAACTAACTTGATACAGATAACACATATTTCACACCTGCTGGGAATGTAAACCATGATGAGACTCGACACCCAATTTAGGTCAAAGTGATTTTCAAGGTCAAGGTCACATACTTTGGGTCAAACATGCTACAGGCGACATTCCTGTTCTTGAACAGTGCTATTTTTTGTCAAAATGCATTTAATGTCTGTGACAAGAAGAGTATAAATTGCTCTAGTAACCTGTTACTTGTCTACCTATTGTTTACATACATGTTTTTTTACTGTACTCGGGAGGTACTGGATAAATTAATGTACTAGATAGCAATTTAGTTTTATTTTCTCATTTTTTTCAGCAAACTTTTTGTGAAGTCTTTTTGACATAAAAATTGTATATCGAGTTCAATCCAACTAAGAATGCTCCTAATCTTCAACATAGACATTACATAAATAAGAAATAATGCAAATTACATCTATTGACAATTCAGCATTAGGTGGATTCTTTCACTGTAGAAGTTTTAAAACTTGTACTTTTTTCATATCAAAGGAAATAAGAAATTTGCACTACTTGAGTAAAACTGACATGTAAATTTGATGTCCCTTAATACTTTCATGTATTAGCCAAAAAAGTAGAATTTCAAAGTTACTTCGTATCCATTTGATTGAATTGTATTTATTGGAGCTATGTGCAAGGTTAATGATTTTGTTTATATTACTATGTATTTATTTTGCCTAGCTTTACAGTGCTTTGAGGGTTGTGATGAAATGTATATGGTCAGTTGTGTTAAAATGTATTGAAAATTGCACCACTGACCATATTAACATCACTAGTTATCACATGCATCGAAATAACAAAATGTGTATTAGATTGCCTCTCAAAATGATAACTTACAATGTTCTTGCATTATTCCAAAATCCTTACAATGTTCAGTCTCACGGCATAGGTTATAGCAAAATGTTTCTTATGTCTGGGTATTTGTTTTGAAAGGTAAGCTCCAGTCAGGTGTGACGACATGTACATCTATAAGGCTTAGCACTTGTGTTGACTGGAACATGAATTAGATATGCAAAAAACAGTAACGCTGGTATTAGGAATGTCTTGAATTGATTACGTAGTTATTCTCTTTAGTTTCCTCAGAAATTTTCTCTATTGAAATTCTGACAATATGTGACAGCTTAGCAAAGCTTCAATGAATATTCCAGATTTTAAAACTGTCAGAAAACGGATAATTGTTCGCTTTCTGCTGATCTATCCTTTCTCAAACATACATGCATTTACCTAAGTTATTTTCAACTGTGGCCTTAGAATAAAATGTAGATGTAGATGTGGCTATTGCAATTATTTTCAAATGAAGTACTGTACATGCATTATCAAATAGCACTACTAGTATACTTTATAAAACATAAAAGCATCTGAAACATGTTACCAATATTCCACAGTATTTAGGAAATGGAAGGTTCATAATTCTGTGTTTATCATACATATAAGGTATATACATGTACATCTATATTTTAATACCAATTTTGTTTTATCACCCCCTAATTATTTTACATTATTCTTTTGTTACTCCATTTTACTATTACATGTATTGAATGATATTATGAATCAGAAACCCACTTCATAAATCTTTGTTAAACATGACAAATTCCGGAAATTAAATTTTTCAAATTTGAGTTTAAGTCTCCTCTTATTTTGCTGAAACTGCTGAAATTCATATGATTGACAGACCTTGGTGAAATAATAATATGGATCAGAGATGCAGTGCATATACTAAAGGTTTGGAGGACAGGTGAAGCAGGTGAAAACAATATGCAGACAAATAGTCCATTTACCAGAAAATATCTATGACTGCTTTAAACCTTGATTTTATATACACAGGCACCAGACATCACATCATTTGGCAACATTTTGAATTGTGACATCATATTTGATTGCACTGACTTTATGCATTGGCATGTTTAGTGTTTAGACGTCAAAATAAAAATATCGCCGAATTTTGTGATGTCCGCCCAATGAATCCACTGGAAAATCACCTACTCCCCTGTATACAATATACATGTACATGTATGTAGCAAGAAGTTTTGCTAATAAGCTCTGCTTAAGGTTTTTCTCACAATGCAGGGTTTTCAGTTAAGGTGGCTCAATAATCCAAGAATTCTTTGTCAGAGGAGAAAAAAATATTCTGTTTATTTAACATTGATATCTGATGATTTATATTTGTAATTAAGATTACATATCATCGACCATTTGACTGACCAGTGGTCCTCTGAATATGCATATGTAAACCAACCCCGAGATATGTCGCAAAACAATGAATTTTGATAGATAAATACATGATATATTGATAATGATTCCAGATTGAAACCATTCTTGTGATCATTTTCACCATAATATCATCAAATATGTATATTTCTTTATAGATAATGCTTTCAAAGAGTGAAATAGCTAAAACTGTTCCAGAAAAGTACATTTTGGGTACCCCCACCCCAAAATGAGAATCTAAAAAAAAAGTACTCAGTACCCTTATTTGACATCAAAGTGATAAGAAGTCTTTGTCAGAAGTTCTTTTCTTTTACATATCACCCAACAACAAACTCTTTTCTTCGAAAAGAAATATAAAAAAGTACATGTTATCGTTCATTCTGGTTTAAAATATTTGGTTGTCATAGTAACGATTTTGTAACAATTTGCAACAAGTCAAATTAAAATGCCCTGTTCCCTTAGTTGACGTTATACCGATGAAAATATTTGTTAAAAACTGTTATAATTGACATATTTTTCAAGATCAGACTCCAATCTTTTAACAAAAGTACAAGACAATCCGTTTTACCTCGTTTCCATATTGTAAAAATCTACTTGGTTTATGCCGGACAGACGACGGACGGACGGCGCACTATGACAGTAGCTCAGGTGAGCTAAAAATCAGACACTCCGAGTCGAGATTATTCTTTGCCAACATTCAGTGAAAGTTTCAAAATCTGATTCAAGGAAGAATACTTACACAATTATCATGTATCATCGAAATGAAATAAGAATAAACAAGTTTACAAATGATTTGTCGAAAAAAATAAACAAGAAAAGGAAAGTAACATGTGTACTTCTAAATATCCTTGGCAAAGCGTTATTCGACCTTTTTTTTTTTATAAACTCACCTTTCATGTTTTGTTAGTGGCAGTTAAATGAGTTTTGTCAAATAAAGTTTAAAAAAGTCAAAGCTTAAAAAAAATGTTTTGTTCAAAATTTCATATCTGATTCCATCAATCGAAATATATATAAAAGAAATAGAACTTAAGTAAACGGAAGCATTTTTAAACATTTTGACGTTCAAGGTCAATAAGTGGACGTCAATCCCCTCCATCGTTCTCGATAATGCGTGCAGTTATCTGTGAAATGGATATATCTTTGAGCAAAGCAGGCTTAAAACTAAAAGTCATTCGCTTAGATCTTTCAAATAGGGAAACTTTATTCGATAACATCTTGTTGCAAGGTACGAAAGTTGACAAAATTGAAGAAAAAATCTTTGAACCAAATATTATTAGAGAAACCAAACTTGAAATATCTTATCTATGATATCGCTAAAATCTCCAAGAAATATCGTGTTTTATCATGAACTTAAGTTTACCTTCTTGAATTTGTTCAAAGGCAACAGGCGGTTGAATTTCCGCCGATGACGTTCTAAAAACGATACGTTTACGGCGTTAGCCAGGGTGTCTCTCTTACGGGATATTTTTGTATATATAAATTAAACGATACATTTGACTAAATATTTATTACACTCAGATTGTAGATGATAATTTTCTGTTTCCATCGATACCAAACATGTCGAAATCCGTCAAGTTGAGGGCCGAAAACTAAAAAAAGGCCACATATAAAAGTACTGCACTCGATATCTGATGACGTCAAACGATTATTGAGCCTCCTTAAAGAGGGCATGGGCATTAACCAAAAAGTTGAGGAGTCTTTTGTTGCCTTTTTTGGGGATTTAGAGGTGAAACATCCTGTATGCCACCCTCTAAATCTGGCATTTCAGTGAAGCTTTCTTAGAACTACATGTAAATGCATGTGGCTATTGTCAACCTTGGGAGTAATAAGGTGATGTTGTGCAAAAACAAGAAATGCTTCCAGTTTTTAAACATCAATTCATAACAAGAGACACAATTTGACAATTGTATATCACCTTAGCTGTCATACAACTTATATTGCTTTGTTGGTGAAGATTAATCTTTCATGAAATTTAAATTTAAACTTTATTTATTTTACAACGTTTAAGTTACACAACTTATATAAATGTCTCACGTTGGCTCAGATGTTGGCATGAGGGGGTCCAAGGAGCAGGGGGAAACCGGAGTACCCGGAGAAAAACCCCCTGCAGAGGCCTGGGTGGGGGACCGCCTACCCTCCCACATAAGACCCTTTGCCGAATCTGAGATTCGATCCGGGGACCTCAGAGGTGAGAAGCGAGCGCGCTACCACTGCGCTAACCCGGCCGTTAATCTTTCATGAAGTAGTTGCAGATGAGGAATGGCAAATACATGTAAGTCACAGGGCCTTATCTCAACATCCTCTATTGACCTTTCATTTGACCACAAGATATTAAGAAGACCTGACCTTTAATACATGTATCAGTACATGTACTTGATACTAGTATGCCGTCTTTAGACCAACACATTATGGTATGGTGCTGTGTGTCCAAAAATCTTTTCTTGTGACCATGGTGGTAGGATATCAATTTCATGGCAGGATGTAAAGTTATTTCATTATGAAGATGATAACCATCATTAATATGAAAACCATGAAGGTCTAAGGTCTTGATGTTAGATAAGCTGTTTGTGTTTGGAAGTGACTATACTTTATGAAATATCACATTCAAACTTGGTCTGGAGATAAAGCATAAAATGCAGACCTGTGCCCAGTTTCACAAAAAATTTTATGAAAAATTTCGTGAATTTTCGTAACTTTCATCATTAGATAAAATCTGAAAATGTTTTTCAATTTTGATAAATTATACTTTCTATTATCATCTCTACATACTAAATATAAACAAAACATCGTGATTTTTAGTTTGTAAGAAGTGCTAAGCAATCAAAATATATGAAAATTTCTAAAATTGTTCGCAAGTATTTTTGTGGAACAGGCTGCTGATTTCAGGTGCATGTATTTACCTGTGTCCAGTTTCACAAAAATTCTGAAAAATTTCAGGAATTTTTGTAACTTTCATCATAAAATAAAAGCTTAAAATGTTTTTCAATTTAGATGATATTGTGCTTTCTGAAATCATTCATAATAAATATAAATTCAGAAAAAATATATCATGGTTTTTAGTTTATAAGAGGAACTACATGTACAATTGGCTGTGCATATTGTACCAAATTGAATACAGAATATGCTAGAAAAGGAGTCTTTATTTTCAGAAGTACTTTTTTCGTGATTCAAAAATTATACGGGAATATGTTCATGTGAAATATTTGTCTTGTAACTATTGTAGCTCTTCTTGTGTCAATTTTATCTAAGCAATACACAAAATTCACTCATCTTAAAAGTTTGTGTTTTACCAGAATCATTGAAGAATGGCACATACATGTATATAATAATATGGAAAGAGAGTCATTTCAAGATTTATAATGTACATTGTATCTCATCAAATACAAGTTTTCATTAAAATTTCACCTTAAAGTTTTCAAATCACTCAGGAATACATGTATAGTGAAAATTACCAGAGATACTAATTTTCACTACATTCGTGATTGATTTGGAATCGCGAAAAATTATTCTCGCAAAAAATTGTGTTTGATAAGGTATATCATAAATTGTTATATCTCTTACATTTGTTCATATTGTACACGTGTCATTCTTCACTTTTCCTAATTAAATGAGAGGTAAATTGAGTGTATTCTTATGATAGAACTAACTAAAATTTCGATATTGAAAGGTACAAAACAGTAACATCATGTGAACATATTTGTTTGTAATTAAGGAATTGTGAAAAATTGTACTCTCGAAAATAAAGACACCCTATTTTTCCATAAAATCACGAAAATTTTTGGTTATATGATAGTATCTCACAAACATTTCTGGTTATACAGTTATAAATAAAGTAAAATTCAATTCCTTTTAAATGTTTATTGATGTAAAATTTATGGATGGTGATGTAATCATACAATGAGATATGCCGTTTATAATGAAATTGTAAATGTAAGACATTTTCTACTTCATGAAAAATGTATTTCATTCTCCATAAAAATGAAAATATTGTATGAGCAGACAAAAATATACATCAATGTAAGCCGGCATGACATGTATAATATTAATGACGCTTCGCTGATCAGATTTTTACAATAACTGAAACATATTTCTACAACTCAAGAATATCTTTAAGGAAACTCTAGTACATGTATGTTAAATTAAGGCGGAAATATGATATGGATATGAACAATTTATGTCAGAACGCAAGTAATAGCAACAATTTTTGAGCTCCTATGCTTCTATACTTGAAAATTACATATACATATGGGCCTCTAAACCTCTCTATTTTCAGCCATGTACATAATACATGTATATTTATCTTGCATTTTTCCATCATAAATTACAAATCAAGATTGAAGAAATAAGTTCAGCACTTTCATTTTGAATGTGTAGTACAGATTTCTTTTATGTTATATAATCCTCTTATTCATATCCTCTGCCTCTCTGCATTCTTCTGTAGGCTTAGTCACATGAGTCTAATCGGCCAATCATACACTTCCAAGTTCAAAAGAACCAATTATATCTGCTTGTTCAAATATGAAATTCTCATAAACCAATCATATCTTTAGCTTCTTTTTCTTCTGCCTGCAGTTCGTCACTGACATATTTTTGTAAAAGTTCCATTTTCTTTCTTTGAATGAGCGCTTCTTCAATCTGAAAGAATACACACAATATACATGTCTAATAATGTCGAAGGGTTCCAACTCTCTATCTTCTTGAAGAAAATTCCAAACCAATTTACATGCACCAGACACGTGTTTCGAATATTAAATTCTCATCAGTGATGCTTTCAGCGGAGCCACCAAAAATAATTTCAGTAGCGCCCTCTTTAATTTTTTAAAGTTAGATTTTCACATTTACACTACAGAGAGCGCATGGCTCCAAATTTCCTGTAGGGTCGGTTCAGTAGCATATCCAAATAAAACCTATGTTCAAAATAGCATTGGAGGGATGGTGCTAAGATGTTAAACTCCTTTAATTTCGATGATATTTATCGGTAAAATGGCTAGTTTCCGAAATAGCAAAAAATATATATGATGTCACATTGATAAAAAGCCAAAACAAAGCTTCTTTCAGGTGACAGAGCTGGAAAGAAGTAATTAATACACTTGACAAACATCAGGCCACGGGGAACGATTTTAACTGCTCCACACTGCAACGTGAAATAAGTGTCTATATTGATAATGTTGAAGAAAATTCCAAACCAATTTACATTTCCATTTAAGTCATTAGAATGAAGTGAAGTAATATCAATAAATAAGATCTTTAAGAAATGACTGTCTTCTTTACAGAGTGCTAACATAAACTTATGAAGTATCATGTACATGTATACATACATGTATATAACTCATGAGCGATACGAGTAATGAATGATAGAATCTATCACGGGGTACGATCATTGACAAGAAAATCCAACCCAAGTGTCTAGGATTTGCTTGTACCATGACAAGGCTTGCCGAGTCATGGACAAAAGCACATCACAGAGATGAGGATTGGATTTCCCTGGCAATGATCATACCTGGTGATTGATTTTCTCCAAATGCCTGAAAAACCTAAAAATTATCATTCTTGTACGCATTTCCACAATAATTTGATCAAGAACGAAGCGACAAAACGAGTCAGTCTATTATGACGTCATAATTGACTTTCTCATATGTAGCTTATCATCCACACCCCTGTGGATGATCGATTTGTCATTTTACATATTTCATAAGGATAATTCTGCAAATATGGGAGAATACCAAATGAATAAGAATCATAATAGCTGTCAATTATACAAAAGTCCTTTGTTTTGATGTCATGAATCTTACCTCTTTTTGTGAAGGTACAGGTACATGAGCTATAAACGTTTGGTTTTCTGTAACCACCTCTTCTTCTTTCTCCATTTCTTCCTCTTTCTGTAACAAAATATTGACAGGTTTAATATATCAAAATATCGACATGTTTAATATAACAAAATATCGACGGGTTTCATACAATCAAAGCATTTTAGTCATGAAACTATTGCATTGAGTTCTGATTCATAGCTATGTGTTATACATATGGATACCTGGCTATTAACCAACCCTTACTTTGATCATAAAGGTTTGAACATAATTATTATCAACATTCTCACCACTACAGCTTCTTTTTCATAGAGAGTTTCCTCTTCCTCCATTTCTTCTGTATTTCCTTGAATTTCTCCCCTGGCTATGGCCTCTCTTCTTTCCTTCCATTCTATGACTTTTTTTGCGATAACTGTGTACGAAAATTATGATAAGTATCAAATCCCTTCTTCGTTTTACATTATGATACCAGCTTGAGTATCTTAGATACATCTAGGTCAAATGATTAGGGTCAAATACTGAAAAGGATTAAAAACTGAAAGAAATTGATACTATAAGATTCTATACCACGGATGATTCCAATGAGCTATGAAAAGTGTCTGAAGGCGGTCAAAAGGACAATTTTCACACTAGATGACTCAATTATATATGCACAGCCAATGTAACTCCCTTAAATGAAACTATTGACAGGAACGTGTTGCATTTCACATGTAAATGCTCATGACCTCACAATGCATAAATTCTACAGAAACATGCTGCAAAAGCTGTTCCAACCTGCAAACGAAACCCGCACTGACCTAAATTTTAATATCACCATTTTACCTGGAAAACATGACTTCAAAAAACAAGGATGAAACTGACAATTGAGGTGCATATATATAGAATAAATTTCATATTTTGTGCTTTGTTACGGGTATGCAACACACAGCAAGTGCATTTATCGCATGAAATGTACTATCGTGCATTACATGTACAATAAATGAAGTTGATGTATGTTGCATACCCGTAACAAAACACAAATAAAATCACTTATTCTCTATATGGAGAACAAATTCAAGGTCTCTTGTAATATGAGAAGCAGAATTCCTCTTTAATGCCCTGTAAACTCGTCGTCCATGGCAGGTTATTAGAGCCTTGCCCATATCTGGTAATCATCATATCCAATTAGTACATGAAATAATGGTTTCTTGTAACTGACAAAATATCAACTCATGAAGAGAAATGTTTTTGACAAGAGTTATCTCTCTTTGTCCGCAAGCTATTATCTACATGTATCTTTGAAGGAAAATGATGTGTTTTAATGAATACTGTAAATTGGTTTTTATTCATCAGATACCAATTTTCGTCATTTTCGTCAGTGCCTTCATTGACGAAATTACGTACAGACGAATATATATGTTCCTGACAAAATTGAGTCAGTCTCTTAGTAAATTTAAATATAGACCGGGAGCACTGCGGAGGAGGGAGGAAGAAGCTGAAGGCTCCGAGTTTTAAGACATTGTTAAATAGTATGCTGTAAGGCATTTGATGAATAAAATATACTATTACGACAAGCAAATCAATTAAAACTGAATACGAACACAAAGTCGCATACAATGTACTTCTAAATTACTAAATGATATGTTTTAACAGTAAGGTAGGTGATATACCTGTCTCTAATTGTTTGTTTACCGATAATTGTTAAACAAACAATGAAATAAAAAAACACACACACACATACGGCGGATTTGACGATCTGAATGTTAAATTGTCATTAGAACAGACGACTTTACATTTTAGGGACCCTTGGATGACGAATTTACGTACTGACGAATTTGTCATTTTTAACGAATTGACGAAAATTGGTACTGACGAAAATAAAGCAATTTACAGTATTTGTTTAATGTATATTTGTGTTCAATGTTATATGTTCCTTACATTATTTACAAAGCTCTACATAGTATGTGAATGAAGAATAAAATGTAGAAACTTCAGAGATGTCTCAGTTATCATTGTGACCAAGAGGGGTTACATTGAGATGAAACAATATACATGTACATGTATAAAACAAATTTGAAATAAGACATATATATAAAAAGCCCAAGAAAAAAATAAACATCAAAGTTTAATATTCAAAAATGTCAGATCAGCCCAAGTGCTTATGCACGTCACTCACAAAAAAAAAGAAAATATAAACGGCACAATGTTTCCATACAATGTACTGTATACATAGAATCATTCGCTGTGTATTAACCTTTGCTACTTTCGCGGTCATTTTCGTACCGCAAAAGTTTTTCTCAGTTAATCAAAATACCAAAAAACATCATTAAAATACGGATTATCTGTAAATGATTATGACAATAAAACGTGGTCATGTTTAAGCGTAATAAATGCACATATTCTTTGTCAAAAACATATAGCACTAGATAAAACGATGGCATTTTCTTTCGCAGGTTTCTTCTGCGTGTACAAACGTTATGTCCATCGGTAAAAAATAAATACGATATCTCTCTGACGCGTAATGAATGTGTCGTATTATCTTGCTGACAATGATTAAATTGTTTGTTTAATAATCAAATATAACCTGTATTATTAAACAAATACCGTCAGGGGAGTGCTATTCTAAATCAAGTTTGTACATAATTATGGTACGATGTATACAACATGTATAAAAAGTTACAGTATGTACACTCAAACAACCGTGAGTTTTTAATCTAGCAAGTCCGGTTTATATATATATGTAAAAATGTTATTGCCGTAACATAGTTAAAATATTTTAGCATTATTGCTATTTTTCTTTATATTTAGATCCGTTGAGATCTTCTTTCCTGGTCGACGGACTAGTGTAAATAGCGTTGAATATCACACAATGTACGTATCTACTTACTAGTATACAATACACGCATCTTATTTCCGTGCGATTGTAACTAGACCATTCAAAGATATTGAAATTTTAAACAAGGGAATTGTCCGTGAAAGCCCTCATCCTTTTCAACAGACTGGCGCGGAGAGTTAATGTATCCAGTGTACAAATGGAGATCTCGCGGACGTCTCGTCCATTTAAACAGTGTTAAAACTATCTCGGTAATCTTCGGCAGTGTCTCGATAGTTTCCGTGGATTGAGCGAAGGTTGGCATGTTGACCTTTGATGATAGAAACCATTATTTATGTTTTTTTAGGTATATTTAGGTAAAAATATGCAATGATTTTTACTATATAATACACTTGATATTTATTTGTACAACGGATACCTTAAGTTCAGGAATGATGCATTTTCATGGACTTACATTTCTAGCGATTATTACAACTACAGCCCTTCGCACCGTGTCAAATGAAAAAAATGTATTGTTGGTTATTTAAAAATGTACATTGATGAGGGGCAGATCCGCGAATCATTGTCCATGTGAAATGGTTTACTCTTCTAAAACCAGGAAAGAAAGTACCAGCGAATGATTCTACTTATACAAATGATTCTGCAGATACATGTGAGATCCTGATAAGTTATGCTTACCTTCTTTTTCCAGTTCCTGCTCTGATGGCACAATGACACCGTCATCTTCGTCTCTGTAACCATAGTAATCAGCATCGATGTCCTTCATCAGCTCTGCTCGAGTCTTCCTCGGGGGTGGTGGCGCTGAAACACACAACATTACAATGAAAGTACCGAAAAACTTCAGTATCAATGGATTGTTTATCATATGAAATACACATGTGCTGCAATATGGAAGTCCTTTTAATTACATTGTTCATCTCAAAATTTATGGTTAAGGTTTAAATTTTCTAAAGTAGCCTAAGTCAAATTATTATTCATTCAAAATTTTGCATTATTTATGAAACCTTATCGTCAGACAGCTACAGGTAATAACATTAGGCTTGGTCAGATAAATCTTCTCTTTATTTTCAAGGGTTTCTTGAGTTTTACTGGACACACGTACTGTATACCGCAGAAAGTTTCTCTCACAATGATATTGGATATTGGAATAATCATGAAGAAATGCACTAATTGGTATTTACTCCTTTAAAATATGAATCTTCCTGAAGTAAGTGCACATTGCATGATCCATGTAATCTAAAATTCACTTTTTAAAATTGTTTCATTTGATTACATACATGTAGATGTACATCACATATCATTGGAAAAAACAAAAAGCCTTCAATAAATTATGACTATGGCATACAATTCAAAAGTTTGCCAAGCAACTAGATGTCTGTAATCTTAGTAAAATCAAGGTTTTAAAAAGTTGTACCCGAGAACTGTAAAATGGACTACTGCATTTACAATGTACACTTGTCAGCAGATATACCACAATAAAAACTTACGTTCTTGCTCAAACAGTTCTCTTACACCGGGTAGATCCTTTGCTGCACCAAAATATTTATAACCTTTGTTTCCCGGCACTTCCTTTCCTTCTTGATCCAACATCTTTGGTCCAACTTTCTACAATTTTACAATGACAGATGAATTTAAAATAGCATAGTATCTAGATTTCCAATTGTGCTTAAATGTTTACTTTCTTATTCAATAACATATCTAAGCAACTCTATCCATGTTGACTAGTCAGTGAGTATTTAGCAAAAACTTGATACCAAAGCCTAAATACATATGTACATGTAAATTGCAAAAGTTGAATGATCACTGATTACATTATAGTATTACATGTATGTCAAGAAAATGATTCATTTGAAAATTTCAGTTGCATCAAAACATTGTATAATTTTCTTTAACACTTTCCTAGCTTCGTATTAAATAGGAGTTTAATGCCATGCACATATTCTATCAAAATTGACAGAGCATCAGTGAATCCCTTGCTAGAAATTGTACTTAAGCAGTAAAATGGATACTTCTCACAAGGGATTCACATTTACCTTGTCAGTTTTTGTAAAACATCTGTATGTTAACCTTATTCAAAAGCTATGATCAGTCATGAGGTAGAAAATCCCTGCTTTTAACAACATTGTCATGGGAACATATGACATCATAGCCAAAACTGCAGTGAAACGTAAATCCCCATGACATCTTTTCTTCAACCACTCAGTATGTACAATATAAGCAGAATGTATTAGAATTTTGTCTCACCTTATAGTCCGCACCTCCCAGCTCTACTATACGGTCCTCCCAGTGACCTTTCTCTCGTAATAATTTGTTGATTTCATCGTTTAAGTCTCTTAATTTGAATTCTCCCAAACCAGCTTGAAAGGAACAAGAAGATTGTTAAGATTACCTTCACCATATAAGCCTCACATGTACATGATGTATGTATCAATTTGTTTGCGTTAAGAGGAAATTACAGTAAACGTGGAAATTTTTGCGTCGGGCTAATTTTCACTAATTTCAAGATCTACAAAAAAGAGCTTCAGATGATGTACTGGCAAAGATTAAGTTACACAAATTAACCTGTCGAGGAGTTATCACAACAATAAGGTCATGCACATACAAAATTGTTAACAATAATCTGTGGAAAATATACTATGGTACTAAGGGTTATATCAGTGTTCTCCCCAGAAATTTCAGATAGCATGGTGCTAAGTCTTGAACTCTTCGCGGTGCACCTTGTGTTGGGATGCGTCATTGCGCGTTACATCATTGCATACAGTTTCATGTGTTGTTGCTTTATTACTAAACTGTTTAAATAATACAGTGAAACCTGTCTAAACCGATATCGCCTGGGACCAAGAAAAAATATCGGTATAGACAGCTTATCGGATTACACAGGTTTAACAGAATGAAGGCTTCCTTTAATTTCTTCAAGTTATCTTCATATTCCTAGAGAAAATTCATCATAAAACTGTGAAACAGTAATGCTTTCTTGTTTACCATGAACTGTTTAAACTCTTATTTCTCATAAAAAATATCCTCTCTGTCATAATAAGTTATATTAAGAATAATATACTCCATGAAAAAGATTTAAAGTCAGATGGAATTGGCTATGAAATTTTCATATTTGTACTTGGTGATAACTTTACATACAAATTAAGCTAATTATAATACAAAATGTACAAACAATTAAGACACTGACCATGGCTTGGGAGATTACTAGTAAGAGTAATGGAGTCCATTCACCTGTAGTTTTAATTGATCAGCTTGGGGTTAATTAATCAAAACATGGGTTGGTCAGGGTAGGTGTTGTTTTAACATATCGGTTTAGACAGTGTAAAATACATGTATAAAATGTCACTGGGACCAAAAATGTATATCGGTATTCGGAGTAGGCAGTGTTCAGTTTACACAAGTTATTTTATACAGGAAGAGATAGAAAATTCTTTGGGACCAAAAATTTCTATCAGAATAGACAGGTTATCGGATTAGACAGGTATCGGTTTAGACAGGTTTCACTGTATTGATAATGAAATAAATGTGTTAATAATACTGCATTCTTATCTACATACCAATTATCATTAAATTTTAGACAGTGAGATCATTGATGTTCTATTTGTAAAGAGAGATTCATGACATTTTTAAAACTCAATTAGTTTTGGGCCTTTTGAGAAAATTATCTTGAGACTGTCTCATGACCATAACTCCAGGTAGCTTAGTGTAAGAATTGGGCATATTACACTGATTTGGAAGGAAATTCTGTGAATGGGCCATTTTCCATGATTTTCTAAAATATCAATGGGCCATTCCTTCCAAAAAAGTATTAAGTTTTCAATAGGCCATTTTGCAAATGAATGGGACTATGGTGCATGTCCTCTGTCCTTCCTACTCACTGATATTAGTGAATATAAGCATGTTATGGAAAGGGTGTCTAACCTGAGTTCTGAATTTTTGGTTCAGGGAAAGGGCAGTTTTCACCTTTTAAAAAAGGTTGAAAATTATCTTTATACAAATTCCTACTTGAAAAATTGGGTCCAAATATGAAAACATTTACTCCCCCCTCCTTATTAGCCATAATGCGTATGTTTGTGGTAATCTCTGGCAAAGAAAGCTGACAATTGTTCTAATTTGACCACACCGCCCCCCCCCCCCCCTCCCCCAAGAACTCAAGATTTATTTTATATGTCAATTGTATACAAAGCCTTCTATATCGTGCTCAGACTAATCAATAAAACGATGGTCCGTGCACCATGTTCTGTTTTGATGATTAATTTCATCCATCCGTCTAAACTTCTTATTAACCACATTCTAGCGTATTTCAAAAAAAAAAAAAATAAATAAATAAATAAATAAATAAATAAATAAAAAAAAACAAAACGGACATACTGACTCGTTTTTCATTCAAAGTAAAATGAATTTGCGCGGGCGAGATAACCTCTTTCTTACCTTGTAAAAGCGGCAATTATTTTGTATGACAAAGATGGCGAGGTCGGGTTATATGTTGAACAGTAAGACGGATTAAAAACATATTTTAATGACATCTAATATAGCGTATTTCCAATTTACCGTTACGCTGTAACTATATGACACGTGCCGGTCAACACGATCTAGCGATTATACAATGTCGATGAAAACGTTTTCATGAACTACGTTATAGAATGGTCGTCTTTTGTTGGTCACTCGACAGACACTGACAACGCAGTTATTTGAAATGTCCTATAGATTGACGTGCGCCGTAGAACCCAGACACGTTCTCAGCTCAGGTAAACAAAGCTTGCGGGGGGCTACAAGACGTTCAACACCTCGGGTTGTATACAGCCGGGGCTAATTAACCGGGAATGCGGCGGTTAAATCAATCAATTAACGCAAAGGGGTACACAAAATAGTTAATACACAAATTTTTAGTGAAAAAAATATAGCGTGGTGGCCGTATAATATAGCGTGGTGCTAATCCCGATAGCGTGGCGGTAAATCTCGATAGCGTGGCGGGGCCGCAACGCTAAAACGGCCTGGGGAGAACACTGGTTATATATAGGATATGATTACTAATGCACTTAGATTGGTGGAAGTGCAAAAATGACCAGAATGGAGAAATATCTTTCTAGAGAAAGGTTTGAGGCTCTTCCTCTGGAAAATTTTAAATAGAGCCCACTGATGTACTCATAAAATCTAAATTTCAACTACGGTAAAACGCATGTATACCATTTTGTATTTGAGCAACTTTTCTTGATATCTCTCCAATGATTTGCCGCCTCCATTTTTCTGCTTTTCTCAGATCGTCACAGTCTGTGGCCAGGTAGGGCCTCCTCTCCTGTAAAACAAACAGTGATAGCAAATTTCACTTGATTGAGATGAATGAAACAACTTTAACATCACATTTCCATAGGTGAATTTCAAAATGAAACTGAAATACATTATGAACAAGAACATTGTACTGCAAACTAGTATACTATGTCTGTTAAACAAGTAGTCTGTTTTTGAGCTGTGACCTTGAACTTTAGCCTCTGGTCAAAAAGGTATAGTTCCTTCTGGCTTTAACATAGGTAATCACAGATTACAAAGCTCATCTCACGGCAGCAAAAC
The DNA here is from genome assembly GCA_033119305.1 of Pinctada imbricata. Taxonomy (NCBI): domain Eukaryota; kingdom Metazoa; phylum Mollusca; class Bivalvia; order Pterioida; family Pteriidae; genus Pinctada; species Pinctada imbricata. Next base: position 63,460,355 of record VSWD01000005.1, on the reverse strand, counting down.
TCATTTTCTAAGTACATGCATATTGGCTTTAAATAGTAAAATCACTAAAGGGGAAAAAAGTAGGTCAATGTCAGTCTATGAAAGTTTGATCAAAGATGCATCCACTATACAATTTTGGTACATGTAGCACTTATATTTTGCTCAATATTGGCTTTTAATGGCAAAATCACTCTAGCGGACAAAGTAGGTCATGGTCACTTTCCAAAAAATAGGGAGGAGATCTCCAACAGACCCTGTTGCAGCACCAACAGCAAAACAACAAAACACCCGGTGCGAAATCACAAAGAGGAGCATTCTAAGAGACGAAAAAGAGACATACGACATATAAACATCAAACACAAAAGTCTACACATAAACCAACCAGACCAATGGGCAAGCGTTGCCGACTTTGGACGGCCATTTGCCACACAAGAAGCAAATGGTGTGGTTATCCTGAGTTACATGCACACAACCCTCTAACTTCTCCGATTACTCAGAGGTATCGAAGAACATACAATTGTGGTATAAAACAACCTCCTCACTGTTAGATGACCACACACAAACAAGACCGCAAAACGCAGGGGCCCAAGCAACACTGAATATGTAAATGGATACATGTATAAAAAGAAGATGTACGTAATACAGTCCATGCTCTGCTCATGTATGTTATCACCCCAGGAGTCCGACTGACATTCAGAGAGGACAGGTGGTTGGGGCCCTGTCTTCTCTAAAGACGTTTGGACAGGGTCCGTCATGGAGTCCCGTCGTCACAGTTAGTCAGAGTACAAGTCTCAAGAATGCGCTGGTACAAGACTGTAGATTGGTCAAGTACCAAGCTTAGTGTCAGTCTGGTGACATTAGGATCATATCCACGGTATAAAAGGTGTTTGATGATTCTAACGCATTTTGGATCTTTTTGTTCCTTCTAATTTTGTTTATCATATCACCATCCTTCCGACCCTTGTGATCTCAAAATTTTGAAAAACCCTGAGCAAGCCTCAGGTTTTACATGACTTTATGACCCCTCGGGTGAAACCAATGTATCTTTCATAGGAGACCATGAAAGAGTCTTATAGTCTGTATTAGATGAATAATTAAAGATGGAGAAAGATGTGTTTTTTTAAACACTGCTTCTCTCATTTATCAATCATCATTATGGTAAATGGTATCTGCAGGTTAATTCAGCAATCACTGTAAATCACAAGGCAGAATGAGCTCTCAACCACAGAAATTAAATTCCTTTTTATAATGGAAGGTGCCATCATGAAAGGGGTAAATCAGATACACATGTACCATGGAATGTTCCATTACCAATGATTTCAATACATTACAGAACTCATCAATACACTATTACATAATTGAATACACATAATCACGGTCACATATCACGTGATAAACAAATGATATGTTCCACCAGAATCCCCTTTGATAAAACCAGGTAAATATTGTCTAAATCTACTTTATATGAATTTATTTTAGGCCTATCACATGACCATCATTATCTATTCTGGTCAAGAAAAGACATTATTCAGAAAACACTTAAACAGAAAATTTTGTGTCTGTCCGTGTACCATATCAGAACATGTGGTGAACATAGGAAATTTTCTGCTTAAGTGTTCTCTGAATATAACCCTATTCTTGATCAGAATAGATTGCCATCATATAATCATGATAATTGATAATGGTAGTCATATGATAGGCCTAAAATAAACTAATATAAAGTAGATTTAGAAAGTATTTACCTGGTTTAATCAAAGGGGATTCCCGTGGAACATTCCATTTGTGTATCATATGATATTTGACCGTGATTATTATAATAAGGAGAAGTTTGTGTCTTTGTTTTACCTGCTCTTTATTATTGTCTTCAAGATGCGCTGCCCTCCACCTGGCAAGCGTTGTCCTGGAAATAAATGTACATGACATCAATTTCTACAGAGCAAAATTAATAGGGTCAAATCATTGAAATATTGTCAGTTTTTAGTATAACCTGGTAAACTTGTAGTAAACTGTTTAAGAATATGACACAAGCCCCTCTTCATGCTCATGTCAAAATACAGTCTTTTGCAAACTTGCAGCAAAGAACTATGTATGATCATGATGATAAGGCCCGTTTCTGGTCCTCTAAAATACTGACTTCTATAGAAGTTGCGTAAAAACTTAATATTACATAATATTTTCTTTATTATACTCATATATTAGGCTTAAACTCATTTTTACGGGTAATGTTTTCAATTTACCATCCATTTCTTGCAAAACGTTATATTTCCCTGTTGGATATAAAATTATCTGAAAATATTCATTGGATCAAATTTCAGACATTGCACCTGTTGGCAGACTTACACGTATCCCTACAATGTCATAGTCAAATGGCCCCTTTCAAAATTCCTACTAGGTACGGAGTTTGCGTGAAAACTGCATAATGTAAAAGTCTTATAACAGGTGTGATGTCAGATATTGGGCAATCCGTCTATCAAATATGTCTCTAATCTGTTAAATGACTACATATATGTAGTGAGCCTCAGTTTTCTGTGATGCAGAAAGAATTCTGATAATCGTGCTAATAGATTATCTCCAAAAAGGACAAACAATCAATGGCACATACTATGCTTAATTTCTGACACAGTTGCGGGAAAATATTAAACTTGAGCGCCACAGAAAGCTCACTAAGTTAAAGGTGTGTTGTTCCATCAGGACAATGCTCTGTTCACAAGTCTGTCACTGCCATGGCTGCTATTCATAATTGTGGCTTTAATTTGATTGAATATCCACCTTATTCACCTGATTTTGCTCCATCAGACTTTCATCTATTCCCAAAACTGAAAGCAGCTATTTCTGGCACCAACTTTCAGTCTGATGATGATGTCATACTTGCAGTGGATGGCTTTCTGACCAGTCAAGATAAGGAGTTCTTTAAAAGTGGTATTGAGGCCCTTAAACACCCAAAGCAAAAGTGCAAAATGTCTGATGAAATTCAAAACAATCAATATGAGGCTCACAATATATCAATCAGCCCTCGTCAGGGATTTTTTTAGGGTCTGTAGGGGACCGAAATTCGGCCCCATTCCCAACCCCAAAAAGTGGTACTTTTTCCCAATTTTGGCCCTAAAAATTCCCAATTCAATCTTTTCTTCAAAACAAGAAATTCATATCCAATTTATGTATCATTAACTGAAAGGAAAGCAAAAGTAGAACAAACATGCTGTGTTAGTTTAACTCTAGGAGGGATTCAAAATACAAATGTAAAGATAATTGATATGATAAGGGATAATTTGCATGAGTGAATCTATCTTTTTGTTGTTTGAAATTTATTTCCCAATTTAGCTTGAAATGTTGCAAATTTCCCAATTTCATCGGCCCAGGCCCCTGACATCAGGAGCTAGAAAAAACCCTGCTCATATTTTCAATGTTTTTATCTTAAGAACATGAGGCTTGATTATAACAATAACTATAGAATAAATACTTACATTGCTTTTTCACTATTTCTTGCCTACAATACAGAGATGTATAAACATGATAAATAGAGGGTATATTATACATGTATTATATAAAATTAATTAGCCAGTTCAAAATAGGATCACTCTCCAAACGGACACTTTGGAAAAGTGCATGTCTACATGTAACATCACTATCTAAATAATTATCTAACTTACCATTTAATAAATCTTACTTTGTAATAGTTCACTGTCTAAATAATATCTAATTAACATTCAATAAATCTTACTTTGTAATACTAGTACCTTACCGGTAATATATGACAGAGTAACTTTTAATATTATGTTAACTTTGTAATCATTTATGCGGACAAAATCTTTAAAGAATTGTAATGTACATGTAATTACATGTTTATACTATGATAATTTATAGTGACAATTAAACAAGATGTTGCACACATTTCGTTCCTCATGTCCATGAAAATAAAGGTGTATTAGCTTTTGAACTGTCTCAAAAGACTTTTGTTTGCAGAGATTAATCTACAATTTGATCTTAAAGGGTCCTTTGGACGCAATGAAACTTGGCCAATGGGTCCCCAGCCAAAACAATGGGTCCCAGCAGAAATTAATGCGTCCTTTTTACAAATCTTCTTTTTTCGCGGCGTTTTAAGTTCGCGAATACAAGTGAGCTTACCTGCTCGCGGCGTTTTATGTCCTTGAGATCGTTATATGTTTCACAAAAAATGTCTAGTTCTTCAACTTCAATCTAATTTTGCCGAAATAAGTATATTGATTGTTTATTTAGTCAGCGATACTTCGTACATGTGTATAGTAAACCGTTTTCCAAACAAACCAATTCTATACGGTTTAATTGTCATCATTGTCATTAAAAAGACGGTACGCTGATGGTGTGAATTAAACGATGGATTGATTCATAATGTCATGTAAAGTTTACAGTGGAGGAATTTTTCATAAATATATATCTGTATCCAAATGATATAAATAAGTTAGACTCGTGTCGGACTGCATATTACTTTTAATTTAAAATAAAAAAAATGTTGCTCCGCAATGATTTCTCATACGATAACACAGATCTGTCTAAGGTTTAAAAGAGCTGTCTAAATATGAACAAGAGACGTTTACATCTTATTTCTCGACTTTGAACAAAATGAGTTAAAACGGACGCATTATACGAAAGTGAACAATGCGCACTGTAGGACGCAGCGATCGGAAATCAATGGGTCCTGGGCGATTTTTATGCGTCAGAGACGCAGGACGCAGAGGTAGATTAATCCCTGTGTTTGTATTTTTTATTTCATCAAAAGAGAATTTGAACGAGTCTGAGTCTTAATTTAGGTTTCTTAATTACCCAATTTGCCCTAAGAAAGTTATATAAACATAAATAAAAATTTCATAGTATTTTGTTCTATGATTTATTCATTAAAAGTGTACAACATTTACATGTATTGAACAATTACAATCATCTGATTGGAAACAATTATCTGATATTCTGATTCTTCATCATGTCGGACTGGTCATGCATAGACACATCTCTATATTTTATCACTGTGCCTTATGAAAAAGCTGTGATTTTGTTAGCTCATTCTTTAAATCTGCATGCTATTACATTGCAGATTGGGGAGATAAGAGATAACAGGTGCTGCCAACAACATATTTGTGAGATATTCTTACTGCCAGAGATCTGCCATGCAAAAGCCACAATCTAAATGATTATCATTATGCCACGACTAACTGGTGTGCAAATTCAAAAACTGGATAAAAACATGAGAAAAGGCTCACTGAATGATCAGAAGAAACTCGTGATTTTCAAAAAACTTAGACCATGAAAAATACAGTTTATAAAGAAAAGTTCATACTCACCATGTTTTCTTATATTTATTTACTTTTGTAGACTTTGTCACAATAGAAAATTTCGATGTTTTCGGACCATCTTTTCGTCGTGAAAACGTTTTCCGTCCTGATTCTGAAGTTTACAATTGATTAGGCGTTTCCTGGAAGAGAATGCGACACGTGAATATTTAAATTCTGTAAAAATAAGTTTTCAGGTGTCTGATTGAAGTGACAGTATCATGGTATGATTTTCAATGTCTTAAACTTACTTTCTAACAAGTTTGACTAACAAGGATATCTTTAATTTCTTGATTTCCTCTGACCTCGATATTTTGGGTGCAGGACGTTTCGGTACATAGAAGAAAGTCGTTTCGGTACATGGTACAAAGACGTTTCGGTACACGATCACTATCAAATTTACCGTCTCCTCGAAATTCCGAATGTTCGGGGTTTCCCGCGCTTCAGCAGGGGCCCCACGGGGTCCCTGTAAATATCTTTGGTGTACTGTCCACTTGACGAAAGTAGATGCAAGAGAGGCATCGAACAGAAAGATTTATTTTTATCAATGCGTACTAATATCAAGTGACTCTTCCTGTTGATAGCAAAAAAATAGTTCCTTTGAAATGATCAAGGTAAGTTCATTTTTATGCAAATTTACAGACCGGAAGTGACATTTTAGCTGCATAGAAACCATCTGCCTCGTGTCATAAATTAATTTTTTTGAGTTTGTTCTTATTTTTTGATGACGATGAAAAAAATCATGAGTGACCTTGACACTTCAACGAATCTTGTCTATTTTTTTCATCAGGTGTCAGAAAGGGGAACGATGGTGTCAACTGCTTTAAATACTAATGCTGGCAGGAAACAGACGTTTTTTTAGGCTAAATCTGTGTAATAAAATATTGAGAATTTTTATTTCAGTGGAAATTATCCCATTTTATCTTGCAATAATCCAATCTCTTCATTTTATTGGAGAATTCAAGCGTATGATTTATCTATTTTCTTTAGAGAAGACGAAAAAACGTATGAGTTGTCTCTCTTTGCGGGAGACAGTTTTTAACTGGTAAATTTGATAGTGACGATTTAGGTCGATTCGGTACATGTTTTTGTTTTTGTACATTACCTAATTATTGACTGATTAGAGAGGATAATATGAATCAAGGCAAGGCCTTTTTGTGCGAACGGAGAGAAAATAGATATGATTATATAAAATAAAAAAAAGATCTTTCTTTTTTGAGTTGGCAAAGCCAACTATTCATTGGAATCGAATGCCTCAGTTAGGGCCAGCACGAACCGTGCAACGGTCAAAAATCTGTAGTCTTACTTTAGTAAGAAATAGTACCACTATTATTTGGACAAAAACATTTTAAACGACACAATGAGTGCAAGTTGTAAATGATGATTCCAATGCAATTATTGGAGTGAAAAAATGGTCAATAGAGCTATTTGTAATGAAGATTCGGAGAATAGTTCTCGTATCGCGTAGGAATTCAACTTTTAGGTAGTCCAAAGTAGCACTGCACTATGCCGGCCATGCGTTTTTTTTTCCGGGGGAATTACCAGAGTTTAGGCATAATGATAGTTAATATAACCGTGTCGATTTATATTTCATTGATGAAAAGATAGATATAAAATAGTCTGTTGATGTCAATATAAATCGCTATGGTTCTTGCGTCTTAAGATCAGAGGACACTCGGAAGGCCATATTACGATGAACGGCGAACTGGATTTGTAGTAAGTTCTTGAAAATAACTGATAGAATATTTGAAGATTTTCTTATCTGTTGTATAAAGGATTATGAAAAACCACAATTCGAAAGACTAGATCTTCTATTTACTGTATGTCGTTATCTGTTTATCGAAGTTCGATTTTTGGGAAGGAGAGGGGGGGGGGGGGGCGTGTTGTGTTTGATTAGGTGAATGAACGATGTACATTACAGTTCGGGTTATAAGAAGAGCATTGTCCATGAGGAATATAATTTTTCAAGGCTGAATAAATCTTCACCTAATGACTGCAATAAATGTATATATGTCCATGTACTACTTGTAGTATTCCAACACACTCACTTCATCACGTGTTATTACCGTGGACTTGGATATTTATGGAAACGCTGGGAAAAAAATTCTTTTATCCCATATTTACAGAACTGTACTCGTATAAAGCAAAATGGCAAATCGATCATCCACGTTGACTATGAAGTTTACATTGTAGTCTTGATAGGCATAGGAAAAGTACTATTTTTGATGTTTTTGCACATAAGGAGAAAAATAATGGACACACTGCGTCACTTCAACCTTGATCAAAAGATAGCAGAAAAGTAAAGAAAACTTATCGAACGTCAATCACTTGGATGTGATCATTGATAACATCACAAGGAAATCATTTAATTTCTATTGTTATTATTAAGAAACGACGATTCCGTTTGGCTGATAAATTTTGTTGATACCTGTATCAACACAAAACGGAAGTATGTGCGTCGTTAGCAACACGGTTTCAAAGCCGCAAATAAACGTTGGAAAGCAACAAAATGAAATGATAAGTAATCAATGTAATATGTTTTTGGTTAAACGAGGTATCGACACCAAAAATTGAGGAAAAACTTGTGCATCTTGCACTATGCGCACAATGCAGTTTTCCCTAAATTTTTGGTGTTGATACCTCGATCAACCAAAAAAATATAAAAATGATTCCTTAAATCTATACCTCTTGTCTGGGATTTGCTTTTGTCCATGACTCGGCAAGTATTGTCATTGTACAAGCAAATTCTGGACATTCGGAATGCATTTCCTTGTCGATGCTCACACCTGATGATACATGTAGATTCTATAAGTCTTAACCCTATAGGGTAAGATTTCATTTTCACGTGCCTTTTAACTGTAATGTCAATTCAGACATTTGTGATGTCATTCATGAATGCTGCGTTGGCTGATCAACATATGAAAATAAATACTGGTACATAAAATTTTATTTTAAGCGCTTTTAGACAATGTGAGAAAAACAAGCAAGTACTTGTACATGTAAGACACACTTTAAAAGTTATGACTTAGATTTATGCTGGTAGGGGACTAATATCGCTTAGAGATTAAGAAAAAACAAACTTTTTATGCACCCCGGAATCAAAGATTCGGGGGTACATTTGTATATAGTTTTTGGCCTGTCCGTCTGTTTGTCCAAAAAACTTTGAATGGTAAATTAAATGGCTTTTATATTTCACATATGTATTCCTTGTCACACAATTTTTCCATAGATACCAACATTTTTATGCCCAGTGACCCTGACCTTGACCTTTCACATACATGTACTTACATGTAACAGAAAAATGGTGTTTAGTATACTCCGCCGGGAGCATTCGTATTTCACAAACAAAGGCTTTTTTCAATATTAGACTTTGCCAACTCGCAGGACTTTCAGTCCTTTGATTATTTTGACTATGATGGTTTATATTATCTTACAAAACTTTCTATTTGATGATTGCCAAAAAAGTAGTATAAGGCGAGTGGAAACACGGAAGCATTTGTAAACTTGATCTAGACCAGCAGATGAACATTTTAAAGGGGGGGGGGCTTAAAAAATATAGTTCTTTAAAAATATGGTTCTTTATAATTCATTTTTATTTTGTAAGAATAATGTTTAGGCTAGCTGAAAATAAATTACTTAAGAACAAAAGAAAAAACAAACATATTCCGACTTCTGACAGTACGAAACCACCGAGACGAGAAAAGCAATCAGAGCGAAACGTCTCGTTTAAAACCAGAAATGTCGGATTTCCCGTGGTTACGCCGCCTTGTTGATGCTTTATCGTTACCTGATTTACGAAAAATATTTTCAATAAATTTAACTTATAAACAAAAATTGAGCATAACATATACGTCTACTTGGAGTCGAAAAAAAAATTAAATGACAATATCCAGCATCTCCGCAGCAACTCTGTCTGCGAGGGGACCGAAAGTTTTTGAAAGCATAGTAGTACATTCTCATTCTTTGATTCAGCATATTTTCTCAATAAGATATGTGTATGCGCGTTACCATAAGGGCGAGCTTTGCTCGCAAAGGCCCTTTGGGCCTTTGCAGCGAGCTCCGCTCGCTATTATCAATATGTTGGTTAATACCATAGTAACCCCCCCCCCCCCCCCATCATGTCCCCAAAAGTTAAAGTGGAAAAGCGTGATTTTTTAACTCGAATTCCAAAATATTATTTAATAAAGCTTATGCTTTTATCTTCAATTTGTCTTTGAAGTCTGATCTATCAAAGAATGCTTCTTAAACATCACTTCATAAGAAGAGCAATTTATAAAATTACTTTTAAAAGACGTCTACATATTACGTCAATTTCTAATGTTCCAATCTTAGAAACTTATTAAAACAAAAACCAAGCACAAAGTTATAATCACCTCATATCATTAAAAAATCATGTACCAAAACGTCTTTTACATTGTACCGAAACGTCTCTACTTGTACCGAAACGTCTTTCTATTGTACCGAAACGTCCTTGTACCGAAACGTCCTTGTACCGAAACGTCCAGCATTAGTTCCTTACGGTTGCCAGACAGTTCGGCCTTTTTCTACGTCAATCTCAAGACTTTTTGGTCTGATACAGATGGACTTTGGATCGACTTTGGATTCCCACTAGATCCATCGGCATGGAATACTGACTGTATGTGGAATGCACATCTTATCCCATAGCCTAGCTTGTACATTCTCTAAGTCGGCGTGATGTCACACAAATGTTCAATTAGAGATAAGCACAGAGAAGTTCTGAAAATAGTTGGGGGATAAACTCGGTGTTTATCATAGAGCATAGTGTATGGAAATTGCTTTATATCTAGAATCTAACGTTTATATCAAGAATAAAACTACTAGAATTCATTGAAGGAACCATTGATGAATTAGCTCTTAGCTCCTCAAACCCCAATATAAAACGAGATTTGAAGAAGGAACAAACAAAATCACGGATTTTTCATAGGGCACACTGAAAAATCTAGAGGCACATCCCCCTGTAAACATGGCGGAAATTTGGTCATGTGACCAGTCCGACTTCAAGAATGTGTATGTTCTTGGTCGATCAAAAGCTCTACAGAGCTTGATTTCTTCCTCTTGAGACTGAGAACCCTAAAAATTCCTGTGGTGAAATTAATAGAATCTATCACCATGATCACCAGGTGCAATCTTTGACAAGGAAATCCATGCAACCTGAGCGTTCAGGATTTGCTTGTACCATGACAGCACTTGCCGAGTCATGAACAAAGCAAATCCTAGGCATGAGGGTTGGATTTCTGTGTCCCTGATCACATCTGGTAATTGATTATTTTTCTTCCATCATCTAGACATGCTAGAAGTGTTCAAAAATGAGATTGTATGTACGAGTCATGAACAAAGCAAATCCTAGGCATGAGGGTTGGATTTCTGTGTCCCTGATCACATCTGGTAATTGATTATTTTTCTTCCATCATCTAGACATGCTAGAAGTGTTCAAAAATGAGATTATATGTACTCTTTATCATATTTTGATTGGCGTACGCAGCAATCATGTACATTTGTATGACATCAAAGTGGACGTTACACCCATAGGGGTAAGATTAATAGAATCTAGCACCACTTTGAGTTCCGGATAGAAAAATATCAGTCGAGGGTGGGATTGATCAAGTCCCAACTGAGGCGTTAGCCAAGGTTGGGACGTTGATCATCCCTCCCAAGACTGATATTTTTCTATCCAGAACCCAATTGTGGTGCTTGATTATTTTTCTCGCACACTCAAACTCTCAAATTCCTCTTGTTTACGCATCAGAATGACTGAACGTCATGCTAAATGTATGTGCACATGAAATAACGTCAGTGTGTCTGTGACTTCTTAAATGAACAAACAAAAAAGCCGGATCAGGGGTGCCCGATCGAATTCTTTAGCACGGCTAAAAAGGGGAATCAGCCTATCCAGTGTGCGAGAAACATTGGTCACATATGCCCTTGCAAACAAGCTATGATAAATTATTGCTTATAAAATGGGTACCCTAATGTAACCTAGTTTTCTCCATAGAAGACCGAATGCGAACATGTGTTAGCACTTACCGGTATTTGCATAAGGTTAGTACTTCAGCAAAACAAAACAACTTGGTTGGCAGATAACATTTGGGCAAGAATTTTGGCTCTAAAAAATTAGGACAATATACACTGATTTTGGTCAAATTTTGTTTCTACAACTAAAAACTGTAAATTTTGAAATATACAGACGAATTGAGGTATTGGAGGGGATACATGTATACAAGAAGCAGGCCCACTTTTTAAGATATCAATGGATCATTCCTCTGCTTATATTTACTCAAAATATATGGGAAGGATACCGTAACATGTACCTGGTACATTTTTTGTACATCAATTTGTTCAATTCATGCATAAGAGGTCATGTTCCGACTTAGTTTAAACTTTATTTATTGTAAAGAAAGTACATGATATCATACAATACAATATTTTGAGACAGAGATCTGAAAACAAGCAATAATAAAATGCTTATACTAATCCATTTCTCAAAACTCCGACTTAATGTATTATATAATGTTTAAACTTATTTGGCATACTTTATTTAGCTGAGCGGAGTGTGGAGCGGAGTCTGGAGTGGAGCGTGGAGTGGAGTGTGAAATAAAGCGTATATAAAGAAGAAATTAACATCACTTGTGATTAACTTTACATGACCCACATTTGTTTTAGTTCGCAAGAAAATGTTCCCCATGACAGTAACACAGTTTTAAAACCTTGTCTGAGGTAAAAAGTGGTGTTGTTACATTTCCAGACAGTTGACCCCATAATCAGGATAGTGAGGTGAATGACACTTAGAGTCCGGACAACGGCAGATTTATCTATCACATCAATTCATCGTGCTCTCTAATTAAGTGTTTTTATCTATGTTTAACACATTATGGGAATAGCAATTCCCAAAGGCAGATTATCATTTGATTTACAATTATCTTTTTAAGAGTAACATCTTGGATTTAGTAATTCAAATTAATAATCCAAAAGTTTATTTCATCATATCTATTATTCATTAGTGAGGTGGGTTTTCGTATATAAGAATTTTGGAAAGAAATATAAATTTTTAAAGTGTTTCCCATATCATAGATTGACGACAGTTTGTTGGAGATAATGCGGGTATAAATCACTGTCGTAATTAGAAAGCGTATCAAATCGCAAGACACATTTAACTTTCATTGTTTTGATTTCTAAGAGTCAATTCCCTGTGTGGCATTTTGTATAAATGACTTTTGATCTCAGTGTTCAATATACTTTGGGAAGAGTAATTCCCACAAGCCGTGTATTCTGTTACATGTACTTCATGTCTTTTCCATAACCTTAAAACACCTCCTCGCTGGTTCGAAGATTTATGTAATGATAGAGTATACATATACATTAAGTTAGAATACTAGCTGAATCGAAGATCATGATTGCATCCCACTCAGTTGGTATTAATTAATTGCGATATGCTTTTACTACAGAGACCTATAAATGGCTGCTGAAATTGACCGCTTTCTGTCAAAATAAACAAATGTCGGGTCACGAGAGTTTAATTGCAACCATCGATTTATGCTAATGCCTTCCCCACGCTCCACTATACGCTCCACTGCACCCTCCACTCCACACCCCGCTCCACGCTCCGCTCAGCTAAATAAAATATGCCAACTTATTTATATTGATAATCATGATTTTATAGACATTGCTCTATTACATGTTAGCTACGCAGACAGGCAAGACTTCGAAGGGAGTACATCTACAGAAAATCTATTGAAGACAGAGAACGTACAATTCTAGAGAAAAAGCAGCGGCTGAAGAGCGCACTAGATAGTAAGATTTTATATGCTAGTAATTCATTGATGATTCAGTGCTTTTAATTGGTTCAGGAAATTTTACATAATGAACGTGACCTACTTCTCAAAAAATCTTATTTGCATAACGTCTATCGCACAGTAGGGGATATAACTTTTATATTTCACATATACACTGTCTTCTCTGTAATCAGAGCTTTCAGTTGGTACCATGGATTTTTACTTTGCGACCTTAATTATCATACCTTAATTGTCATACATTTTTAACTCAACTGGACAAAGTTAAGTTAGCTTATGCTATACCTGAACATCCGCATCCAAGTCTGTGCCAGGGTCTGATAAAGAAGTTTGGGGTAGCTCAGTATCTGACAAAGATCTTATGTTACATTAAACAAAGATGCGATGATTTATCTTGGGATACCGAGATGACCCATTAATCAGATGCTGCATCTGATCTACATTTTCCACTTGAGTTACACGATTAAGAAGTTTGGGGTAGCTCAGCTAATGACATAAACATCAAATTTACACCAGAGGATCATTTCAGGATGCGCGTATGGACCCATGTGTCACTGAGATATGTTGCATATGCCCTACTTTCTCCGTGCATATGGACCCATGTGTCACCGAGGTATGTTGCATCTGCCCTACTGTTTCCGCGCGTATGAACCCATGTGTCACCAAGATATGTTGCATCTGCCCTACTTTTTCCGCTTCAGAGATTTTCACATTTACAAGCCAATATTAAGCGAAGTATAAGTGATACATGTACCAAAGTTGTATATTGAATGTATTATTGATCAAACTTTCATAAAATGACCTAATTTTTTTTTATCACTTGAATGTCAGAATTTTGAGCATGTAGAATATACTAGTACAAATACAATCTAGCTTGTGTGAAAATATATAATAACTTGTATTTATTACCAACTTTTACACACTTAAATGTAGATAGGTAATTTTGAGCTACATGTAATAGCTCTCTTGAATATTTCCATTTCCAGGTAACAGTTTAATACCAACAGATCTGAGGAAAGATGCCATCGACTTACAGAAAACACTAGAATGGGAGGGGGAGGGGGCTGAAGGTAAGTATATATATGATATACTATAAGTGGGTTTTATGTGCTATAAGATGGTTTTATGTGATATATGTGGGTTCATGTAGAATTTACTGTCAGTGGATTTTATTACCTGTCTGTGTAACCTGCAAACTGAAACATGACTTTTTATTTGTCCCCTGATTTCAGGAATACAGAGTCATATTGATGATGAATACAAGTGGGCAGGGACAGAAGATCCAAAAATAATGGTGACAACATCTCGAGACCCAAGCTCAAAACTCAAGCAGTTTGCCAAGGTAAAAAGAAGAAGCCTTTTAAAAGAAGTAAATTTTAAGATTATGTGTGCTAGCTTTTAGAGCTTTAAGAAGTCAATATTATTGTTTCTATATGTACATTGTATGGCCTGGTTTAGAATAAAAGGAGTAACTGTTAGAGATCATTACCAATCAGCAGTTTATGAAAAGAGTATTTAGACACTACTGCTCAAGATTGTGTAACGTAATCAAACAATTTAAATGACACCTTTTTATGCTCCCAGAATCAAAAATTCGGAGGCATATAATTTTTGGCCTGTCCATCTGTTTGACAATGTGTGTACTTGTCTGTTTATCCGTGACAAAATCTTTACATTGGACTTAACTTTTGAAAGGTAAGTGATAGTGCTTTGATATTTCACATGTGTATTCCTTATGACAAGACCTTTCCATTGAAACCAAAACCTTTTACCTCCTGACATTGACCTTTGACCTACTTTTCAAAAACTTAACATTGGGCATATCGTTGATTACACTGTAGTACATGTAGTGAGTGATAGGGTTTGTGTATTCCAATATTTTTGACCTAGTGACCTTGACCTTTCACCAAATGATGTTAATGCCGACAGGAATTCATATTTCACAAACAGATTTAATTTTTTCATTTGAAGATTTGCATGTACATGTACAATATATTTGCAGTCTTGACTGTGTGTCAAACTTAAGATATATTGAAATCTCAGGCTCTTAACTAAAGAATGATTAAAACTCCTCTGTATTTAAAAGTTACATCAGTATTACAAGAAATATTCATTCAGCATTTTGACATAATGTCTAGTGGAACCATTCTTAAACCTTTTGTGTAGTGCCTGTGTATTTTTAGCTCGCCGGGACAAAAAAGTCTGGAGAGCTAATGCCATACCCTCGGCGTCGTCGTCATCGTTGTCGTCGTCCGTAGACAAAACTTTAACCTGGGCTATATCTCTTGAGCTATAAGGGGTAGGGCTTTGATATTTCACATGTAGAAACCTTGTGACGAGACCTTTCACTTGAGACCATGACCTTTGACCTAGTGACCTTGACCTTGGACTTTGACCTACTTTTCAAAAACTTTAACCTGGTTACTGACAAAAACCTGTATAGGCGAGCTATGTAATCTTCGATTACTTTATGTTTATTGTAGGAAATCCGCCTCATATTTCCAAACAGTCAAAGGATAAACAGAGGAAACTATGAAGTCAAACAGATTGTAGAAGCCTGCAGGGCTAACGAAGTCACTGATCTTATAATATTACATGAACACAGAGGTGTACCTGGTAGGTTCTTTTACATGTATTATTTATTCAAATGAATAATCGAGACAAATAATCTACTGCACTGGTTTTCCATGTATTTTCCCATAGTCAGGAACATTTTATGATTCTGCAATGCCTCATAATGATTGTAACCTTTGCATTTTACAGATGGTTTTGTAGTTTGTCATCTACCATATGGACCCACAGCATACTTCACTCTGTCAAACGTTGTGATGAGACATGATATCCCCGACGTGGGCACGATGTCAGAGGCATTCCCGCACCTTGTATTTAATAAGTTTTCCTCCAAACTTGGGAAAAGGGTAAAATAGTCTTTCCTTCAATCTATTGCACTTCTAGAATAGAAATGGCAAATTTTTGTCCATGAAAATTTTAGAATAAATGGTATTACTTGACCAGCTTTTAGTTAATACATGTAATGTTTAACTTGACATTTTTTCCTCATACAAGGTGAAAAAGGTATGACAGGTACTTCTTTGCACCCTTAAAGCATCTTTTATGGAACTTTCACCAAATGACAAAGATTTACATTTTAGGAATGGTTGATTCTGCTGAAATTTATAATTTTTTTTCATTATCATTCCAAAATTCTATACTGTATAAGTACAATTATTTGTTGGTACTTTCTTCCGCGGTTTTATAAAAGTAAATCATTTTACATGGACAATGAATATGCTCTTACATAATTTCATCGATTTCTTTGTTTCTTAAAGTAAAACACATGCAGTATCAAAATACAATTTAAAATATTCAGAAAAAGTTTGTATTCCCTTTCATATTTCATCAAAGTGTTCTATTTATAGGTAATGAATATTCTGAAATACTTATTTCCTGTACCAAAAGAGGACAGTAAAAGAGTGATCACATTTGCTAACGATGAGGATTTCATCTCCTTTAGGTTAGTACATCTGTTAGCTGTTCAAAGTGGGATGATAAAGACTTTCAAGTTTTAATTTCACATATTGGGTATTTGCGGAAAACAGAGTTATTTCTTATTTGAGACGATACCTGACGTAAAACCATTATGACGTCATGAGAATGGTATGGTAACGTCAATTTTGTACCATCATTTCCCAGAGTTTATGGACCATTTCCATAGAATTTTATGACGTCACAATAAGTCTACATCAAATACCGTCCCAAAGGGGAAGCAACTCGAAAATAGCGAATATCAAGCTGGATAATATTTAAGATTTTTTGAAAAGCAACTCCAAATATTGAGATGGTTTCAGAAATTTCTGATCTTAAAGATACTCTAAAATAAATTTGTGTTATTTGAAAAAAAAATTTGAAAGTTTTTGGACTGCAAAATGGATATGTGTGGTTGTTTTTTGAAACAAGCCTACAAAAAAAGGTAACTTCCAGTGGTCATAAAACAAATTATTTCCTTATGATGGACTCTGAGTCAACTTGCACTGCACTGCACTGCACTTATTTTTACAAACATTCTCCAGTTTAGTTATAGAATAAATGTCTTAATCTGTATTTTGTGACTAGTTTGCAACACACAGCAAGTGCATTTATAGCGTTTATTTTGGCAAAAAGATACGTTAAAATTAAGGTCACCGCAGGTTCAATTTGCAGGTTAGAACAGCCATCATGGCATGTTACTGTAGAGCTCATGCATTGTGACATTCACACATTGTGACGTCAGGTTTTCATACGATATACAACACGTACATGTACGTTTTCAATAGTTTCATTTAGGAAATAACATTGGTTGTACATATATAAGATATTGATATATGTAATATTAATGTTTTCATTTAAAAATCATCTCTCATCTCCTGTAGGCACCATGTTTATAAAAAGACAGAAGGTGGTAAAGACATCGATTTATCTGAGGTTGGACCACGATTTGAAATGAAATGTAAGTGAAAAGTATGATTGAATTCTAAAACCTTTATGGTTTTAAAAAAATATTCAAAGAAAACTAATAATTGTAATAAGAAAAATGACAAAGTGAAAAATTGTTACATCATTTATGTATAGAAAACCAAAACATACCTAAACAATTGAACATGTATATCATTTCATTAAGATAACTCTGTACTGTGTACCATCATAAAAAGTTTACACAAATGTATATTTTATTTGTATATCTTTCAGTATATCAGATCATTCAAGAAACAATTGACCATGCGGACAGCGCAGATGTGGAATGGGTATATAGACCATACATGAATACAGCAAAGAAACGGAAATTCTTCTCTGATGACTGAATTACGATTAAAAATGAAGTTCAAAATTAATAGTGCCGTGGAGAAGAGACACATCAGAGTCTGAAGGGACTGAGGGGCAGAACTCCATATGTACAAGTTCATGTACTTCAAACGACTGTCTGTCGAGTATAGTACAATAGATTATTTTGTATGTGAATAACATCTTGATGACATTTATGTTGAAGCTGGTTTCTGACAAAGACAAAAGTGCACATTAGTGTAAGAAGTACATGTACATGCACTTTATATGCACATGCACCATTTAGATGTCTATTCTCTATGGATCCAGGAGGTGTAGAATGTGCTAATCATTTGCATTTTCTTTCTTTTTTATGAAAATATACTTACTTGTATCTCATCAACTTCAAAAAGATTACTGGTATGCGCGTCTGAAGAAAAGCTTTTGTCTTTTTAAAATAGCTAAGGAATTACTTATTTTTGCATAAGCATCTAATGTCAGAAATTTCAACCTTTGTATTCAACCATCTATTGTTTCTTGTAATCTTATAAATCATGAGAGGCAAACCAACATGTAATGTATGTGGCCAGTTTCATGAAGTTGAACATACACCTGATACTATCCACATACAAATTGTTTAGAGTAAAATTCTTCAATTTCATTTTATGTTGTTATTTTTTAGCTCACCTCGACGAAGTTGAGTGAGCTTATGCTATAACCCCACGCGTCCGCGTCCGCGTCCGCGTCCGTGTCCGCGTCCGCGTCCGGTTAAGAAGTTTGGGGTAGCTCAGTATCTGACAAAGTACTTATGCTACAGTAACCAAACTTGCACAAGTGATTCATCTTTGGATGCTGAGGTGAACCCATGCATCGGATGCAGCATCTGACCTACATTTTCCGCTTGAGTGACTTGGTTAAGAAGTTTGGGGTAGCTCAGTATCTGACAAAGTACTGATGCTACAGTAACCAAACTGGCACAAGTGATTCATCTTTGGATGCTGAGGTGAACCCATGCATCGTATGCAGCATCTGACCTACATTTTCCGCTTGAGTGACTTGGTTAAGAAGTTTGGGGTAGCTCAGTATCTGACAAAGTACTGATGCTACAGTAACCAAACTTGCACAAGTGATTCATCTTTGGATGCTGAGGTGAACCCATGCATCGGATGCAGCATCTGACCTACATTTTCCGCTTGAGTGATTTGGTTAAGAAGTTTGGGGTAGCTCAGTATCTGACAAAGTACTGATGCTACAGTAACCAAACTTGCACAAGTGATTCATCTTTGGATGCTGAGGTGAACCCATGCATCGGATGCAGCATCTGACCTACATTTTCCGCTTGAGTGATTTGGATAAGAAGTTTGGGGTAGCTCAGTATCTGACAAAGTACTAATGCTACAGTAACCAAACTTGCACAAGTGATTCATCTTTGGATGCCGAGATGGACCCATGCATCGGATGCAGCATCTGACCTACTTTTTCCACTTGAGTGATTTTGCTTTTAAAAGCCAATATTGAGCAAAGTATAAGTGCTACATGTACGAAACTTGCATATTGGATGTATCTTTGATCAAACTTTCATAAAATGACCTTGACCTACTTTTTCTGCTTGAGTGATTTTGCCTTTAAAAGCCAATATTGAGCAAAGTATAAGTGCTAGATGTTCCAAACTTGCATATTAGATGTATCTTTGATCAAACTTTCATAAAATGACCTCGACCTACTTTTTCTGCTTGAGTGATTTTGCCTTTAAAAGCCAATATTGAGCAAAGTATAAGTGATACATGTACCAAACTTGCATATTGGATGTATCTTTGATCAATCTTTCATAAAATGACCTTGACCTACTTTTTCCGCTTGAGTGATTTTGCTCTATAAAGCCAATATTGAGCAAAGTATAACTGCTAGATGTTCCAAACTTGCATATTGGATGTATCTTTGATCAAACTTTCATAAAATGACCTTGACCTACTTTTTCTGCTTGAGTGGTTTTGCCTTTAAAAGCCAATATACATGTACTAAGAAATATGTTTGAATTGAATTTTGCTGTCACGAGGTGAGCTTCGTAATCTGTGATTACCTATGTTTTCTTTTTAATTTTTAGCTCACCTCGACGAAGTTGAGTGAGCTTATGCTATAACCCCACGCGTCCGCGTCCGCGTCCGGTTAAGAAGTTTTGGGTAGCTCAGTATCTGACAAAGTACTAATGCTACAATGACCAAACTTGCACAAGTGATTCATCTTTGGATGCTGAGGTGAACCCATGCATCGGATGCAGCATCTGACCTACAATTTCCGCTTGAGTGACTTGGTTAAGAAGTTTGGGGTAGCTCAGTATCTGGCAAAGTACTAATGCTACAGTAACCAAACTGGCACAAGTGATTCATCTTTGGATGCTGAGGTGAACCCATGCATCGTATGCAGCATCTGACCTACATTTTCCGCTTGAGTGACTTGGTTAAGAAGTTTGGGGTAGCTCAGTATCTGACAAAGTACTAATGCTACAGTAACCAAACTGGCACAAGTGATTCATCTTTGGATGCTGAGGTGAACCCATGCATCGTATGCAGCATCTGACCTACATTTTCCGCTTGAGTGACTTGGTTAAGAAGTTTGGGGTAGCTCAGTATCTGACAAAGTACTGATGCTACAGTAACCAAACTTGCACAAGTGATTCATCTTTGGATGCTAAGGTGAACCCATGCATCGGATGCAGCATCTGACCTACATTTTCCGCTTGAGTGACTTGGTTAAGAAGTTTGGGGTAGCTCAGTATCTGACAAAGTACTGATGCTACAGTAATCAAACTTGCACAAGTGATTCATCTTTGGATGCTGAGGTGAATCCATGCATCGTATGCAGCATCTGACCTACATTTACCGCTTGAGTGATTTGGATAAGAAGTTTGGGGTAGCTCAGTATCTGACAAAGTACTAATGCTACAGTAACCAAACTTGCACAAGTGATTCATCTTTGGATGCCGAGATGGACCCATGCATCGTATGCAGCATCTGACCTACTTTTTCCACTTGAGTGATTTCGCTTTTAAAAGCCAATATTGAGCAAAGTATAAGTGCTACATGTACCAAACTTGCATATTGGATGTATCTTTGATCAAACTTTCATAAAATGACCTTGACCTACTTTTTCCGCTTGAGTGATTTTGCCTTTAAAAGCCAATATTGAGCAAAGTATAAGTGCTAGATGTTCCAAACTTGCATATTAGATGTATCTTTAATCAAACTTTCATAAAATGACCTCGACCTACTTTTTCCGCTTGAGTGATTTTTCCTTTAAAAGCCAATATTGAGCAAAGTATAAGTGATACATGTACAAAACTTGCATATTGGATGTATCTTTGATCAATCTTTCATAAAATAACCTTGACCTACTTTTTCCGCTTGAGTAATTTTGCTCTATAAAGCCAATATTGAGCAAAGTATAACTGCTACATGTACCAAACTTGCAAATTGGATGTATCTTTGATCAAACTTTCATAAAATGACCTTGACCTACTTTTTCTGCTTGAGTGGTTTTGCCTTTAAAAGCCAATATACATGTACTAAGAAATATGTTTGAATTGAATTTTGCTGTCATGAGGTGAGCTTCGTAATCTGTGATTACCTATGTTTTGTTTGTTTGTTTGTTTGTTTAAGCTCTTCACACATGTATTTCTCAGAATATACATTTTGATCCATATACATGTACATACATGTATTTCATTTGTTTGATTCAACAAAATAAGGATATCATTCTGAATATGTCTACACAAGAGCAAATTTTTAGCTCACCTCGACGAAGTTGAGTGAGCTTATGCTATAACCCCACGCGTCCGCGTCCGTGTCCGCGTCCGCGTCCGGTTAAGAAGTTTGGGGTAGCTCAGTATCTGACAAAGTACTAATGCTACAGTAACCAAACTTGCACAAGTGATTCATCTTTGGATGCTGAGGTGAACCCATGCATCGGATGCAGCATCTGACCTAAATTTTCCGCTTGAGTGACTTGGTTAAGAAGTTTGGGGTAGCTCAGTATCTGACAAAGTACTAATGCTACAGTAACCAAACTGGCACAAGTGATTCATCTTTGGATGCTGAGGTGAACCCATGCATCGTATGCAGCATCTGACCTACATTTTCCGCTTGAGTGACTCGGTTAAGAAGTTTGGGGTAGCTCAGTATCTGACAAAGTACTGATGCTACAGTAACCAAACTTGCACAAGTGATTCATCTTTGGATGCTGAGGTGAACCCATGCATCGGATGCAGCATCTGACCTACATTTTCCGCTTGAGTGACTTGGTTAAGAAGTTTGGGGTAGCTCAGTATCTGACAAAGTACTAATGCTACAGTAACCAAACTGGTAAAAGTGATTCATCTTTGGATGCTGAGGTGAACCCATGCATCGTATGCAGCATCTGACCTACATTTTCCGCTTGAGTGACTCGGTTAAGAAGTTTGGGGTAGCTCAGTATCTGACAAAGTACTGATGCTACAGTAACCAAACTTGCACAAGTGATTCATCTTTGGATGCTGAGGTGAACCCATGCATCGGATGCAGCATCTGACCTACATTTTCCGCTTGAGTGACTTGGTTAAGAAGTTTGGGGTAGCTCAGTATCTGACAAAGTACTGATGCTACAGTAATCAAACTTGCACAAGTGATTCATCTTTGGATGCTGAGGTGAACCCATGCATCGGATGCAGCATCTGACCTACATTTTCTGCTTGAGTGATTTGGATAAGAAGTTTGGGGTAGCTCAGTATCTGGCAAAGTACTAATGCTACAGTAACCAAACTTGCACAAGTGATTCATCTTTGGATGCTGAGATGGACCCATGCATTGGATGCAGCATCTGACCTACTTTTTCCACTTGAGTGATTTCGCTTTTAAAAGCCAATATTGAGCAAAGTATAGGTGCTACATGTACCAAACTTGCATATTGGATGTATCTTTGATCAAGCTTTCAAAAAATGACCTTGACCTACTTTTTCGGCTTGAGTGATTTTGCCTTTAAAAGCCAATATTGAGCAAAGTATAAGTGCTAGATGTTCCAAACTTGCATATTAGATGTATCTTTGATCAAACTTTCATAAAATGACCTCGACCTACTTTTTCCGCTTGAGTGATTTTTCCTTTAAAAGCCAATATTGAGCAAAGTATAAGTGATACATGTACCAAACTTGCATATTGGAAGTATCTTTGATCAAACTTTCATAAAATGATCTTGACCTACTTTTTCCGCTTGAGTGATTTTGCTCTATAAAGCCAATATTGAGCAAAGTATAACTGCTACATGTACCAAACTTGCATATTGGATGTATCTTTGATCAAACTTTCATAAAATGACCTTAACCTACTTTTTCTGCTTGAGTGGTTTTGCCTTTAAAAGCCAATATACATGTACTAAGAAATATGTTTGAATTGAATTTTGCTGTCACGAGGTGAGCTTCGTAATCTGTGATTACCTATGTTTTATAATGATTCTGAATTAGAATAAATTTAAACATGTATCAACTTCTTTATTTTTAGCTCACCTCGACGAAGTTGAGTGAGCTTATGCTATACCCCCACGCGTCCGGTTAAGAAGTTTGGGGTAGCTCAGTATTAGGCAAAGTACTGATGCTACAGTAACCAAACTTGCACAAGTGATTCATCTTTGGATGCTGAGGTGAACCAATGCATCGGATGCTGCATCTGACCTACATTTTCCGCTTGAGTGACTTGGTTAAGAAGTTTGGGGTAGCTCAGTATCTGACAAAGTACTGATGCTACAGTAACCAAACTTGCACAAGTGATTCATCTTTGGATGCTGAGGTGAACCCATGCATCGGATGCAGCATCTGACCTACATTTTCCGCTTGAGTGACTTGGTTAAGAAGTTTGGGGTAGCTCAGTATCTGACCAGGTAGTAATGCTACTGTAACCAAACTGGCACAAGTGATTCATTTTTGGATGCCGAGATGGATCCATGCATCGGATGCAGCATCTGACCTACTTTTTCCACTTGAGTGATTTTGCTTTTAAAAGCCAATATTGAGCAAAGTATAAGTGCTACATGTACCAAACTTGCATATATGGATGTATCTTTGATCAAAATTTCTTAAAATACCCTTGACCTACTTTTTCCGCTTGAGTGATTTTGCCTTTAAAAGCCATTATTGAGCAAAGTATAAGTGCTACATGTACCAAACTTGCTTATTGGATGTATCATTGATCAAACTTTCATGTAATGACCTTGACCTACTTTTTCCGCTTGAATGATTTTGCCTTTAAAAGCCAATATTGAGCAAAGTGTAAGTGCTACGTGTACCAAACTTGCATATATGATTTATTTTTTATCAAACTTTCATAAAATGGCCTTGACCTACCTTTTCTGCTTGAGTGATTTTGCCTTTAAAAGCCAATATTGAGCAAAGTGTAAGTGCTACATGTACCAAACTTACATATTGGATGTATCTTTGATCATTCTTTCATAAAATGACCTTGACCTACTTTTTCCGCTTGAGTAATTTTGCCTTTAAAAGCCAATATTGAGCAAAGTATAAATGCTTCATGTACCAAACTTGCATATTGGATGTATCTTTGATCAAACTTTCATAAAATGAAAATTGACCTACTTTT
Organism: Pinctada imbricata; assembly: GCA_033119305.1. Lineage (NCBI taxonomy): Eukaryota > Metazoa > Mollusca > Bivalvia > Pterioida > Pteriidae > Pinctada > Pinctada imbricata. Next base: position 63,435,851 of record VSWD01000005.1, on the reverse strand, counting down.
TCCGCTTGAATGGTTTTGCCTTTAAAAGCCAATCTACATGTATTTAGAAATATGTTTGAATTGAATTTTGCTGCCATGAGGTGAGCTTCGTAATCTGTGATTACCTATGTTTAGTTTATCTCAGTAAAGCATAGATTTGAATAAATTTTATTGTTGCGATAGATACATGTAATGAGGTGTGCCAAAGGTCAGTATGTGAAGGTCAAGTGCAATTTTCACAATCTGCATTCTGATGCTCATCACATCTTTAGCACACAAGCTATGCAAGCTCTGCAAAGTATCCTTACATTATGAGTGTATTTGTGAAGTCTCATCACTGTCGGTGAAAAATTACTAGAATAACTGTGCAGAAAAGATGTGAAATGCTGCTTCCTGTAATCTGAAGTTTAACCTTGACCTCCTCTCTTCATGGACAATTCTAATTTACATACATGCTAGGTTTGACCTTGACCTTTAGGCCCCAAGTCAATAGGGCTTTTTATGCTATATTCCCCCGGTCAATTTTGATTACGGGGGCATATAGCAATTTGTTTGTCCGTCTATCATTCCGTCCCGCTTTCAATAAAAGGGTATAAAATTTTAGGTAGAGAGGATGGGACTTTTAAATTTTGAATGTGTATGTATTTTGAGAAGATGCATCTTTTGGTACCAAATTTTCTCACCTTTTGACCTTGTCTTTGACCTACTTTAAGGAAAATACTAAAAAAAATTCATATAAAATATATTTCTACGTTTCTAAATTTTGTATAGTTCAAGTGATATATATGTTTTGTCATATGTATTACAGGATTTTAGAAATTTTATTATGATTTTAGCTCACCTGAGCCAAAGGCTCAAGTGAGCTATTGTCATAGTGTGGCGTCCGTCGTCCGTCGTCCGTCCGTCCGTCGTAAACTTTTAACATTTTCAACTTCTTCTCAAGGACGGTTGAAGGGATTTTGATGAAACTTGGTATGCATGAAATACTAAAGGTCCTCTACCAAGTTTGTTCATTTCGGCTTGATCCCTTCAGGGGTGGATCCAGGGCGGGGTCAAATAGGCCCCAGAGGGTACCCCTCTTCAAAAATCTTCTTCTCCAGTTCCACTGAATGGATTGAAAAACTAATTGTATCTAAGTGATCTAGAAGGATGTACGATTCAAGTTTGTTCATTTCGTTAAAATCCAATAACTAATTTTTGATGCGTTTTTGACGTCTTTTTCGACATTGCATTTTTGATGCAAAAATTGATATTTCTCTTAATATTTTCTTTCTTATTGAAAAATTCTGCTCCAGTTTAGTTTAATTTAGCCATTTTTAAGCAAAGGAATGCTTTAGTGAAAGAATTTTGCTGAAAGGTTTATTTTTGAATTTTTAATGATTTTTTTAATACTGTAAAAAAGGAAGGGAGGATGGTCATTTTTCATCATTTTTGGCATTTTATGGTTCTTCCCATGAATGATTGTTTTAACATTTATCATATTTATTGTAAGGAATGTAACAGTGAAAGAATTTTCTCAATATCTTGACTTTTAGATTTTTAATGATTTCTTTAATACTGTAAATAGGCATGTTTTCTTTGTCAATGAGTCCCAAGGTAGCGAGTTCAAATCCCGGCTGGGCCTTAAAAAATTTTTTTCTTTATTTTTCATTTTTCATCCATATTTTAAGCTTTGAATGCTATTTTTAACTTACCTGAATAATTTTAATGCCATTTTTGCCACTTTTTGAACTTTGGAATTTTTTATGAAGTTTGGCATTTTCTCCATATTAATTTCCCTTGAGTTCATATTGATATTTTGAAACCTATATCCTAGGTAAAATTAAATTAATGAATGCTTGTGTGATAACATTTTTGATTAACAACATGTACAATTTGAATTTATAATAATTCTTGTATTCTATAGAGTATAAAAAGGAGGGGGGTCAAAATTTCTGTAACAACATCTGCTGACAGATTTTTTTTTCTATTAGATGATATAATAAGAACTGGACAAAATAATATTTTTTTTCTAATTGGCTTGTATATTAATGAACTAATCAGAGTAAATACTAATCTTTCTTTCATTTACTCCATCTAACAGTGGTTTTCTGCACTTAATATTTCTTAAGGATGACATCCTATCTGATGCCTCTTTAGGTTGTCCATCCTTTCCCCGAAAGAGAGAGATGTTAGGGTGCTCTTATTATTTTTCTTTAACTATTTCTTTTAATAACTTAGTAAATATATGATCTTCTGCACTCATTTATTGCATGTTTGTCAGATTAAGTTACTCAATTCTTTTATATACATTATTTGCTATAACTTTATTTTTTGAATTTTTTTTTTTTTTATATTTTGATCTAGATATGCTGTGCGTGCACATAGACCCAAGGATTGTGGGTTCAAATTCAGGCACTGGCATTCCAATTTTTTTTTCATTTTTTGCATTTTGCAAGCTTTTTAAGCACTTTTAAATCATCTGAATACAAAAAAAACCTTCTTTTTTCTTTTTCCATTTTCATTTTCTCCATTTTGCACACTCATTTATTGCATTTTACTTTTTAGGAATTTTTATGATATTTTTTTTAATTATTTATGGCATATGGACCAAAAAATTCTGACTATGGCTCTGGCTCTAACATTATTCAATGTCAGTATGTTCAGAGTGTGCATGGATATCAGGTGAGCGTTGTGCCCCCCCCTGGGGCTCTTGTTGAGATATCTTAGTGAATGGAAGGGGGTTGCAAACTAGTAAAATTAAAACTTGGCTATATCTCTTAAACCATAGATGGTAGAGCTTTAATATTTCAAATGTGGATTACATATGACAAGACCATTCATCTTAGACAATGACCTTTGACAATGTGACCTTGAAATTTGACCTTCTTTTCTTAAACTTCAAACTAGGCTACATCTCTTGAACTTAAGTTCATCAAGATGACATATGACAAGACCACTCTTCTTTCACTCTGACCTTGACCTTGGCATTTGACTTACTTTTTTCACTTTTCAAAATTTTGCTTTTAAAAGCCAATATTGAGCAAAGTATAAGTGCCACATGAACCAAACTTGCATATTTAATGTATCTTTGATCAAACTTTCGCAAATATGACCTTGGCCTACTTTTCCTACTGGAGTGATTTTACTTTTAAAAACCAATATTGAGCAAAGTATATGTTCAACATGTAAAACTTGTATAATTGATGTATCTTTGATCAAACTTTCATAAAATGACCTTGACCTACTTTTTCTGGTTGAGTGATTTTGCTTTTCAAAGCCAATATTGAGCAAAGTATAAGTGCTTAATGTACCAAACTTGCATATAGGATGTATCTTCGATCAAACTTTCAAATAATGACCTTGACCTACTATTTCTGGTTGAGTGATTTTGCTTTTAAAAGCCAATATTGTGCAAAGTATAAGTGCTTAAGTACCAAACTTGCATATAGGATGTATCTTTGATCAAACTTTCATAAAATGACCTTTACCTACTATTTCTGGTTGAGTGATTTTGCTTTTAAGAGCCCATATTGAACAAAGTATAAGTGCTCAATGTACCAAACTTGCATATTGGATGTATCTTTGATCAATTTTTCATAGAATGACCTTGACCTACTTTTTCCACTTGAATGATTTTGCTTTTAAAAGCCATTAAGAAAAAAAAAAGTTTTAATTGAGCTTTGCTGCCATGATAACATGCTGCCACTAGGTGAGCTCTGTAATCTTTGATTATCTATGTTATTCTCAAAGCTGCCACTGGGACATTTATGTTTCACAAACATAGAGCTTGTTTTTCCTTCAATATGTGAAGTCAGTGTGAAAATACTGGAAATGTTTTTGGAAATGGAAATGTTTTTCCATTCATGTGTGACCTTTTGACCCCAAAATTACAAGGGATACTCCTTCCTTGCCTCATGGACAATCAATGTGTGAAATTTCATCCCTCTATGCCAGGAATTCCTCAAGTTATATAGTGCGGAGAACAAAATTTGTTTCTAAGGACAGACATTCAGACAAGGAGCAACCAGTATACTTTCCTCAATTTCGTTGGCAGGTCCATACATTCATAATATTAGTTATACTTTGCTTTACAGGGGGATACAAAAATATATTGGGTCGATGAAAAAAGTTATATTAGGTGAGGCGACCCAATATATTTTTGTATCCCCCTTGTAAAACACTGTATAACTAATTTATCCCACCGACTGCTTTTGGTTTGTGTACGTTATGTCAACAGATTTTAAAGCTTCTCAGTGACGTCAACGTAAAACATCTTAGTAGAAGCAGGATATTCAAATGATACAACATAATATTTGGTTCTTCTCGACCAATCAGATTGCAAGAAATTTGACAAAGGTGGGATAAACCCTGATACATGCATTTCACTCTCCTAGACACTGATCATGTCATTACTTGTATGTATAAAGCCAAAAATTCTTCATGATTTAGAAAACATTTATTCAATCATACTCATTCAAAAATTACAAAGGGGCTCAACAATGTAAAACATAATATAAAATAGACTAGCAGTCTAGCACACACTTCTTACACTTGACTACACATAGAAATAAGAATGCATTCACTGTTTCAAAGCTGTGACCTTGATTGTTGACTTTGACTGTTGACCTTCATCATCAATAAGGTTCTTCCACTTGCCCTAATAATTATGTTTGCCCAGGACAAATTGTATTAAGTATTCTAAACACAAATGCTTACATTTATATGCCAGTAGCTGTGACCTTGACTTGCAACCCCTGATCTTCATAATCATTAACAATGTTATAACCCTTGTCATGTTATCCTTTGTATCTAGTACAAATGTATGAAGATTCAAGAACTGATCAAATTTGTATACAGTCATGCATAATCAACAATATTATATTATATTAATTCATTTCAGAAAATGAATAAAAGTACATGTATATAAGCTTTAAGCTTGTTTTCAAATCCTAAACATTTTGGTATCATAAAAGATAATGTTACAATCTTGCTTTACAAATAAATACAATTTGAACCAACATCATAATTATTGCACATTCCCTTCAACAATATATTTCTGTACTTGTAAAATATTTAACTTTTTAGCACTTACAATATTCTCCTGAATTCCTATACAGGTACAATGTACAAGAAACAAACATGAGGCGAATGTTGACATAATATTACAGTGGATATTACAGAACATCTTAACATAATTATTCAACATATGTTACATATAAATCCCCTCTTCTCTATCATATAGAAAATTAAAAAAGTCAAATAATATACAATGTAATTCAACAATTCAAGAAATGTTTAAATAGTTTCAAAGTTGCATGAGTCCATGTAAAAGTCAGGCAGGGGTGATGTATAAAATAATTTTGCTTAATTATTTATTACTATCTTCAGACATACATGTGGTACAAACAGTATGTTACATAATTCCAAGGTACAGATCATGCTGATGGTACTGGAAGCAGTAACCGAATGGAAGTAGTAACCGAACGATTGCAGTGTAGGGGTATTCGAATAAACTAAATTTGATAAAATTAAGGAAAGTTATAAAGTTTCACTAGAAATCAACATAAATGTCACATTTTTATAAAAGGGTGTCTTGATGAATAGTTTTTGGTCATTTATTAAATAAAGATAGTTTCAGATGAGATATTACGGTTGGGAAAGGGTACCCTCCTAAAACTTTCAGTAGGCACTATATTTGAGGGAATTTTCCTTAATTTTCTAGAAATCAGTCTTTGGAAAAGATGTTACCTCAGATTTATCAACATAGAATTGAAAATCGATCAATAAAACACATCCGATTGCTCAATCGTTTTTACTGCTTTAGCAAAGTTGCAAAATTGATGAAATCTTTTGGTTAAAAGATCAACATAAAAAATTATGAAAGTCCAAAATTTTAAAATAATTATTGAATAAATATTTGAGACATACCAACCATTATTTGTTCCAAGTTTCATGTCTCAATTTCACAAAACAACGAAGTTATCGTGAATAAACCTTCAAAATCGTTCGGTTACTGCTTTGACGCCAGTAGATCAAGAATTACAGTACCTCATACATGTACATGTATATTCGTAAAGGATTATAAAGGGAAAGAAAACTGGGAAAACATTCTCAATTTAAGTAAGAAAAAATAGCAATCCAAGGAATGCTTGTGTCGCCTGCGAAGCGGTTTGATTATCATTCTAGAAAGTGGATCAAAATTATTGGTATCAGTAGAAAAGTCTTGTCATATGAAATTCATTTGAAATATCAGACCTCTTAATTACAAATTAAAAGATATGGTCATTCTCAAATTTTCAGAAAAGAGTGTCAATCATCTAAGTCAAGGTCACTTCGTAAAAATTGGTAACAAAAAGGTCTCATCATAAGAAATATTAAAGACCTATCACCTACCAATTAAAAGATATATACAACCTTAGAAAAGAAGGTCAAATAGCTAGGTCTTGGTCAAAAGGTAAAACATTATGGTATGTTTAGAATGGCATTGTTACAAGGAAAATACATGAGAAATATCAAAGCCCTATCACCTACCAATCAAAAGATATAGCCAATATTACTTTTCTTGAAAAATAGGTCAAATATCTAGATCAAGGTCAAAAGGTCAAATTTTATGGTCTGTGTAGAAAGGTCTTGTCACAAGGAATGCACATGTGAAATACCAAAGCTCTATCACTTACAAATCAAAAGATATATCCATTCTTAATTTTTTGGAAAAGTAGGTCAAATATGTAGGTAGGTCTAAAGGTAAAAAATCATGGTATGTGTAGAATGGCATTGTTACAAGGAAAATACATGTGAAATATCAAAGTCCTATCACCTACCAATCAAAAGATATAGCCAATATTACTTTTCTTGAAAAGTAGGTCAAATATGTAGGTCAAGGTCACTAGGTCAAAAATTATGGTATGTGTAGGAAGGTCTTGTCACAAGGAATACACATGTGAAATATCAAAGCCCTATCACTTACCAATCAAAAGTTATGGGCTGTGACACCCAAAGTGTGACAGACAGACAGACTGACAGACGGACGGACGGACAGACGGACAACGGACAAAGTGATCCCTAAGTGTCGCTATGCTTCGCAGGCGACACAAAAATGACATCATTACATGTACTTTTCTAAGACCCTTTTTGGGGTCAGGCACTTCAACAAAATATCAGGACAGTGAGGGGCAAACTACACTACAGATCATTTTTTATCAAGAAATAATTTCTATCATTTTATGATTTCTGAGAGATGTTGATTTCAAGATTTCATAGCTATATAGTTAGGTCTGGTGATCACAAAATAATTGTACAGGAAGAACTGACACAGAACCAAAGGGGATCACATATCGGTACTTGTAAGCTTGTTCGGTCTTAGACCATTAAAGCTAAAATTGGACTTTCCTTCAGAAATGGAAATTTACAGCGCTGCTTAATTTAAATAATCTGAGTATACATCACAGTGCAAAATAATATCTGATTCCATTAAAGTACATGTTTAATGAATAACAGAAAATATAAATAAAATCTACGGAATGTTGATAACGTCAGAGGTCTACTGGCCTCGGTAGATATCATTATCTGGATGATTTCTCTGCCAGCTGTTGTTCAAATCTGTCTAATAACCGGTTGATTGCTTTGCTGGAAAATTTTGTTAAAGAAAACACATAAATCCACATTCATTGAACATATGTACATACAACATTGGTGATAAACATAGGTAAAGAACAATGTGTCCAATATCAAGATCATGTATGCTACATATATAAATATTATATAGGCTCTGCGAAGAGGATCATATCAAGCAGAGTTACCTCCAACAACTGAAAGTACTCACTCTGGCTTCTCAGGTTGTCTTCTTCTCTACTCTACAAAATCAGGTTTTTAAATGTTTTGCTTCATTTTGATACAAAATGTTTTTACCTTGCGACAATGACCTTTCTTCAATCAATGCAGCAGACAATGTAGAAGGGGAGAACACAAATTCAAAACTGAATCATTTGCTTAATTTCACGATAGCTGAGCCAAAAATACCTTTAAAACAGGGTCAATAGGGAGGTACATTGTGTAAATACACAATAACATACTCCTTTACAATAATAAAACACCGCTAAAGACGGTATGGCCGGATTGCAAAGTAAGTTTTTGTCACTAACTGGGTCAAGGTCAATAGGTCAAATAATACGGCATAAATTGAAAGATTTTGTCAGAGGCAACCTACATGTATAATATAAAGTTTCTACTGCATACAGTTCCTTAGATTTCGCTTAAATCAGGAACTTAAACAAAATTTTTAACTAGGTCAAAGTCCAAGGTCAACGTCACTAGGTCAAATGTTACGGCATAAATTAAAAGGTCTTGTGATGGGCAAGCTTCATGTATAATATAAAGTTCCTACTGCATATAGTTCCTTAGATTTTGCCTCAACCAGAAACTTTAACCAAAATGTTGAGGGCAGACGGACGGACTGACATCGTCAATCTATAGACCAGAATTGCTTTGCAATCCGGCCAAAAATGTGTAATTATGAAAAAAAAAATGAAATTTATAATTATCTATCAAAAGTTGACAAATGTAAATTGACGTTTCAAAGGATACATCTGATTGGCTAATTTGTAGACTGGCTTCATACTGTTACTGAGCTCCTCACACTTGGCCATCAGGGCGTACATAGACTGGAATAGAACACAAAATTGATATCTAAAGAAGGCTTGTAAAAATTCAACTTTGTCATAAATATACATGTATTAAAAAGATTGAATGTAGGTTTGCCATATTAGGACAATTGCCAAACACATGCTGCAATAAAGACAAAATCAGTAAACTGACAGATGCTCCCTGAAAGCAGCAAAGTCAATTTTCTGAGTGTCTTTGTAGACCTTGAAAACCTTTGTCTGAAAGCCTACATCCTGTACAACAGTTTGTAAAGTTTGAATGAATGTGCACCATCTCCCTATTGCTGTTCAACCCATTAAAAAAATCATGGAATCGGTTACATATTTGAAGAATTATGCATTTTCAAATATCTGTCATAATTTTAGACCATTTGGACATGAAATAAATTATTAATATCTTTTGTGAATGGAAAACCATCAAATTTATGAGTATAACATCTGCAAAGTTCATTTTGATCAATAGCCATGTTAACATAGAACAAGAACATGCATGTATAACCATGAGCTTGTCGTACCTTAATGCTACTGTCCACTGAGTCACATGTTGTATCTACAGACGTCTTATACGCATCCAAACAACCAACTGTTATGGCCGACATCTGAAAAAGAAGGGATACATATCGATTGTTACAGACAAAAAAGACATTCCTTTTAAACATACATGTAGAAATCAATTGTGTAGCTCTAAATTGGACCTGTTTTATACAAAAGACCAAAAAGTGAATACTGCATACATGTACATGTGTATGTTGTTTAGATAACTTCTTTTGATATATTTACCTTGTATAAGTTAGATTTAAGATTTCCCATTAATAAATCTATACTATCTGCCACTTTCCGTGCCTGCATTTCTAGTTCTACTACAGCCATAGGATCGATTGGTGGGATCTCCGTTGGACTTTGCTGGAACTGACTACTCGGTGACCTTGACATAGCTGATGTAGCCACGGCTGATGAATTACTTGATATGCTTGACAGACTCCGAAGACTTGACGCTCGACTGCTAAGACCACTGGACTCTGAAATACATGGAGCATGCATAATCAGATCAGGTACACCACATACTCTGCCTTATTACTTATATACATCATAGAATTTTAAACTCTGTACTGATATTATTACCAGTAATGCAGACAAATTAAATGGGTACATTTTTTATTTGAAATTTCTTATCAAAATGTGTATGGATGGGGACTCTAAATTTGTGTAGATGGGGAGCGAGTTGACTTCTTTGCAACTTATCAAAATTATTAGCTTCATACATCACGCCCATTACAGCTGTAAATTGATTTGCATCTGCATTTACTCTAAATTATTCAAATTTTAGTAACCCTGCAAACTACTTTGCCTCAGATTATACCTGTTTTTGTTAAAGGACTACTTCTGCGTATTTTCTCCTGTAAATCCTCTGCTACAAACTCAAATAAGTCACCCTGTCTGTGTATTATAGCTCCATGCGGCATGCTCTTAGATAACAATGTCTCCTCAATGTTCTCAAACTCGGAATCCTTATTCGGAATCTCTATGGCACCGGTATAACTCTTGTGCATCTTAGTAGTTGAGTCACTCTGAGTTCTTCTTTTCTCTAGATGCTGTAAAGGACAGGGTAAAGACAAACTTTCTGGTCTAGCTGCAGTTACATCTCCGTTACCATTATTATTGTCCTTTTCATCTTTTGTTCCATCTTCAATAGTGTTTTTCAACAAAAATTCATTACCCACAATGCACTGTTTTTCAGGCGAGCTGTCTTCCTGACTACTAATGTCGTTAAGCGTATCTGTGCTTCTATCGTCAGAGCTACACGTGGCTGACTCCCAGTCTTTTCGATGTACTTTTGTTACCGTGGTAACAGTGCCATCGCTACTTTCTGATGACCCTACTGACCCTAACCTTTGACCGACAGAAGATGGGTCTTTCTTTCCTTCATCCTTTCCACTCTCAACAATCCCTACATCATTTGCTGACTTTGAACCAAGCTTTTCTGATTCCATGTCCAAGATTACACTTTAATCGTACATGTAGGCCTTCGATAGAATGAACATGGCTTCACTGGATTGCTGGTACGATGTAAACATTTCTGAAGGAAAAAATGAAATTATAATGTTTTAATAAGAAAATTGAAAAATCAAAATTCATTGTAGGTTGTGTTACCTTGAATAAATTAAACAAAGAAATAAAGAATTACACTTAAATAATAAATTCAAAAATGCAATTCCATTGGTCCCAAAGCCTCCAAACATAATTAATTTCTCATTGAATCTGAATTACACAATAGAAACAAAGTGAACACTGAAGACTACCACAGCGACAAAAATAATGGTACAAATAACAAATCAACAAGTAATTTGTTTTCATTTTTCTGCTTTGAAAGCATTTTTCATCGAGATTTTATCAACATTCATCAAAACAACCAAACTAAAACACTCAGAGGACTTCTTAGACTCCAACCTGTCAAACAAACAGGTGCATGTTTACAATCAAGAAGTGCGCATGAAACAATACATTTCAATGGGTGAAATACGACAAAGTACCCAATCACAGTCTGTGTATTATACAAAATTGATATACTACTGATTACCAGATATCGAAAAAAAAAAAAAAAAAGAACTGAACCAAAATCTGTAAAGTACGATCCGAATCGAACCGACCAAAGCTAGAACCACGGTTAAACAAATTTTCCGTTAACCATGACAGCCCTAGTGTCTAGGTATACAGTTATCACCCAGTTTTTGGCCTAATATCCCCGCCTGTCCCCTTAAAACTTAACTCCATGTACAATTGTATTCATTGCATTAAAAGCCCTTCACTTTTCCATGAAGATTCATTAGACAAATCTTAGACTTGAGAGTCATTGGGCCATACATTTGTGTACAATGTTATGACAGTCTCACATAAACAGTCTCATTATTCAGTTCTAAATCCACAGCAAATAGTTTTGAAGCAGACATTGACTCTATCTATTTGAAAAACTTTTGTCAGTATCGCGATACCTGGTTTGCGATACTTTGTACATATATTGCAGTCTTTCCCAAAAACTTTCAGCTCACATAGGTCATTCGGACCTATATGTTAAAGAAACAATTAATACATCCGAAACATAAACCGTCTGTCTGAAAAAATTATACACAACAATCAGAACATCCCCTTAATTATACATCAGTTTAGCCAATATCAGCTGTGACGGCAAAACCGTAGCAGCCCCGATACCGAGGAACCTCCGACAACTTGTCAATAATGTTCTTGTAAACCTTGAAACAAAGAAATTAAAATTACAATCATTACATTGTTACGTTTACAAGAGCATGATAATGCAATTTCTCACGAGGGACCTTATAAACTTATTAAAACTTGCACTGGAACATTTGATTACAAATAAGACTCGCCAGGAGGGATTGGTCATTCAGACCAACTATCGAGAGGAATTTAGCACCGGTCCGAATGTAATTTTGCCTGTCAAGACCCGACGTCGGACTGGAGTACCGACTCATGCAGACTTAATTACGAATGTGTTCTGTTTTTCATCTTCAAAAAAACAGATACTAGTAACACTGTCATAGGTCTGCACGAGTTGGACTAGCAACCTCGGGAAACTACCAAATATGATAGCTATATATCTGTATATAGCTATAACAGCTATTTATAGCCATACCTTTTATACCATTTTAATCAAGTTTGGGGAAAACTTCTTAAATTATCATATCCACATAAAAATCAAAATATGTATGGATAGAGTAACACAAAATAACACGATTTAATAATGTGTGTAAAAACATCGACTGCTTTTTTGCCATTTTTTACAGGCTGTTCGGGATTTCATCTATGTTACTACAAATATTGAATAAAACAGGAAACATGAAATCAAGGGCGGATTTAGGGGGGTTTGGGGGGGTTCGGGAAAACCCCCCCCCCCCCCCCGGTTTCCCAATTTTTTTTTTTTTTTTTTTTTGGTAACATTAGAACTCTGAAAAAAAACCTGCAAACTGAGTAATAGAAAAATTGCTTAATGTCCACCAGAATTCACTATTTTGAAACAAAATTTACACAAATTTTCTGATACATTCTATCGCATATCGATTCGATACCGTATCAATTGGCGTATTTGTGGATTCGTACAGACAATCGCGAAGTTTTTGTAATGTACGTCGCAGAGGGGGTTTTCTGTTTACTTTATTCCCGAAAATTAACATTAACAAATACTATAATATGAACATGTTCGAATAACTTGCAAAACATGTACGTGTGTCAAATAATCAATGTAAATGGTTCGGGGATCGAAACCTACACGTTTCTGTCCTCAAATACCTGTCATCTACAAATTTTGTTAAAAACATACTTGAAATAACCGGAAAAATGGGCAACTATTTAACATTGTATATAGCTCGAATATGCTCCGGGGGCCTATAACTAAGCATTCAATTTTTCAAAGCCAAAACCCAATGATACTCAACATTTTTACTCGATATCGTACCAATATTCTAAGTACATGTTACAGCAAGGACAAATCAACAAGCCAGGGGCGAAGCCAGGCGTACATTTGTACGCAAAAACGTCCACATCGATATCGTCTCGCGAAAAAAAAGGAGAGCGCCTCCCCCCAGTTGCCAAAAAGAAGGGGGAGGGTCTTTTGAAATAGTGTTTAAAGCAAAATACTGTTCAGAAATAGATCAAAGACACTCCAGAAACCACCGATTTGAATGCATTTTTCGTAATTTTCTCGTGTTTCATTAGAACTCAATACAACCATGCGCGGATCCAGAGGGGGGACCGGGGGTCTGGACTCCCCCCCCCCCCCTGAGATTTTCGGAGGTGGGGTCCAGCTTTGGCCCATTTCTAATTGAAATGGGTCTAAAATGCATGAAAGGGCTTTGAAACTTAAAATTTCGGCTCGCTTCGCTCGCCATTTACAAATACAAAACTATTGTTTCTGCAAAATTCCTTAATTATTATCAATTGTTCATACTAACTAATTTTATATAATTGTCTTGGGTCTCAGGAACTCATATTTTGAACAGTCCATTACTTCATAGGAAGTAACCTCCTTCATCTTTTTTCAAGGTTTTGTCATTTTAAGATGTCTGATTATTTGGAAAATGACACATCTCTTATCTATTTATTCTCATGAAATTCGCTCCGCTCGCCGATATAAGGAGTGAAATATTCAATGTTATAAATAATTATCTCGATCGAATCAAGACAAATTAATATTTCATATCAAAAAAATTTTCTGGCTCGCTACGCTCGCCAATCCTTCATGAAAATAAACGCGAAAGGAAAGCTAACAAAATTGCCCCCTCCCCATCATGTGCGCCAATATATATGTACCTACATAATAGGTTGACTTCCTTATATTTTGGACCCCCTCTGACCAAAAATGCTGTATCCGTGCATGATACAACGATCGCTGACAAAGTGCGAGCGGTCGATTGGAAAGACTTTATGTGGACGTACATATATATAAGTATTCAGGGAATGTCATGTTCACATCTCAAGTTTTCTTCATCTTAGATACGGTTCATCGTCTGCTGACATCGAATCATATGCGTTATCCCATCTAAATTTAGCTCAAATACGCTCCAGAGGTCAGCAATTTGCTTCATTTTTTTTCAAAATTTTCACGGGGGACCCCCTTCAAGGGGATGGGTAACATATTTCCATACTGTCCCCACTTGACCCTTCGGGCCTCGCAAGTCATCCCCCGTAAAAGTGTCTGTGCCCCCGGACAGCTGAAGTTCTTGGTCCAACCCTTCTTTATAGACGTCCACATCGAAAACACCCTGGCTACGCCCCTGGCAGCAGTAAAGGAAAAATTATTTTATTTAGAAATCTTTATTAACCACATAAATTGAGTGGAAAAATGGTCTGAATATTCGAGAAGGTAAGGAGAAAATATGCTCCAGAATGCACCATTTTATTCCATTTTTTCAAAAATTTTCCGGGGGAGGCCCCCCGGACTCCCACCTACAGGAGGGGGCATCCCCCTCCCGTACCCTCCCCCGCTCGGCACTTCGTGCCTCGAATCGACCCTTTGGGTCGACACAAAACCCCCCCGCTTGCCACTCTGGATCCGCCACTGGAAATATCACGTTCGTAAATAGGACTCACAAGTAATGTAATCGGAAAGATTTTATTATTCTGTCGTATGAGGTAATCTGTTGTTTTGATTCATTTTTCCAAGATAGAAGTTTGTCTCATGGGTGCCGCCATGTTGATTATTTACTCGTCATCCACAATTTAATTCGCTCCTAGGTTTTTTCGTACTAGTGGTCGGTCAACAAAGAAGAACAGACGGGAATATAGCCATGTTAGGTCCAGAAAGGGAGTTGAATCTCTCTTTAACTGGTAATTAGGAATAACAACATTACATCCTCTATTTGCTGATCCCGTGAAAATATTGTACATCATCCCATTGCATTGGTGACCCTGTCAAAACATTGCACATCCTCTCATTGATGACATTGTGACAACATTGTACATCCTCTCATGGTGACCCTGTGATAGAATTGTACATCATCTCATTGGTGACCCTGTGAAAACATTGTACATCCTCTCATTGATGACACTGTGACAACATTGTACATCCTCTCATGGTGACCCTGTGACAACATTGTACATATCCTCTCATTGGTGACCCTGTGACAACATTGTACATCCTCTCATTGATGACATTGTGACAACATTTCACATCATCTCATTGGTGACCCTGTGACAACATTGTACATCCTCTCATTGATGACATTGTGTCAACATTGTACATCCTCTCATGGTGACCCTAGCTGTGACAACATTGTATATCATCTCATTGGTAACCCTGTGACAACATTGTACATCCTCTCATTGATGACATGGTGACAACATTTCACATCATCTCATTGGTGACCCTGTGACAACATTGTACATCCTCTCATTGATGACATTGTGACAACATTGTACATCCTCTCATGGTGACCCTGTGACAACATTGTATATCATCTCATTAGTAACCCTGTGACAACATTGTACATCCTCTCATTGATGACATTGTGAACAACATTTCACATCATCTCATCGGTGACCCTGTGACAACATTGTACATCCTCTCATTGCATCAGAGACCGTGGCAACATGGTACATACTCTCATTAGTGACCCTGTGACAACATTGTACATTCTCTCATTGATGACCCTGTGACAACATTGTACATCCTCTCATTGGTGACCATTTGACAACATTGTACATCCTCTCATTTGTGACCATGACATTGTATGTCCTCTCATTGATGACCCTGTGACAACATAATACATACAACATTGTACATGCTCTCATTGATGACCCTGTGACAACAATGTACATCCTCTCATTGGTGACCCTGTGATAACTTTGTACATCCTCTCATTGGTGACCCTTTAACAACATTGTACATCCTTTCATTGGTGACCCTGTGACAACATTGTAAATCCTCTCATTGATGACCCTGTGACAACATTGTACATACAACATTGTGCATCCTCTCATTGATGACCTTGTGACAACATTGTACATTCTCTCATTGATGACCCTGTGACAACATTGTACATCATCTCATTGGTGACCCTATGACATTATTGTACATCCTCTCATTGGTGACTCTGTGACAACATTATACATCTACTCATTGGTGACATTGTGACAACATTGTACATCCTCTCATTGATGACCCTGTGACAACATTATACATCTACTCATTGGTGACCCTGTGACAACATTGTAAATCCTCTCATTGGTGACCCTGTGACAACATTGTAAATCCTCTCATTGGTGACCCTGTGACAACATTTTACATACAACATTGTACATCCTCTCATTGATGACCCTGTGACAACATTGTACGTTCTCTTATTGATGACCCTGTGACAATATTGTACATCATCTCATTGGTGACCCAGTGACAACATTATACATCTACTCATTGGTGACCCTGTGACAACATAATACATACACCATTGTACATCCTCTCATTGATGAACCTGTGACATCATTGTACATCCTGTCATTGGTGACCCTGTTATAACTTTGTACATCCTCTCATTGGTGACCCTTTAACAACATTGTACATCCTCTCATTGGTGACCCTGTGACAAGATTGTAAATCCTCTCACTGATGACCCTGTGACAACATGGTACATACAACACTGTGCATCCTCTCATTGATGACCTTGTGACAACATTGTACATTCTCTCATTGATGACCCTGTGACAACATTGTACATCATCTCATTGGTGACCCTGTGATACAAATGTATATCCTCTCATTTGTGACCCTGAGACTACATTGTACATCCTCTCATTGGTGACCCTGTGACAACATTGTATATCCTCTCATTGGTGACCCTGTGACAACATTTTACATACAACCTTGTACATCCTCTCATTGGTGACCCTGGGACAACATTGTACATTCTCTCATTGATGACCCTGTGACAACATTGTACATCATCTCATTGGTGACCCTGTGATACAAATGTATATCCTCTCATTTGTGACCCTGTGACAACATTGTACATCCTCTCATTGGTGACCCTGTGATACAAATGTATATCCTCTCATTTGTGACCCTGTGACAACATTGTACATCCTCTCATTGGTGACCCTGTGACAACATTGTACATCCTCTCATTGGTGACCCTGTGACAACATTTTACATACAACCTTGTACATCCTCTCATTGGTGACCCTGTGACAACATTGAACATTCTCTCATTGATGACCCTGTGACAACATTGTACATCATCTCATTGGTGACCCTGTGATACAAATGTATATCCTCTCATTGGTGACCCCGAGACTACATTGTACATCCTCTCATTGGTGACCCTGTGACAACATTGTACATCCTCTCATTGATGACCCTGTGACAACATTGTAAATCCTCTCATTGGTGACCCTGTGACAACATTGTACATCGTCTTATTGGTGACCATGAGACAACATTGTACATCCTCTCATTGGTTACCCTGTGACACCATTGTACATCCTCTCATTGATGACCCTGTGACAACATTGTACATCCTCTCATTGGTGACCATTTGACAACATTGTACATCCTCTCATTGCATTGGTGGCCCTGTGAAAACATTGTACATCCTCTCATTGATGACACTGTATGTAATAGCATTGTAGATCCTCTCATTGGTGACCATTTGACAACATTGTACATCCTCTAATTGCATTGGTGACCCCGTGACAACATTGTACATCCTGTCATTGCATTAATGACACTGTGACAACATTGTACATTCTCTCATTAATGACACTGTGACAACATTGTACATCCTCTCATTGATGACCCTTTGACAACATTGTACATCCTCTCATTGCATTGGTGACCGTGGCAACATGGTACATACTCTCATTGGTGACCCTGTGACAACATTGAACATCATCTCATTGGTGACCCTGTGACAACATTGTACATCCTCTCATTGCATTGGTGACCGTGGCAACATGGTACATACTCTCATTGGTGACCCTGTGACAACATTGTACATCATCTCATTGGTGACCATGTGACAACATTGTACATTCTCTCATTGCATTGGTGACCGTGGCAACATGGTACATACTCTCATTGGTGACCCTGTGACATTATTGTAAATCCTCTCATTGGTGACCCCATGACAACATTTTACATACAACATTGTACATCATCTCATTGGTGACCCTGTGACAACATTGTACATTCTCTCATTGATGACCCTGTGACAACATTGTACATTCTCTCATTGATGACCCTGTGACAACATTGTACATCCTCTCATTGGTGACCATTTGACAACATTGTACATCCTCTCATTGCATTGGTGGCCCTGTGACAACATTGTACATCCTCTCATTGATGACACTGTATGTAATAGCATTGTAGATCCTATCATTGGTGACCATTTGACAACATTGTACATCCTCTAATTGCATTGGTGACCCCGTGACAACATTGTACATCCTGTCATTGCATTAATGACACTGTGACAACATTGTACATCCTCTCATTGATGACCCTTTGACAATATTGTACATCCTCTCATTGCATTGGTGACCGTGGCAACATGGTACATACTCTACTTGGTGACCCTGTGACAACATTGTACATCATCTCATTGGTGACCCTGTGACAACATTGTACATCCGCTCATTGCATTGGTGACTGTGGCAACATGGTACATACTCTCATTGGTGACCCTGTGACAACATTGTACATCATCTCATTGGTGACCCTGTGACAACATTGTACATCCTCTCATTGCATTGGTGACCGTGGCAACATGGTACATACTCTCATTGGTGACCCTGTGACAACATTGTACATCATCTCATTGGTGACCCTGTGACAACATTGTACATCCTCTCATTTGTGACCGTGACAACATTGTACATCATGTTATTTGTGACCCTGTGACAACATTGTACATCCCCTCATTGATGACCCTGTGACAACATTGTACATCCTCTCATTGATGACACTGTGACATAATTGTACATCCTCTCATTGGTGACCCTGTGATAATATCATACATCCTCTCATTGGTGACCCTGGGCAACATTGTACATCCTCTCATTGGTGACCCTGTGACAACATTGTAAATCCTCTCATAGGTGACCCTGTGACAACATTGTACATCGTCTTATTGGTGACCATGTGACAACATTGTACATCCTCTCATTGGTTACCCTGTGACACCATTGTACATCCTCTCATTGATGACCCTGTGACAACATTGTTTAACATCTCATTGGTAACCCTGTGACAACATTGTACATCCTCTCATTGGTGACCCTGTGACAACATTGTACATCCTCTCATTGATGACCCTGTGACAACATTGTATATAATCTCATTGGTAACCCTGTGACAACACATCCTCTCATTGGTTACCCTGTGACAACATTGTACATCTTCTCATTGATGACCCTGTGACAACATTGTACATTCTCTCATTGATGACCCTGTGACAACATTGTACATAATCTCATTGGTAACCCTGTGACAACATTGTACATCCTCTCATTGGTGACCCTGTGACATTGTACATCCTCTCATTGGTGACTCTGTGATAACTTTGTATATCCTCTCATTTGTGACCATGACATTGTATATCCTCTCATTGGTGACCCTGTGACAACATTGTGCATCCTCTCATTGATGACCCTGTGACAACATTGTACATTCTCTAATTGATGACCCTGTGACAACATTGTACATCATCTCATTGGTAACCCTGTGACAACATTGTACATCCTCTCATTGGTGACCCTGTGACATTATACATCTTCTCATTGTTGACCCTGTGACAACATTGTTCATCCTCTCATTGGTACCCCTGTGACAAAATTGTACATGTACATCCTTTCATTGGTGACCCTGTGACTACATTGTTTAAGCAAAGACTTATAAACAGAAGTCCTTGGGGATTTAAATGACAATTTAATGATTGGCAACTTGTTCATCACAGCTGACACAGAGCAGACTTTCCATTGATTTTTAATGTATCACCAAAGGCTACCTCTCACCTTAAATCCAAAAGAATCCTTTGAATTTGTAAAGGAATCGAGCAGTTTACTATGTGACATGTACTGCCACTTTACTGATTCAAAGTAGGTTGCTAGATTAGCTGCCAAGTGCATTACAGGATAAATAACCCAATAGCCCAGTCATTGAACACACTGGTCTTTGGCTCTAGGTCAAAACACATTGTATAGGCTCTGAGCAACGATCATGTGAAATACTTTCAAAATATGTGCAGGCAGTTTAAGCTATGGCTCTGACAAAGTTACACCAGTCAAGTGCACAGTGTTCTTAACCTTTGTTCAAGATCACAATCTACATTCTGTTCAAAGTAATAATCCTGTGAAATATCATTTAATTATGCAGGCCCCAAAAAGCTCCAAGTTCATGACCTGGAAAAAAAGTTTTACACATAACATTCAGTGACCCTGACCTTAGAATACAACATTGACTCAAGGTTATGACACGCTAGTATCACTCAAGGAATGTTTGTACAAAAAATGAACCCCATTCAGGGTCCAGCATATAGAAGTCATAGCCCATGCAAGGTTTCAATGCAATATTAATCTAAATCCATAGTGACCTTTATAGTATGACCTTTACTCAAATCAAGAAATTGCAGCCTCCAATAAGGTATGAACCAAATCGTGCAAGGCATATATCAGTTATAGCCTTGATAAAGTTTGTGTGCAAAATGATTCAAAGTGCAGTGACCTTGTAGGATGTAGAAAAGATATGACCTTGACTTGGGTATCACTTATTGCATAATTACGGCCAATTTAGTTGCATAAACTATCATATCATTCTGGTTTTTTTTTAAGTTTGTTGTGGTTAATATACAAGCATATTGCATGTATATACACACATTTGCCAATCAGAAGCCTGGTTTTTATATTTGATTACATGTAATACATAACAGTTTTGTTTATATACATGCATGTGAAATGAACTTTCTAAACAAATTTTTAAAATCATTCCAAGGAATGCATGTGTCACCTGCAAAACATAGCGACAATTAGAAATCACTTATAAAGGGTGTAACATCCAAGTGTGAAAGACAGACGGACAACGGACACAGTGATTCCTAAAAGTCGCTATGCTTCGCAAGCGACACAAAAAATAACAAGTCCATGGAATTCTTTATTTTTAATAATTTGAATCTCATATTACATGTAGCAGTATAACATTTTCTTAGTTGTTATAAACATAATATCATCAAGTACATCTGAATTACTAAAATTCAAACTTTTACACAGAAAACATGTACACAAATATCATAATGCTTTTTCTTGAGCAAGTAAAGTTTTTTGAGAAGTCCATAAGTATAGCTGAGGTGAACAGAAATGTTTATTTGAGGATTTTGGCAGATTTATTATATTTACCATCAGAGGTATAAGTTTACAGTAAAGAGAATGTCATCAACAAAAACAAATAAAAACACATGTTTGTGAAGAACAAAGCCACTGTCGACATCTTGGTCAGCAGTATACTAGCTGTAACTTAAAAAGTAGGTCAAAGGGTAAAAGTATTCCGTACCAATGGAAAAGTCTAACCTAAAGAATTACACATGTGAAATATGAAAGCCCCATCTCTTATCATTCTTAAGGTATGGCCCCTAAGGGTTAAACTTTTTTCAATAGTAGGACATATTCCTAGGTCAAGGTTAAAAGGTTGAAATTTTTGGTATAAACAGAAAGGTTTTGCCATAAAGAAAACACATGTGAAATATTTAAAAATCCCTAACACTTACCATTCAATAGCATTGGTTATGAGAAAACCCAATGTTTTCCCGTTTTCACCTTTTGTGTGTGCTTGTGTGAGGAGAGGGGGGGGGGGGGGGGGGGTATGTCTACCACCTGTGTTCAATAGCTATGGCCAAGGTTAAAGTTTTTGAAAAGTTAGTATTTTATCTTGGTCAGTATTACAGCTGTAATGTAAAAGATAGGTAAAACTCCATGGTCACAAGATAATTTTTTTTTGGTACCAATGAAAAGGTCTTGATAAAAGGAAAGGGTACACTTGAGAAAAAATATGAAAGCCCTTTCTCTTTGTATTTTAGAGTTGTGTCCATTTGGTCGAAGTTTTTGCTGACTAATAGACAGACAGACAAATGGACAGGACAAAAACTATATGCCTGAATATCTGATTACAGGACACTTGAACACATAAATGACTATAAAGTTACATGTATGTTTTTGATTAGGTACATTTGACATGATGAGATTCAAATGAGATTCAACCACATTTCACAACTCGATATATTACAATTTTAAAATATAAAAAAAAACTTGAGATCAATAGCATACTATTCATAATTCTTATTCAATGCAAATCATAATCATAATTAGGTTTGACTTGAACCTTGAGAACATATATATAAAACAACAAATAAATGAAAAACATCTTGGTTGAAAATAAGAACATATATTATAGACAAACAATTGCCTACACTGCAAAAAAAAAAAGCCTACACTGCATACAACCTTGTCTCTTTTTGAAATGATTTTGTTCCATAGAGCCAGTGTTTACAGGTACACATTTCATTTGGTGTATGGTTGAACCGAAATATTTGACCTTGACCTTCTCATGGCCTTCACATTGGACTGATAATCCCTGCGTTGTAATAGTGTGATTACCCAACATGCTTAAGGACAGATTTCAAACAATGATTGTTACTTCCTATGACAAATGTACAATATGAATAGATATTTGTGAAACACTGGTGGAAATTTCCCATCTCTCCTTACCACATCAAAGGGGTAGGGCCACGAAGCCCGATATTGGCCCCAATTTTGATGAATTTTGAACATTGTACTTCATAGAATTTTTAACTGTTATTTGACATTTTGAAACGTTCTCTACTGAATCACGAATCTACTTTTTGTAAACATTGCTTTTATCAAGACCTTTTACCCCTTTGAAAACACCAAAATAGGTCAAATTTGGCAAAATTGATGCAAAAACTCAATATTTCTATTAAATTAGCAATGGCCGCATGCATTAACTATGATGGAAAATTCATATGTGAAAGATTATCATTATATCCTTTTGTCATAAACGTTTTATCTCAGTTAACGCATGCAGCCACATTGAATTCTACGACAAAAGTCAAAATTCCCAGCAATTTTCGCCATATTTTGTCAATAACGTCAAAATGACGTCACTTCATGAGGTCATAACAGTTAAATGGCACATTGTTTGGTGATATTATTCTTTTCATGAAAAGCAGTAAACATTTGTGTATTTTCATAAGAGATATCAAGTATTCCTCATGAAATTTATTTTAAGCGAAAAATCAAGGGCCGATTTAGGGCTCTCGTGGCCCTACCCCTTTGGTAACAATGCTCTTCAGGTACAATGAATACACTTGTGAAATAAGAAAATAACTAGCTAGTTATTACATGTTGTACATCCTCTCATTGATTACCCTATGATAACATTGTACATCCTCTCATTGATGACCCTGTGATAACATTGTACATCCTCTCATTGATGACCCTGTGATAACATTGTACATCCTCTCATTGATGACCCTGTGATAACATTGTACATCCTCTCATTGATGACCCTGTGATAACATTGCACATCCTATCATTGATGACCCTGTGATAACATTGCACATCCTATCATTGATGACCCTGTGATAACATTGTACATCCTCTCATTGATGACCCTGTGATAACATTGTACATCCTCTCATTGATGACCCTGTGATAACATTGTACATCCTCTCATTGATGACCCTGTGATAACATTGTACATCCTCTCATTGATGACCTTGTGATAACATTGTACATCCTCTCATTGATGACCCTGTGATAACATTGTACATCCTCTCATTGATGACCCTGTGATAACATTGTACATCCTCTCATTGATGACCTTGTGATAACATTGTACATCCTCTCATTGATGACCCTGTGATAACATTGTACATCCTCTCATTGATGACCTTGTGATAACATTGTACATCCTCTCATTGATGACCTTGTGATAACATTGTACATCCTCTCATTGATGACCCTGTGATAACATTGTACATCCTCTCATTGATGACCTTGTGATAACATTGTACATCCTCTCATTGATGACCCTGTGATAACATTGTACATCCTCTCATTGATGACCTTGTGATAACATTGTACATCCTCTCATTGATGACCCTGTGATAACATTGTACATCCTCTCATTGATGACCCTGTGATAACATTGTACATCCTCTCATTGATGACCCTGTGATAACATTGTACATCCTATCATTGATGACCCTGTGATAACATTGTACATCCTCTCATTGATGACCCTGTGATAACATTGTACATCCTCTCATTGATGACCCTGTGATAACATTGTACATCCTCTCATTGATGACCCTGTGATAACATTGTACATCCTATCATTGATGACCCTGTGATAACATTGTACATCCTCTCATTGATGACCCTGTGATAACATTGTACATCCTCTCATTGATGACCCTGTGATAACATTGTACATCCTCTCATTGATGACCCTGTGATAACATTGTACATCCTCTCATTGATGACCCTGTGATAACATTGTACATCCTCTCATTGATGACCCTGTGATAACATTGCACATCCTATCATTGATGACCCTGTGATAACATTGTACATCCTCTCATTGATGACCCTGTGATAACATTGTACATCCTCTCATTGATGACCCTGTGATAACATTGTACATCCTCTCATTGATGACCCTGTGATAACATTGTACATCCTCTCATTGATGACCCTGTGATAACATTGTACATCCTCTCATTGATGACCCTGTGATAACATTGTACATCCTCTCATTGATGACCCTGTGATAACATTGTACATCCTCTCATTGATGACCCTGTGATAACATTGTACATCCTCTTATTACTGAGGCTAATCAAAGTTCAAATGCACTATTGACAATCATACAATTGAAATTTTGTAAAACTGTAACAGAAAGTGTTTTTTTTTTTCATGGAATGTGAAAGTTCTATCAAAACATAGGTTATTCATACATCACAATGCTCACCATGCGGCAGCATGTTAACATGGCAACAAAATGTAATTGACCCTTCCGATTGCGGGAAAAAAATGCAAAATTTGGTGACGTCACAATGCTTTTACCTCCAACAAACAAGCTTCAAACCTCTGTCAAACATCGAAATTGCATTGTGACTTCATGGAATTTCTCAAATGTTTCCCGCGTTCGGAAGGGTCCATTGCTTTTTCCATATGATCAATCTGAAGTATAAATCACAGTGTCTTGCGACTCAAATTTTGCATACATTAGGTTTATCTCTAGACTATGTTCTAAATACTAAGAATATTCATAAGGAGATACTAAGTAAAGATGTATCAAATCATAAGAATCAAATTTAGAAATTCATAACAAGCAAATTTAGGGAATTGTGGTACCAGCTTTTGTATATTTGACACAAAAGAATTTCAAAACTTTGCAAGGTCAACAAAGGCGAAGGTCCGGTAACATGGAAAATTGACCCTTATTTCAGAATGTTTTAGATTCCAATCGTATTTTATATCAAGTAAGTTAAATGTATGGTTTTTTTGAAATACCAAATAAATATATATTTTCGTGCAGTACACAGGAAGATATAGCTTCCAAATTGGCTTAAAATCGTAAAATGCTGAAAAATCGTAAGAAATTGGCATAATTCAGGTCAAAATTTATGAAAATAAGTAGGGCGCCAGCCCTCGCCCAAAATAATTTTCATATAAAAACTTACATTTGCAATTTATCTTTCGATCTACAAATCTAAAATTTACTTTGAGCGAGGGAATAAAAGCTAGTCAAAAAGTATCCAGTGCACAAATTTGTTACCTTATAATTTTTAAACAACAGCAAACTAAAAGAAAAGCATTTTAGACAAAATAGAAAGTCAACGTTAGGTTTTCAACATCAGTTCAAATAACAAAATCGGATGTTTTGCATCCAAATTTCAACATTGAAATTTGACGTTGTTTCAACGTTGAATAAACGTTTGTGTGCCTGCTGGGTATATATATCTTCCATGGAATAAACATGTGAAATATGAAAACCATATATAACTCTCAATTTAAAAGATATGAGCAAGAAACATACAGAGATTTCAAACATTTTGTGCCTCTTATCATCCAATATTAGAGTCATCAAAATGGATATCAAACAGACATGGGATAACTATCAATACCAAAATATGACAGCATTCCAAGGAATGCATGTGTTGCCTGTTAAATGTAGCAACACTTTTAAAGTAATATTGGGCCTGATACCTTAAGTGTGACAGAAAGATGGATGGACAGACACTGTCTGACAATTGACAAAGTGATCCCAAGTGTTGCTTATGCTTGGCAGGCTTCACAAAAAATATAGACATATAATAACTATCAATAACAAAATCTTGTACATGTACAACCAAAACAGAATTAACACATTATTCCACTATAGAGCTCTCTGCTTACAAAATTCTGATTCCTATAGGACACTTCATTTTTCTTTATGATCTAGTCATCAGGAAAAATACATTTGATCCTCTCATTGTTGACTGGTGCCCAGCTCACCACAGCTGATATGGTGCACATTTACCATAGAAGATTTTAAATGTACCATCATAACTCTCACATAACTCCGCCCAAAAGAATGTCTTTATTTGTTTGAATCCATCTTTTTCTATCTTCTTTGATAATTTTTCATATCCTGAAAAGGAGAATCATAGTTTTAAAGATGTGTCTGTGAAATGAAAGGCCAAGGACATGGACAGTAGTGAGTGTCATACCATTATTTGCTATTTTTCGAAAACAAGAGTTACTTCCCATCTGAGACGGTATCTGACGTAGACTGATTGTGACGTCATCAAATTCTATGGAAACAAGTCCTAAAAGTCTGGGAAATGACGGTATAAACTCGACGTTACCATACCATTTACATGATGTCACAATGGTTTTACATCAGATACCGTCTGTAAGGGGAAAAAATCATTCCAAGGAATGCATGTGTCGCCTGCGAAACATAGCGACACTCAGGAATCACTTTTATAGGATGTGACATCCAAGTGTGACAGACAGACTGACAGACAGACTGACAGACAGACGGACGGACAGACGGACAAAGTGATCCCTAAGTGTCGCTATGCTTCGCAGGCGACACAAAAACTCCGAATTCCGCAAAGACTCAATACTGTAAACCGTCTTTTATTCACAAGCATTTTATTTTCAAGATACTGTAAATGTGGAAATTTTCGCATGGGGATAATTTTCACGTTTTTTTTTTTTTTGCGAATCGAAGGATTTTGCAAAAATTTCCCCCATGTGAAAATATCCCCGCTGCATTGACTTACAATGGGAAAGACATTTTTATCATGAATATTTCCCCAACGCGTAATGTCTTGATGTTATAATAGCGAAATTTTCCCCCAGCGAAAATAACCACGTTTACAGTATTTAGATGTCCTTTGATTCGCAAATATAAAATGCTGCGAATATGTCCTATCACATACTGTATATGATGTCGTGGAAACAAAATGCTGCGAGCCTGTCACCTCACTCGTGTTCGCAGACTTAAGATGCCTTGAATAAAAGATGGTTTACAGTACTTCTAAAGGTACACTTACAAATGTATAACATGAATGCACCATTTTGCTATAGACAAATTTAATACACATTTGATACATTTTAATCTGTAGAATTTTCCTGCGGTAACTTTGTGTAAATATACCTGGTTCATGAGGGTACACAAATCCTTCCACCGATCTGTCTACATTGTACACCATAATTTCCCCTGTAGATGGCCCTGCAAAGTACTTCTCTATATTATTTACATACTTGTAAATGTTATTTACAAGTATGTCCCTTGTCTCTAATTTTTCAAATAATAAACTTTTTAACAAAATTAAGCTGCAAGTAATTTCACTACTCTCTGTAGAAAATGAAACTCAAGATCTTTAACAAAGATGAGTCTTTCAATTTTATATGGGCAATCTACCTGCATAATATAACATTTCTGCTGCATATAGTTCTTGAGATTTAAATTATGCTTCAACAATTTACTTGAACCAAAATGTTGATGACAGATGGTTGGACAGACATCATCAATTTATATAGACTCCGGGAAATGCTTTGCAATTTGCTCAACTTAAATTCCATATCAATCTCCATTTAAAAATTAATGCACAAGGTTATTGACCTCAGACAAACAGTATTCATCACACTGTAGACAGTGGAACTATTTTTGTGGATCTTACCTATCGGTAGTTGTACTTTAACAATAAATCGTCTCTGTCTAAGGAAGTCACTTCTCGTGAGAGAGTTTAGAGCGTTTCTCTGGTACACTTTGACCTGTGACTTAGTAGATCCTAGCACCTTGTAGAATGATATCTGTACACATTCTCCTACCTCTTCTCCCATACGGAATGGTCTGGCCACCACAAAACCTAATAAAGCCTGTGTTTGTGAAACACAAATGCCCCCTTTGGCATCTTTGTTAATATAAACACCATTTTCTGTTAAGTATGTGAAAGGTCAAGGTCAGGGTCACTGGGTTAAAAAATGTTGATATCAATGGAAAAACCTTTTGACAAGGAATAGACATGCAAAATATCAAAGCCTTATCACTTACCATTCAAAAGTTATGCCCAATTTGAAAGTTTTTGTTAAGAAGGTCAAAGGTCACAGTCAAAGTAAAAATTTTGGTATCAATATAAAGGTCATAACATATACACATATGAAACATGAAAGCCCTATCACTTACCATTCAAAGGTTATGCCCAATGTTAACATTTTTGAAAAGTAGGTCAAAGGTAAAGGTCAAAGTCATGAAGTTAAAAAATTTTGGTATCAATGGAAAGGTCTTGTCACAAGGAATACACATGTGAAATATGAAAGCTCAATCACTTACCATTCAAAAGTTATGCCCAATGTTAAAGTTTTTGAAAAGTAGGTTATGGTGTCAAAAATTTTGGTATCAACGAAAAGGTCTTGAAACAAGGAATACACATGTGAAATATGAATCCTATCCCTTACCATTCAAAAATTATGCCTAATATTAAAGTTTTTGAAAAGAAGGTCAAAGATCAAGGTCAAGGTCAAACAATTTGGTATCAATGAAAAGGTCTTGTCACAATAAATACACATGTGAAACATCACTTACCATTCAAAAGTTATGCCTAATGTTTAAGTTTTTGAAAAGTGGGTCAAAGTAAAGGTCAAGGTCACAAGGTCAAAAATTTTGGTATCAATGGAAAGGTCTTAACACATGTGAAATATGAAAGCTCTATCACCCTCCATTCAAAAGTTATGCCTAATGTTAAAAGTTTTTCCGACAAACAGACAGACAGACAAACAGACAGACAGGTAAAAAACTATATGCCCCCAAATCTTTGATTCCGGAGGAGTAAAAAAATAACAACTATGTATGCACTCTTATGACCCATGATAAATAATAACATACAGATCTAAAGGATTTGGGAACAAGTAAATGGGTCAAATATTAGTTAAGGTCATAGCATTTTTGAATACTGTTGCCAAGAGGATGCTGTGATGATGTCTTTAATCTGCTTTATTATACCTCTACTGATTTTTTCCTATATAAAAAGAGCCTCATTAAATTTAACTAAATCCCTGAAAATCGCCTGATAAGACTTTTTCCCTGCAAAGGGGTGCGTTAGTTGAGAAGACTATTTCCCTAGGGAGTTAGTCTCAAAATGGGGCGGAGCTTCTTTGGGGGTGTGTCAGTATCAGCCAATCAGCGCCGTTGAAGGTTGATCGGATGATGTGAAGGTTGATCGGATGACGCTATCAATACACGAGCAGAGTAATCCGCCTCCTATCTGCTTAGCACATAAATTAATCCGCGATAAAATAGAACATTCAAAAATTAAACATGTATGAGTATGATAAATGATGTTTCTGTTTATCTTATCATTAAAACATAGGTAATCACAGATTACAAAGCTCACCTCGTGACAGCAAAATTCAATTCAAACATATTTCTTAGTACATGTATATTAGCTTTTAAAGGCAAAACCACTCAAGCAGAAAAAGTAGGTCAAGGTCATTTTATGAAAGTTTGATCAAAGATACATCCAATATGCAAGTTTGGTACATGTAGCAGTTATACTTTGCTCAATATTGGCTTTATAGAGCAAAATCACTCAAGCGGAAAAAAGTAGGTCAAGGTCATTTTATGAAAGATTGATCAAAGATATATCCAATATGCAAGTTTGGTACATGTATCACTTATACTTTGCTCAATATTGGCTTTTAAAGGCAAAATCATTCAAGCGGAAAAAGTAGGTCGAGGTCATTTTATGAAAGTTTGATCAAAGATACATCCAATATGCAAGTTTGGTACATGTAGCAGTTATACTTTGCTCAATATTGGCTTTATAGAGCAAAATCACTCAAGCGGAAAAAGTAGGTCAAGGTCACTTTATGAAAGATTGATCAAAGATACATCCAATATGCAAGTTTGGTACATGTATCACTTATACTTTGCTCAATATTGGCTTTTAAAGGCAAAATCATTCAAGCGGAAAAAGTAGGTCGAGGTCATTTTATGAAAGTTTGATCAAAGATACATCTAATATGCAAGTTTGGAACATCTAGCACTTATACTTTGCTCAATATTGGCTTTTAAAGGCAAAATCACTCAAGCGGAAAAAGTAGGTCAAGGTCACTTTATGAAAGTTTGATCAAAGATACATCCAATATGCAAGTTTGGTACATGTAGCACTTATACTTTGCTCAATATTGGCTTTTAAAAGCGAAATCACTCAAGTGGAAAAAGTAGGTCAGATGCTGCATCCGATGCATGGGTCCATCTCGGCATCCAAAGATGAATCACTTGTGCAAGTTTGGTTACTGTAGCATTAGTACTTTGTCAGATACTGAGCTACCCCAAACTTCTTATCCAAATCACTCAAGCGGAAAATGTAGGTCAGATGCTGCATCCGATGCATGGGTTCACCTCAGCATCCAAAGATGAATCACTTGTGCAAGTTTGGTTACTGTAGCATCAGTACTTTGTCAGATACTGAGCTACCCCAAACTTCTTAACCAAGTCACTCAAGCGGAAAATGTAGGTCAGATGCTGCATACGATGCATGGGTTCACCTCAGCATCCAAAGATGAATCACTTGTGCCAGTTTGGTAACTGTAGCATTAGCACTTTGTCAGATACTGAGCTACCCCAAACTTCTTAACCAAGTCACTCAAGTGGAAAATGTAGGTCAGATGCTGCATCCGATGCATGGGTTCACCTCAGCATCCAAAGATGAATCACTTGTGCAAGTTTGGTTACTGTAGCATCAGTACTTTGTCAGATACTGAGCTACCCCAAACTTCTTAACCAAGTCACTCAAGCGGAAAATGTAGGTCAGATGCTGCATACGATGCATGGGTTCACCTCAGCATCCAAAGGTGAATCACTTGTGCCAGTTTGGTAACTGTAGCATTAGCACTTTGTCAGATACTGAGCTACCCCAAACTTCTTAACCAAGTCACTCAAGCGGAAAATGTAGGTCAGATGCTGCATCCGATGCATGGGTTCACCTCAGCATCCAAAGATGAATCACTTGTGCAAGTTTGGTTACTGTAGCATTAGTACTTTGTCAGATACTGAGCTACCCCAAACTTCTTAACCGGACGCGGACACGGACGCGGACACGGACGCGGATGCGGACGCGGACGCGGACGCGGACGCATAGGGTTATAGCATAAGCTCACTCAACTTCGTCGAGGTGAGCTAAAAATGAATATTTTCCGTTACTCAGTCATTCAGTCGAGAAGGCAAGGCAAAATCATTAGAATTTCCATTTGAACCCTGTGAACCTAAGAGATATGTTCGTTTCAGTATAATGTCTGTATCTGTATACCTAAGAGATATGTTTGTTTCAGTATAATGTTTGTTTCGGTATAATAAAATAGTTAAAGTATACCATTGAGGGAGTTAGCACGATTCTGGTTCCCCAAGACCAGACCTATTTCCCGAGGCGACGCCTCGGGAAATAGGTCTGGTCTTGGGGAACCAGAATCGTGCTAACTCCCTCAATGGTATACTTTAACTATATATTAACAGTAAAGAAAACCATCATCAAAAATGTTCATGAACAGTAATGTTTGATCTTAGATATGAGACTTTGACCTTGCAGGTGACCTTGACCTTCAATGAGTGTTGAATCTCACCATGCTTGACCATCCCTGCAGGTTTCAACCGTTTGATAAAACTATAATGCAAAGTAATCAAATTATGACAGCATGACTACCAGACAGACGGATGACCAGACAGAAGGGCAGGCACTGGTCGATGATCTCTATATGTTCCTCTTGCATTGCAGACGACATAAAAACCAATCTTAGCTTTCAATTGCCTAAAAAATTAAATTTTTTCATTCTGAAAACAATGGTAATAATTTAGCAGCCTTTTGTAGTTACTAGTCACACGACACTAGTGACCTTGACACAAGCAATAGAATTTCTTGTCACTGCTAATTCTATAGAGTGCCTGTATTTATATACAGAACAACATAAGACAATGATAATTATCTGTATAGTGATTAGACATCTGAGTGTACTATGCCATAATTTTTCATTATACCTAAAGCCTAATAGGTAAAATAGTTCAAATCAAATATTAGATAAATCACAAATAAGAAAATAAGAACAAAACTCATAACTGACTTTAATCGTACAGGCTTGTTTGAAGTTTACTTATGCATCTACAATAATATGGAAGTGTTCCAACTCATACCTTCATGAAGAAAATTCATAAATCATACCTGGACAGTTATTGCGGTGTCCCTTTTGTAGCCAGTGTTTCCTCTGACACTCTTTACTACAATAAAGCGTCACGTAACATTTGCCACATCTTTTCAATCCGTCTTTAGGTATTTGTTTGCACTGGCAACATACTGCATCTGATATTAAATATTCAATGACAAAATAATTCAATTTTAAAACTTAAAATACAATTTTTCAAAGACCTGTTGTTCCAGGCTGGTGAGGCTGCAAGTGAGTATTAGAATGAAACAACACACTTATCAGCAAGGCCATGAGATCAAATATTTTTGTATCATAAGAATTGTATTGTCAAAAGGCACACACATATGAAATACATGTATGAAAATGACCCCAAATGACAGACAGATGAATAAACATACAGGAAGATATTCTAATCAGATTTGAAAGTTTTCCTACTTTCATCAAAGCAAGAACATCAAGTTCCATTCCTGACAAAATCAGAAAAAGACCAGTGCCCAGTTTCACAAAAATTCTTACGATAAATTCTAGGAATTTTCATAACTTTTGAACGCGTAGTTCTTTTTACACTCTTAAAATCACAGTGAATTATTTCTGAGTTTATATTTCATATGCAGAAATAATATTAGAACGCACAATAAAATCTAAATTGAAAAATCATTAAAGCTTTCATTTAATGAGAAAGTTACGAAAATTCCTAAACTTTTTCGTAAGAATTTTAAAATTTGTGAATTCGAAATTGGGCACAGTTGCACACTTTTCTGTATGTACGTAGGTTTATTACGTAATTAATTAGGGTTTGTTTTGGCCAATGATATTAGAAATCTATCTAGATCAAGGCTATTAAGGTAAAATGATGAAATATGAAAAAGCATTTTGTTGGCAACGAGACACATTACTCCTTCAAAACTAGGTCAGTCACAACTATAGATAAAGATACTCAATACCTATCCAAGACTAAGCTACCTATTAAATTTCATCTCAATATCTCTAACCCATTGAAGAAAACGTAGTGTAATCAAAGATTACAAAGCTCACCTCATGGCAGCATTCTATCACGGCAGCAAACAGAAAGCAGTCAAAGATTACACAGTTTTGAATTTGAAAATATGTCCTACTGAGAACCAAAAAAACATGCTACCACACAAAAACAAAATAGAACATAGTGTAATCAAAGATTACAAAGCTCACCTCGTGGCAGCATTCTATCATGGCAGGAGTCAAAGAATACACAGTTTTGAATTTGAAAACCTGTCCTACTGAGAACCAACAAAAATGATACCACACAAAAACAAAATAGAATAGGGAAGTAGTCTGTATTTCATTTATTGACCCATATTTTGCCTGAATGGATGTACTCTATTGATACCCAAATCTTCCTAACATGTGCACTCAAGCGGAAAATATAGGTCATGACCTACATTTGAACGTAGATTTGTGATCTACTCATAAAGACGTATCAGCTAAGCAAGTTTGAACTTCCTAGCATTTATAATAGAGAAATAAAACTTCTTAATATTGATACCGAAATCTTCCTAACATGTACACTCAAGCAGAAAATATAGGTCATGGCCTACATTTGAATGTAGATCATCTAAGCAAGTTTGAACTTCCTAGCACTTATAATAGAGAAATAAAACTTCTCAACATTGATACCCAAATCTTCCTAACATGTGCACTCAAGCGGAAAATAAAGGTCATGACCTACATTTGAACGTAGATTCGTGATCTACTCATAAAGACGCATCATCTGTGCAAGTTTGAACTTCCTAGCACTTATAATAGAGAAATAAAACCTCTTAATATTGATACCGAAATCTTCCTAACATGTGCACTCAAGCAGAAAATATAGGTCATGACCTACATTTGAATGTAGATTTGTGATCTACTCATAAAGATGCATCATCTGTGCAAGTTTGAACTTCCTAGCACTTATAATAGAGAAATAAAACTTCTTAACATACTAGTGCGGACGCCGACGTGGACGCGGGCGCAGACGCTGACGACAGGGTGATAGCATAAGCTCCCTCTCACTTCGTGAGGTGAGCTAAAAAGGGGAGTAGAGTATTTCATTTATTGAACCAAACTCTGCATGAATGGATGTACTCTATTAATATCCAGATCTCCCTAGCATATGCACTCACACAGAAATTATAGGTCACGACCTATATTTGAACGTAAATTTGTGATCTACTCATAAAGACACATCATCTGTGCAAGTTTGGCCTTCATAGCACTAATAATAAAGAAACAAAACTTCTTAACATACTAGTGCGGATGCCGACAAAAATCTAGAAAATGAATGCAAATCATCAAGGGACATACATGTAAATCCTTCAAAAATAGGTCAACAATGCTCTGTAACTACCAAGGCCATGCTAAGTATCAAATTTCATCTCGTTTTATCTGTCCATTGCAGATAAAAAATATCGATAAAAAATTGAAGTCTTCAACTGAATTTTGTTTACCAATTGTGTCTTTCTTTGCATTTGTTTCGATGAGGTAGTCATGTAGAATGGTGAGAACTGCTAGATCATTGGTCAGTTCAAATGCATTAGGTACCATCTTCATCTTCTATACAAGGATTAGCTCCCCATGCTAGAAGTAGCTTCACACACTCTGAAACAGGTTCAGTATTTTTCAACTGGATGCTCATTTATATATATGAAGTGAGTCCTTTTGTCAATGTAGTAGTTTCAGGAATTCAGAATTACTTGAGTTCTGTAACAGGATTTTTTTTCCAGTTCGATTACAGGCAGCTTTTCCAGTTCGATTACAGGAGAATTTTCCAAACCTGCCTGACCTTGACTTTTGAAGCCTTACAATCAATAAGAATCTTCCTATGATAATAGGCTGTCTATGCAAAGAGTGATATCATTTTACAATAACACGATTAGGGTCCAGACGATCCTTTTACAAAGATATCATAAGTCCTAAGTCCTAAGTCGTAACTTTCATAACTTACTACTTTTCTTAGGACCGTTTTACAAAAGAGGTCGTAAGCGCAAGTCGTAAGTTGTAAAGTTACTCTTTTGTTAATGAGGGACATAATTTTCATCGATTCCGCGGGAAATATAACGACGTAATTTCCAGACGACGTTATGGCATGAAAGCGGCCATTATGCTTTTAGTCTCCTTAGTTTCCATGGCAACAACGACTTACTACTTAGGGTCGCCCCCGGGCGGTCGTAAGTTTTAGACCAATTTTGGTCGTAAGTTGTAACTTTTTGTAAAATGCTCGTAAGCAATAAAATATGACTTATGACCAAAGTTAAGGCTTTGTAAAACGGCCGCCAGCACTACAGTCTTCATACATATTCCAAATTCTCCGACAAATACCAACAATCTTAGGATGAACACTATATGAAATGCTATTAAAAAGAACTGTAATTGTGTTGGTCAATATTGCAGCCCATGATCTCCTAACACAGCCAAAATTAACTTTGACCTTGAATGGTCCCCCTTTGATTATTCATGTGTGTCTGTATACCAGATTTCATTTTAATACGTCCACAGATTATTTATTTGTTCCGGCGAGGTAAACATGATCTTATCTCTTTTTCAATAAATCAAACAAGAATCTTTATCTTAATTGTACAGCTAGCATCATTAATAGAAAAAGTGTCTTAATTTGTGTTTTGTTACGGGTTTGCAACACACAGCAAAAGCATTTATCGTGATTGTAACGCCCGCTAGTGCATTACATACAATATATGTATTGCCATGTGTTGCATGCCCATAATAAAACAAAAATAATATGGCATTCCTTCTATACATATGCATCGCAAATGTCAGTTTCATTCTTGTTTTTTACAATCTCAATTTCCAGGTGAAAAGACATGTTAAAAGTTAGGTAACCACAGGTTCAACTTGCAGGATAGAACAGGCATTGCAGCATGTTTCTGTAGAGCTTTTGCAATGTCACTAACGTTTTAATGTGAAATGCAACACATTTCTTTAAATAGTTTTATACATATATCAGGGAATTACATCAGTTGTGCATAATATAATCTAATGTTGTTGTAGTGAGGTATATACACCAACCATGTGAATCTGATGAAAGAAGTAAAATTAAATGTTGTAAACATCACCTAGATTTCCTTGGAATGTGGCACCATGTAGAGGCGTGGCTCCGGTCTTGTTCCTGTGATTGACATTAGCTTTGCCACACTCTAGTAGATACTTGGCTATAGTGGTATCAGGGTAACGACCTGTAACATTATATATTCATAAGAATACTATAGTAAGAACTAATATCATGCAATAAAACTGATAAGAAACTTTGAGAAGACAAGACATCGTGAAGGACTGCAATTATTTGG
The DNA here is from genome assembly GCA_033119305.1 of Pinctada imbricata. Lineage (NCBI taxonomy): Eukaryota > Metazoa > Mollusca > Bivalvia > Pterioida > Pteriidae > Pinctada > Pinctada imbricata. Next base: position 63,398,638 of record VSWD01000005.1, on the reverse strand, counting down.
ATTGCCAAGCTGATAACTTTAATGTGTGAGATATGCATGCTAATCCTCTATAAACAGAGAAAACCTATGAATGTCTATCAATGATTAAAAAATGATGAATCTGAACAACGGAGTATTAACTAGACTACTTGCATGATTTACCAAGTTGACATTACCTGTGGCCTGAAATAAGGGAGTGAAACCTAGACTGTCTGTCTGATTGACTTTACCTGTGGCCTGAAATAAGGGAGTGAAACCTTGACTGTCTGCCTGATTGACATTACGTGTGGCCTGAAATAAGGGAGAAAATCCTAGACTACCTGCCTGATTGACATTACCTGTGGCCTGGAATAAGGGAGTGAAACCTAGACTGTCTGCCTGATTGACATTACCTGTGGCCTGAAATAATGGATTGAAACCTAGACTATCTGCCTAATTGACATTACCTTTGGCCTGAAATAAGGGAGAAAATCCTAGACTACCTGCCTGACTGATATTACCTGTGGCCTGAAATAAGCAAGCAAAACCTAGACTGTCTGCCTGATTGACATTACCTATGATGGAATAAGGGAGTGAATTCTAGATTGTCTGCCTAATTGACATAACCTGCGGCCTGAAATAAGGGAGTAAAACATAGACAGTCTGCCTGATTGACATTACCTATGATGGAATAAGGGAGTGAATTCTAGATTGTCTGCCTAATTGACATTACCTGCGGCCTGAAATAAGGGAGTAAAACATAGACAGTCTGCCTGATGTCATTACCTGAGGCCTAAAATAAAGAGTAAAACCTATACTGTCTGCCTGATTGACATTACCTGTTGCCTGAAATAAGGGAGTGAAACCTAGACTGTCTGCCTGATTGACATCTGAAATAAAGGTGTGAAACATAGACTGTCTGCCTGATTGATATTACCTGTGGCCTGAAACAAGAGACTTAAACCTAGACTATCTGCCTGATAGACATAACCTGTGGCCTGAAATGAGGTAGTGAAACCTAGGCTATCTGCCTGACTGACATAAGCTGTGGCCTGAAATAAGGTAGTGAAACCTAGACCATCTGCCTGATTGACATTACCTGTGGCCTGAAGTAAGAGACTTAAACCTAGACTATTTGCCTGACAGACATTACATGAGTAAAACAAAGACTATCTGCCTGATAGACATTACCTGTGGCCTGAAATAAGGGAGTAAAACATAGACATTCTGCCTGATTGACATTACCTGTTGCCTGAAATATGGTAGTGAAACCTAGACTATCTGCCTGACTGACATTACCTGTGGCCTGAAATATGGTAGTGAAACCTAGACTATCTGCCTGACTGACATTACCTGTGGCCTGAAATATGGTAGTGAAACCTAGACTATCTGCCTGACTGACATTACCTGTGGCCTGAAATATGGTAGTGAAACCTAGACTATCTGCCTGACTGACATTACCTGTGGCCTGAAATATGGTAGTGAAACCTAGACTATCTGCCTGACTGACATTACCTGTGGTCTGAAATATATGAGTAGAACAAAGTTTGTCTGTCTGATTGAAATTACCTGTGGCCTGAAATAAGGGAGAAAAACATAGACTGTCTGCCAGATTGACATTACCTATGGCCTTACATAGGGAGTAAAACATAGACTGTCTGCCTGAGTGACATTATCTGTGGCCTGAAAAAGTGGGATAAAAGTTAAAACCTAGACTGCCTACCTGATTGACATTACCTGTGGCCTTCCATAAGGGAGTAAAACAAAGACTGTCTGCCTGATTGACATTACCTATGATGGAATAAGGGACCATCTGCCTGATTGACATTACCTGTGGCCTGAAGTAAGAGACTTATACCTAGACTATCTGCCTGATAGACATTACCTGTGGCCTGAAATATATGAGTAAAACAAAGACTATCTGCCTGACTGACATTACCTGTGGCCTGAAATAAGGTAGTGAAACCTAGACCATCTGCCTGATTGACATTACCTGTGGCCTGAAGTAAGAGACTTAAACCTAGACTATCTGCCTGACAGACATTACATGAGTAAAACAAAGACTATCTGCCTGATAGACATTACCTGTGGCCTGAAATAAGGGAGTAAAACATAGACATTCTGCCTGATTGACATTACCTGTTGCCTGAAATATGGTAGTGAAACCTAGACTATCTGCCTGACTGACATTACCTGTGGCCTGAAATATGGTAGTGAAACCTAGACTATCTGCCTGACTGACATTACCTGTGGCCTGAAATATGGTAGTGAAACCTAGACTATCTGCCTGACTGACATTACCTGTGGCCTGAAATATGGTAGTGAAACCTAGACTATCTGCCTGACTGACATTACCTGTGGCCTGAAATATGGTAGTGAAACCTAGACTATCTGCCTGACTGACATTACCTGTGGTCTGAAATATATGAGTAGAACAAAGTTTGTCTGTCTGATTGAAATTACCTGTGGCCTGAAATAAGGGAGAAAAACATAGACTGTCTGCCAGATTGACATTACCTATGGCCTTACATAGGGAGTAAAACATAGACTGTCTGTCTGATTGACATTATCTGTGGCCTGAAAAAGTGGGATAAAAGTTAAAACCTAGACTGCCTACCTGATTGACATTACCTGTGGCCTTCCATAAGGGAGTAAAACAAAGACTGTCTGCCTGATTGACATTACCTATGATGGAATAAGGGACCATCTGCCTGATTGACATTACCTGTGGCCTGAAGTAAGAGACTTACACCTAGACTATCTGCCTGATAGACATTACCTGTGGCCTGAAATATATGAGTAAAACAAAGACTATCTGCCTGATAGACATAACCTCTGGCCTGAAATAAGGGTTTAAAACATGACAGTCTGCCTGATTGACATTACCTGTTGCCTGAAGGTCACATGGCTGTATAAGCCAATCAAATTTGTAACACACCTCAGGTCACGAAAATTGACGTCAGAGCTACCACGTGTTTACTATGAACTGTTGACAATGACAAGCATTATAAACTTGAATTTGATATAAGTATAATCTTTGAGGATAGACGAAGACATTTCAGAAAATAATAAATATGTGAAATCATTCTTTATATCAAATTTGATGCGATTCTGACCATGGGGGTCCTAAGAGGTAATCATGCACGCATGTATGTAAACAGAGGGTTGTGTACTTTATGTGTAATTATTTTTCGATTTATAAACACAAGGTATACTTTTTTTGTACTTAGAATAAAGAGTTAAGATCATACTTCAAGACTAGATAGGTGAAAGTGTCCACAATTTTTTTATAAGAAAGAAATGTCACTTATAATTTGGTTGAAAACTGCATAAAATCTTATACAGCTGTCACACCTTAAGAGCGCATTGGAATGTATGTGTAAAATTTGTGCAGAACGAACGCTTGTGGTGTCAATATATCAAAATTTCGACTCAATTATAAATGTTTGATATTGTCTGGTCAATTTCAATCATAATTCATGTGTAACACACAACAAAGACTACATGGAATTAAAAGAAAAGGGGGGAGGGGTGTTCTTCAACCCCCTACCCGCCATTTTCATTCCTCTAATCAATATGGAAAGTAATGTATTTTGTCGCCGTAATGATTCTATTTTTCTTGATAACTATTCAAACATCAAATTTTGTTGAAAATCAATTACAAATTAAGGCTGTAAACTCCGTTAAACGAATATGTTGGGCATATCTTTAAGATAATGGACTTGTGCAGTTAAGGGGGTAGGGGTTATGTTTTGTGAATTACGAGCTGCTATTTGATTAGATGCATTATCTTATGAGCTGTGAGTCTTGTATATATGTTTTAAAGATAAAACAAACCAAAATTTATGAAATAAAATTCAACACTTTTTTTTTCTCAATTTTTTTATTGCATTTTTCTATGTTTTCTAACTTTTACTTACGGACACCTGAATCGAGCTCATATAATTTTCAAATATAAACAAAAAGTATTGATAATGATAAATCTAGTAATTAGAAAGTTAAATGAAGATCATGTGACATAGTTGATGCAAATTTGTGTTTCTAAAAACGAATAAATGAGGAGAATTAAAAGCAAGGAAAATTGTGTATTTAGCCAGCTTTTACACAATAGGGTTACCTCCGATAGCACCGTATTTCATGGAGACGGATGAACATATTTTGTTGAAACTTGGAACATGACAAAGGTAGGTATTGATGTATATGATAACATTGTGAATTTGATTCAGATGTGAAAAGGTGAGCATCTTAAGGTCACATGGCTGTATAAGCCAATCAAATTTGTAACACACCTCAGGTCACGAAAATTGACGTCAGAGCTACCACGTGTTTACTATGAACTGTTGACAATGATAAGCATTATAAACTTGAATTTGATATAAGTATAATCTTTGAGGATAGACGAAGACATTTCAGAAAATAATAAATATGTGAAATCATTCTTTATATCAAATTTGATGCAATTCTGACCATGGGGGTCCTAAGAGGTAATCATGCACGCATGTACGTAAACAGAGGGTTGTGTACTTTATGTGTAATTATTTTTCGATTTATAAACACAAGGTATACTTTTTTTGTACTTAGAATAAAGAGTTAAGATCATACTTCAAGACTAGATAGGTGAAAGTGTCCACAATTTTTTATAAGAAAGAAATGTCACTTATAATTTGGTTGAAAACTGCATAAAATCTTATACAGCTGTCACACCTTAAGAGCGCATTGGAATGTATGTGTAAAATTTGTGCAGAACGAACGCTTGTGGTGTCAATATATCAAAATTTCGACTCAATTATAAATGTTTGATATTGTCTGGTCAATTTCAATCATAATTCATGTGTAACACACAACAAAGACTACATGGAATTAAAAGAAAAGGGGGGAGGGGTGTTCTTCAACCCCCTACCCGCCATTTTCATTCCTCTAATCAATATGGAAAGTAATGTATTTTGTCGCCGTAATGATTCTATTTTTCTTGATAACTATTCAAACATCAAATTTTGTTGAAAATCAATTACAAATTAAGGCTGTAAACTCCGTTAAACGAATATATTGGGCATATCTTTAAGATAATGGACTTGTGCAGTTAAGGTGGCTCCCTACTCGAACCGTTATAGGTTTTTCCTTATATGCAGCAGTCTGCGTATAACGTTTTACAATGGCTGGTGAGGGACGAGCCAGCGCACTGGAAAACACAGACAGAAGATCTTAAATGCCAAGCGAAGCAAAAGATGGTGCAATCTATCAATGTCCACACCAATCATATAGTATAATTTCTTAGTTGAAAATGTGATGAAATTATAAGGGGGTACCCTTATGTTTGTAGCCATATCGTGATCATTTATAAAATTGTATACCTGTATACGATTTTTTCACCATCTATATATATTATCGTATAAAATGATCCAATTTGAAGAAATTACATCTGTTGTTTTTTGCACAAAAATGTGATATACTATATATTATTTGTCGAAAATATGATAACATTATAAGGGGGTACCCCTATGTTGGGAGCCATACCTTGATCATTTCAAAAACTGTGTACCTGTATGTAATTTTTTCTTCATCTACATACATAATTTTATGAAATATTACAAAATGAAAAAAATTCATCTGTTTTTTAATGCAAAAAGTTGGATTTAGTGCATATTCTTGGTAAAAAATATTATGAAATTATAAGGGGGTACCCTAATGTTTGGAGATATATCATACTTAGGTATGTTACAATATTATTTTATGTGTTGTATTTCTTCTATATGACTTGTTATCATAAAATAAAACACAACAAATAAACATATTCGAATCATCACTGAATTTGTAGGGTTCAAAAGCATATGATGGATATTTGATATTTCTCAATTTTTATGTGTTAGGGTACCTTTCTTTAATGTACTGTATCCTTAATGAAAACAAAATTACCTATCTATGTCTGTGTTCATTATATCATTTTGACTATTATGTATAGAAAATAACCTTAAAATACAAAATTCATCTGTTAAATTCACGAGTAGGGACCCACCTTAAGGGGGTAGGGGTTATGTTTTGTGAATTACGAGCTGCTATTTGATTAGATGCATTATCTTATGAGCTGTGAGTCTTGTATATATGTTTTAAAGATAAAACAAACCAAAATTTATGAAATAAAATTCAACACTTTTTTTTTCTCAATTTTTTTATTGCATTTTTCTATGTTTTCTAACTTTTACTTACGGACACCTGAATCGAGCTCATATAATTTTCAAATATAAACAAAAAGTATTGATAATGATAAATCTAGTAATTAGAAAGTTAAATGAAGATCATGTGACATAGTTGATGCAAATTTGTGTTTCTAAAAACGAATAAATGAGGAGAATTAAAAGCAAGGAAAATTGTGTATTTAGCCAGCTTTTACACAATAGGGTTACCTCCGATAGCACCGTATTTCATGGAGACGGATGAACATATTTTGTTGAAACTTGGAACATGACAAAGGTAGGTATTGATGTATATGATAACATTGTGAATTTGATTCAGATGTGAAAAGGTGAGCATCTTAAGGTCACATGGCTGTATAAGCCAATCAAATTTGTAACACACCTCAGGTCACGAAAATTGACGTCAGAGCTACCACGTGTTTACTATGAACTGTTGACAATGACAAGCATTATAAACTTGAATTTGATATAAGTATAATCTTTGAGGATAGACGAAGACATTTCAGAAAATAATAAATATGTGAAATCATTCTTTATATCAAATTTGATGCGATTCTGACCATGGGGGTCCTAAGAGGTAATCATGCACACATGTACGTAAACAGAGGGTTGTGTACTTTATGTGTAATTATTTTTCGATTTATAAACACAAGGTATACTTTTTTTGTACTTAGAATAAAGAGTTAAGATCATACTTCAAGACTAGATAGGTGAAAGTGTCCACAATTTTTTTATAAGAAAGAAATGTCACTTATAATTTGGTTGAAAACTGCATAAAATCTTATACAGCTGTCACACCTGAATGAAGGGAGTGAATCCTAGACTCTCTGCCTGATTGACATCTGAAATAAAGGAGTGAAAGATATACTGTCTGCCTGATTGATATTACCTGTGGCCTGAAGATAGAAACATAAACCTAGACTATCTGCCTGATAGACATTACCTGTGGCCTGAAATGAGGTAGTGACACCTAGGCTATCTGCCTGACTGACATTACCTGTGGCCTGAAATAAGGTAGTGAAACCTAGACCATCTGCCTGATTGACATTACCTGTGGCCTGAAATGAGGTAGTGAAACCTAGGCTATCTGCCTGACTGACATTACCTGTGGCATGAAACATATGAGTAAAACAAAGACTATCTGCCTGATTGACATTACCTGTTGCCTGAAATAAGGTAGTGAAACCTAGACCATCTGCCTGACTGACATTACCTGTGGCCTGAAATATGGTAGTGAAACCTAGACCATCTGCCTGATTGACATTACCTGTGGCCTGAAATAAGGTAGTGAAACCTAGACCATATGCCTGATTGACATTACCTGTGGCCTGAAATAAGGTAGTGAAACCTAGACCATCTGCCTGTTTGACATTACCTGTGGCCTGAAATAAGGTAGTGAAACCTAGACTATCTGCCCAACTGACAATTACCTGTGGCCTGAAATAAGGTAGTGAAACCTAGACTATCTGCCTGACTGACATTACCTGTGGCCTGAAAAATGGTAGTGATACCTAGACTATCTGCCTGCTGACATTACCTGTGGCCTGAAATATGGTAGTGAAACCTAGACTATCTGCCTGACTGACATTACCTGTGGCCTGAAATATTGTAGTGAAACCTAGACTATCTGCCTGACTGACATTACCTATGGCCTGAAATATGGTAGTGAAACCTAGACTATCTGCCCAACTGACAATTACCTGTGGCCTGAAATAAGGTAGTGAAACCTAGACTGTCTGTCTGATTGACATTACCTGTGGCCTGAAATAAGGAGATAAAACCTAGACTGTCTGTCTGACTGACATTACCTGTGGCCTGAAATAAGGGGATAAAACCTATACTGTCTGCCTGATTGACATTACCTGTGGTCTGAAATAATGGAGTGAAATCTAGACTATCTGACTGATTGACATTACCTTTGGCCTTACATAAGGGAGTAAAACAAAGACTGTCTGTGTGATTGACATTACCTGTGGCCTGAAATAAGGGGATAAAACCTAGACTGTCTGTCTGATTGACATTACCTGTGGCCTGAAATAAAGGAGTGAAACCCAGACTGTCTGCCATATTGACATTGGCTCCATATTCCATCAGCAGCTTTACAGCAGGGCACTGTTGTAAACAATATGAAAGTATTAAAGAAAATATGTTTGTGAGACAATATGCCAATTAACATCCCTACCCTTCTTACCACAACCATTACTGCAAGCAAGTAATTCTGATGAAGGGTTTTTGAGGCAGACGCTTTAGTGTAATCTTTAATGGAAAGACATTCAAGCAACTATAAACAAATTGATAAACTCCAATGAACTTATTCGGGGAGCATAACAATTTTGGTACAAATGGGAAGGTCTTATTACAAGAAATGCATATATGAAATTTAAAAGCCGTATCACGCACCATTAAAACATTGGTAATCACAGATTAAGAAGCTCACCTCGTGGCAGCCAAATTCAGTTCAATCATATTTCTTCGTACATGTATATTGGCATATAAAGGCAAAATCACTCAAGCGGAAAAAGTCATTTTATGAAAGCCTGATCAAAGATACATCCAATATGCACATGTAGCACTTGTACTTTGCTCAATATTGGCTTTTAAAGGCAAAATAACTCAAGCGGAAAAAGTAGGTCAAGGTCATTTTATGAAAGTTTGATCTAAGATACATCCAATATGCAAGTTTGGAACATGTAGCACTTATACTTTGCTCAATATTGGCTTTTAAAGGCAAAATCACTCAAGCGGAAAAAGTAGGTCAAGGTCATTTTGTGAACGTTTGATCAAAGATACATCCAATATGCAAGTTTGGTACATGTAGCACTTATACTTTGCTCAATATTGGCTTTCAAAAGCAAAATCACTCAAGTGTAAAAAGTAGGTCTGATGCTGCATCCGATGCATTGGTCCATCTCGGCATCCAAAGATGAATAAATTATGCAAGTTTGGTTACTGTAGCATTAGTACTTTGTCAGATACTGAGCTACCCCAAACTTCTTAACCAAGTCACTCAAGCGGAAAATGTAGGTCAGATGCTGCATCCGATGCATGGGTCCATCTCGGCATCCAAAGATGAATCACTTGTGCAAGTTTGGTTACTGTAGCATCAGTACTTTGTCAGTTACTAAGCTACCCCAGACTTCTTAACTGAACGGGGATGGGGACGCAGACGGGGACACGGACGTGGACGCGCGGGGTATAGCATAAGCTCACTCAACTTTGTTGAGGTGAGCTAAAAATAAGTCCATGGTTACAGTTTTTCAAATGTATGTAAAAATCCTCTTGCTTTCCTGACAGCGTTGGACAACGATAAGAGATTAACAGTCTTCCCAATTCAATCAGAACAGCCAATGAAATTTCTCGTATCAAGAGATGTCTGTACGATAGAGACAGTACATAATATTCTAATTTGCTTTATACAAACACAACTTCTGGAGTATATAGTAAACATATACATGTTAAACTACCAGTACTCACATTTTTACAGGACACTGCGAAGTGTAAGGCTGTCATTCCAGCTTGATCTTTCTCATCTATTAACTGGCTATTTCCACTCCTCAGTATCTAATAAGGAAAGATACTGAGTTATAAAGAGATATCAAAAGTAAAGATTTTTATCTTCACATTTTGCCAAATAGTCTAAATTAAAAAGTGAGCATTAATTACATTTTTGTATTATGATGAGGATTTATAAGTTTGTTGTCAATAACTAATTTTGTCAAGGAAGGCTTAGACAAAAATGATGAAATGGTACCTGAAGAATCAATAAACAATTTAGTATTTATAGCATGCTCTATCTTAAATCAATATATTGTGTACAAAACTAAAGCAAATACCGAACATGTGCACCGTTGTTGTTTTTTATGCCCCTGTAATCGAAGATTTGGGGGCATATAGTTTTTGGTCTGTCTGTCTTTCTGTCTGTTTGTCCGCAAAAACTTTAACCTTGGCCATAACTTTTGAATGGTAAGTGATAGGGCTTTCATATTTCACATGTGTATTCCTTGTGACAAGACCTTTCCATGGATACCAAAATTTTTGACCTTGACCTTGGAGTTTGACCTACTTTTGAAAAACTTTAACCTTCGCCATAACTTTTGAATGGTAAATGATAGGACTTTCATATTGCACACGTGTATTCCTTGTGACAAGACCTTTCCATGGATACCAAAATTTTTGACCTTGTGACCTTGACCTCGGAGTTTGACCTACATTTGAAAAACTTTAACCTTGGCCATAACTTCTGAATGGTGAGTGATAGGGCTTTCATATTGCACATGTGTATTCCTTGTGGCAAGACCTTTCCATGGATACCAAAATTTTTAATCTTGTGACAAGACCTTTCCTTCATACCAATTTTTTTTACCTTATGACCTTGACTTTGGAATTTGACCTACTTTTGAAAATCTAAATTTTAATCATGACTTTTGAATGGTAAGTGATAGGGCTTTCATAGTTCACATATGACTTTTTTGTGGCAAGACCTTTCCATGGATACCAAAATTTTTGACCTTGACCTTGGAGTTTGACCTACTTTTGAAAAACTTTAACCTTCGCTATAACTTTTGAATGGTAAATGATAGGACTTTCATATTGCACACGTGTATTCCTTGTGACAAGACCTTTCCATGGATACCAAAATTTTTGACCTTGTGACCTTGACCTCGGAGTTTGACCTACATTTGAAAAACTTTAACCTTGGCCATAACTTCTGAATGGTGAGTGATAGGGCTTTCATATTGCACATGTGTATTCCTTGTGGCAAGACCTTTCCATGGATACCAAAATTTTTAATCTTGTGACAAGACCTTTCCTTCATACCAAATTTTTTTACCTTATGACCTTGACCTTGGAATTTGACCTACTTTTGAAAATCTAAACTTTAGCCATGACTTTTGAATGGTAAGTGATAGGGCTTTCATAGTTCAAATATGACTTTTTTGTGGCAAGACCTTTCCATGGATACCAAATTTGACCTTGCGACCTTGACCTCAAAATGTGAACTACTTTTCAACTGTTTTACCGACAAAGATGCCAACGGGGGCATTGGTGTTTCACAAACACATGTTTTTTATTTTTTCTATTGTTTGTACAATATGACAAGTACTTCTTGCCAAGTCGTGGACAACACAAGGATTGGATTTCCTTGTCAATAGCTGATTTCCAGTAGATTCATTAGACAGACAGACACCAGAAATCACAAAATTTGGCGTTTTTTTCATTGTGACGTCATAATAGAAGACATGAAATGTATAAAGTCAGTGCTATCAAATATGATGTCACAATTAGAAATGTTGCCAAATGATGTGATGTCTGTTGTCTGTGCATATAAAATCAAGGTTTAAAACGGTCACAAATATTTTCTGGAAAATGGACTATTATTGGTATATAAATTCAAAGGCTTTGTCTGAAAAAGTGAAAATTCATAAGACCTTATACTTCTCCATTGTGTTTACATAGTTTAAGACCTTCACCTAAATTCCAAATTTTCTATGATGCAGGTCACACTCCATTACAGACCATGCTCTATACAAACTATATAGTCTCTGACTTTAACATCGTTTCTGATGCATTGTACTTTACCTGAAGATGTTGTTCTAGCGCCCGAGTGTCTCCAGTCTCCGTACTGTCACATACTAGCATGGAAAGCTCCGTCTCCGGGCCGTGTTTATACGATATGGATGTTGGAGTGGCCTGTGACGATACATCCCGTTGAGGTTTGTCTACACTCGGAAAGATTGTATTCTGATCATCACTCACCAAGTCTTGGTTTTTAGTTTTAAGGTCTGACGCTTCATTCTCCAAAGACTTATTACTGCTTTTGTGTCTCTCTTCATGTAATATATTATGTATAGCCTCTTTATTAGCTTTCCCTTTCTCTGTAATACCTTCCTTTAAAGAGTGAGGATCTATCCACTTTAAATTTTGAGACACATTTGAACATTTATCCAGAGTTCCCTCTAACGCTTTCAGCTCTTGTTCTGAATCCATGGTCTTGTGGTGTTCTGCAATATGAAGTTTATCTTTCTATTCATAATAAATTTATATTTATAATTTGAAGTTTAGTTTATATTTAGAACTCAACTTCATGAATCACAAGTACAAATGAACCAGAAAAAAAAATGCAATGATCGCTGTGCGATATAAGTCCCCTACCTGCGGCATAAATTTATGTCTTGCATCTCTGCATGTTCATCAGTTCATCATCTGGAACAATAGCCAAGGAAAGTCTGGGAAACTGAATTCACGAAATTTGCTAAGTCCAAGGGCCATAACTCTTGTGAAAACTAGTCACTCTAAAGTAAACTCAAACTTGATCTTCATCACACTATAATGAATTCACATACAAACATAGGTAATCACAGGTTACGAAGCTCATCTCGTGACAGCAAAATTCAATTCAAACATATTTCTTAGTACATGTATATTGGCTTTTAAAGGCAAAACCAATCAAGCAGAAAAAGTAGGTCAAGGTCATTTTATGAAAGTTTGATCAAAGATACATCCAATATGCAAGTTTGGTACAAGTAGCAGTTATACTTTGCTCAATATTGGCTTTATAGAGCAAAATCACTCAAGCGGAAAAAGTAGGTCAAGGTCATTTTATGAAAGATTGATCAAAGATACATCCAATATGCAAGTTTGGTACATGTATCACTTATACTTTGCTCAATATTGGCTTTTAAAGGCAAAATCACTCAAGCGGAAAAAGTAGGTCGAGGTCATTTTATGAAAATTTGATCAAAGATACATCTAATATGCAAGTTTGGAACATCTAGCACTTATACTTTGCTCAATATTGGCTTTTAAAGGCAAAATCACTCAAGTGGAAAAAGTAGGTCAAGGTCATTTTATGAAAGTTTGATCAAAGATACATCCAATATGCAAGTTTGGTACATGTAGCACTTATACTCTGCTCAATATTGGCTTTTAAAAGCGAAATCACTCAAGTGGAAAAAGTAGGTCAGATGCTGCATCCGATGCATGGGTCAATCTCGGCATCCAAAGATGAATCACTTGTGCAAGTTTGGTTACTGTAGCATTAGTACTTTGTCAGATACTGAGATACCCCAAACTTCTTATCCAAATCACTCAAGCGGAAAATGTAAGTCAGATGCTGCATCCGATGCATGGGTTCACCTCAGCATCCAAAGATGAATCACTTGTGCAAGTTTGGTTACTGTAGCATCAGTACTTTGTCAGATACTGAGCTACCCCAAACTTCTTAACCAAGTCACTCAAGCGGAAAATGTAGGTCAGATGCTGCATCCGATGCATGGGTTCACCTCAGCATCCAAAGATGAATCACTTGTGCAAGTTTGGTTACTGTAGCATTAGTACTTTGTCAGATACTGAGCTACCCCAAACTTCTTAACCGGACGCGGACGCGTGGGGTTATAGCATAAGCTCACTCAACTTCGTCGAGGTGAGCTAAAAATCAGTTCATTATCTGCAATAACAGACATGAAAAAGTCTGGAAAACTGAAAATTTCATGAATTTGCTAAGTCCAATGGCCATAACTCTTGTAAAAATAGGCCAAATGGAAACCAAACTCAAAGTTGGTCTGTATCACACTGAGATGTAATCATTTACCAAAACATAGGTAATCACAGATTACGAAGCTCACCTCGTGACAGCAAAATTCAATTCAAACATATTTCTTAGTACATGTATATTGGCTTTTAAAGGCAAAATCACTCAAGTGGAAAAAGTAGGTCGAGGTCATTTTATGAAAGTTTAATCAAAGATACATCTAATATGCAAGTTTGGAACATCTAGCACTTATACTTTGCTCAATATTGGCTTTTAAAGGCAAAATCACTCAAGTGGAAAAAGAAGGTCAAGGTCATTTTATGAAAGTTTGATCAAAGATACATCCAATATGCAAGTTTGGTACATGTAGCACTTATACTCTGCTCAATATTGGCTTTTAAAAGCGAAATCACTCAAGTGGAAAAAGTAGGTCAGATGCTGCATCCGATGCATGGGTCAATCTCGGCATCCAAAGATGAATCACTTGTACAAGTTTGGTTACTGTAGCATTAGTACTTTGTCAGATACTGAGCTACCCCAAACTTCTTATCCAAATCATTCAAGTGGAAAATGTTGGTCAGATGCTGCATTCAATGCATGGGTTCACCTCAGCATCCAAAGATGAATCACTTGTGCAAGTTTGGTTACTGTAGCATCAGTACTTTGTCAGATACTGAGCTACCCCAAACTTCTTAACCAAGTCACTTAAGCGGAAAATGTAGGTCAGATGCTGCATCCGATGCATGGGTTCACCTCAGCATCCAAAGATGAATCACTTGTGCAAGTTTGGTTACTGTAGCATCAGTACTTTGTCAGATACTGAGATACCCAAAACTTCTTAACCGAGTCACTCAAGCGGAAAATGTAGGTCAGATGCTGCATACGATGCATGGGTTCACCTCAGCATCCAAAGATGAATCACTTGTGCCAGTTTGGTTACTGTAGCATTAGTTCTTTGTCAGATACTGAGCTACCCCAAACTTCTTAACCAAGTCACTCAAGCGGAAAATGTAGGTCAGATGCTGCATCCGATGCATGGGTTCACCTCAGCATCCAAAGATGAATCACTTGTGCTAGTTTGGTTACTGTAGCATTAGTACTTTGTCAGATACTGAGCTACCCCAAACTTCTTAACCGGACGCGGACGCGGACACGGACGCGGACGCGTGGGGTTATAGCATAAGCTCACTCAACTTCGTCGAAGTGAGCTAAAAAGTCTGGAAAACTGAAATTTTCATAAAATTTGCTAAGTCCAAGGGCCATAACTATTGTAAAAATAGGTCAATCTGAAGCAAAGTCAAACTTGATCTGTATCACATTGAGATATATCAACATACCAAAAATGAGTTCAACATATGCAACAACAGCGAAAAAAAGTCTGAAAACTGAAATTTTCATAAAATTTGCTAAGTCCAAGGGCCATAACTATTGTAAACATAGGTAATCACAGATTACGAAGCTCACCTCGTGACAGCAAAATTCAATTCAAACATATTTCTTAGTACATGTATATTGGCTTTTAAAGGCAAAACCACTCAAGCAGAAAAAGTAGGTCAAGGTCATTTTATGAAAGTTTGATCAAAGATACATCCAATATGCAAGTTTGGTACATGTAGCACTTATACTTTGCTCAATATTGGCTTTTAAAAGCGAAATCACTCAAGTGGAAAAAGTAGGTCAGATGCTGCCTGATGCATGGGTCCATCTCGGCATCCAAAGATGAATCACTTGTGCAAGTTTGGTTACTGTAGCATTAGTACTTTGTCAGATACTGAGCTACCCCAAACTTCTTATCCAAATCACTCAAGCGGAAATGTAGGTCAGATGCTGCATCCGATGCATGGGTTCACCTCAGCATCCAAAGATGAATCACTTGTGCCAGTTTGGTTACTGTAGCATTAGTACTTTGTCAGATACTGAGCTACCCCAAACTTCTAAACCAAGTCACTCAAGCGGAAAATGTAGGTCAGATGCTGCATACGATGCATGGGTTCACCTCAGCATCCAAAGATGAATCACTTGTGCCAGTTTGGTTACTGTAGCATTAGTACTTTGTCAGATACTGAGCTACCCCAAACTTCTTAACCAAGTCACTCAAGCGGAAAATGTAGGTCAGATGCTACATCCGATGCATGGGTTCACCTCAGCATCCAAAGATGAATCACTTGTGCCAGTTTGGTTACTGTAGCATTAGTACTTTGTCAGATACTGAGCTACCCCAAACTTCTTAACCAAGTCACTCAAGCGGAAAATGTAGGTCAGATGCTGCATCCGATGCATGGGTTCACCTCAGCATCCAAAGATGAATCACTTGTGCAAGTTTGGTTACTGTGTCATCAGTACTTTGTCAGATACTGAGTTACCCCAAACTTCTTAACCAAGTCACTCAAGCGGAAAATGTAGGTCAGATGCTGCATACGATGCATGGGTTCACCTCAGCATCCAAAGATGAATCACTTGTGCCAGTTTGGTTACTGTAGCATTAGTACTTTGTCAGATACTGAGCTACCCCAAACTTCTTAACCAAGTCACTCAAGCGGAAAATGTAGGTCAGATGCTGCATCCGATGCATGGGTTCACCTCAGCATCCAAAGATGAATCACTTGTGCAAGTTTGGTTACTGTAGCATCAGTACTTTGTCAGATACTGAGCAACCCCAAACTTCTAAACCAAGTCACTCAAGCGGAAAATGTAGGTCAGATGCTGCATCCGATGCATGGGTTCACCTCAGCATCCAAAGATGAATCACTTGTGCAAGTTTGGTTACTGTAGCATCAGTACTTTGTCAGATACTGAGCTACCCCAAACTTCTTAACCAAGTCATTCAAGCGGAAAATGTAGGTCAGATGCTGCATACGATGCATGGGTTCACCTCAGCATCCAAAGATGAATCACTTGTACCAGTTTGGTTACTGTAGCATTAGTACTTTGTCAGATACTGAGATACCCCAAACTTCTTAACCAAGTCATTCAAGCGGAAAATGTAGGTCAGATGCTGCATACGAAGCATGGGTTCACCTCAGCATCCAAAGATGAATCACTTGTGCAAGTTTGGTTACTGTAGCATTAGTACTTTGTCAGATACTGAGCTACCCCA
The DNA here is from genome assembly GCA_033119305.1 of Pinctada imbricata. Classification (NCBI taxonomy): domain Eukaryota; kingdom Metazoa; phylum Mollusca; class Bivalvia; order Pterioida; family Pteriidae; genus Pinctada; species Pinctada imbricata. Next base: position 63,381,861 of record VSWD01000005.1, on the reverse strand, counting down.
AACTTCTTAACCAAGTCACTCAAGCGGAAAATGTAGGTCAGATGCTGCATCCGATGCATGGGTTCACCTCGGCATCCAAAGATGAATCACTTGTGCAAGTTTGGTTACTGTAGCATTAGTACTTTGTCAGATACTGAGCTACCCCAAACTTCTTAACCGGACGCGGACGCGGACACGGACGCGGACGCAGACGCGGACGCGGACGCGTGGGGTTATAGCATAAGCTCACTCAACTTCATCGAGGTGAGCTAATGAGTTCAACATATGCAACAACAGTGAAAAAAAGTCCGGAAAACTGAAAATGGGACAGACGGACAGACAGACAGACAGACAAACGGATGGACGGACGGACGGACGGACGGACCGACCGAGAGGAAACTAAGAGTCCCCTTCGGCGTTGCCAGTAGGGGACTAAAAATTTGGTGATATTTTGCCCCATTTCCCCCTCTCTGGAGTATATATTTTTCCCCTCGTGTCAGAGAAATCCCCCCCCCCCCCATATAAAAGATTTTTTCTTTGGCAAAAAATCTTTTTGAAGTAGTGTATCAAATTCAACAAACCACAATCCAAATACAAAATGTAGTAGAATATTTTGATGCTTAGTCTAAAACAGTTTTTGTGAGAATTTGATTTATTCAAAAATTCCCCTCTTGAGTAGTTCTTGCACATATTTTCCCCTACATATCTGTCCTGATCCCTTTCCCCCAAAATTGAGAAAAAAACACTGCTGGTCCAATCTTAGTCCAAATTTTTTTGTCAACTTTGTTCATAAATTTTCCAGATTGAAATTCACAGAAGGAATAAATACTAACAGTGTAATTTATATGTTTGTGCAACCAATAGTATATGCTCACAGTGAAAGAAAATAGTTTCAGATAAGGAGTTTTCTATGTTAATTTTAACACGACGCTACCAATGTTTAACATCGAGTCCAAAGAGAAAGTCAACAAAGTCATGCTAAAATTAGCATAGAAAAGTCCCCATCTAAACCCATATTCTTCATTTGGTTTTCTTGTCCCTTTTCGCAAATTAGAGAGTAAACTTACAGTGATTGGGATAAGCATGCGCCTTGCGCCATAGTCACATTCAATTCTTAAATAGCACATTTAAATTTTACTTAGTGCGCCAATGTGGCACATTAAATTTTTAAACAAATTGTGGAAATCTTCCATTCTTTTATTCGACATGGTTATGACTTCACCATATTCACTTATTTAAAGTTCTGCATGTGATTTAATTTGTTTACTTTTCTATCAATTGATACACCAGACAGTAATTTGAAAGTTTCATTTATTCAAAACACCTTCATTTCCTATTGCAACAATCCTTATTTCAAAACTTTATACATGTACGTACATACAAATGGACTTCGCCACTTAAGACGAATTGTGGACTTAATTTGTTCATAAAAGCAAATTTCTAACAAAGTTTTTGTCATTAGATTTGGATATACTTTGCAGGGATGCAAATAAGCACTCTCCCACTCGCCAATGCGACTAAAAATTAAGTGTGGACTACAAAAAATGTTTTTCTGATCGCCCACTTGGCGACTGTAAAATTTCCGATCATAATTGTTTTCTTGTTTCGTAGTCGCCGTAACTCACGTTGTGAAACAAAAACTCATTATATTGGTTATTTGACACATTTTCGGTTCGCTTTCTCATGAAAAATGAATCGATCTCCCTTATTCCCTGTTAAAGACGCATCCTCATTTTAGATCAGTATACCAATTAAAACCTCATCTAACGTTTCCAAAAGTGCAGTCTTCATGAAACCTTTTTTAGACCACTAGCCGGCCGGGCTAGTTGAGTGCCAAAATCTACTAGCCACCCAAAATTTTCACTAGCCATTGAAGAAATCAAAGGACTGAAAGTCCTGCGAGTTGGCAAAAAGTAACATTGAGACGAACATACAGAAGACAAGTATAAAACTGGCACAAATCAAACTCCAAATCTATGCCTCAAATGCTTGAATGAGTGATTCTCACAATTCAAGAGTTGTCTCAAATCTAAAAAAAAAAAAAAAGAAGTCTGGAAATATATAAATATATAAAATGATAGAACTTCTTAACCAAATAACTGATTTTGAGGTCAGAGTTCAAGGTCAATATGATCATGTCAAATTTGTTGCAATTGTTATGGGTGTATGTATGAAGTATAATGTCCTATCACTTTTACTTTAGGAGATATTTGCTTTTGAAACTTCTTGACCAACTTAAAACCAACATCTTAGGTTTATTAAGTATCAAACTGAAAAACCTTTTTTCCTAGTCGGTATATAGCTCATCAGAGCTACTGTTGATTGTTATAAATTATGTCTGACTTTAAATAAATATTATTGATTAATTGATTTATTTATTTACTTGTCTTTAGTCTTCTACACATCCACAATTTTTTTTTTTTGAATCTAAGGTCTTTTTTATCCTAAATACAATACGTTTACCTATCTATCTTAAAATGGGGTGCTCCTTATACAGAGGAGGGAAGTACAAAGAAAAAAGATGCGCCATATTTTAATGTACTGACATCAACATGTGATCGCTATTCCTGTAGCATCGTTCCTTGTAGCATTTTTTTGCATTCTCATAATGCATTTAACCCATTATTTACAACTTGAACTTAAACGTCTGTCGTCTAATATGTTCTTTTGTCAAATCGTAGTGGTCCTATTTTTTACTGCGCCAGTAACATTGTGCGTTGTTTGGTCCGTGCAGGGTTATCAAGTGCAAAGTTGAAAGCCATAGCAATGAGAGTTGGCTTTGCCAACTCAAAAAATCAAAACGCTATAAAGACCCATCATTTCCTCAGCTAGGTCCGTTGAGTAAGCAAAAATTCACACATATATAGAGTATACATAAAAATCGAACAAAGTTAAACCACCACCCAATCATTTCTCTGGCGGATGTCAGCTACGTCATTATCATTAGACTCAATTTTACAATGAATGCATGATATTGTTTGTATAAATATAATTTCACATACGCTTTTTGCCTGCAGAAAAAAGAACTTATTTGAATCATACTCGCTAAAAGGCCGGCTGTTGCTTGTGGCGCTTGGCCAATAGTTATAAAATTTTTGTAAGAATTTCTTCATTTCAGTGTTCAGTCGAGATTTTTGACTTAATTGAACATGTTATACTCGCATATTAGTCAGTACCGTAAAATAACTTGTCACGCCGCGCTGAAAAAAATTGCACTGTTGTTACGGAAACATTTATCTTGTATCTTAAGACAATATTTTAATAAACAGATTTTACAGGAAAACGTTATAATATTTCATTTGCAGGGATTTTTCAAGTCCGTTTTTGGGTCCGATTATCGGACCCATTCCCAACGCCAAAATGGCCTGTATTTTCCCAATTTATGGTTGAAATTTCCAAAGGAGCTGTTAAGATAAGGCGTAAAATCAGCCCTGAAAAGTGGAATTTTGAAAATTGAAATTTCAAGAACCTTTTTTGGTAAAATGTATACCTATATATATACGGCATCCCATCAGAATATGAAGTTATTTTTTATCTGTTTTGCATAATATTGCTAATTTTTGGATCAAAACTTATCTTTTTCTCATAGAAATCAATAGAAAACGGAAAAGTTTTATTGAACATTGTTCCCCCCGGATATACAGAATGCCACTTTTACTGGAGATGTGTATCCATGATACAATTTTTTTGGCAAAGTGGGGTTCTGTATCTCCGGGGGGAACAACACCCCAGAGATGAAAAACTAAAAATGGAAAGGGGGGTGCATTTTTTAAGGATTGATCTTTTTTACCATTAAATATAGCACATTTGACTATTTTTCCTCTTTAATCCATCAAACATAGTGTACTCAATATGATTGAATGAAAGATACAAGAATTAAGAACGAAATAAGCAAGAGTGCATGATGTTCATTTCTCCCTCAATGTGTATTTCGCGCTAAAAGGCTTACATTGTAGCCATTGAATGAAGAATTGGACCGTATTTTAAGTCCCGGATTTCATTATTTACCGATTAAAGGAGGCAGAACATTCGAAATCTATTTCTGATACACAATGTAGACATATTTGATGTCTTTTACCTTATATTTATCCATTTTAGATAAAATATTCAATTATTTATACGTTTTTTGTCGATATTATCTTCTTTTCTATCAAAGCACCCCTACCTCTTTCGACCTTAATTTTACAACCTTAAGAGTTCCTCAACATAAAGTAAAACATGTAAAAGGTATGCAAATACATTATATTTCAATAATGATTCATGTTTTTCTGTATACGATTCGCAATGCGGAAGAAATAAGTCACGAGATTCAGGGCTAAATACGGCCCTTATCTTAACAGCTCCTTTGATCCTCATAATTTTTTTGAAGTGTTCTTCAATAAAGAGCAAAATAATGACGACTGAAATACATTGCAGAAATACGATATTGACGATCTATGTGTAAACTGGTCAGAAATCTTATATCCGGTATAGGTTTACGTTTTAATCATCAAATCGTATCTCCAGTTCAGTTCAGTTCAGTTTCTTGGAAATCCCTCCTTTGACTAAGGAGCACCCGAGTAGGTAAAAGGATAGACCAAATAAACAATAGAAGATATAAAACTAAGGAGGGGATAGGTATAGAGTAAGAAGTAGTATTGGGAACCCATGACCATGTCGTCTTAATAAAGCAAATTTGATACCAAAAAATGATAAAAGGGAGTACATCTTCTTTGTAGAGGAGAGATACATTCTTCAAAATAAAATTTTGGATAGTGACTATAAAAGAAACAACAGAAAGTAGAATTGTTCAGTAACAGAATAGGGCGACTCGGACAGTGGGAATGTCCCCCGTCAAACACTGACTTTGAATCTGAATCCTGATTGATCATGATGATCATTAAAGTAGCCCCTTTAACTCTGAACAGATGCCTGTTCCTGATCCTAGAAGATTATCATTATGTCCTTTGAAGTACAATCTAAAGTATAGATGGTTTTACTAGTACATCATGTACATATGTACTTTGTTTATTTTATTGAAGACACTTTGAATAAGAAGGAGTTATATCTCTGTGTAAGGATTTATTCAATTAAGAATCAAATTAAACTGTTGGAAATTCCCAATTTCATTAAAACGCCGTGATTTTTCCCAATTTTACCGGACCCTGGACCCAAAGTAAAATACCCTGAAAAACCCCTGCATTTGAAACATGTTCAATAACATAAACATTTCATACTTAACCTGCGATAAAAGTTGAGACTCAACGTGTACTTTTTACGGAAAGAAGGCGGCGATTTTACCCCAAGTACAAGACGAGAAATCGCCAGTAGTCGACTCTTAATCAGAACACTGCATTTGATTAAAAGTCACTAGCTAGTCGGGCTAGTTCAGCATTAAATTTTGGTAGACCGAGGAAATATTTGGTAGCCAGGGCGGTCGGGCTAGTGAGTTTTCACGAAGACTGCTTAAAGTGTGCAATGTCACTGTCTGGAGACGTAATATTTTTATATTAATTTTATAACTCGGTTTACCTACATTCATTGATTTATTTAAAGGTGCTTGAGATGACCGAAATCAAAACCCTACTTTGATATTTAAAATATAGAAACATCCAAAATCGTAAGTGAAATTTACGCGGAAAAATGACTCAAACTGATTTGATGAAAGAATCGTGTTTGAAGATACATGTAGAGAGCGCTGACCATCTGCTATTATCGTTCAAAGTCGTCAAATAAACGGGCCATGTAGATCAACATGTACACCAGTCTCTAGATCTGTCATTTTTGGCGTTAATTTCATATTCGGTACACGTCTTCCTGTACGATGGCCATGATTTGATACGGAGAAGAAGAGAAGGGGGGGGGGTGGACTTAAATTTAAAAATATAAATTTAGATACAACGTTTTGATGTGGGCCAATTGTTTTTGATTTGGGCACCTAAATTTTTTGACCTGGGAGCCCACTTGGCCCCTGAAAATTTCAATGAATTTTCATCCCTGTACTGTGGTTTACCACATTTTACAGCAGAGTGTGCTTGGGGGGGTTCAGACAAATTTTGAATTATAAATTCAGGTTAAAAGCATGCAACAAATCTTTAAGACGATCTTTTGAGACTGTTTGGGTCAAATGCTTTCCCCTATTTAAGAGCCAATCCGGCATAAAACCATGCAAATTGGTCCAAATGACCTAGTAACCAAATTTAATGATTTTAATGTATTTTAATAGATACATGACTAGGAATAATTCTGTCAAATATTTTTGTTCAAATATCCATGGTTACAGAGATATACCACCCCATCATTTTTCCCGCCAAATTTACAAAAAGGACGTAGAAATATCCCTATTTTCGCTGATGTACTTCTCTAAAATTTTAAGTACAAATTGAATTGGAGTAAATATTGTTATTTATATAATGAAATATAACATTTTATTCTATCTTAGGATAATATTATGTATGAAAAAAAATTTTCCAAAGACAGCCACAACGTAACTTGAAAAGAGGCAAAAATCGGCTAAGTGAGAAAACGACGTTTTATACGTTTTTCATGCACCAATATCTTCTGTAAGAGAAGTTTGATTTTTATCAAATTTCATCTTTTAACTCTTTGCTTTAATCTTATAAATATATCAAAAATCCACCGCTGCCAAATGATTACGTATTGAGATGTAGACAGTTAAAATATGTATAAAAGATCAGCTTAACGAAAAAACGACGTTTTAGACGTTTTTCACGCACCAATATCTTCTGTAAGAGAAGTTTGATTTTTATCAAATTTCATCTTTTAACTCTTTGCTTTAATCTTATAAATATATCAAAAATCCATCGATGCCAAATAATTACGTATCGAGATGTAGACAGTTAAAATATGCATTAAAGATCAGCTTAACGAAAAAACGACGTTTTAGACGTTTTTCAAGCAACAATATCTTCTGTAAGAGAAATTTGATTTTTTTTTCAAATTTCATCTTTCAACTCTTTGCTTTAATCTTTTAAATATATCAAAAATCTACCGATGCCAAATAATTACGTATCGAGATATAGACAGTTAAAATATGCATTAAAAATCAGCTTAATGAGAAAATGAAGTTTTATACGTTTTTCACGCACCAATATCTTTTGTAAGAGAAGTTCGATTTTTTTTAAATTTCATCTTTTAACTCTTTGATTTGATCTTATAAATATCTCAAAAATCCACCAATGCCAAATAATTACGTATTGAGATATAGACAGTTAAAATTTGCATCAACGTTAATTTTTGCGGTGTAAAAATGCGAACGAAAAATACGGAATCCCAAAGATTCAATCATTGCACACGTAGAAATACGCATACATGTGCGGCGAGTTGTGACCACAGCTGATTTGATCATGTCTTTTCACACGCAGGTCAAGGTCAAACTCTTTGTTCAAAATTGTGCAATCGATAGTTGGGAATAAAAATAAATTTTATCGAAAACGTAAAATATATTCCAAAGGGTCTAGAAAGAGGAAAAAAGGAGCCATAAAAAGTTTTATTTGAAAATATGCAGTAACGACCCTAATATTGTCGATTCTTTAATAAATAAATCTCCGTATACTTCTATTGTAAAAACTCAATACATTGTAGGTGGCGCCAGTGAAATTTATTAGAGCTGCGCACCCCAAATTCAAAATCACGTTTTTAAAGGTTTATAACTGCGAATGTATGCGTTAGATTCGCCTGAAAATTTGAATTTATACAAATGAGAATGTATACTTTTATTTGAAAAGAAAAATTTTGCATTCCAAAATATTGTAAAATTAATTAATTTTCAGGAACACCGTCCCTTTAAAATTGAAGTGAGGAAATGATGCGAAGAAGCGAAGAAATTATCTCTTTTTCGCTTCTCCGTATCATTCCGTATTTTGTTTCTTCACATCATTTCTTCGTTTCTTTTCATATTCAGTACACGAACTAACAATGTCAGAATTACGCTTTTGCAGAAAAGAAGTTATATATAAAATGAAATTATATATCTCTTTGATGTTTGAAAGGCGTATAATGTATACATGTAGATCTACGCCCTTAGGTTAGCCCAGGAGTTTTTCTCTTCCTTTTCTGTATAATTTTGTTTTTGTTTTTTGTTTTTTTTCGGAGGGGAGGGTGTCGTTTTTTTTTTTTTTTTTTTCGTTTCGTTTCGTTTCGTTTTGTGTTTTGTTTTGTTTTTCAATATATATTTTTTTTTTTTTGAAAGATGGAGTACCATGAACTCTTTTTTTTTCTTTTCAATAAAAGTACTTTTTTATAGAACGAAGACCGCTCTGCTTTAGTACAAGATAATATCAATACTTCGAAGGAGAAATACCTTGAATTAAGGATATGAAGGAGATAAACTTTTATGAAAGAATTGAGATTTTATAAAAGAAAGTGATTACTCTCATAATTTACGCGCATACGGACCGGAGCGGATGAATACGGAGCAAAACAGCTTATACAAACGCAAGGATTTAGAGCGATTGGGGGGGGGGGGGGGGTTCCGGGGAAAAGAGTGCTTTTTCTAGTACGATTTTCTTTTTTAACACGGGAGGGGGGCCGGGGGCAGGTGCAGGTTAAGAAATATGACGGAGAGGTTGTCAGGGCCCCTGAAATTTGCCCCAAATTATTTTGACCTTGAATAAACAAAGACTTTTCTCATCATAACCATAGATGACCGATTTGATTGAAAGCGCTATTTGACGTTGAGTTGAAATCAAGAAAGATACAGTCATATCAAACAATTTTTTTTCTTGTTTTATGCACGAAAATAACAGAATGATCAAGGTTTTCTCGAAAAAAAATAAGGACTGGATATATAGTTAATTCATTGATTTACTTTAAGTGAGGATAATTCGTGCAACCTGTCTATTTTTTTCTCTGAAATACGAATAAATTGTTATGTTTATAGGAAAGATCAAACTAACATTTTAAGAAAAAAAAAACACGTTTATTTTATCAATTCAACAGATCGTTTTCAAAAGGAAAGAACTTTTTTAACACAATATCCTATGAAACAATGAATTTGGAAAATCGATGAAAAGAGCAGCGAGTAGACTGTAAAGAAAACTTTTCTTTCCGATTTTCAACATTTTTTAAAGAAAATTCCACAGTCATGTCAACAATACACAGACAGGACAATTTGTTCATATAACAGAGAATGAGAGATCATAGAAGAGTACATCGAATGACCCGTTGTCTACAGAACAATAGATCTACATGTAACAAATCTGATGACACGAAACTAGCAGTGGCATAGTGATCCTTTTATGATGAGCTTTCAGAAGTTAAACGTCTTCAAATTCAATAGAAGTGAGATTAAGTGCCCCTGCTCAAGGGAGACTCGAACCAGGAACCTTTCCGTAATTGGTTCGACGCTCTAACTAGTACTTACTGGTAGTAGCACCGACTATTTTAGAGACTCGTTCTTTTACATCTGTGAAGATTATTTCAAAAGATTTGGGATGGGTACATCTAATCACATCTAGAAACGAGGGAACGAGATTTGCTATGCAATCTTGAGCTAAACTCTATCAATGTTATAATCTAATGCGATAGTTTATCCGTGTCAAGTTCTTATTTTATCGTCATTGTTTACATGCTACCAGGGAACCTAACCACGTGACGTCATCACTAAAAGTCTGACTCGGTGGCGTCGTTCCGGGCTATCGCGAAAATCGTCTAGATTAATAAGGGAAATTGAAAAAGATCTGAAACGATTTCCATCATTTTTAGAACATATTTTGTTAATATCTTAAATATTTTTTCTAGATTATGATCAAAGATGCTTATCTTTTGAACATTTTTCCATTAAATCTTTTAATCATATTCCGCAAAATAATGAATATTCTTGATAAAATTTGCATATCTTAGATACATTTGGCAGCGACAGTTTTTTTATATATTAAAGTATGATACGTTTACTTTATTATACTGAAATTTTGTGGGAAAATTTTCTCTCTTATAGATGTTATTCATGTTCGAAATAGGGACGCTTTTGTCAAATCCCAATATAAGTCGTATTAGAGCGCCCCCTGGTGGCAAGTCAATTCGTATATCTTAACTTTGCGAGTACTATAATGAAGATGAATTGAGTAAGTATCTGATTTTATCATGAAAAGAATTACTGCATATCAAAATCAAATCTTATTCAACTATGAAAATAGGGCTATTTTAGTGTTGTTTTTGAGCCCTGTTAATGGCGTTATGCCATACAAACAAAATTTGCCCATTACTAAAAAACGGGATATATATGAATTTTAAAATAATTTTTTTCTCGAATGTTTTTCATCATAGAATACAGAAATATACATAAAAATGTAAAACTTTGACCACCCTTTTGGACGATTTTTACGATTTTGCATGGTTTTATGCCGGATTGGCTCTTAAGTACAAAAAGTCCGTCTAGACATTTGGAACGGTGGGTGATGCAGATCTATACAGTATATGTCCTTTCTTATTTGTTTGTTTTTGTTTTTGGTTTTTTTTTTTTCTTCTGAAAATTGCTCATGGCACATTCATTTTCAACAATGGCACATTCACTTTGTAAATGGCACATTGATGTTCCAGGATATGGGGCCATTGTCACATTCACCTGATTGCCTATCCCCATCACTGACGTAGGTGTAACTGCAAAAATGATTATAGTGTTTACAGCCCCCTGGAATATGGCAAAAAAAATATTTTTTCCCGTATTTACATGTATTTTTTTCTCAACACCCCCCCCCCCTCCGGAAAATGTTCTGGATTCGCGAATGTGGTGTGAGCAGATTTATTGTAAGCAACCAGTATAATACTACTTCTAGGCATACCTAGATGTATATATGCTAAATATCTTTTTAGTTAAGTACCACTGGCTTTTCTAGCTCCTCGAACTTTGCCGCATTTCTTGATTTGACAGGTGCGCGCGATCAGACACTACGAACCCGATTTTTTCTTTTTTCAAATCCAATAGATATCTTCCAAGCTAGACTTTAAAAAAAAACTCTTAAACAACCACAGTATAGAATTCACTGTGAGCAATTCATAAATATTCAAGATTTAGTGAAGAGTGATAACTCAATCTGCATAGCATTCTATTATAAGATGGATTTACTTGTAGATGGCGCCACTGAAATTAGTGATTGGTCTCAGAAACTTAGAACTACTCCAGACGAACTGTGCTATGATAATGTTCTCTGACTCGGAGGGAACTAAAACGGTCTGAGTGGCCCCTCGGCAGCTGCGGCTGAGGAGATTACCTCGTGTGATGGCACGTTAAAGGCCGTTGGAAATAAGGGCCATCCAATGTAACACGTAAATCACACCTTTCCAGCATACACTTGCATACATAGTGGAGGAAGGTACCTTGTACAGAGCATGGTGAACGAGTGGTGAGTTGTGAGCTCGAGTGTTGAGGAGTAAGAGAGGAATTTGTAATGTTGACTTGATATATTATACAATTATGGACTTTTTACGAGGTGAATATGGTGTGATATTTTCAAATTCAGAAAATATCACACCATATTCACCGAGTGAAAAGTCCACAATTGTTTTATTATATAGTGGACTTAATCAGTATTTATAAAGGTACCTTTTCGAAATGGCTGACATCGACTTTTCTTTTAAAATGTTTTAAGGTACATCGCGGCGTTACGGCACGGAAAATTTTGCGAGAAGACATAGCCTGAAAATTTGTCTACATGAAATATAAGATTTGATCAATCTTTGATATAATTTTCATGTAACTATTTCACGAAGTTTTTCGAGATTTTAAGCCTCAAAGACGGCATTGACGTTCTTATTCGAAAAGATGCATTTTCTGAACTAAAATAATTTTAATCTAGAAAATTGACCAAGGAGGGTGAAAAGGGAGATCAAAAATATTGTTGCCATGTTGAGTATTGTATTTCTACGGATTATTGTTTCTCTAAGGGGAAATTTGCAATTTTTATCGCCATTTTGCAACTTATTATTCAAAAATCCGCACTCATTCAAAAGGCAGAACACGGCTTGCTTCATTATCATTTTCTTCATTAAGTTGTGGAGGTCCTTAAAGCCCTTCTTACACGTAAAAGTGGAGAATGAGCTGAATTCGAATATATAAAAACATGGATAGGTCTTCTCGGCAGATTTTTTGCAATTTAAGATTGAAAATTTGTTTTGCGTGGCATCGGCGTCAATTTTACTCGCAACGTAAAAGTCACAGCGTGTTCAGATCGTATATGTCAACATGACGTCAAAGAGTATGCGGAATATTTTATTCTCTGTAACGGTCCAGAACCCCCCCCCCCTTTTTTTTAAGATAATTAATCAACAATTACATGGGCTGTATTCGAACTAGACCTTATATCTTAATGTAAAAATAAAATTCTCCGTACATGACATTTTTTTCTTCAAATATTTGAAAACATCATACGGAACAGACGGACGGACATGCTCATTACTATTTAATCCGATATCTTTTGGTGGGGTATACAAAAAATTCCCTCTTGTTTATATGTACATATACTTTATAATATCGGAAAAGGGTTGGGGAGGGGCGGTCCATATAAGATATACATTGTGATTTTCATTTCATGCTCGTTTTCTATCATTACGTTCAGCCGCCTCGATTGTCGTTATATATATCATTAAAATGAAATTTCCATTTCTCCGAGTTCAGGCAGCTCAAGAAGGCAGTACGGTATCTTTTTTCCGATTACAAATAAATAAATAAATAAATGAATAAATAAATTGAAAATCCAAACAAACAAACAACTTGCACATATGTAGTCTCTTTTGCAAATTTTTAACACTGACCTTGACTCCTAAGTATGACCCTTTTTTTTTGGCTTGTCAGGATTGTTACAGGTTAAAAATAAATATTCTGATCTTTAGTTACTGGAAAATAAATATTCCGGCCGGCCCTGCGTTGAAAATAAATAATCTGACCCGAAAAAAATTGCCAGCCCCCCCCCCCCCCCCCCCTCAGGATCAAATTGGTCGTACCCTTACAAAACAATTCCGGTTCGCTCTGCTTTCTGATATATATACAAATATTTGTCTTACGTCATAATCGAACTTTCAGACACTATGTACTCCTAAATTCTTAAATTAAATCACCGCTTTACATATAATTTAAAAAGTATTGAGAAGATTAATTTTATTTTATAAGGCAGTCCCTCCTCCTTTTCTGTCGGACAACCCCCCCCCCCCCCCCCCCCCCCGCTTTCCCCGATTGTGCACACTGAGAAACAAGCAAGAAGGAGAGCGAGAAAAAGACTGATCAAAAGTAAAGCCTTCGCCAGATCCTATAGAAATTTGGAATTATATTCATTGTACCTTATGTCAGAACAAAAGAGTAAACGAATTAAAAGCAGATGGGAAAGTTTAAATTTGATTTTTGAAAACTAATCACGACAGCTTTTGAATTTCAATAATTTTTTATCACGATAGAAATATTAAGGATAATTATACTCTTGTATAATCCTGAGATGAAACCAAATTATATACAATACCGTTTAACCTTGTATATTTCATGCAATGTCTTACATGTATATGCAATATTAGAGAGGTTTAGAAGGCTAACGTGTACGGGTACGCGTTCGTGTGACCTACAAGTGCATCTACACGTAAAAAATAGCAGAGGTTTAGAAAATTGACGAGTACGTGTACGTGTACTGGTGCCCTTAGTGATGACGTAAAATATACATATTCAAACATATACGAGACTGATATATAGATAAAATGTAAAATTAAAACTTATAAAATATTTTCGGAACAAGTATGCGTGAAATACATCTACTATATAAACATAAATGTCTACACGTTTATACGTACGTGTAGCTCGCGATTTACACGTTATTGACAACTTGTAGCGATTTCCCGTCCGCAATAAATAATGACGTCATACACAATTATTGCGTCTACACGTACACGTACCCGTACACGTAACGGTTTCTAAACCTCTCTATTATGTTATCATTATCTATAGAAGATATGTGCATTTTTATGTCAGCATACAATTTGTGGTGAATAAAAACAATAAAAAAAGTAAAGCCTTCTCCGTCCGTCTATATGGTACAATAAAGAAATTAGATAAGGATGGAGGAGGATGGATGAAAGAACATTAATTTCCAACGTAATATTTGAAGAAAAAATTGCATTCATATATCATTCCCTAGAAATTGTCAAAATATAACCAAACATCCCTCAAAGTTTCCGGTTCTCAGTGCAAGCGTGTCTAAATACATTGACTGAATTTAGACACAATGTAAAGTTTATGTTTAAAAATTTCGGCTCGCTACGCTTACTAGAAAATATAAGTATTTAAAAAAAAAGCCATTATTTGCGCCCTAACTATATATGTCGCGCAACGTAACGTGACGTTACGATCAAGTAAGGTTTATGACGTCATAGCGTAGATGTGCACTTAAAAAAATTCGAGGGTGAAACCTGCGTACACATTTGATTGTGATGAAAGCTTCCCCGCGAGCTACGTTAAGACGTGTTAATATCAGTATTTTCTGTCGCTGAATTATCCTGAACGTAATGGAATTCATTCAATGAGTCAAATGAAGAATATTCCAGAGTCAAAATCCGTAGATAGGCTCAAAATTCAAGAATTTGAGCTCAGCTTCAGGGTCCTTGCTGCTATTTACGAAATGACGCTAATGACGTCACAGATAAAAATTTCGCGAGTTTTCGATATTTCATGGTAAACCGGAAGCAAGAGTTTTCGCGGTAGTGATATTTAATGAAATCGCCCCTTACAGGTCAATATGATGAGAGAATAACTTGTCACGTGACAGTTCTCAGCCAATGATAGTGGGAATATAAACAGACTATATAATAAAATGTCATGTTTAATGATATGTGATCCCATCTGGGGGGGGGGGGGGGTGCTCCGGTAAGCGGAGGGTCATTCTAAGGAAGAAGAAGAAGCTTTTGAAATCATGATATCGAAGTTTTAGAAAGCAAATTATTGTTTTAGTGAAATAGCCTACGAAAGTACAAGACACGAGCTATGGTTACTCAGAGAAAGAACTGGCTGAGTTGCAAACGTACGTGACGGACTGAGTGAATCATTAAGCTCGTCACGGTCTCACACGGTGCTCCTATTTGGTTAATTTTGTGTGTGAAAGTGCCAAAATAACCGATTAGAAACATCGTGTGAGACGGGTGAAATATTGAAGCTACGCGGATCAAGGCCAGTATACGTGGTCCAGTCCGACTTTCGGGAAAAGCTTAAAGGGTGCATGGGGTCCAGTTTTAGGAAACTGATTGAACCAAAGTCAGTGGCCAAATTCCTGTTGTTGTTGTAGAGGTGGTAGTGGCCGTCGTCGTCTTTTTTTTATAAGTGACGGGTGCGGCTAGCCAAACAGGGGATGCTTCCTCCTCTCGGGCACCTTGTCCCACCTCTAGCTTGCTAGGGGTCCGTCGATGCTCAATTTGGTGGCCTATTGTGAGTACTGTTGAGATTTTTGTCAGGATCTTCTTTGACTCGCACATATAGAGATCGATATCGAGATAGAGATCGATAGTAAAAAAAAAAAAAAAGTTGTCATCTGAATAGCCTTGAATATCTGTTCTGATGTTAGTACATTTTGGGGAGATCTAATTTGACAGAGTTGCTTTCGTATGTTTCACATGGTGCCCTTGCTCCGTCTTACCCCAACCGTCCCTGATGCATACATCTTGATCAACTAATAAAGTTATAATCAACATATGAAATCATGCCTACTATATGTTGGCATGGTCACTTGAGAATGCTTTATAAGAGTTTACTACAACTTTTTGTTTAATCCTTTCACTTGTGTATCGTAAAATGCATGTATAATTTAATTTTCACAATAAACATTGTTAAGTCAAAGATTAAAAGTACCCTAGATCAAGTCAGGGATCAGCGAGCTTTTAAAAAGCCGAAATGTTTTACAGATCTGGAGATAAAATAGTTTCTCACAAAAATCCCCGATTCATTCGAAAGATTAAGATGGGAAATCACTCGATTAAATCGATAAAAGGACAAAAACTCGTCATTTTGTTTGAGTGTCAGCCCTGCCATGGACCTCCCATAGATATTATATTGTGTATTAATTAGACCTTAATTAGGGTTGTAAATGCAATTAACAGAATCGATTCTTAGATAATTGACTCTTCAGGAATAATACATAAGAGTAGTTTGGATTAGACATAATTATTGTAAAAATCGCGATTGTGTCAAATTGCAAAATTCGTATCATGTTATTTTTCTCCGTCTAGATTGCTACATGACTGTGTACCAGACTAAAACTTCCTGAAGAAGACATGTCGTTAGGATGCGTTTTATGCTACATATTATTTTACCTAGCTCATATTAATTATGTAACTATAAGATTGTTACTTTTGATGAAGATCAATTTACAGTCAGAAAATTCCCACAAGAAAATGTTGACCAGTTCCCTCCATCGGGCTCTGAAAAAATGTATATGCATGGTATGATTAGAGCATTTATAAAACAGATATATTTTCTATAAATCAATTGAGAAAGGGGATATGCATGTATATAAATAATACATAATATTTTCCTAACATCTCGCAAATTTCTCAAAGCTACTCCACCCCCACCCCCCCCCCCCCAATCCTCTGAAAAAAATGAAAAAATCATCAAAATTCGAAAACAAGGAGAAAAGGGGAAATGAGAGACCATTTCCCCCTCTCAACAATAACTACATAGAAAGAAAAGTACAAGTGAACTTCTCTCGTTTAATGAGTCAATGATACTGTTGAACTATGATCTTTGATCCCCGTAGAAACAGCATAGCTGTATCGTATGTGTGGTCGTTGGCTAATTATACAGATATCTTTAATATCTTGTTTTTGTTTTTCAATTATTTCACAGGTGTCCCTGATCAAGGACAATGGTTAAATAGTCCTCTCTTATCGCCCGTATCATCTTAACAATTATATGCTTTGTCATCAAGTGTTAAAGTACACTGCACTGCGGGTTGCTTGACTCTAGTACATTGCGGGTTCTTTGACTCTTGCCGGATATTTATTTATTTATTTATTTATTTATTTATTTATTTATTTATTTATTTATTTATTTATTTATTTATTTATTTATTTATTTATTTATTTATTATTTTATTTATTTATTTATTTATTATTTATTTATTTATTTATTTATTTATTTTTATTAACAACAGTTTTTAAAGCTCTTGAAGGGACGTTGGACATTATTCTCCTAATGGACTTATCAATTTAGTTTCACTCATGCATGCACGAAACGGGCCCTTTTCTGTAATTTTGGATCTTCGACTGTTGGTAACAATTACTTGTTATATGTGCAATTTTAGTATACCTAATAAGGCATTACCAAAGCCACACAGCGCCAGAAAAAATCATAGACATATTATATTAAGTTTTCCCTTAAGAAAAATTCGAATGGCTCTACCTTGGGAAGTTATATGTTGTCAGAACCAACGTATAGTGTGTTCCAACATGACCATATATCTCCATCAAATTGGCCAGAGTTATCTCCCTCTTTGGATTACAACCCTTGGAGTTTATCCATCTCTGCTATATTAAAATTGTTCTAGTTTTACACATGTTCAGATGTTTTCACAGAAATGTAGTATTCATCAATGTCTTGATGAGAATTACAAACAATAAGATATTTTCAAAGAACAGTCAAAAGGTTAGTTATGAAATCTTTCCTGAAAATTTATGTATCATTTTTTTAATACCAACGTTTTGTGTGATAGAAATGGATTAAGTCGGAGAATTGTACTCCACTATGGGAGTTAACGCAGGAGTGTGATATCATCATGTGCAAACACTATTGCTATTTTGTTGAACTTTGCCCGAGTCTGGCCTCGACCTTTGACCAAGAAAATGCATAACTGATCCTTGTATAGGCCTAAAATTACGAAATAGATATACCTTGCAAAATGTATTCTGGTGGTATTCTTCTTCTTCTTCTTGTACTGTGCAGGGCTCATGGAGCATTGCACGTGTAAATGATTAAGAATTTAAGATTGACATACAACCTTTCTGAAAGCAGTCAACTTAATTTACAAATTATCGAATAAGTCGGCGCACTGTAAAAACAGTTCTATCTGATCAGACAAACAGTCTTGTCGAAATGACATGACAATGAAAAAGTAATACCTGTTAAAGTGGAAGGGGTGGAAGAGAAGAAATCTGTATTCCCAATCCACATTCCGTCTGAATGATAGAGCCTTGAACGGTTTACAATCACGAGTCGAGGGTTTTTCAGATGAGATGATGCAAATCATCATTCTTTAAATAACGTTTTAAAATTATTCCAGTAGTAATATAATTCTAAAAGAAGTACAGCTTTCCGTAAATGCTCAATCATTCAGGATGAGCGCAGACTGGGGATGCAGTCTATTTCTGTACATACATGTACATGCGAGTGAAACAGGCCTTCATGAACTATTTTTAAAAGGTATTCCAAAAATTCGAAATAAGGATTAGAAATTAACTTTTCACAGCTTCAATTTACTATTGATTGATAAAGGATGTAGGTATTTGTATCTTTTAAACATATTTTTGGTATTGGACATCACCTCTAATCTTCACATTGTAATTATTCACTGCGCACTATTTTTCTTCACCATACTTTACGCGCATGAAAATATCTTCTTCAAATCGAAAGTTGAATAGGTCAATGTAAACAAAGGAAGTGTGGAATGCGTCGCATGATATGAAATGAATGACAGGCAATACTGAATGATCAAGTTTGTTTGAGACTCCGCCTCCTGAAATAATTTGTACTGTACCGTTATCGTCTGTTATCAAATTTGTTAAAGCAAATCAAAGTGAACGGTGAAGGAGCCGGTAGTTTGAGAAAAGCCAAAAGGAACTTCATGTACTCTACATCATTTCTGCTTTGTGACATTTGGAACTTATACAATAAGATTTAAAATCGTTACATGAATGCCAACTTCATCATTCTGGAACGTATTTTTCTGGATTTCCTCTGACCGTAGTAACTTGATGGTGAACCGTACACAAGTGTCATGCCTGCTCGCATGTCAGAGGAGGTTGACATTGCCTTAATGGGGACATCTACAGAACTTGAAGTTCCTGGGGGTCATGTACCTCCTATCCCAACATACAAACGAAATCTGAAGAGTCGCTTTGAAATCCTGAGGACAATTGGAGAGGGAACTTATGGGAAAGTTAAACTTGCCATTGAGAAAGATACAGGAGAGCATGTAAGTTTCAACTTTGAATAGCATATTTTTCAAGTCTTCTGTCAGTTTTCAAGTACCAGTATGTTGTTTGTCACTTTACAATTATTACCAAAAAAAAAAACTTCATATTGTACATGGAACCCTTTAACTGATCACCTATACATATTTTCACGAAAGTCTTCTTTCAGTCAGTTTTAGGTGAACATGGTGAAGGAAATTATATATGAAATTTATATCATGTGTGTTATAACTTTAAGTATGGTATAAATTCGATGAGGTATCAATAATGCGCTGATTTCAGTGGGGGAAGGGGGTGGGGTAGAGTCTGTGTGTCCAGAAACCCTTCCCTCCACTTGGATTTTGCCAATTGCTGATGTTATTTTCATATATGATTTTCTCAAAATTATAGGTTGACCCCCCCTCCTCCCTCGACTGGATGATATCAAAATATTTATTTGATCAACCATCTTTTCCAATTTTCACCCTCAAATAGGATGTTCATATTAAAAATCCCTGTTTATTGATTAACAATGTTTCTCTTGAAAATGTCTGAAATGAAAATTATTGTAATCCAGCAATGACTTGAAAAGTTGTCTGTCTAATAGATCAGAATCTTTTTCTTCTTTCTGATTGTTTATCAAATTATGATAATGTTGAATAACTTCAGTTCCTCTTATCTTTTCAGGTTTTTTTTTTCTTGTTTTGGGGCCGAATTTCAGCCCCTTCCCAATGCCAAATTTCCTGTATTTTCCCCCCAAAATTCACTCTTAAATTCCCAAAGAGGAATTATGAAAAAATCACCTGAGAAAATAAGATTCAAAACCTGGAAGTCAGCACAAAATATCCTATTTCTAAGTGCATCTTTAAGTTTTTCATTCATCCCTTGTTCAGTTCAAGCAAATCAATGGTTGAGCAGTTCTTTAGGGTTATACTGCTTTTATGTTGAGTAATATCTGTGGAAACAAGCTTGTAATGTCAGACATGTTTTGGAAGTAAAAGTTACATGCAATTAAGAAAATAGAATGCAAACGCTGTAGAAACAACAACATTGTACGTTCTTCTTGTGCGCGACGGACTGACAGACTTGCATTCGGTCCTCATAGTTTCATATCATGTCATATTGACAAAAAGTATCTGTCCATGACTTATACATACCATTTCCTCTTAAAAAGAAACTTAACATATTTGAGGAAACTCGTTATCTATGCACATAGCTGTATTATAGATAAACAGGGATATACTTAGTAATAAACGTAGATAGTACCTATTACGGTAAATATATCGGTAATAGTGGTTTATTGCATTCCATAGTAAAACTCTGGGGTCATCATCTATTTTTAGGCTAGACAATGTAATATCAATGAGCAATGAATCATGAGTTAATTTATTCAAAAACAATTGACAGTAACCGCATGTTGATCGATGGCTTCTGTTCTGACATAGTGACGAATCCTAGATGTTACACGACTTCAAACAGAAATGTCGGAAGTCTGACCTTATCTTATTACGGGAATTCCAGGTGAAATAATCAATACGCAAGAGGTTAGAAACAGGGAAGACATTGGGTGACCCTTTCCACACGAATACTACGAATTCTTTCCCTCCAGCGCCCCCCCCCCCCCCCACCATTCTCTTGCTCATTCTCTTCCTTATCAGTTTTAGGACCTTTCCTGGTGTCACCACTGACAGACACCACTGATGGGTGGTGAAAAGACATGTTCCGTCATTTCGCCTGTTACTGCCTCTTTTCGGCGAACACATATATATAAGATCATTTATTATATCAACCCTGACTCAGACACGAAGTAAATAAAAGTACATATCCTGTACCGGGTACACTGTGGTCTTATTACGGCACATGATCAGGCTATACACAACATACTGTGGTCTCCACTCAAACCACAAAGGGTATCTTTTAATTAATTACACTGATAGACAGAGATATTTCAATCAAATTTGGGTCATTGCTTGTATATGTTTTTAACCCTTTTGTACGTATCTTTGGAAAATAGTAATACACAAGAAGTGTGAGTCAGTATATTAGATTGGTTCAGGACAGTAAAACAAAAATCTTCTTGTTGACACGTTTCCACGGTGTTTGATGAAACTGACACAGCTCGACTGGGTACATAAAACTGTTTACAAACAAAAACCTCATTCTTTTCTTGAAACATAATAACAATATGATTTCGCGTTCCTCTATGACTTTCACTTTTTGAGGGGGGTTAGAGTTCTCAATGACCTCTCGGTGGCACATGAAAATGCGATCGTCATGATGGTCAACTAAGTTGAGACCACTGGACAGTCTCAATACCTCTTAGGGACACAATAGAGTTAAGACCTTAGTTAAATATTATTGACGATTACTTTACAGACGGTTCCCAGGTGTCCCCTAGTCATTCAGTGCGTATAAATTAATTTTTCTTTTTTAATTTACTAGAACTACGCATCCACGTTTAATCAGCCACAAAGAATTTAAACGTTTCATTCTCTTCTTGGTTCTTAGTTTAGAAGCAGGGAGACTAGGTTTTTATTCTAACCAACATTGTCACTTTAATCTGACCACTAAATCATGAGCTTTTACCTCATTTATTTGCGTTTTGAATTTCCAAATCTTCTTATCAACTGATTAAACTTTACTGTTTAGGGGAACCTTAATTGCGTGTATACATACAATTGTACATACATACCCATAACTGGTAGGGGAAGGGAGTTCAGGACCCCTAGAACTTAAGAAAAAGAAGTTATTTTCTCTAGTTTAATTGTCATTTTCTCAATATCATGGATCCCCCCTTCCCCCTTTGCTAAGATTTTTTTCGATTCGCTCACATGCATAAAGACAACAGTATACATGAATACACAATTTTAGCAGGTGGATGGAGATAGTGATCCAGGGGTAAGGCTGCTTATATCCTTCATTCAAATTGAATTGTGACCCAGGAGCAGGGCTGCTTGTATCCCCAATTCAAATTGAATTGTGATCCAGGGGTAGGGTTGCTTGTATCCCTCATTCAAATTGAATTGTGACCCAGGGGTAGGGCTGTTTGTATCCCTCATTCAAATTGAATGGTGACCCAGTTGTAGGGCTGCTTGTATCCCTCATTCAAATTGAATTGTGACCCAGGGTGGGGCTGCTTTTATCATCTCAAACTGAATTGTGACCCAGGGGTAGGGCTGCTAGTATCCCTCATTCAA
Source organism: Pinctada imbricata (assembly GCA_033119305.1). NCBI lineage: Eukaryota > Metazoa > Mollusca > Bivalvia > Pterioida > Pteriidae > Pinctada > Pinctada imbricata. The sequence continues at coordinate 63,359,554 of VSWD01000005.1, read as the reverse complement.
ATTGAGTTGTGATCCAGGGGTAGGGCTGCTTGTATCCCACATTCAAATTGAATTGTCCACGCTGGTCCTTGAAATGGCCAGATGGTCATCTTTAATCATGTTAATATTAACTTTGTTCTTCTACAATGCATGTCAAAGGAGATAGAGAATCCAGATAACTGTGACAGTCTGGCATATTTGAATAGAAGGCACGCTTCAAAGTAAATATGAATAAAATTATGCATTTTTGCAAACATTGTATGGCAGATGTCGTGAGCTGGAAGTGCTTTAAAGGATAATGACGCCAGTGTGGTTTGATCGACTCGTGAGATCCTTCAATTTCTAAACATTCACATTAAAACATGATATTGATTTTACTAGAGACCAAGGACTGGGCGTACATGTACAAACAGTCGGGGACACTTGTGCCACTTTCTGATAAAGAGAGAAAAAGTAAAAAGGCCAAGGTTCACCTCCAACTGTACCATTACAGGTTCAGATATTCACGACCCAAGATATTGCAAGGAACATATACATGTATAATCAAAGTGGTTGCTGGAAAAATATACAATGTTTATGTTGTCTTTGTCTGAACCCATTATCTACATTTTCCGCTGTTACTCAACTTTTTGGAAACAATCTAAGTAGCACAGTGCTGCGGCTACATCGGTTCTACCCCGAAATTAGACCGAATTCAGGTCGTGATTATTGTTTTATATTGATGGGTTGTTTTACGTAAAACAACCCATCAGTATAAAACAACAATTACGGCCTGAATTCGGTCTACCCCGAAATATATTGGGGATGGAATAAGGAACTTTTAAGCTGTCTGGAATTATTTTCTTGAAACAAGATGAAAAATACATTTTTGAAGGTACATGTATGAAGGAAGAGATTTAAAGATCCTTTAATGATACCTTTGTTTCCTGCAGGGTGAAAAGAATTGTTTTCTAAAATATGTTAAAGCCAAAGTGACTTGGGTACTCTTCGGGCGGTTGGGCGGGCGTCTGGGCGGGCGGGCGGGCGGGAGGGCGTCAACAATTGGTTTCCGGACTATAAGTCAACTACGAAAGAGGCTATAACAATGAAACTTCATACACTTACTCACCATTAGTCAAGGATGAGCCCTATTGATTTTGGGGTCAAAAGGTCAAAGGTCAAGGTCACAGGACTCAGATGATTGAAAATGGTTTCCGGACCATATTTCAGCCTGTATTGCACCTATAATCATGAAACTTGCCAGAAATGTTTCCCTTGAATCAAGGATGAGGCCTATTGATTTTGGGGTCAAAAGGTCAAAGGTCAAGGTCACAAGACTCAGATGATTGAAAATGGTTTCCGGACCATATTTCAGCCTGTATTGCACCTATAATCATGAAACTTGCCAGAAATGTTTCCCTTGAATCAAGGATGAGGCCTATTGATTTTGGGGTCAAAGGTCAAAGGTCAAGGTCACAGGACTCTGTTGATTGAAATTGGTTTTTGGACCATATTTCAGCCTGTATTGCACCTATAATCATGTAACTTGCCAGAAATGTTTCCTGTGAAAAGAAAATGACCACTTTTGATTTTGGGGTCAAAAGGTCAAAGGTCAAGGTCACAGGACTCTGATGATTGAAAATGGTTTCCTGGCCATATTTTAGCCTGTATTGCACCTAAAGTCATGAAACTTGCCAATAATGATTCCCATGAATCAAGAATGACCCCTATTGATTTTGGGGTCCAAAGGTCAAGGTCACAGGACTCCGATGATTGAAAGTGGTTTCCGGACCATATTTCAGCCTGTATTGCAATTATAATCATGAAGCTTGCCAGAAATGTTTCCCATGGATCAAGGATGACCACTATCAATTTTGGGGTTAAAAGGTCAAAGGTCAAGGTCACAGGACTAAGATGATTAAAAATGGTTTCCCGACTGAATTTGAGCCTGTATTGCACCTATAATCATGTAACTTGCCAGAAATGTTTCCAGTGAATAGAAAATGACCACTTTTTTTTTAATTTTGATTTGTCACTTGTTTGATCGATTCGAGTCCCTGTCCGTAAATCCTATTTCAAACAAAGTTTTCGAAAAGTGTCAAAACAGTTGTTCAATTTCCTGTCCGTATTAATAATATGAAATTGATTTTGGTCACTGATCTGTCCACCGGAAATGTCAGTTGTGTCAAGTAACAAAACTTCTAAAAGATATAAAGTTAATCGTCCCTTCAAGAATTTCCATTTCAGCCCAAGGGATTTCGGAAGCTTTATCTGAGGGGAGATTTTCAAAATGCTATATAAGAAAGAGACATTTACTTAAAAAAGCCACAAAATCGTGTTCATATTTTTATTTGGAGCCTTAAATACCATACATTTGTATTTCATTTGAAACGCCACAAAATTCCCTAATGAATCACATTCGCAGACAAGATTTTGCTCGCCTGTGGTTAGGAGTATGTTTGCAGTGTCGACTTCATTATCATGGTCAATTACTCATTCCACAAAGACGCGGAAAGTGATTTAACTCTTTGACAAAGAGAAGCGCATTTTTAAAATGGAAAAGGTGTTTAAAAAATGACATGATTAAATTATGTTCCGACAAACGATAAGATCTGGTCTTTGACACCACTTTTTATGTGGTTTTCACGTATCATGCAATGTATGGCCATGTTTCATTGTAACATAGCAAATCAATGTGTAACGCTAATGTTATGCATAGATCGGATAGAAATGATTTTTAAAATATGTGTACGGTTAATTTGTCATTCTTTTGTCGAGCAGAAAATACATATTTTATCTAAGCGCGGTATTGACAACACGTTGTTGGACCGCAGACCCGGGCTATTGACAACTGTCACGCATGGTTTGCCAGGATCAAAGGGATGGCACCGTAATACTTAATCCCTGGCTAATCAGCAGATATACCTCACAGATTAAAGGTTATGACAAATGCTTATACAAACAATACTAAATCGTTAAAACAGAAGTAATATACAACACGCCCACATGCAGACAATTTATACATGCAAACTATCGTACTACAATGCAGGCGTCAGAAACTTGGACTTCGAATGTGCTGACCAAGACTGCGTTGGTGTTGCCGTTGTCAACTAAAACAATTATGTTTCACATTTTCAACGTCATCTTTAGATGCTTTGAAAGGATTTTGATTAATTTGTATGAACAAATATTGAACTGCAATATAATAAATATCACGCCTTTTTGGCTTCAATTAAGTGTTTTATTCCCATGCAATTGCTACTCGCTACGACAATTTTATTTTCGAATATTATAATGTTTACGTAATGCAGACTACCTGACACTTATATCATGTATATAGACGCAAATTATATAATTTTACGAAACTCGTTATATATTTTCTCTTTACATTCAAATATTTGATGTTTCATACACTTGAAATAAATTTTAAAGAATCATTTTGTCGCACATCAAATACTTCTGGTACAAGGCCATCTTTCAAGTGCTTCCATATACATTATGTAGTCAAAGCCAAATTGTCAATATATCTCATGTAAATATGTCCTTTCACGTGAAGCGTTCTTAGGGCGATTTATTTTTTTGTAAATTCCGCATACCTTAAATACCAGTGTAGGCATGGCCTTTAATTATCTGAATGCATTTAGAATTTCATTCTAATGGCAGGTAGACATGAAATAAATATCCACAAAACATGGTCAGACAATTAAAACATGTAAACCGATTCCATATTTATATGTACTTGCATACCATACTACGAATTCGCCTTATTTGTTTTTGCAAAACTATTTTGAAATATGAAAATAGTGGTTTTGAATTTTATAGACTTGACCCCTTCTATTTTCAAAAAAGGAAATTGCAGTATTTGCAGTGTTGGCAATTTTAGCTGTGCCAGGGGCGTAGCTGCATAAATGTCACATCGCATTCACACCACTTACGAGTGCACGAATTCATTGTTATAATTTTTCATTCAAATTTATAGGAAATCTAATTACTAGGCAAGAAAAAAAAAGGGGGGGGGGTCGAATCACCACTATTGCTGAGAGGATATTTCTTTTAAAATTGTCCGGCGAGTAACTCCCGGGACCCTTTTCTCATTCCCTGGGTCCACCAACCAATGCCATCTTATCCATGTTTGTGCTAATAAGACAAAATTTGTGTGATGTTGAGGTGGGAAACTTTTATTTTATTGACCTTGATGATGGTCATTGGCCGTGTCACAGTAATACCATTTCCCCCTGTTATCATGTTGATTGTAATTTATACAAACATAAGTAATCCACCCTGCTCACGTGAGCGCCACCTTACCCTTTGTGTAGACGTGAAAAATTCCTGGAGCGAAGGTCATCTCTACCTTGACCATTGTCCTTGAGGCCGGGGACAATGACCATATCAGCTGGTCGTCTGTCTACTGATAAGTACATGCGTGATCACTAACCTGTCCACGCTATCGTATGACATACCCAGAATGCGTCAGTTAGCTGAAAATGCTCTTTTTCGAACCCTGAAACGTGAGGTCATAATGTTTATTACACAAAGTCTTAGAAACATATAAAGCCTGTCAATTTAGAAATGTTATCGAAAGATTGTTTTTTGAAAGACTTCAATGTCTTTCAAATTACTAGTATACCAAGGAGGTGAATAAAGGGGGTATAAAACAAGTGCATATACATGTACATGTATTTTGTATTTCTGATAAATTTCCTTGATTTATTGTGTTTCAAATGCTTTCCTTTCGTATTTCCGATATTTTCTTTTTGTATTTCAAATACTTATTCAATGTGGTACCTCAAGTATTCCTAAATGAAGTCTTGGTACACCAATCTCAGACAGCCAATCGAACTGAAATTAGCTCTCTTTCTTTATTCTCTAAATTTCATTAGATTTTTGGGGACTCTTATTAAATACTAAGATTGAGAGATGGCAGAATAAACCATATGGTTACTATATTTTCATATACAATATACAAATATTACTATATTTTCAGGTTGCCATTAAGCACATAAAAAAACAGAAGATCAGCCGAAACACTGACTTGAGTAGCATTCGGCGGGAAATTCAAATTATGTCCACGCTGAAACATCCTCACATTGTCAACGTTAGAGAAGGTAGGTTATTATCACATGACATCATTTCGTAAAGTTTGCATCACATTGTACCACAAGAGTAAAGAATAAACCCCCTTCCACTTAAAATGTTTTTTTTTATGTATTATAAGTGGAGGGGAAAGGGGGGGGGGGGTTACTGTAGCCCCTGTGATTGTACGTACACATTAAACATTAGCTTTGTATCGTATTCTCATCTTCCTAGAACTTGGGAAGAAGGAAGGAGGGATTATTTTATACACAACCTCGCTTTGTTAAAACATAACGAAAAAACAAAACGAACCCCCCCCCCCCCAAAAAAAAAACCCCTCGAAAATAACAGTCTTGCAAGTAGGTCTCCAAATTTGTATCATTGGGTCACTAATAAAATGTTAATGTAAATCAGCTTGTGAAAACACGTTTAATATTGGGGCAACTTGCTCCTCAGCTGGTATTTTATGAAGTATAATACAACTAGGTTATGTAGTTTCATGTCACGCGCTGCCTGATGCGATTCTTTATTAGAAGCTGTTTTAAAATGATGCGTCGGTAAATGAATCTATCTGGGCGAGACGTTTAGTATTAACATCCACTTCCCGTCTGATTAGTCACGGATATTCAATATAGCTGATATCCTATTGGGGTTGAAAGAGATATTGCAAGTTTGAAAGCTTCTTCAATGTATCACACGCTGATTTTAACACCTATATGTTAAAAAAAGCTGAATAAAGCATTCTTGCATGTACCCGTAATGCTCAAGTTCAGAGTTATATGCAAAGACATGTTGATGTAAAAACTTTCACTTATTCATTCAAATTTAAACTGGGTGCGGTCTTGAATATATTGCATCGATACACAGTAAAACTTGGCTAGTGAAAACTCTGATTTGATTTGCTTGCAATTTGAGACAAAACATACGCTGGTCGGCTTACAATTCGAACGTGCATGCGTTAACAAAAAGAGAATTGTAAATGAATCATGTATCGTATGCTCCAAATCGTACACGTAATTAAAAATACTTCTTTCTGCCAGTCGTTTTGAAGTACATATATTTCTTAAAGTCTTTTTTAATGTGCTGAATTAAAAATAGAAAAAGAGTATGTCTTTAAAACGCAGATACCCTTGATAAAATTTAAGAGAAAAAGAATTGCAGAAGTTTAACAAATATTACCAAAAGTCAACGTTACAGGAATTGCAACGGGGGGGGGGGGGGGGGGGGGGGCAGTGGATTTCAACTTATACTAGTATACCCTCCGACCGTTACCTTCGGCAGCTCGGCTACGAGAATCTTAAAGCAGATAACACGCCAGACAGTCCGTGCTTTATTAGCTGAAGCGAGATGAACTAGTGGTCAGTCGAGAATTCCGACTGACTTGCATTATTCAGTCGGAGATCGCCAAGTTCGTGTCAATGTCTGTTGAAACAAAGCTATGAAGATTCCAGCTTCTAAATCCTGCTACATTGTCATACAAAATTACTCATCTTTCCATAATCCACAATCACCAACAACAATGAAAAGAAAACACACACATTGTGACAATCATTAAAGACAAAAAAGTCAATTGCATCAGATACATAAATAGAGCGACTTTAGGTAAAGATATTAAAGGTAGCTTGAGGGAATAACGTAAGGTTCATGATTTGCTACCTGTTCGTGATCGTTTAATGTACATATTTGTGCATAATTTTGTAGACGCGAACATCAGTTTGTGAAGACAGTGAACGAAAGTGTTCAGTTCAAATATTTACACTTTTTCAACATTGACGTCATTTATGTCTTGGGACCATAAGGAAGTAAATGATATCTTTGCCAATCATTTAAAAAAAATTGAAAATTATATTGAAAAGTATACAAAACTCAAGAGTGTCAGTGTCAAAACATACTTCATATATCCTTGAGATGAGAGAGAGAGAGAGAGAGAGAGAGAGAGAGAGAGAGAGAGAGAGAGAGAGAGAGAGAATTGATTATAGAGTGAAATGCCAAGGAGAGGCAGGAAAGGAAGCTAGCACTTACGTTATATAATATTAAAAGTTAAAGTATTAAGTAATATCTTCCGCTTTGGATTAGCAACAAATTACTTTCGCACCATATATTCATATCAAATTACTTTTAAGAAGGAACTCGTGAAGAAGTGATTAAAGAAGGGAAAAGGGAGAAACATGTATAAAGTAACGTAATAAAACGTGACATGGTTAAAGTTCTTCTCCTTGCGTTGACCATCGCTGCTCACAACTTTTCTTCAGATTTTTTTTTGGTCTGACCTTGCCTCGTGAACTGCCCTTTGTGTATGTACTCTGGATTTTATGGGAATATTGATTATAATGGGTAGATTAGTGCTGTTCGTTGACAGGACTTAATCTTTAAATGGTTATAAACCCTTATGTCACAATATAAAATAAAAACAAACTTGGAATATTGAAAGTTTGAACACTATAGGAACTTGGAATGTTTTATTATCTGGTTCTTAAGGTATTAGCACGTGGAGGTTTCATAAGCGATTGGAGTCCACGACCAAGTACAAATAAACAGCTAGATCCCCCTTGACCTTGTACCATTTTATAGTATATGTTATGGACGAATGATTATTTCTATCCAAAATATGGTCCATATAATCATGATAATACGATTTTTATGTAGCAGTGACGAGTCTTTTACGATGTATGTTAATGCATGTCGCGTCCGTCCATACGTCCGTCTGTCTGATCATCCATGAAAGCAGACATGTCAAACTTGTCGAAACAACACGATGTTTTGTTAGTCAAATTTTCAGTGGACAACGTACATCGTCTACAGTTTCACTGACTGAACCCAAATCAAAATGAAGACTGTTGCTAATTTGCTACATAATTTCAAAAATAATGTACCCCTAAACCTGAATAATTGATAAAACAATTTTGTTTTTTGGCGCTGAGCGCTTTGTTAATCCGGATAAGCACCCCATTTCTTTCGTAGTAAATGGTCGTCCTCACCGCCTTAATGTCATTGTTAAGTTTCTGCGTCTTATTGTGGTTTTCCATTGGATATTTATCTGAGATCATTTTATTGCACAAACCGTATGGAGTTTGGTAAAAAAAATGCTTGAATAGGAGCCGAGTCATATTTTTAAAATTACTTTCATAGATTTTTTTGGTCATTGTTTTATCAAGTGTTAAGCACACAAGATAAACAGATCCTTAATGACTCATACATGGGCAGACAGTGTAATTAACAGATCATAGAAAAGTTTACATTGGAGACGTGCTTTGCGGCAACGTCCGACATTAGAGAGAAAGTGGGTTGGGTTGATGGAGCTAGTTACGTTAAAGAGTGAGGTTGTTCAAGTGAGGTTGTCATCAAGTAAGTGTCCACAGCTGTGCTCTGCTGAATACAAAATGAATATACTACAAAATTAATGTTTAGTCATTTCTAAATAATAGTTTCCGAGTTTCCCTATTCTCTTTTGGACGAATCGAGGATTTCCTGTTTCCTAAATATTAATTTGGAAATGATTTCATTATAAGGGAAGTAATTAGTATTCAGATATTTCGTTCTAGTGTACATGTAAATTTTCAAACTTCCCTTATTTTGATTCTCTCTTTAGTGTCAAAATTTTTAATGAAATTTTGTACTTAAGTTTTATGTAAATGATAAGGTAAAGGGAACTTCATCACTCCAAAGGTACAAGACAAGAACCAATAATGGGGGGGGGGGGGGCTAGAAAAAGTGGTTATGACGGTGATAGGTATACATTGTATGAGTTGGAGGGGAGGGGGACTGAATGAGGCTCTTTTGACTCCGTTTTACCCTGGATGATTTTTTTCATACTTGTATGTTATTCCCCCCCCCCCTGTCGCTTTCAAAATTTCCTGGAGAGAAAAAAAAAATGAAAAATTCCTTTTCCTTAAGTCGTTATTACTGCATTTTTCAATTCTAATATATCATAGGACATGTGATGGGAGGGACATCTGACTTAACCTTCTTGCAGAACGAATGGACAAATTCTTTTAGTACATTCTTTGATTTTCAAACATTCTTGATACACAATAAACAGATAATGTAAACTAACATACTGTGTACATTTGATTTTATAGTAATGGAGAATAAAGACAAGATCATATTGGTGATGGACTACGCTCCGGGGGGAGAGCTATACGAGTATATTAACGACAGAAATAAGCTAGCAGAGAAAGACGCCAGGAGAATATTCCGTCAGATTGTCTCTGCCGTCAGTTACTGTCATCAAGTAAGTGTCCAGTAGCTAGACATTACCATACACAAGAATTGAATGTATTTGGAAGTGTGGAGGACAGGTTTTAACCCCAAATAAGACTCATGGTATACGATTTATGAGGGGGACAGAACCGACTGAATTACGTTTATAAAATGGTCACATTATAGACAATGTATTAAGAAGGGATGGAATATGTTATATACACTTGGAAGGTATTTATTTTAACAAATGTAAGGACACCCCATCCCCAACGTCCCCCACCCCATCCCCAACGTCCCCCACCCCAAAAAAGGAAGTTCAGGAGTCAAAGCAGCAAGAGCAGAACATGTAAAAGATCTTCAAAGCATTTCGAGTATGTGACTTACATGTGATTTTATATATCTTTAAATTGATTCATATAATCTTTTATTACAGATGGGCGTGGTACACAGGGACTTGAAACTGGAGAATATCGTGCTGGACTCAGACCTCAATGTCAAGGTCAGTGTCTGAAAAATTATGAAAGTTAGATGTCTGCAATTTGAAAGAAGAAAGTCCTTCAATTTTCATTATTCATATACATTGTGTATAGGACAAATATGTATAGATGTATTATATAGCATATACATGTATATATATTGTATTGTATTTTACAGATAGCTGATTTTGGCCTGTCTAATTACTACAGTCATACAGACTTATTGTCCACGTTCTGTGGTAGCCCTCTGTATGCCTCCCCAGAAATCGTTAATGGGCAACCATATTACGGACCAGAGGTAAGACTAAGAGAAAAACGTGTTTTACTTGTGTTTGATAGGGGTAATTTTGATATATTTCTCAGCTACGGATGTGAATGCAAGTGTTGCAGACACATCATCCGAGCTATACTCAAACCTTGCCGTAATTCTTATATTGCAAATAGTAACATTGTTGTTAGTCATTTATTGGCTTATTGGCCTAGTTTTTGTAGTTAGTCCTTTTATTTAGGGTAGTTCTAGTTGGCTTAGTTTTTGCATATACGCCTAGATAAACTCCACTTCGTTTCGTTTTATAATTCATGTAACAGCATCATATCAGATCACAAGGGAGGGCAGAATTGACTCCTTGAATTCGTACTAAATATATTTTTGAACATAAACGACCGCACTACCGCCAGGCTCGATCAAGCCCAGCACCTTCATAGGTCCGGCCACTCATTTCACCTACAAATGAATTTAGGATAACGTGTATTTTCTATTTTCCTGTATGTCTATTCGATCCGTATATCAACTCTGCATTAAAAGATGTGTGACATATCTGGAAACTTGAATAATGCCGACCTTCTCATGTTAGAGCAAACTATGCTTTTGATCATTACTCTCTGAAACATTTGTCGTGTAAACGAGCCAGATTTGTGTGACACCCTTTATTTGTCAGGTTTCTTTTACAAAATATGAAAATATGAACATGACCTTTGTAATTTTTCATGCTGACAATGTGACATCGAAAACACGCAACTCTGGCGAAATATGCTCTTTGTCATAGTATACGACAAATTCTTTTACATGAATTGAAGTGTATAATTTAAAAACGATGAAAAGACTATTAGTTGAAATAAATTAACCCCCCCATCCCTCCCTAAAATCTAGAACAACCATATCGTTATTTTTGTCAATACTGCATGAAATTGACCCAGTTCACAGTTATGTCAGGTACAAAAACGTACAAAAATATGTCAAGTTCCCACCCCTTCCCCGCCGTTCGGACTTACACAAACTCTTCGTCCCCCACCCCACGTAAACCCTTAAGACCTTTACTTCAGAGTACTTTTTGAACCGTAATATCAAAACAAGGCACACATTCTGTCTTGTTTTGTTCACTCTTCCTGATTTACTGAACTTGATAATATTTGTTATACGTAAAGGTTGTTTGATTTGATCAGGTAAAGGAAGTACGGACGGGTTATGTTATAAATAAGGTCATTTATCCCCATTGCTTATCTCAAACTCTGAAGAAGGAATATTAAATCTCAAGTTGTTTACCCTCTAATTTTGCCAACTTGCGCTAAGTAGGATAAAGTTTAAACTACAGGGTACTCCGTGCTGTTTTGCTTCCGTAAACCCCGAACTATAGTTTATGGTCATTAAACAGAAACTGTCTGACCAAAATGGGCCTTGGTGCCAGATGGGAACAGAAACAGATACGTGTTTAAGTCATTGTAAACATATCCGGGAAACCCTGTATAGTGAACCATTGGTGAAAACTGGATTTGCCTTCTCGCCTGTCTGTCTGTCAGTCCGTCTGTCATAGGTCGATCCTGTTCACATCACATAAAAAAATCACTTTAAAATTGATATTAATTCATTGATTAACATTACCTTTACCCAAAGTTACGCTATCGAGGCCAAATATGGGTGTTTTTCATTTTACTCCCATGATTAAAGAACATAGACATGTAAAGGTACATGTATGGGGAGATTTGGAAGGGTGGGGCATATGATATGTTAAACATCTTATTGTTTTATAAATATACCACAGTGACGATGCCTCCAACTGAAAATTGAGGATTGTTGTATGTCACTTTGTCTTTCTGTTTGTTCATTGCCGACATATTTAGAGATCGTCTTTAAAGCCTCCTGACTTTCATGGATAAATTGTGACCGGAACACAGGCCTGACCTGTATTGTACACTTACTTTTTGTGAATCCTTGGTAAAGGTTTGTTTGCTTATGCTTCCAAAAATGCTTTGGCATTGATGGATTGCTAGCAAATAAATAAATATTTGAGACAGATTATTTAAGAAAAATGGTCAAATTAAGGAAATTTAATTCTATAAAATTAACCCAGATGATGCTAACACGTTCTCCGTTCTGTGTTACAGGTGGATTGTTGGAGTTTAGGAGTCGTCCTCTATACCTTAGTATACGGCGCTATGCCCTTTGATAGCTCCGACTTCCCAGTTCTACGCAGATTGATCTCATCAGCAGACTATTACGAGCCAGTTCAACCCTCAGGTAAAAACAAGTGTTCGATTTTTATTACACTAATGATACATCATTAAATAAACATCACATCACAACGAAAGATTTAGGTACTGTACTGTAGTTTGTATTACACATAAAACAATTGACAAAGCCTGAAAAACAATAGGAAAAAAAGAATGGATGTCTAGTGGGGAGGTCAGGAGTCCGTTTAAATGTTTGGCAGTTTTGGTAAGTGAAAAACATGAATTGGTCAGTGAAAAGTCAGGGAATTTTGTTCACCTAGAGTGCTGGCAATCCTGAAGTAGCTTTTGTAGCTATCACTATGATTAAAACGTACATTGGAGAAAACTACCAGTTCACATGTGTAGAGCACAGCACACAGAGGACATACTAAAATATTCTGTTTATCCTTCATGGATACTGCAGTTGTAAGTCATAGTAAGTCTATAAATACAAAATAAGATATTTCTTTAGTATCTGCAATCTTCTAATAATAAAGGAGCTGTTAAGAGTCATTCTCTGTAAGCATCAAAGTGGGTCGGAAATCGCATGTCTCAGATTTGGATGATTTTCACTATGTAAGCCAAGTTTGACCCCCTGACAATGAAAATGACATTGGTTTGTGTATATGGCCATCCGTTGCCATGGTAACCATACCACCCCATTTTGGCCAGAAAATGGGCTTTTGCAAGCTCAAAATGAGCAACTTTCATGTCTGTTTTTCACAATGATAGTCCATAGGTGGATTATATTTTGACTTATGATGTAAAACTACTTACATCGATCTTTGATATGGGACATCAACTTTTGGTCGAAATGTGGGAGAAAAGTATTATTTTTTATTGCAAACTGTCCATATTTTGACATTTTCCAAAAATACAAAAATACACCATTTTTGGCGATTCATAGAAAAATAACGCAGCATAAGTTAAATAGTGGAATAGGCCCTTATAAATCATTGATCCATTATGAGAAAAATATAATAAATCCAGAGATGTTATTTTTGTTTAAAGAAAATAAATTCAATTTAAAAATGGTTACCATGGCAACATCTGCATTTTATATGATATATGTTTTATATTAATTATCTCAATTCATAGACAAGATAAACAACCAATTATGGTATATTAAGCAAGTTCATAATCTTTCTGACATTTTAATATCATATATGTTGGCATTTCATCATCGGTTGCCATGGTAACCACGCCCAAAAAGGTACAATCTTCACTTTTTATTCAAAATTTCCGTTGTTTTTTGGTGTTTTTGTACATTTGAATTATATTAAAGAGACAATTTCTACGTTTTCCTATGAATTCTATTACATTTTCCAAAATTCATTGAAATTCGAGAGACATAATAGAAAAAAATGCAAGAAAGTCTCCATAGCAACGCACACTATTCTATTAGATACAAAGCTAAAGCAAAGTCATGATATGTTTTACATAAGTATCTCAAATCATGAAAAAAATAAGCAACCATTTTCGGTATATTAAGCAAGTTAGTAGTTACTGTTACACTTTTATATCAATTATGTCAATATTTCATCATCGGTTGCCATGGTAACTATCCACATAAAGGTACAATTTTCACTTTTTATACTAATATCAAGTCATCGTTTGATGTTTAAATGAATTAAATTAAAGAGACAATTCCTATGTTTTCCTATAAATGAGATTCCATTTTTCCAGAATTATTGAATGTTTTAGAAATGTATAGAAAACATGCAAGGAAATCTCCATAGCAACACACACAATCATATATGATACACAACCAAAACAAAGCAGTAATATATGTATTACATTAAGTATCTCAAATCATTGAAGAGATAAACAACCAATTATGGTATATTCAGCAATTTTTCAGTATCTGTGATAGTCTTTTGTTCAATAATGTTGTTATTATGTAATTGGTTGCCATGGTAACCATGCAAAAAAGGTACAATTTAAGCTTTTTCTGCCAATTTTCAATTGTTTTGGACTGTAGTGGTACATTTAAATAGAATTGAAGAGACAGTTCCTATGTATTCCTATACCTTATTGTCCATTCACTAACATCATTGGATTTCTTGAGAATTATGTATAAAAAATGCAAGAAATCTCCTTAGCAACGCATAAAATTATAGTTGATATAAATCCAAAAGAAATACATGATATATGTTTTACATCCAAATTCTCAAATTATGAAAAAGATTAAAAATCAACTTTGGTTTATTAAACAAATTAGCAGTTTTGTGACATTTTAATATCAATGATGTTGATATTTAATCATCGGTTGCCATGGCAACCACAGCAAAAAAGGTACACTTTTCCCTTTTATGCAAATTTTTCATTCTCCTTTTTTTTCTTATTGTTTTTGTATATTTTAATTAAATTACAGATACCATTCCTGTGTTTTCCAATAAATGATATTCCTTTTTTCCATTGTGCAAATTCCTAGTTGTTAAAGATAAGATGAGCTTTATCTTGAGTCGGCATGTCAAAGTAACAAGTGCAACATAAGCTCTTATGAGCTTTTAGACTGACATATTTTTTTTCAGTGTTTTGGTGAAAAACTTTTATTTTCGGTCTTTTCCTCTAAAATTTGAAGCAAAAAAATATTTTTGAAACTTGATAGATAAAATATGAAGCCTTCAAAAGAAATTCAGGGGGGGGGGGGGAATCATGAAATGATATGGGAAAAAGCTGTATTTTCAATATAAAAATCACCAAAAAACTTCAAAAATTAATTTGTTAAAGATGTACTGAATTGTATCTTTGTATAAACTTCATTTTTAATGATGATTCTCAATCAATTAAATCAATTTGGGAAGTCAAGCTGTCTATATTTTTGAAATGGTTTCCAAAGCAACCTTGCTTTTTAAGATCTGATTTGCTTATTTTCTGCAATTTCCAACTATTTAAGGCCCTGTTTGATAATGTGGGAGCCCTATAGGAATCACGTATTCCGTCTGTCCGACGCGATAACTCAAGTAAATAGTGTACATCTTTCAGATAAAGGATCATGAGAGAAACATGCTTATAAATTTTTAAACTTCATGGTCTAATGTCCAGATCAATCTTTGGCAAAACTCAATAAAATATCATTAATTTGGTTCTGACCCGGAAAGTTCTGACCCGAAAAGTTTTCAAGGTACAGCTTTCACATTTCATACACAAATTAAAGATCATTTGTGAAATATACGTATAAATTTTGACCCTTCAAGGTCAGAGGTCAAGGTCAAACTTGGCAATTTCAATAAATAAATATAATATACATACATGTATAAAGAATCCTTAGTTGAACATGCCTATTAATTTTAAACCTTCAAGGTCAAGTCAAGGTCAAACTTAGGTAAATCTTTATAAATATCAATGCAATAAGTGAAGACGTACGTATTCAAGGAAGCTTTTTTATGCTTCATATCCTGGTTTAGAACTATGATAGTAACACACCCAGAAATTCCAAACTATAACAGAATGAAGTCAAAGAAGCTAGGCCAATCTTTAGCAGATCTAGTAAGATCATTATTTTGATATAATCCGATGACTCCAGCTTCCAAGGTATACATGTAGCTTTTCAACTTAGACTTTTGAAATTCGACATACTGATGAAGAATAATGAGAAGAGCATGCCTGTAGGTATTCAACTCTCATTATTTTCATAAAATGTACTTATTCTATGCAACAGAGTATTCATTGGTGAGATATTAAAAATCCCGAAATTTCAAAAGCTTCATACGAAATTCTGGCTTTGTATTAGTAAAAATTGTGTGCTTTGCCATAGAGACTTGTTGCATTTCTTCTACATATTTCTCCAGAAGTTTAATTACTTTAAAGGAAAATTAATTATAGGAAAACATAGGAATTGTCTCCTTAATTTAGATCAAATATACAAAAACAATAAAAAAAAAAAAAAAACGGAAAATTTGCTCAATAAGTGCAAATTGCACCTTTTTTGCATGGTTGCCGTGGCAACCGATGACAAAATAACAAGATTTTATTGATATTAAAATGTCACCAAAACTGTGAACTTGCTTTCTACATCAGAATTGACTGTTTATCTCTTTCATAATTTGAGCAACTGAATGTAGAACATAAAGCATGGCATTGTTTTAGTTATGTATCATTTCTAATTGATTGCATTGCTATGGAGATTTATTACATTTACTGAACATTTCTCAAAAAAAAATCAGAAATATAAATATCAAGTATAGGAAAATATCGGAACTGTCTTTTTAATTTAAATGTACATAAGCATCGAAAAGGTAAAGAATGTATCTTTTTTGCATGCTTTATATACCACAATTGGTTGTTTATCTTTCCCATGACTTGAGATACTTAATGTAAAACATATATCATGGCCTTAATACAGCTGTGTATCTGTAATAATTGCATGCGTTGCTATGGAGACATTCTTGCGTTTTTCTATATATTTTTCCAGAATTTCAATGATTTTGGGAAAATGGAATATTATTCACAGGAAAACATAGACATTATCACTTAGATTTACTTCAGCTTTTCAAAAATTCTAAAAAAAAAAATGACGGAAAATTTGAATAAAAAGTGAGAATGGTACCTTTTAGAGCATGGTTACCATAGCAACCAATGATAAAATATCAATATATTTTATATCTAAATGTCACAAAAAGTGTGAACTGGCTTAATATTCCACAATTGGTTGTTTATCTCTCTCATGACCTGAGATACTTAATGTAAAACATATATCATGGCCTCGTTACAGCTCTGTATCTGTAACCATTTTGTGCGTTGCTAAGGAGGCATTCTTGCGTTTTTTTCTACATATTTCTCCAGAATTTCGATGATTTTCGGAAATGGAATATTATTCAAAGGAAAACATAGAAATTACCACTTTAATTTACTCAAACTGTACAAAAATTCTGAAAAAAAAGACCGAAAATTTGAATAAAAAGTGAAAATGATACATTTCAGGGCATGGTTACCATAGCAACAAATGATAAAATACGTATATACTTGATATTGAGATGTCACAAAAAGTGTGACCTTGCTTAATATACCACAATTGGTTGTTTATCTCTCCCATGATTCGAGATACTTATTGTAAAAATCATATAACATGGCTTTGTTTAAGCTCTGTATCTGCAACGATTGTGTGCGTTGCTATGGAGAAGTTCTTGTGTTTTTTCTATATATTTCTCCAGGATTTCAATGATTTTGGGAAAATGGAATATCATTCAAAGGAAAACATAGAAATTATCTATTTAATTTAATTCAAATGTACAAAAACTCCTAAAAACGACGGAAAATTTGAATAAAAAGTAAGAATTGTACCTTTTCGGCCATGGTTACCATAGCAACCAATGATAAGATACCAATATAGTGGATATTAAAATGTTACAAAAAGTGTGAACTTGCTTAATATACCATATTTGATCGTTTATCTTGTCCATAAATTAAGGTACTTGATGAAAAACATATATCATGTAAAATGCAGATGTTGCCATGGTAACCATTTTTAAATTGAATTAATTTTCTTTAAACAAAAATAACATCTCTGGATTTTTTATATTTTTCTCATAATGGATCAATGATTCATTACGGCCTGTTCCACTATTTAACTTATGCTGCGTTATTTTTCTATGAATCGCCAAAAATGGTGTATTTTTGTATTTTGGAAAATGTCAAAATATGGACAGTTTGCAATAAAAAAATAATACTTTTCCTCCATATTTCAACCAAAAAGTAAGGTCTCATATCAAGCATATATGTAAGTAGTTTTTCATCATATGTCAAAATATAACCCACCTATAGACTATCATTGTGAAAAACGGACATGAAAGTTGCTAATTTCGAGCTTGCAAAAGCCCATTTTCTTGCCAAAATGGGGTGGTATGGTTACCATGGCAACGGATGGCCATATACAAAAACCAATGTCATTTTCATTGTCAGGGGGTCAAACTTAGCTTACATAGTGAAAATCATCAAAATCTAAGATATGCGATTTCCGAGTTTTCTGAGAATTCTTTGATGCTTACAGAGAATGACTCTTAAGATAAGGCGTAGAATCTGCCCTGAAAAGTCGAAATTTCAAAATGCAAAAATTGAGAATCTTTTTCGGTTGAAATTTGAAGTAACTTGGTCTGCATATGAATCTGCTTTCAGATGGGATAATTTATGCAAAATAAGACCGATATTTGGGTCAAAATAAGTGTTTTTTACACAGAAATCAATGGAAAACGGAAAAGTTTTATACAACATCGTTCCCCCCCTCACTTTACAATGCCACTTTCACCAAAGGTGTATATCACTAAAACACATTTTCTGGCCAAGTTGGGTTCTGAAGCGAGGGGGGGGGGACAATGTCCCACAGGCGAAAAATGAAAAAAGGGGGATGGCTGACTATTTTTAAATTTGCCTCTAGAGCGTTAAAGTACGTTATATTGTCGTCTTTTTCTCTTTATATCACGGAACAATCTATTCAGAGTGTGTTCCGATCAAATATTTAACCGTTTGAAAGGAAATAAACGAGAAAGTTGTCTATTTCTACACCGTGTGTATTTCGCGCCAGAAAGCTACATAAATGGCTGAGAAGAACAAAATAAAACCGTTTTTCAGTTTCCGGATTGCAGAATTTGCCGATTATATTGATATAATAACCTCAAAGTTAATTTTGCTTATCCAATTTTGACATTAAAAGGTAACAGAAGCATAATAAACGTAAAAGTGTTTAAAATAATGCATTTTTTGTGCATTTTCGAGCGAAATTCAACGTTTTCCGTCATATGTACCCCTGTCTTCAACCCGTAATTATAACATCTTTCATCGAATTTATTTAAATAAAACACCTACTAGGAATCTTATAATACTTTATATTTTTTCCTGACCAACTTTTATCTAAATTGGAAGGACAGCGCCCGAGAAATAATCGAGTGATTTCAGGGCTAAATCCGGCCCTTATCTTAACAGCTCCTTTGACCAAATTCAATTAAACACTAAAAACACTCAAATACACAAATGTTTGGCCTTTGCCTAAAAGTGCAAAACATCAATATGGGCTTTGGACTTTATTAAGTCCAAAAGACTGAAATCTTGTGTACCAAAGTGTTTTTGTGTTTTGATTGACAGCTACTTGTAACTTTGAGGATATAGTGTTTTCTTGTGGTCTCATTATATACTGATATTTCTTCATATATATCCATATAGAGGCAGCTGGTTTGATCCGTCACCTACTCACAGTAAATCCAAAGAAACGTGCCAAAATGTCCGACATAATCAACCATTGGTGGGTAAACCTGGGTCACAAGGAAACACCCACTTGCCAACCTTATAATGTCCCAGAGGTGCTAAAACCAATTTCTTTCAGGTAAGTGCTATATGAAAGGTGTATATTATGAGTGTTTCAACGTCTATTGGATCATCATTCCTAGTAACTGTCTAAGCAATGTTCTTTGGCAATTGTGAATTTTGGTTTCGGTAATTTTGGCATTATCAAGTCATCTGCTAAGTTTCTTGCTAAATGAATATCACAATTTCTTTTTCGCCCCCAAAATCAAAGATGTGGGTGCATATAGAGTTGGTCTGTTTGTCTGTATGTTTACTAGTAATTGTTTTTCTGAGGCAAAAAAAAAAAAACTTTAACATTTGGCATTACTTTTGAAGTCGTAGGGCTTTCCTATTTCATATGTGTATTCCTTATAGCATTGCTTTTCTGTTGATGCAAAAATGTTTGACCTTGTGACCATGTTCTTAAATTTGAGGCCGATTTGATATTTTGGTAGAATAGTAGCTTTCTATCTACTATTATGCCCTCTACTGGCATCAGTATCTCACAGACTCATTTTGTTGCAAAATCTTTCAAATTTTTACCACCTATGTTTGAATTACTCAAACAGCATTATTATTTATTGTGGAAATTTTTGTAAAAATCTCAATTATTTTGTTAAATTGCATATCTACATTAAATCAATGATTATTATTACACAGTGTGTCCTATTGTTTTTCAGGTCTTCCTCAACAAGTCTTTCATCTGATAGCGAGTGTGAATCAGAATTAGCCAAATCAGCTCAGCCCTTAAAGAGCATCTTAAAGAAACCTAAGTTAGACTGTAGGTCATCAGATAGTGTGTTTGACAGTGCTAGAAGTAAGGGACCACTACAACCAGTGCTGAATAATGTAGACTGTAATAGTGTCAATGACACTGGACTCAAAGAGTGTGCTACACAATCCAACAGTGACGATGGAAGTAAAAAAGTTTTTGATTCCGAGAAAAAACCTGCAAGGAGTATCTTAAAACGGAAAGGCAAATTCAGCGGAAGTGACAATGAATTCACGCCAAACGAAAATGGTGCAAGAAATTCTGAATCTGATACAAAAGAGAACATGGATATGGCTTACAATCTATCAGACATTGAGGCTGCGTTAGATAGTACAGATGGCAAAGATGATGTCTCGCAGACGCCTGCTCATGTATGCCGTGCACCAGCTGCCGATTTCGTTCCTGTAAACAATAATACTCAAATGACTAACCATGACTGTATTCCTTACTCATCTATTGATGTCGTACCAAGAAGGGGAATTCTGAAGAAAACCAGTCAAACTGATCAGAGGAAGCGCTGGAGCGCATGCAGCGGTGGATCTAATTCGTCAGCAGATATTCTTGATTTCTCGTACGACAGCAGTGATGAACATTACATGAATGTCACAAAGTGTTTTCATCCCAGGAGAGATAGTTCTCTATCTGGATCCAGCAGTATATGTGTTGATAGTGATGACCTTTCTTGTGTTGATGACCTTTGCACAACCTTGACAGATGAAAACCAGTCCTGCACGATGCCAAATAACGTCCATAGCTTTGACAGAGATGAAGCACGGGAAATTCTAAGACAAGCTTTGAAATTTTGCAATAAAAGCTGACAATACGAAACATGTATGAAATATGTTACAGGAAAAATATCTGCATGAATGAACATTATTTATCTTGCATCCCATATTCTTACATGACTAAGTCATACTTTGTTGTTCTAAGTTATATACATGCTTTGTTGTGTTGCTTGCAATTTTTAGTATAAAAATCATTTTCATCCAATAATTGAATAAAATTCACTTGTGGACCAATAGAAAGCAATAGTTATTTTCATGTATTGAACATAATTATTATATCCCTGCAGTAAAGTGTGGAGGTTATACTGGAATCACCATTTCCTTCCTCTGTCTGTCCGTCTATCTGTCTACAACAGCTTAAATTGTCATTGCCTGCAGGAAAGTTATTGAGGTTATACTGAAATCACGGTTTCCTTCCATCTGTCTGTCTGTCTACAAAAGCATGTCATTGCATGCAGTAGAGTTGTGGGGGTTATACTGGAATCACCATTTCCTTCCTCTGTCTGTCCGTCTATCTGTCTACAACAGCATGTCATTGCCTGCAGGAAAGTTGTGGAGGTTGTACTGAAATCATCGTTTCCTTCCATCTGTCTGTCTGTCTACAATAGCTTGTCATTGCCTGCAGAAAACTTGAGGTTATACTGGAATCGCCATTGCCTTCCATCTGTCTGTCCTTCTGTCTGTCTACAACAGCATGTCATTGCCTGCAGGAAAGTTGTGGAGGTTATACTGGAATTACCATTTCCTTCCATTGTTGTAGACCATAGCTTATCATTGCAACTGACCTTAATCAATGAATGGATGTGATTGAAACTTAATATCATGAAAAATCATAAAATTTAGATATGGTATTGCTACACAAGATTTACCCGAGTAATGACCATTGGACTTTGATTATCTGTGAATTTTAAATGTCAACATTTGAAACGTTTCACATCGACAAATCACAATATGTAGATGTGAATGAAGAAAGAGCACTGTTGCAGATAAGGTTACACCTGAATTTGGACCCTGAACTTTCATTATTTATGTATAAAAATACTAAAAACTTGACATTGCAGCTCTTCCTAAATTAATGGACATATTTCACAAACTTGGTTGAGGACCTTCAGTTCTTGCTTCCTGTAATGTTTCATGAGATTCTGTGCTGCGGTTGCAGAGGATTGGTTGACGCAAGTCGAAAATGCGTCAGTCAATCAGAGCCCTCGATGGCCATATTTGTTGTTCAATCGGCACAAAAGACGCAAACTTGGTCGAGGACCTTGAATACTTGCTTCCTGTAAGGTTTCATGGGATTCTGTGCAGCGGTTGCAGAGGAAAAGTCGAAAATGCGTCAGCAAATAAGAGCCCTCGGCGGTCATATTTGTTGACAGATCGGCACGACAAAAACACAAACTTGGTAGAGAACCTTGAGTACTTGCTTCCTGTAAGGTTTCATGAAATTCTGTGCAGCGGTTGCAGAGATGAAGTCGAAAATGCGTCAGCCAATCAGAGCCCTTGGCTGCCATATTTGTTGACCGATTGTCACGGAAAACACAAACTTGGTAGATAACCTTGAGTACTTGCTTCATGTAAGGCTTCGTGCATTCAGTGCAGCGGTTGCAGAGAAGTTGAAAATGCGCTAACTGAAGTGCACTTGTGAGGATTTCGACATGTCGGTTGCAATATCCGGCTCTAAATTGTGAGGTGCAAACCACACCCTGACACGTTTTCTTCATGCGTGTCATCCAGTCATCCGGACGCTACGGACAAACAAAAATACCCGAGGTGCGTTTAAATACTGGTCAAATACACAGGCTTTAGCAGCAAGGACTGAATTTTGAGGTGCACATCGAAAGACAGTTTTTTTTTACCACAAGTACCATATGTACTCATGATTTTCCTAACAAATGCAGTTCAGTGAGAGCGGACGGACCGCTATGACTACGCTCACTCGAGCTTCGCAGATAAAGTTTCACCTGAATTTTGACCCTGAACTTTCAATACTTATTACATTGTCACTGCAGCTCTTCCTAAATTGATCGACGAATCTCACTGAAACTTTACACAATGTCAGGTAACAATATGAAGATGTGCACGAAGAAAGTGAAATTTCATCATGAGGATGTTCTTATAGAAACATGGAAATAAATTACAATATGAAAACACATCATCATTATCTCATTTATAGTCCTAGAATGGAATAATTTTAGTTACAATATACAATCTATCATGTTATATTTGTGTTTGTAAATACCAAGCACACACTTTCAGACAACCACAGCATTTGATACAGTGGCCTCGACCTTGAATGAGAGTATTAAATGTTAACAATTAAATTCTGTACACATGTTCATCAATGTATTGCATTTTGACTCGTCTGACAAGACGGAATGGGTTTGTAATTATTTGCCGGAATGCTAGGCAAAATTTTGTCTATGGCATCCTGTTTGTCGGACAGTCCGTCCGGCAACCTTTTCGTTAAGCTGTTGCAGTCCGGAGAAAATCAATTGGAACAGCAATTTGTATCTTTACATGATAGGTTGAATCAATCATAGACAGATTTTGACCTTGATCTTTGACCTCGATAGACAGAAGACATATTTGTGCTTTAGCCGTTAAGGAGAAACCCGAGAGGGATTATAATTGTTTGACGATGGACCACGATCAAATGGTATGTTAATTCTTACTTTCCCCAAAAATGATGTACCACGTGCATTAACCTTTCTACAATACCTAAGATGAACTAGGTATATGTCATCTAAAACTTGCTTCAGCCATACCGTATTTAGCGTCAGGCAATCAAAGCTCTTATTCACGTACATGTATAGGGAAAAAAGAAACACAAACTCGGGAGAGAAACTTGAGTACTTGCTTCCTACAAGGTTTCATGAAATTTTCTGCAGCAATTGCAGAGGAGATGACGAAAATGTGTCAGCCAATCAAAGCCTTTGGCAGCCATGTAACACTAGTATGTACGAGGGCTGTTTGATAGGATAGATTATCTCCAAAAAAGACAAACAAGCAGTGGCACATACTATGCTTCACTTCTGACAGTTACGGGAAATGCTCACCACTTAAAGGTGTGTTGTTCCATCAGGACAATGCTGTGGCTTTAATTTGATTGAGCATCTCCCTTATTCACCTGGTTTTGTTCCATCAGACTTTCATCTATTCCCAAAACTCAAAGCAGCTATTTCTGACACTCATTTTCAATCCGATGATGACATCATACTTGCAGTGGATGGCTTTCTGACCAGTCAAGATAAGGAGTTATTTAAAAATGTTATTGCGGCTTAAACACCGGCGGCATATGTTGAAAAATAATGCAAAATGTCTGATAAAATTCAAATCCATCAATACGAGGCTCACAACATGTCAACCAGTCCTCGTATTTGTTGACCAATACGCAAAAAAAAAAACCCACCGAAAAACACACCTTTAGTACTTGATTCCTGTAAGGTTTCGTAAATTTCGTTGTAGGGGTTGCATTGGCGGTGTTGAAAATGAGACAATTAATGAGATACCTTGGCGGCCATATTTTTTGACCGATTGGCATGAAAAATACAAACTTGGGAGAGCACCTTCAATACTTGCTTCTTATAAGGTTTCGTGGAATGCTGTGAATCAATTGCAGAGATGTTGAAAATGCGTCTGCCATATTTGTTGACCGATCAGGACGAATGGCACAAACTTGGTAGAGTTGCTTCCTGTAAGGTTTTGTTAAATTTTGTGCAGTGGTTGCAGAGGAGATGTCAGAAATGTTAAAAGTTTACGCTTGATAGAGGGACAAATGCCGGAAGTCGCGCTATTACAATAGCTCACGTGAGCTTCGCTCAGGAGACATATAAAAATATTCCCAAATTAGGACATTTTAACGGAGAGCGAAAATATCACAATATCATGATACAATTTTATTCAAAAATTGCAATGTCTTTGGAAAGGATTTTATGTTTCAGCTACCGGTTTACTTGTGGTATTGGTATTCTCGTTTCCGACCGAATTTACAAAACACAAACATAAAGAAAAAACGTTTTAGGGACCCAGTGGCGAAACTCCACTACCTCTTTTCCGCTGCGCTACGTACAACGCGACTAGTGCAGCAAACCGATGGAACACCGGGACGGCGTTTCTACGGCGCTCCCACTGTGAAAATTTAAGATAAAAATTCCATCTCGGTGTTCTTTGAGTTTTGGCTATATTTGTATGTTAACTGTCAGTATTTTGTAGCTAGACCATAAGTTAGGCCAACCTGTTGTTCTACGTCTTTTTATAAAAAGAAACACATTATAGTGAATAGGTTGGCCTACCTTTTGGTCTTTTTGATCACTTTTCCATCTTTACATAAACCATCATCTGTTATATGTGTTATTGAAAAATACAAAAAAGAAGGATTTTGAGTTCTCACTGACATGAATATATAAGTACGCACTTGTTTTAAAAATGGTGTCATCGTCATTAGTTGAGCCTGATTTGGCGAGGGACACAAGATGGACAGAAAGTGGCAGACATTTTAGGTCAAGTTTAGACTTTTGCTCTTCATAATTTCATGTTATTTGTATTTCCTCTTTTTCGGCTTTCAGCATCACTGATGAGACATAACTTGTCAGACAGTGCATAAATTTTGTATATTGTTTTCGTTTTCGTGCTTGGGCATCGACGGCGGGTGCGGCTAGCCAACAGGGGATGCTTACTCCTCCCGGGCACCTGGTCCCACCTCTAGCTTGATAGGGGTCCGTCGATGTTTAATTTTGTGCTCTATTGTGAGTGCTGTTGAGATTATTGTCAGGATCTTTATCATGTGTATATGTTGCTTTTACAATTTTACAAGAGAACATATATTTAAATATGCACAACGTCATAAGATGTCGTAATCTGAGACCAGGCCTACTTATATCTTTTTGAACCTGAGTTCCAAGGCATACTTACGCATTTCCATTTGCTGGTCAGTCAGTGTTGCACCAACTTGTGTCCATCCCTCGCATAATCTGGCCAAACTAATGACAGTGACATCACATCATCTGCATTATCAATACTAACTCAAAGGAAGATTTTGAGTACTTACTGACATGAATAACGCACTTGTAAATCTATTCATTATTGTTCCACTTATTTCTTTACATAAAAAGCACAATAGTTAATGGGTTGGCCTGCCTTTCGTTCTAATCTACGTCCGTTCCATCTTTAAGTATACTTTCAGGCCAACCCATTAACTATTGTGTTTTTTTTTTTTATAAAGAAATAAGTGTTACAATAATGAATAGATTGGCTAACGTATGGTCAAACTATCCACGGAAAGAGACGCTACATACTACTTGAAGTCAAAATACAAATATAGCCGAAACGCAAAGATCACCAAGACGGAATATTAACTTAATTTAATGTTCCATCAGTTTGTTGAACTAGTGCACGGTGACTCTTTCAAGCGTGTTTTTTTTTTTTTTTGAATGGGATCAGTTTGAGGAAATATTCATTAAATCTTTCTAGCGGAGAATTTTACAAATTTATCACAAGTCAAGTGCAGAAACCATGTGAAATGATATCCTCGAGGACTAAACAATCCACCAGCAGAGGTACCGACCTAATGGTTGATATTGTCTATATTGAAATATATGTTCTATTGCTAAATTTGAGTGCACCATACGCGCATTTCAAGAAGGTATGTTTCATAACCATCCATTTACCAAAAATCGAAACCTTTCCTTAGTAGATAATGCTTGCAATTCTTGTACTCAAAGACACAGCATCCCGATATAATATCACTCAGTTTTATTATATGTAACATCATTTCAGTTTAGTTTAAGCATATTTATTCATTCCAACTTGCATGCTTTTTTTTATTAATTTGTATTAATGCCAAATGACCATTATACTAGCAATATAATTTTGTATGCACAATGTAGGTAACTAAATATAATCCATCCTTTGCATTATTAGCTTTCATTGCGGAAACCCTCCCAAAAATCAAATTATGTTTGTCGAAGCAATGCATCCGTCAATGGATCTTTTTCTTCAACATATCTCGACTTTTACTCTACAACTACTGTACAGGATTTCACGCAAAAATCTCTTGTTTTTCCTGACGATAATTTTTGATACGGCAAATCATCCACAGTCAAAAATGCGCTATCTTTAACGGTTTTCTAGTTATAAGCATTTAAAGTTACCAAAACACGAAATTTTCAAGAAAATACTACCAAATATATCTTAATATTGGTAGGGCTGTATATCGCTAACTTTTGCACTATTAAGCTTTCAAATGAAACCAGTTTCAAGATTATCTGACCATATTATTAAAGGAGCCATAAGTCGAAACGCATTCGTCTCAATAATTTCGCGATTGTTGGCATGGTGCCAATTTCTTTTTAAAACATATTAGGATAACTTACTTTGTATCTACAAACTATATTTTAATAAAATCCGTGCATTAGTTAGAGATATACAACCGTATATTAAAACAGCTTTGATAACATTTTCTTTACAATGTCGTGTTTCAAAGGCTTATAACTCGAAAACCGTTAGAGATAGCTCATTTTTGACTGTGAACGATTTTTTACATTTTTTATTAAGCTTTCGAATGAAACCGGTCCCAAGAAGGTCCACCCATTATTAAAGGAGCTGTGGGTCAAAACGCAATTGTCCCAGTTATTTCACGATTTTTGGCACAGTGCCAATGTCGTTTTCGTGGACATTAGAAATTGTTATTGTGAATCTATATACCAAATTTCAGGTCTCTAGCTCAATTAGAAAGCAAGTTATTAGCAACAAAAGGCCCAAGTGGGCCTATATCGCTCACCTGAGAACCTAGCCATAATTGCTTTATGAAATCAACCTCTGCATATTCTTTTGCCCTAGGTGTCCCCATTAGTTGACTGATCAGAACAAAAGAAACAAAAACTGGCAAGGGACCATTATTACTTATTTAAGTTTCAAGTTTGTCAAAGGTGGGTACAACATGTGACCTACTTTTGCCCTTGGTGGTGCCATCTGTTGACATATCCGGACGAAGGACAATAACACTTCTATGGGACCATGAGTACTTCAATCCTACCAAGTTTTATCAAAATCCTCCAAGCAGTTCTTGATAAGAAGATGAAAATGTTAAAAATAGATTTCGAAACAGAACCAAAAACAACAACACTTCTTCACACATCCCTCTAGATCATTTCTATGCATTTGGTTCACCTCTGTATGCCTCAGTTCTGAAGAAGAAGTTTGTCAAAGGAGGGTACCCTACTTGACCTACTTTTGCGCTAGATGGCGCCACCAGTTTACAGATCGGGACGATAAACAACAACACTTGTAGGGGACCATGAGTACTTCATAACTACCAAGTTTCATCAAAATCCTTCAAGCGGTTCTTGAAAAGAAGTCGAAAATTTCAAATAATCCCCCTCCCCCCTCTTTCCTTTTGGCAGTCTTAGAAATATTCATAAAAAATAAAAAATACCAAATTTCTGCAAAATTCTTTCACAACAGCATTTCTTTATTTATTTCTGGTTAATTTAGGATAAGAAACTGCATTATTTATTTGTAAAAGCAACTTCAATGAAAGAAAACACTTGATTTTGCATTAAAATGACAAAAACCTCAAAAACACGTAAAAAAATAGATTTTAAAACGGAACCAAAAACAACAACACTTGTTCACACATCCCTCTAGATCATTTCTATGCATTCAGTTCTCCTCTGTATGCTTCAGTTCTGAAGAAGAAGTTTGTCAAAGGAGGGTACCCTATTTGACCTACTTTTGCCCTAGGTGGCGCCACCTGTTGACAGATCAGGACGAAAAACAACAACACTTGAAGGGGACCATGAGTACTTCATTCCTACCAAGTTTCATCAAAATCCTTCAGTGGTTCTGGAGAAGAAGTCAAAAATGTCAAATAATGCCCCCCCCCCCTTCCTTTTGGCAGTCTTAGAAAATTCATAAAAAATCAAAAATACAAAATTTCTGCAAAATTCTTTCACAACAGCATTTCTTTACATATTTCTGGTTAATTTAGAATAAGAAACTGCATTATTTATTTGTAAAAGCAACATCGCTCAGGTGAGCTAAAAAGTCCGGAAAACAAGTAGTCTAAATTAGTTTAGGTTCCTTTTACATCTTGCGCTGATACATCCCAAGTGTGATCAGAACTTCAGAAACAATTTCACGATCACTCTCCTTCAAATAGTCATAAGGTTTGCTGATCACTAAAGATGCCTCTTGATCTTTCTTGTGGAATAGTTCGCCTGATACAATGTTCTCGAACTGTTTTTTGCCAATATTCAGAGCAGTAAAAGTAACCTGTAAATTACAATTTAGTATGAAATATGATAACATTTGATCCATAAAGTGTACAGAGACAAAAGGACAGACAGACAGACAGACAGAAATACATGTGCAAGGATATAAACTGGAAAGAGTATGTCTAATTTCAAATTAGGTGTCTGAAGACTATTTCCAAAGTCTTCTGAAAGAATTAGGATTAAATTCGGCACCTAGAAATCCAACCTACACTCCAACTACTTTTACTGTAGCTGATACAATTCAAAATCACAAATCAGCTCTTGCTAATTTTGGCCTTGACACCTCGAAATTAGATCTAGATTTACCGTACCTATACTGCATACCTAAAATGCACAAAATTCCATTTAAACAACGTTTCATTGCTGGTTCCTCTAAATGTTCTACCAAATCTATA
The DNA here is from genome assembly GCA_033119305.1 of Pinctada imbricata. Lineage (NCBI taxonomy): Eukaryota > Metazoa > Mollusca > Bivalvia > Pterioida > Pteriidae > Pinctada > Pinctada imbricata. Next base: position 63,329,860 of record VSWD01000005.1, on the reverse strand, counting down.
TCGATCCTGGTTACCAAAATCTTGGCTGAGATCAAATCAGGACTTCAAACGTATTGTTCGACTATATATTCTCGTAACGGCATTAATCAGATGTGGATCTTAAAAAATTCTAAACAGCTTCTGGAACATTCTCAAATCTTCTCATTTCAAAAACGTTCACTCCATAAAACCTTTTGACTTTTCAACACTTTACACTACCATCCCACATTCAAAATTGAAAGACAGACTCTCGAAAATTATACACCATGCATTTCCAAGTAAGAATGGTCAACGTAAATATCAATATATGGTTGTAAGCTATGAAAAAACTTATTTTGTTAAGGAAAAATCTGATTCCAAAAGTAAATACACAGAAGCAGATGCCATTCGAATGTTACACTTTCTGATCGATAATATTTTTGTGGTCTTTTGAGGTAAGGTTTTTCAACAGATTGTTGGCATTCCAATAGGAACCAATTGTGCACCACTCCTTGCCGACATAGTTCCGTACTCATATGAAGCTGAATTCATCCAGTCATTGGTTTCTGATAAGAAAAAGCATTTGGCCTCTTCCTTCAATTTCACATACAGATACATTGATGGTTTGCTGTCTATTAATAATCCAAAATTTGCAGATTATCTCAGAAGTATATATCCAAGTTAACTTGAAGTTAAAGAAACAACAGAGACTGACCATTCATCTTCATATTTAGATATCATGTTATCATTTGACAAGCATGTTCATTTGCATACCTCACTTTATGACAAGCGAGATGACTTCAATTTTAGCATAACAAATTTTCCTTTTCTGAGCAGCAACATACCCTCACAAGATTACATAGAGTTATATAGGAGAAAATGACCACACCCATTTTCCAAGACCCTGGGGGTCAGGGGCTCAAACAAAATATCAGGTGCACAACTAGACCAATTGATACGATACGCTTGAGCATGTTCCAGATATTCAGATTTCGTGCTCAGAGCCAGGCGACTTTCGGAAAAGCTTCTCAGTCAAGTATACACCTGTGATTGTTTATCATCGTCATTGAGGAAATTCTACGGTCGATATGAGGACCTAATCATACAACATTGTCCAGCTTATTCAGCAATATTCTGGGTTAAGACTGTATATGCCATGCCAATCACCAGATTAGACATACCACTTCCAAATTTAGAAGTTACCTATTGTGAAGTTTTTTGCCGAATTGAAGTGACGGGTGTTGCATGCAAGCAGGAGATGCATACTCTTCCTGGGCACCTGATCTCATTCCGTTTTGGAGTTCGCTTCTTTTCGTGTGGCAGATTGTTTTATTTGTAAGCCTTGGTTTCTTTTTCTCATGGTTTTGCATGCCTTGGTTTGTCGGCTTTCATTTAACGATTTTACACTTTAACTAAGATATGGTTTTTTCCATATTTGTTATTACTTGCAGGCTTAAATAATATTCACTCTTGAAATGTAGTGGCAGAAGAATAAAAATAATGAAAAAGAAAGAAAAGAGAAAAAAAAACAAGAATTCTGTGAGCTACTGATCACATATTATACCCCTGCTTTGGAAAATGAATCAACTCTATTATAATGACTTGAGAGAAGAATGGCCAAAATGGAAAGTAAAATATATAGAAGATAAGATCAATAGTTGAGAAGAAAATGTAACCTAAAGTAGGGCAAATGAAAAAACTTGATAAATCCCATAGTATTGGACAGTTATAGCCAATATGAAATATAAACCAGGTATTTGACGAGACTGAAGCTCTACTGGTAACAGAGGCGGTCAAAAAATATACCATTAAGAGAAAAATGAGATCATGGGAAGTTTTCTGTCATGAAAATTATTGAAGATGAGGGGAAAAAATTTGTCTTGAGTTACATGATTATACCCCCTCCATATATTGGTGGGGGTATATAGTGATGCACTTGTCCGTCCGTGTGTCCGTGCGTGCGTCCGTCCCAACTGTGGTTTCCGGACAAAAGGAAAACTATTACAGATAATAAATTCTTTTCTTGCATATAGCATTAACACCAAGAAATACAGGTCAAGTTCGAATATGGGTCATGTCCCTCAATTTTGTGCAGAGTTATGCCCCTTGAAACTTAGAAATTTCAAAATTTTGTGGTTTCCGGACATTTAAAGGAAAACCGTTACAGATTATGAATTCATTTCTTGAATATAGCTCATACACTAAGAAATACAGGTCAAGTTTGAATATGGGTCATGTTCCTCAATTTTGTGCAGAGTTATGCCCCTTGAAACTTAGAAAAATTCAAAATTTTGTGGTTTCCGGACATTTAAAGGTAAACTGTTCTAGATAATCAATTCATTTCTTGTATATAGCAATTACACCAAGAAATACAGGTCAAGTTCAAATATGGGTCTTGTCCCTTCATTTTGTGCAGAGTTATGCCCCTTGAAACTTAGAAAAATTCAAAATTTTGTGGATTCCGGACGTTTAAAGGAAAACCGTAACAGATAATAAATTCATTTCTTGCATGTAGCTACTACACGAAGAAATACTTCGAATATGGGTCATGTTCCTCAATTACGTGCAGTGTTATGCCCCTTGAAACTTAAAAAAATTCACAATTTTGTGGTTTCCAGACATTTAAAGGAAAACTGATTCAAATAATCAATTCATTCCTTGCATATACCTTTCACACCAAGAAATACAGGTCATCTTCAAATATGCGTCATGTCCCTCAATTACGTGCAGAGTTATGCCCCTTGAAACTTAGACAAATTCAAAATTTTGTGGTGTCTGGACATTAGAAGGACAACTGTTACAGATAATAACTTCATCTCTTGAATGTTGCTATTATACCAAAAACTACAGGTTAGGTTTGAATATGGCTCAATTTTATGCAGAGTTGTGCCCCTTCAAACTTGGAAAAAAATCAATATTTTGTCCTTGCCTGGCATTTAAATGAAAACTGTAACAGGGAATATATTTATTTCTTAGATATAGCTTTACATTTAGAAATACAGGTCAAGTTCAAATAAAGGGTCATGTTCCTCAATTTTGTGTTGAATTGTGCACCTTCAAACTTTTTATTTTTGCTTATATGTAAAAAATGCCGGGCGGGGGTATCATTGATCCTTAGATCAACAATAGATTTCATTACTTATAGTATAGAGTAATGGCACACTCTTGAATCAGGAATTCACTACAAGAACCTGGCAGACAATAAGGAAGTTAATGATATCCATAGTCTAGGAGGATACTACAAATATCATTTGACTGCGACAAATGAAACGCAGCTCGTGATATATAATTGAGCAAGCTATCAGTGATAATTTGGCACCTGGTAGAGGGTCATCTCACATAGAGTTGATATGGAGAAAATGACCACACCAATGTCCTCAATCCCTAGGGGCAGGACTTTTACCAAAATCATGTGTGCACAACTAGACCCTAGGGGGAACAAAGTGACATCATAAAGAGGTCCCTGTCATTTATAGTTTAAGAGGAGATATGGAAACAAGATTACATTGAGTTGATATGGAAAATGACCATACCTATTTTCTCAGCCCCCCCAGGGGATGACTCTTACCGAAATCCCACATGCACAACTAGACCCTAGGAGGAACAAAATGATACCAGGAGGTTCCTATCATTTATAGTCTAGGAGGAGATAGGGGAACACGAAATTACTGATGGTCGAATGGACGTCAGGACGGATGACAGATGAAGGGTCATCACATAAGCTCAACTGGTCAAGACCAGTAGAGCTAAAATCCAAATGTGAAAGGTGGCATAAAAAAAATAAGAGTTTCATACTTCCCCAAACAGGAGTTTGGAGTGTGAAAACCCTTAAAACTCATCCCACAGTATAATGATGCGAAAGCCTAACATCATATAATGCCAAAAATAAACAAGATGTGTTTGTGAAATACGAATTGCCCCCGGTGGCATCTTTGACACTTAACCAAATGTAGGTCATAGGTCACGGTCAAGGTCACTAGGTCAAAAATTTTGGTACCAACAGAAAGGGCTCACCACAAGGAATACACATGTGAAATATGAAAGTCCTAGCTGTAGTGGTTAAAAAGTTATGGCCAAGGTTAAAGTTTTTTCCCACAGACAGACAGACAGACAGACAGATAGACAGACAGACAGGACAAAAACTAGATGCCCCCGAATTTCATTCCGGGGGCATAACAAAATCACCAAACAGGAAGTAAGGGTGCAATAAACTTGAAAATGTATCCTGATGTACGAGATTCCTATGTGATAGTTCATGCGGAATATCAAAAGCCTATCATAACTAGTTGCAGTGAAAAATGTTACAAAAATTTTGTATCCCATACTATGTAGTGTTCAAAGTAAACTAAATCGCCAAACAGGAAGTTGGGATGCGACAACCTTGAAATGCATCCCACAGTTTGGGACCCCTATATGATGATGCATGCCATAATACCAAAAGCCTAACATAAATAGTTGCAGAGAAAAATGTTACAAAAATTTTGTTGCGGAAGGATGGACAGACGGATGGAAGGACGGATGGATGGAAACACATGGGTAAACCAGTATATCCCCCAATTCTTCGAAGCAGGAGTATAATGATAGAAGATTTCAAAAGTGATCTTACGAAACCTGAATAGAAAAGAAATAAAAGACAGAACAAAAACAATAGGTTTCACAAGTTCACTAAATATCATCTGTGATCACAGGTACTTGATTTTGAAAATTATTGATATACTCACCATTGTTTCTTGGACAATAATGCCAAACACTTTGTTTTCTCGAAAGGAATTTTGTGATAAAAAAAGAAGCTCCCCACCATGTTGTCCAATCAAATTGTCATCCAGGTGTCCCATTATCTTTGAAATATGTGGTCTCAATTTCTCTGTGTTTGATGAAGAACTAACTGCAAATTCCATTTCTTTTTCCTTTAATTTATTTCGTGTTTTGCTGCTTGGAGGTGATACAGAAAACTCCTTCATAATACCCCTTTCTCTTTTGACCTATTGAATACATAAGGAAATGCTAAAGGCAGTATGACCAGATTGCAAAGTAATATTTTATCCTTGCCTTGACATAAGGAAATGCTAAAGGCAGTATGACCAGATTGCAAAGTAATATTTTATCCTTGCCTTAACATAAGGAAATGCTAAAGGCAGTATGACCAGATTGCAAAGTAATATTTTATCCTTGCCTTGACATAAGGAAATGCTAAAGGCAGTATGACCAGATTGCAAAGTAATATTTTATCCTTGCCTAACATAAGGAAATGCTAAAGGCGGTATGACCAGATTGCAAAGTAATATTTTATCATTGCTTTAACATAAGGAAATGCTAAAGGCAGTATGACAAGATTGCAAAGTAATATTTTATCATTGCCTGTAGTATGACCAGATTGCAAAAGTAATATTTTATCATTGACTTAAAGGGGCTGCTTCACAATTCTGAGGGTCTTATCAATAAAATTCAAAATTCAATATTTCATTCTGATTTCGCATGATCTTTGCCATATGAATAGATAGTGAATCACATTACGTTCAATTCTGCTTACTAGAAGCTGTTTCAGATAATAAAACGTTTTGTTTGTAAACAAAGCGAACGATCGCTTTATTTACATTTTGTTTACAATTTTCAAATAAAAGGTCTTGTTGACTATGATAATTTTAAAGAATTAATAATTTGCTTTGGTGGAGTTTAGAACGCATTATTTTTTATATGAAATGTACTTTGAACTTTGATTTCATAGAAAAACATAGGTAATCACAGATTACGAAGCTCACCTCGTGACAGCAAAATTCAATTCAAACATATTTCTTAGTACATGTATATTGGCTTTTAAAGGTAAAACCACTCAAGCAGAAAAAGTAGGTCAAGGTCATTTTATGAAAGTTTGATCAAAGATACATCCAATATGCAAGTTTGGTACATGTAGCAGTTATACTTTGCTCAATATTGGCTTTATAGAGCAAAATCACTCAAGCGGAAAAAGTAGGTCAAGGTCATTTTATGAAAGATTGATCAAAGATACATCCAATATGCAAGTTTGGTACATGTATCACTTATACTTTGCTCAATATTGGCTTTTAAAGGCAAAATCACTCAAGCGGAAAAAGTAGGTCAAGGTCATTTTATGAAAGATTGATCAAAGATACATCTAATATGCAAGTTTGGAACATCTAGCACTTATACTTTGCTCAATATTGGCTTTTAAAGGCAATAAAAAGTAGGTCAAGGTCATTTTATGAAAGATTGATCAAAGATACATCTAATATGCAAGTTTGGTACATGTATCACTTATACTTTGCTCAATATTGGCTTTTAAAGGCAAAATCACTCAAGCGGAAAAAGTAGGTCGAGGTCATTTTATGAAAGATTGATCAAAGATACATCCAATATGCAAGTTTGGTACATGTTTCACTTATACTTTGCTCAATATTGGCTTTTAAAGGCAAAATCACTCAAGTGGGAAAAGTAGGTCAAGGTCATTTTATGAAAGTTTGATCAAAGATACATCCAATATGCAAGTTTGGTACATGTAGCACTTATACTTTGCTCAATATTGGCTTTTAAAAGCAAAATCACTCAAGTGGAAAAAGTAGGTCAGATGCTGCATCCGATGCATGGGCCCATCTCGTCATCCAAAGATGAATCATGTGTGCAAGTTTGGTTACTGTAGCATTAGTACTTTGTCAGATACTGAGCTACCCCAAACTTCTTATCCAAATCACTCAAGCGGAAAATGTAGGTCAGATGCTGCATCCGATGCATGGGTTCACCTCAGCATCCAAAGATGAATCACTTGTGCAAGTTTGGTTACTGTAGCATCAGTACTTTATCAGATACTGAGCTACCCCAAACTTCTTAACCAAGTCACTCAAGCGGAAAATGTAGGTCAGATGCTGCATACGATGCATGGGTTCACCTCAGCATCCAAAGATGAATCACTTGTGCCAGTTTGGTAACTGTAGCATTAGCACTTTGTCAGATACTGAGCTACCCCAAACTTCTTAACCAAGTCACTTAAGCAGAAAATGTAGGTCAGATGCTGCATCCGATGCATGGGTTCACCTCAGCATCCAAAGATGAATCACTTGTGCAAGTTTGGTTACTGTAGCATTAGTACTTTGTCAGATACTGAGCTACCCCAAACTTCTTAACCAAGTCACTCAAGCGGAAAATGTAGGTCAGATGCTGCATCCGATGCATGGGTTCACCTCAGCATCCAAAGATGAATCACTTGTGCAAGTTTGGTTACTGTAGCATTAGTACTTTGTCAGATACTGAGCTACCCCAAACTTCTTAACCGGACGCGGACGCGGACACGGACGCGAACGCGGACGCGGACGCGTGGGGTTATAGCATAAGCTCACTCAACTTCGTCGAGGTGAGCTAATAACAAAACAGCAACCCGTACAAACATTTCAATGATTTAGCAACAAGTCATACATCAACTTTTCAACTTAGATTTCAACTTCGTCGAGGTGAGCTAATAACAAAACAGCAACCCGTACAAACATTTCAATGATTTAGCAACAAGTCATACATCAACTTTTCAACTTAGATTTTTTTCGTCACTATCCACAGGGTTATATACTATATGAAATAGTAAATTAGATAGAATTTTATTTTTTGAGGCATACGCTGCCAAATCGTGAAGCAGCCCCTTTAAGTTAATTTTCAATGTCTTTATTTCAGAACATGATAATTGAAGTGTACAATAATGAAGACAAGATGTGTTTGTGAAACACAAATGCCTCCATCTGCAGCAATTTTTGAAACATTTTCTTGAATCAGATCAAAGGTCATGGTCAAAGGGTAACCCTCAAGGTATCAATTGAGAGGGTTTGTAACAAGGAAAAATCAAAGCTCTATCACTTACCATTCGAAAGTTACAGCCAGTGCAATTTTCGAACCATTTTCTGAATCAAGGTCAAATTCACAGGGTCAAAGTAATGATATCAGTGGAAAGGGCTTGTCATATGGAACACACATGAGAAATATCAAAGCTCTATCACTTACCGTTCGAAAGTTATAGCCAAGGTTAAAGCTGTGACAGACAAACAGATAGCATAAAAACAATATGCCCTCGATCTACGATCACAAGGGCATAAAAATCATATTCTGAAGGACCTACACTGGCTCCCTATACATTATAGGATACAGTACACTTATGTATATCTTCAATGCTCTGAAGAATCAGGAGCCTCAGTATCTGGTAGAATTACGCTTTCGATATGATACGTATCACGATACTTTAAATTGCCATATTTGAAGGGATTAAAAAGGATTATCTCTGATGTGATTCATTATTCTCTATATGGTATAAAGACATCCAGAAGCCACAACTTATTTTGCCACCACTAGGTACATGGATGTGTTCAACCAAGGATTAAGAGGGTCTGAAAAGGTCTTATGGCTCAAGGGGTGGTGAATACTTTGTAATTCATACTATACATCTCACTCCATAAGACCATACAAATTGTTTAAATCCCTTATAATTGCCGCCAGAATTAAAAATTGCGCTCTGCATAATACAGTCAAACCTGTGTTAAGCAGCCACCCAAGGGAAGACTCAAAAGTGGCCTTTATAGAGAGGTGGCCGTTAAATAGAGGTTTATTTTGTAGCAAAACAAAGGAATATGGAATTTGAATAGTGACCCTTAAAGACAGGTGGCCTCTTAATAGAGGTGGCCGCTAGGACAGGTTTTACTGTAGATGCTAATGACAGGTCGCTGTATACAACTTTGACACATTTGATGATGATTAAGAGTTTTACAGGGCATAATTTTTCTGCAAAATAATTTTTCTGGATGTGGAATCCTTATTTACACGTATAAATTATTTTAATTTTGAATAACGGCAACCCTAACCCCTAACCCTAACCCTAATAACGGCAAGTAAACTTCACAAATTAATAAGATGGCATCTCCCTCTATCGAGCTAATAAAGGTTTGAGAAATATGAACTCCTCAAGGAATCTGTCATCAATCGGAAAATGCATCAAGATTTTGTTTTACAGTAAACAGTTTTGTTTTGTTTCTGGATATTTTTCTTGGAGTCTTGGAACCAGATGTATTGATTTCCAAATTAGAGGTAGAAAAGATAGGATTACCGAACTCAGTGCATGTGTAGTGCATGTATTTCTTCATCCATGATTCCCTATCTCATGTCACGTATTCTAATTTTCTAGTTTGCAGACATATGGATGCGACTAGCAAATTCTTCATTTATAAATTAGAGTCGGTCTTACAATTTAAGCCCTGCCATCCCCCATCAATTTCCGATCGGTAGCATTAAATCACGACTGGTATGGTCTGGTCGCTTTACAAATGAGCAAATTACATGAAAAATATCCCAAATAATAAAATGAACAAGTTAAATGACACAAGAAACCTGGAAAGCATGTATCGATCCAAAAACGTGTGTATCGATCCTTGGATCAGCAAATAAAATATTGCGATGCATCAGTGCTTCAGTTAATCGGTAGCCCTAGTAGCTCTACTGTTTCATGTGGTTACTATTAGAACTTAATTAAACATCTGAGATTTCTAGCATGGCGATCCATATCACACCAAGTTGACCAAAAAATGTGATCGATCAACAATAATATATATGTGTATGAGGGAAAGTGATATCCAGATCTACATATAATAATGTGGTAACAAATATGGGTCACTTGATTGATGTGACACCAGGCAAAACGTATTTGCATGCTTGAGCCCTTTTTAAAAATAAGGCCTAAGGGAAAATTAAGTTGACACGATCAAAATGTTTACCGTAAGTCATTTATAGAGAATGAGAAGAAGCAGTAAGATTTCCATATGGTTATATAGGAAATCTTCTTTGCCCCCTAATTTGACCTCAAATGATTTCTGTCATATATAGGGTATAAGGAGATGCCATACAAAATTTACATAAGGTTATATAGGAAAACCATCTTTTCCCCCTTTTGGTGCCCCTATGTGGAGGAGCACCACCAAAATCATGCATGCACAAAGTAGACAATAGGGCATCAAATTTACATCAACAAAAGGTTTCTGTAATGTATAGGTATGAGGAGATCCGATAACAAGAAGTTGTTTACAGACAGACAGAAGGACGACAGACATCGTGCTTTCCCAAAACCTTGACTGGTCGAGACCAGTCAGGCTTAAAATGTTACTTGAACAACCAAATTTTTGGGGTATCACGTTTACAACACATAGAGTATTGAAAAATGTGATAACAAGATTTACATAGGGTTTCAGAGGAAAAAATTTGTGTCTCTTTATAGGGTTGCTAAGTAGAGAAGCGCCTGTACAATTAGACAATAGGAGCATGAAGTTGACAACATCAAAAGATAAGGTGTGGAGATATGCGATAACAAAATTAATATACGTTTATATAGGAAATTTCTCATATAACATAAGCTCAATTGAGCTTCACTCAGGTGAGCTAAAAAGATATGAGATGTGAAACTAACCTCCACAACTGCGACAACTTGCTCCTGCTTTACACATCTTCTAGTGTAGTAGACTAAATCTGGGGCACCATGGACCTCTGTGTTGCCAATATGTTGGACTTCTGCTGTTAAACATGGTACAAAGCTGAAATTAAACAAAATGGAAAATTTCAAATGAAGGTCCCAAAAGTTTTATGAGATACTTATGGGTATATCTAAGATTAAAATTCATGTCTTTATCATGTAGTTGGTATTATGTTAGACATTGCTGTTGTTAGTTATAATATAGTCTAGGAGAGATTATAGATTGTTATGTTACCTAATCTTCACAAGGTGATTTTCTACACTACTTGGCGGCCATCTTTGAGTTTGATATCCGACCATAGCATAAAAAAACACAAACTTTTTAACATTGATAAAGGATGTTGAGTACATGCTTCCTGTAAAGTGCTATGTAATTCTTTACAACCGTTTCAGAGGAGAAGTCAAACAAAGTGTAATCAAAGATTACAACACTCAACTACATGTAGATGGGAGTTTTGCCTTTCATATAGTTACCAGTCATGCAAATGAGCTAGTCCAATACTGCACAACACTCAGTGGAATAACTTAAGTGAAACAAGAGGCCCAAGTGGGCCTTATATCGCTCACCTGAAAACCTGACCATAATTGGTTTATGAAATCATCATAGATATACAAATTTAGCCATAGCAGCCATTTTGTTTATTAGATAAAAAATTCTCACAAACTTAAGGCATAATAAGGATTATAACTGTAAAGTTTGATTTAATTTTGTACAGCGGTTTATGAGAAGAAGATTTTTAAAGACAACTAACCCTGAATTCTATTTTTAGCCATGGCAGCCATTTGGTTTGTCTGATCAAAATTTGGCACACACCCTTTTTGCGTATTATGGTAAGGAATATTTGTGTAAAAATTAGTTGAATTCTGTGCAGCGGTTTATAAGAAGATTTTCTAAGATCCCTATCCCTGAATTCTATTTTTAGCCATGACAGCCATTTTGTTTGTCAAATCAAAATTTCGCACAAAAACTTATTACGTATTATGGAAAGGAATATTTGCGTAAAGTTTTGTTGAATTCTGTGCAGCAGTTTATGAGATTTTTAAAGACCACTAACCCTGAATTCTATTTTTAGCCATGGCGGCCATTTTGTTTGTCAGATCAAAATTTTGCACACAAATGTTTTGCGTATTATGGTAAGGAATATTTGTGTCAAGTTTTGTTGAATTCTACGGAAGCCCGTTAGTGCCAAATATGAATAAATAAAAAAAGAGGAAATGCGAAATATATTTAGGAAAATGCGAAATAAATTAAGGAAAATGAGAAATAAATTTAGAAAAACGAGAAATAAATTAAGGAAAACGAGAAATATATTTAGAAAAACGAGAAATAAATTAAGGAAAATGAGAAATATATTTAGAAAAAACGAGAAATAAATTAAGGAAAATGAGAAATATATTTAGAAAAACGAGAAAAATATTTAGGAAAATGAGAAATATATTTAGAAAAACGAGAAAAATATTTAGGAAAATGAGAAATATATTTAGGAAAAAATGAAAAATATATTTAGGAAAATGAGAAATAGATTTACAGAAAGTGGAAATATAAATGAGGGAGTGGACAGGGTGAAATGAGGGGGGGACGAAGGGGAGGGACAGGGGCAGAAGGTGGGAGGGAGGGCAGGGGTTGGAAGAAGGGAGTGGTGGGAGGGAGGGTAAAGGGGAGGGAGGAGAAATTCAGGGGATGGGAGCAGGAAGCTAAGGGGCGGGATGGAGAGGAAGGGGCGGAAGGGGTACTGTTGACTCCCCATAGATATAAATGGAAACCACAAAAGAAATACGATATGTATATAAACATTAAATTCCCCCACTACACTCTCCGTTTACCAATCCCAGAATATTAATGAGATTATCAGGAGATAAAGACCTTCTTGTATTTCTTCCACTTCTTCCCCGACCCCCGCTGCTTTTACGAGAGAAATAAACGATTGGTACTGGTCAAGGCGCATCATAAACTAAATAGTCTTCGAAATGGATGTTTGCAAGAGCTGCAATGCCAAATACCAGACAGATAATATTACACATGCATCTTTGCCCGTATACATAGGATTCATTTCTCGTGTAAAAGCAGCGGGAGTTGTGGGGAAGTGGAATAAATACAAGGAAGTCTTTATATCTTGATAAATAGATACTGAATTCATTACTCATTAATGTTTCGGGAGTGGCAAGGTCAAGCTTTACTTATTGGTTGTGGTTTCCCTGTTTTTATATTTCCACCTTCTGTAAATATATTTCTCGTTTTTGCTAAATATATTTTTCATTTTCCTTAATATTTTTCTCGTTTTTTCCTAAATATATTTCTCATTTTCCTAAATATTTTTCTCGTTTTTTTAAATATATTTCTCATTTTCCTAAATATTTTTCTCATTTTCCTAAATATTTTTCTCGTTTTTCTAAATATATTTTTCATTTTCCTTAATTTATTTCTCGTTTTTCTAAATAAATTTCTCATTTTCCTTAATCTATTTCTCGTTTTTCTAAATTTATTTCTCGTTTTCCTTAATTTATTTCGCATTTTCCTAAATATATTTCGCATTTCCTCCATTTTTATTTATTCATATTTGGCACTAACGGGCTTCCGTAGAATTCTGTGCAGCGGTTTATGAGAAGAAGATTTTTAAAGACCCTGGCCGATGAATTCTATTTTTAGCCATGGCGGCCATTTTGTTTGTCCGATCAAAATTTCGCACACAAACTTTTTGCGTATTATGGTAAGAAATATTTGTGTAAAGTTTCATTGAATTCTGTGCAGCGGTTTATGAGAAGAAGATTTTTAAAGAAATTGCTGACGACGACGGACAACACGCTATGACTATAGCTCACTCGAGCCTTCGGCTCAGGTGAGCTAAAAAGTAGCTCAGATGTAGTCTTAATCATGTTCATAGCAAGAACCAGACTCAAGTGATGCACAGCATTACAAAGGGCATTATTCTATTATGAATGTCTTCATTTGAAACTATTATTTTCGCATGGGATTTATTTATCATTTAATTCTGAATGTAAAAGCGATTCTGATTGGTTGAGAAATTTATGGTATATTTCATCCAAGAAAAACATAGGTAATCACAGATTACGAAGCTCACCTCGTGGCAGCAAAATTCAATTCAAACATATTTCTAAATACATGTATATTGGCTTTTAAAGGCAAAATCATTCAAGCGGAAAAAGTAGGTCAATTTCATTTTATGAAAGTTTGATCAAAGATACATCCAATATGCAAGCTGTAGCTCATATAGTTTGTCCACAATTCACTCAAGCAGAAAAAGTAGGTCAGCCAATTAGAGTTCACTGTGGCGTTTGATTTGAGAAGAAGTCAAAGATGTGAAAATTTACACTGCTGACTGGACAGATGACTGAAAATAGCTCACTTAGTCATCTACTCACATGAGCTTATAAATGAGAGACAAATATTCTTGCTTATTTCCTATTTCACAGTATTCGTTTTGAACATATATATTTCAACATAGCAACAATTTCTTGAGAAGTAAACCTATCATACAATCTGGCAATGTCAATTCAGGCATGGAATTCTGCAAGACCTCACTAATTTCAAGGTATGGCAGGTTTGGGTCAGGCATCAGAATGAGTGATCCCAAAGTGACATAATGCTTTTATGGTTACTAATACTGTTAACAAAGGTTTACCTGACTCCAATGGTCATTCCAAACATAGCTGCAAAGGATTTAAAAAGAAACTGGTAGTGACTCTCAAAAATTGGTTGTTTCTTTTCTTTCATCATCATTATCTCATACATCTCATCCACAAATTGCTTTCCAAAAGCATGAATCCTGAAATATAAAAAGTTGCTCACATACATGTATCAACAGAACTATGATTATGCTTCTGATAGTAATTTCTAAATATCGTGCACAAGTAAATACATGGAACATGTCAAATTTCATCATTTGTGGAAGATTTGATGATTCTACAGTGAATACTTTGTCTTTTATTGTGTTCACAAGGTTTTGCATGCTACATCCATTGTGACCTTGACCTTTAACCCCTGACCCTGAAAATCAATAGGCTTCATCCTTTCCCATAAGGAACATTTGTGGAAGGTTTGATCATTCTCAGATTCTATGATGAATACTTTGTCTTCTATTGTGTTAACAAGGATTTTAATGTTAAGCAAATTTCGGCCTTGACCTCTGACCTTGAAAATCGCATATTAAGGAACATTTGTGGAAGGTTTGATGAGTTTCAAATGAATACTTTATCTTCTATTGTGTTAACACGGTTTTCAATGTTAAGTCCAAAGTGACCTTGATCTTGAAAATCAATAGGCTTCATCCTCTCACCATACTTTACATTTGTGAAACATTTGATGATTCTCAAATAAATACTTTCTCTTCTATATAGTTCACAGGTTTTTCAATGTTAAGTCCATTATGACTTGACACCTGACCTTGAAATTCAATATGCTTCATCCTCTTTCCATAAGGAACATTTGTGGAAGTTTTGATGATTTTACAGTGACTATTTTGTCATCTATTTTGTTCACAAGATTTCAAACACACACAACCACTAACCCTCCCACACATCCCACCCACACATACACACACATGCATGGCAGTGTTACTATATCCCCTCAGCAACATGTTGCAAGGGGATAACTGATAATTTACAATTGCGGTTAGGTATTGATATTCATGAAGCTTACAAACAACAGTGCTCCAAATAAAACGCATAAATATGTAAATCTTAATTGAATATTGCTAAATCAGCGTTGAAAAACATTGTGTAAAGAAATTACTTGTAGCCGCAGATTGTACAATATTGATGTTGACATTAAAACAAAAATACTTGTTTAGAAATCCTGCTCTACGCTCATGGTGCTAGTGTGATTCCTGAAACCTTATTGCTATGGTACAACAGTAAGCTTCTATGTAATTCAGTCATAACTCAACAGATTTCAGGAAACAGAAATTATTGAGACCTAATTGCTATGGTACAACAATAAGCTTTTATGTAATTCAGTCATAACTCAACATATTTCAGGAAATAGAAATTTTTCTATCTTTGTAGGTGAAGCGGGGACGACAGGAGCCCCCAGTCACGACCCAAAATGTAATAAATCCCAAAATGTAACTAGAATACTAACAAAGTCAGACAGGGCCCCGCTGGGTCTTATGTCTTTGTTACAGCATAAAGTAGTATTTATTTTGTTACAATCTCTATCAAAGAATTCACCTTGACCTTTAACCTATCATTTCATGTTACATCTATGTCTGAAATATTAAAGCTGTAGTTGGAAAAGTTGCAGAAGTTATTGTGTAACAATAAAGTGTTAAAAGATTTACAACACCCCCTCCCTTTCCTAGTTATTGTGTAACAATAAAGTGTTAAAAGATTTACAACATCCCCTCCCTTTCCTCAAACATTTTCTAGAAAATGAAGAAATATATATCCATAACATATGCTAAAGTTGGCATTTTACTTTATCTCTACCAATTTTTGACTTATTTGGATGAAAAATAGTTTAACCAGAAGTCTCTGATGAGACTGAAGCTCTACTGTTTGTTTTTGTTATCTTCACCAATATGCATATGAGTAGAGATAAAAATCTTACTTTCAAAGTAATCAATCAAAACCATGTAAAAAAAAAACCCAAGACCTTAAAATTATGTGGATGCACATGCTGTAAATAACCTTTTGGATAATATATGTATGTGTCATTGAGGTGGATGGTTAAATAAGATTATTGTCTTTTTGCCAGATTCCATAGTAGCAACAGTACATGTAACAGAACATACATGTATGCATATTTTTCAGTGATTTGGTAATCATATTGCATTTCTATGCATTTTTCAAATCAAACGCTGTTAAAACCAATGTCTTCGCAACACGAAAGAGTTAAATTTTCATCTTTTTCTCTGTTTGTAATGACGTCGAGGCCTATTAGATCCATTTTCAACTACCATATTAGTAAAGACTTTAACTGGTCCAATTACATGTTTGCAAAATGTGACTAAAACTAATGACAAATATTGAAATATAGTCTCCTCAGGAAAAATAAGACAGAAGTAACACAGATATTTAACTGCCCCAACTTTTGTCAAGCATTCAAGTTAGCTGTGTTCAATAAGTAAAAAAAGCAAAGGTGTTAATCTGTTTGAATGTTGGACAATAACTGTAGCTGAACTTTTGCTCGAGCGTCGGGCTGTCGGTACTGGTAGCTGACATGAGTGATCCCCATTTTTATCCCTGTTGCATTGTATTTGAAATCATAACAGGCTTTAGTCCCAGTCAGCCGGTTGCTGAATTACTGAGTTCATGCATGCATATAGAAACTATTATCACATGATACACCCGTTATGCAGTTTCATAAAGCCATTTCATAAATATATGATATGATAACACATTACATATCGCTCTGCTTGAATGCGATTGGTCAAGTTTGGAACCAAATCACATAAACCTTGACAAATGTGACCTTTCAAATATCGGTCAACTGTTAAATTCAGACCAAGAGTCAATATCAGTGATTAAAATTGTTGTTGTTGAATCAATTCTTGCATTAAAATACTATTCAAAATTAAAATACTTTTCTCTTACGCACAGAATATCTATACGATGGGGACACTACTTCTTATGGCGTAGCAGACGACCTCAAGATCACGGCGTGATTCGCCTCTGTAGTTCGCCAAGGCTCGGGGATATAAAACACACAACTCGTTTCATAATACATCGTATGAAATGGAAATTCATTTGAGATCCTATATTTATGATTACAAAAAACAACTTATTTCTATATAATGAACACATGACCCCAGTCACATGACTGTTACAGAACAATCAGAAACTTGTTTGTACCTTGAGCCACAGATTTAAAGAAACGTCGAATGTTTGTATCCGGACTCGGCCCATGACTGGCGCCCCAAGAGAAATCAGCCCTCTTTTGACACAATATAAACCTCCCCTTTCCTTTCCTGCTCTTACAAACTACTAGCTGCTTTCATAGATTAAAAATTATCATGTATTGCACAGAATTATATGTACATAATTCAATTACCACACTGCTGCACTGAACTTAAAACTCAGAGCTGTCATTTGAGTCACTTAGATAAAAAAAATGGTCAAGGTAATTTCTGAAAAATTAGGAAGAATTAAACTTGTAGCACTTTTAAAATTGTAATGAACAGCATAAATATAACTTACAAGAAGTATTTGAAGAGAAATGCCTTCTGTTTTATTTACCAGAGGGAAAATTGAGGTGAACTGAGAGAGCAGTGGCTGCCATTGTTGTTCTTCTTTATTTATACTGCACAAGACATAAATCCAAAAATAGGCCTACAAATCTGGAACATCTACATAAAACCTAGAGTGATATATGGACTGGAGAACATCAAATTATCAAATGGTGATAGAAAGAGGCTAAACCAATATCACAAGCGATGGCTGAAACAGATGCTACAGCTTCCAGAAAGAACTGCAGATGAAGGGGTTTACATAATAGCAGGAGAAATACCCATAGAAGCAGAAATTGATAGGAAAATTCTGACACAGCTAATGCAGATATTTAGGGGAGAGGACATAGAAAAAGATATAGCAGAAAGACAACTTGCGGTCAAAGATTCAACTTCAAACAGCTGGTTCATCTATGCGGGGAAAATTCTGGAAAAATATGACCTTCCAAAAATACATGACCTTTTAAGAACCCCCATAGCAAAAGGAGTCTGGAAAAAACAACTGACAGAAAGCATTATAAACTTCTGGAAACATGATATACTTGAAAAGGCTAAAGAAAAAAGTTCTCTGAAAAATCTTGATTTGAAGGACTTTAAAGTTGGGAACATACATAGTATATGGAAACACTGTAATGAAGATACATTAGCGGTCAGTAAAGCAGGGATAAAAGCGAAGCTATTGACAGGGACCTACTTATTACAGTCAAATGTCGCAAAATTTCAACAAAAATCTGAAACAGCTACCTGTAAGTTGTGTGGAAGACAGGACGAAACTGTAGAACATTTCATTTTAATCTGTGAAGCGATAGAACCACAGAGGAAACCATTCATGGAAAAATTCAGGAAAATACTCGAACAACATGATGTCTGGAACCACATACAGGTAAACAAAGATTTACAATTGCTATCAATCATAAATCCAGGACATTGGAAGGTTCCATTGAGACTACAGGACGATGGTACACTACATGACCTTGAATCTATAGGAAGAGGAATGTGTCATGCTCTTCATAGGGCCAGATCAAATTACCTTGAAAATATTACATAAATGGCCTGATTATCCACTACATGGAAAACCCTAGCAACTCCTGTAACCTTATTAGTCTCATTCCTGATAATCAAATTTAAAATTCTTTTAAAAATCAAAAAAAAAAAAAATTTTATTATCAAATGCCCCCCCCCCCCCCCCCCCCTCTCGTACACCTTTACTATAAATAACGCTTCAATTCCGGTGTTGGCTCCCCTGGTCACGGAAATCTAACTCTCAAGCCTTTATTTCCATTTTTTAAAAATCCACAAAAATAATACTTTTTTATTTTTAAATGCCCCCCCCCCCCCCTCGCTCACCTCTTCTATAAATAACGCTACTATTCCATCAGTATGCACATATCTATGAGAAAACCAAGTGTAACAAACCCCTGTAAAATAGATGAAACCCTACTAAATCACATACCCAGTGTACATAATTACTAACTGAAGAATCACTATTGGAACGGGTTATATTGCACCTGGAGTGGAATTTTATCATGATGCAATTATTTTAACATAGGCAAAAGAAATTTTATCATGTTCATATCACTAGCATTGTGTAGTTTAAGTTATCCTGTGGAATCTTTTAACCTAAGTATTCTGCGTGAACTGAAATCTTAATATACATAGATTCTTTTAGAGTTACTTCTATTTTATACTTAAACCCTAAGTTTTAATATTTTACATGTTTACATTTTTCCTTATTTAACATTCAGTAAGGGTTAGGTTTTAGGTGCTCCATAACAGCTACACTTGAAAAAGTGGTTCTCCTAGAAGAGGAGGAAATTCAAAACAGAACAGAACAGAACAGACAATTCGACCTCGAAACTAATTCATACCAAAATCATTTCTTAAAAAACTTTGTCACACCTATCAGAAAGCAGTTATCTCATGTAAAAAAAACTTGAAATATGAGTAAAATTGAAAGAAAAGCATGGAGTCTTACTGTCTTTACATTTCCAAATACAGATAAAAGTATTTGAGCCCATATAGCTTGGTAAAGGCTAGTATCGGTGCATGAATTATAACAGAAAAGAAAGAAAGGAAAAAAAACAAGTAAAAATAAATAAAGGCACTCAATTGTGATACTATAAAGATAGATGAGCTTCATAAAAATTGAATGTACTAAAATAGCCATGGTTTTAACTTTCAATCTATTGAATTTTCTGAAGATAATTGAAAATGTACAGATCTTCAAACTGCCCGACAAAAAGACCACACCCTTTTTCTGAGTCCCTTGAGGTCAAGGGCTCAAACAAAATATAAGGTGCATATCTAGACTATAGACCAACCATTATGTAGGAAACAATTACATTTCTATCATTTACTGTTTCAGAGGAGTTGCATACAAAAACCCCTTTAAGGAGGAAATGACCACACCCTTTTTCTAAGATCCTGGGGGTTAAGGGCTCAATCAAAATATAATCAAAACAACTAGGCCACAGACCAATCACAATGCAAAAAGAATTACATTTCTATGATTTATAGTTTCAGAGGAGTCGTGTCCACAAGAATTGTTTACGGACGCCGGACAGACGGACAGACGGACGGACAGACAGACGGATGACGGACGAAGGGCGATCGCATAAGCTCGACTGGTCTTTGACCAGTAGAGCTAAAAATGAATTCTTAAAAAGATTTTCACAAAACAAGAGCCCCAGGGGGCACAACGCTCACCTGATACCCATGCACGCTCTAACTGACATACTGACATTGAATACTGATAGTGCCAGTACCAGGATTTTAGCCCACAACCTTTCTAAAAAGATTTTTGCCGGATGCAGAGAAGTGTTTTTTTTTTTCAGACAACCTTTAAAGGTACAAAAAAGAAAAAAATAGTCACATTTCAAAACAATAACTTTTTTACTGATTTGAAAAAAAAAACGGATAAAGTGGTCCAACGTCATATGCCCAGCTAGTATAGTTCAATTATGCAACATCAAAAATAAAATCATATTGTAAAATTCCACATAAATGTGCAGCAGAAAAAGAATAAAACAATGAAATGATTTCACAAATTAAGTTTATTTAAAATTGAACACAAAACCTTTCATTATTGATAGCTAGCATGCCAGAAATTATAAAGCCTGTGTTTGTGAAACGAGAATGCCCCCGGCGGCATCTTTGTTAGTATAAACACCATTTTCTGTTAAGTATGTGAGAGGTCTTGGTCAGCGTAATATTGGTATCAATGGAAAGATCTTGTCACAAGGAATACACATGTACAATATGAAAGCCCTATCACTATAACCATTCAATAGTTATGCCCAATGTTAAAGTTTTTGAGAAGTACGTGAAAGGTCAAGGTTATGGTCATGAGGTCAAAAATTTTGGTAAATACACATGTGAAATATGAAACCTCTATCACCAGCTTCCATTCAAAAGTTATGCCCAATGTTAAAGTTTTTTGGAAAACAGACAGACAAACAGACAGACGGACAGGCCAAAAACTTTATGCTCCCGAATCTTTTATTCCAGGGGCATAAAAAACTAAGATTTTTCGGGTTTGCCTTTATTCACTGAAATCTATGAATTATGCTTTTGAATAGTATTGATTTCATCTCAAATACATGAAACGTACAGTTAAAATCGTTTTGATCCAATATTCATCAATTCAAGTGAGTTGTGCAGAAATTGTGCCAGTTTGTTTGTTTTCCAAAAAAGCAGTGTATGTTGTATCAAACCTCATGACCCAGTGAAGCCACTTGAACAAATAATTTTAAGTAAATATGCTGAAATGCGACGCTTCTTGCCTATGCATATTTCAACAGGCGAGAAGGAGCGTCGCATTTCAGCATACGCTGTTCAACAACTCAAGTGGTTTCTCTAAGGTTTCGCAGTTTGAAACAAATTAAAAGGCCCATGAAATTGTTAAGCTTGTCCAACTAGCAGACCTACGACATCGTTATTTACTGTTAACTAATTGTTTTACCTCATCATAGGTCTGTTACACGGGCAAGTTGTTAGCACAGAGAGTTCATGAAATGTATCGGTTGCATTGGATTTGCCGACAAGAAGTTATTTGGTCTGATAAAAACTCATTATGTATCTATTATTTGAACAGATAAAAATTCCCAAATGTCTTAACACAGGATCCTGTCGTTTTATGAGAGAAAATGTTTTATTATTCACAACCTCAGGCCTCTGTGTTCCTCTTAGAAATATTATACATACAAGATGACGAACACAGTGGCTTAAGGTTGTGAATAATAATTTATTTTCTCTATTAAAACAACAGCTTCTGTGGTCCAACATTTCATTGGAAGATTTCAGGAACTCTGAACGGAATTATTTATTTTCAAGAATTTCAGATATTAAATGTCCTATGCATTCTCAAAATCCAGAGGAAGAGATTACTCATTAGACGTTTCTTCAAGAAATCAGTCCGTAAATTACTTCATCTAAGAGAGTCTAAGACAGAGGAAATTCGAGCAAACTTTATACATGATAACAAGTATATGCAAGTGTTCCAAGTACATGAATGATAACCATTATGAACGTTGTTCATAGCTCAAACCATACTCGCTGCTTTAACATACCTACATGTAATTCCGTCATCAGGAAGAACTCATTCTTCATACGTACAGTCACAGAGTGGAACGAACTGGATAACCATCAAGTGCTGTCAAGGACTGTGGAAGGCTTTAGATTCAGCCTGAAGCGCGATTAAGTAAGTTTATGCGCTCTCTCATTCCGTTGATCACAAGCCAGTATTGGTAATTCAACGTACCCATACAGATACAGATTATGAAAGTGTTCCAAGTATAAAAATCTATTCCGTTTGCACTGTATCTCCTGAAATATATCGCAGTACTGCTTTGCGGTTTGTATTGCAATGAAGCGCATAGCGGAATACGATGCGCCTTGGGGACGAAGATGAATTAATGCATATCTAGGTCATTGTCCTGTCAAATAGTTCCGATTATTTTCTTATTATTTTCAACAATTGGTGGAAAATACACACAATGTTTATCTTCAATTGTCTTCCCGTGATTGTTTACTAGATAGATGAAATAAAATTTTGAATATAGTTTTAAAGTGTGTGAGACATCTACATGTGTGGAAGAATACGTGTGAAAATGGGTCCTCAGATCATAAAATTCGAATAATTCCGGTCCGGAACCAGGTGCATGGCTTTGAAAAAATATTTAAAAAGTTGTGTACTTTTAATCTTTACGGCATTTTTTTTTTTGTGATTCAAATAAAATTTCTTCATTCAAAAGTAGTATCAATGTGTATAACCCGGTGCGATTTGAGAATTTCTTTTCTTTTTTGGTAAGAAAACATACATTATACCTATGTACAATCTTAAAAAATATTCCTTAAAAATCCAAAAGTGGATATCTGGACAAAATTCTTTCACTTGTAGGGTACCATGCATGAGTACCTCATACCTACAAATTGTCATGACAATCTGAAGAGTGGTTATAGAAAAGAAGCAGAAAATGTATGAAAATCACCCCCCCCCCCCTCCCTTTTACATAAGAAAAAAATTCATAAAAAATCAAAAAAATAAAATTTAAGCATAAAATACATATCAAAGCATTAAGTAAGTTAAATATGATAAATATGTAGTAAATGAGTGTGTAAAATCATACACTTATTGAGTTATTTAAAGAAAAAGTGCAAAAATGTGCATTTCTGACTAAGTCCGAAAAGACGTCAAAAACGCGTCAAAAATTAGTTGTCGGATTTTAACGAAATGAACAAACTTGAATCATACATCCTTCTAGATCACATAGATACAATTAGTTTTTCAATCCATTCAGTGGAACTGGAGAAGAAGATTTTTGAAGAGGGGTACCCTCCGGGGCCTATTTGACCCCGCCCTGGATCCACCCCTGAAGGGATCGAGCCGAAATGAACAAACTTGGTAGAGGACCTTTAGTACTTCATGCATACCAAGTTTCATCAAAATCCCTTCAGCCGTTCTTGAGAAGAAGTTGAAAATGTTAAAAGTTTACGACGGACGGACGACGGACGACGGACGACGGACGCCGGACGCCACACTATGACAATAGCTCACTTGAGCCTTTGGCTCAGGTGAGCTAATAAAAAGGGGAAAAAATTTTGTTGGGGTCCCGCCGGGGTTTGAAGCCACTCCCCATGGGTCCATTGGGCATGGAAAACATACATTATACCTATGTACAATCTTAAAAAATATTCCTTAAAAATCCAAAAGTGGATATCTGGACAAAATTCTTTCACTTGTAGGGTACCATGCATGAGTACCTCATACCTACAAATTGTCATGACAATCTGAAGAGTGGTTATAGAAAAGAAGCAGAAAATGTATGAAAATCACCCCCCCCCCCCTTCCTTTTTACATAAGAAAAAAATTCATAAAAAATCAAAAAAATAAAATTTAAGCATAAAATACATATCAAAGCATTAAGTAAGTTAAATATGATAAATATGTAGTAAATGAGTGTGTAAAATCATACACTTATTGAGTTATTTAAAGAAAAAGTGCAAAAATGTGCATTTCTGACTAAGTCCGAAAAGACGTCAAAAACGCGTCAAAAATTAGTTGTCGGATTTTAACGAAATGAACAAACTTGAATCATACATCCTTCTAGATCACATAGATACAATTAGTTTTTCAATCCATTCAGTGGAACTGGAGAAGAAGATTTTTGAAGAGGGGTACCCTCCGGGGCCTATTTGACCCCGCCCTGGATCCACCCCTGAAGGGATCGAGCCGAAATGAACAAACTTGGTAGAGGACCTTTAGTACTTCATGCATACCAAGTTTCATCAAAATCCCTTCAGCCGTTCTTGAGAAGAAGTTGAAAATGTTAAAAGTTTACGACGGACGGACGACGGACGACGGACGACGGACGACGGACGCCACACTATGACAATAGCTCACTTGAGCCTTTGGCTCAGGTGAGCTAATAAAAAGGGGAAAAAATTTTGTTGGGGTCCCGCCGGGGTTTGAAGCCACTCCCCATGGGTCCATTGGGCATGGAAAACATACATTATACCTATGTACAATCTTAAAAATATTCCTTAAAAATCCAAAAGTGGATATCTGGACAAAATTCTTTCACTTGTAGGGTACCATGCATGAGTACCTCATACCTACAAATTGTCATGACAATCTGAAGAGTGGTTATAGAAAAGAAGCAGAAAATGTATGAAAATCACCCCCCCCCCTTCCTTTTTACATAAGAAAAAAATTCATAAAAAATCAAAAAAATAAAATTTAAGCATAAAATACATATCAAAGCATTAAGTAAGTTAAATATGATAAATATGTAGTAAATGAGTGTGTAAAATCATACACTTATTGAGTTATTTAAAGAAAAAGTGCAAAAATGTGCATTTCTGACTAAGTCCGAAAAGACGTCAAAAACGCGTCAAAAATTAGTTGTCGGATTTTAACGAAATGAACAAACTTGAATCATACATCCTTCTAGATCACATAGATACAATTAGTTTTTCAATCCATTCAGTGGAACTGGAGAAGAAGATTTTTGAAGAGGGGTACCCTCCGGGGCCTATTTGACCCCGCCCTGGATCCACCCCTGAAGGGATCGAGCCGAAATGAACAAACTTGGTAGAGGACCTTTAGTACTTCATGCATACCAAGTTTCATCAAAATCCCTTCAGCCGTTCTTGAGAAGAAGTTGAAAATGTTAAAAGTTTACGACGGACGGACGACGGACGACGGACGACGGACGCCACACTATGACAATAGCTCACTTGAGCCTTTGGCTCAGGTGAGCTAATAAAAAGGGGAAAAAATTTTGTTGGGGTCCCGCCGGGGTTTGAAGCCACTCCCCATGGGTCCATTGGGCATGGAAAACATACATTATACCTATGTACAATCTTAAAAAATATTCCTTAAAAATCCAAAAGTGGATATCTGGACAAAATTCTTTCACTTGTAGGGTACCATGCATGAGTACCTCATACCTACAAATTGTCATGACAATCTGAAGAGTGGTTATAGAAAAGAAGCAGAAAATGTATGAAAATCACCCCCCCCCCCCCTTCTTTTTTACATAAGAAAAAAATTCATAAAAAATCAAAAAAATAAAATTTAAGCATAAAATACATATCAAAGCATTAAGTAAGTTAAATATGATAAATATGTAGTAAATGAGTGTGTAAAATCATACACTTATTGAGTTATTTAAAGAAAAAGTGCAAAAATGTGCATTTCTGACTAAGTCCGAAAAGACGTCAAAAACGCGTCAAAAATTAGTTGTCGGATTTTAACGAAATGAACAAACTTGAATCATACATCCTTCTAGATCACATAGATACAATTAGTTTTTCAATCCATTCAGTGGAACTGGAGAAGAAGATTTTTGAAGAGGGGTACCCTCCGGGGCCTATTTGACCCCGCCCTGGATCCACCCCTGAAGGGATCGAGCCGAAATGAACAAACTTGGTAGAGGACCTTTAGT
Organism: Pinctada imbricata; assembly: GCA_033119305.1. Lineage (NCBI taxonomy): Eukaryota > Metazoa > Mollusca > Bivalvia > Pterioida > Pteriidae > Pinctada > Pinctada imbricata. The sequence goes on along the minus strand of VSWD01000005.1, from coordinate 63,303,767 downwards.
ACTTCATGCATACCAAGTTTCATCAAAATCCCTTCAGCCGTTCTTGAGAAGAAGTTGAAAATGTTAAAAGTTTACGACGGACGGACGACGGACGACGGACGACGGACGCCGGACGCCACACTATGACAATAGCTCACTTGAGCCTTTGGCTCAGGTGAGCTAAAAATGCTATTTTTAGGCACAATATGACCTTAAGCCAGATGTCTTTGTCATATCATGTTGCATCTATATAAGAAATGTGAAAGCTGTAGCTGCAATATTGCAGTAGTTATCACATTACAAAAAAGTAATTACAGATTTGCATCGCTCCTCCTTCATCACACACTTTCTCAAAAATTCAGAAAAATACATCAAAACACGAAATATATGTTAAAGAGGAGGCATTTTTACCTGATCTCTACCAATTTTCACCTAATTTGACCAAAAAATTAAAAACCCGTTACATATGTCAAAGAGTATCCTTTCTACCTTAAGTATACAAAATTTCAAAACATTTCGATCAAAAATAGATTTTTAAATAATTCTTAACTATTTTAGTATATTTTCACTGTATTTTAAAATATCTAAGTCCCATAACTCTGTAACGACAAATCGAATGAACCTGAAAATCGAAAGGCGGCTTCCTCTCCACAATCCAAACATAATGTATGAATATCATGAAAATCTGTCGACGCATATTCAAGTTATTGCGTTCCATGCGCCTATATTTTGCCCTTAGCTTAACATGTATGTGCATATCACCCACCCCCCTTCCCATTACAAATATCTCAGTTTTGTGACAAAAAAATTAAAAACCCGTTACATATGTCAAAGAACATCCTTTCTACTTGAAGTATACAAAATTTCAAAACATTTCGACCAAAAATAGATTTTTAAATAATTTTTAACTATTTTAGTATATTTTCACTGTATTTTAAAAATCTAAGTCCCATAACTCTGTAACGACAAATCGGATGAACCTGAAAATCGAAAGGCGGCTTCCTCTCCACAGTCCAATCATAATTTATGAATTTCATGAAAATCCGTTGACGCATAATCAAGTTATTGCGTTCCATAGGCGAACGGACAGACAGACAGACGGACGGACGGACAGACGGACGGACTTCGCCATACCATAATACGACCCGTCAAATGACGGGAGTATAAGTGCTAGATGTTCCAAACTTGCATATAAGATGTATCTTTGATCACACTTTCATAAAATGACCTCGACCTACTTTTTCCGCTTGAGTGATTTTGCCTTTAAAAGCCAATATTGAGCAAAGTATAAGTGATACATGTACCAAACTTGCATATTGGATGTAGCTCTACTGGTCACAGAAAGGACAATAATAAGAATTACTTGTATCCTCAAAAGAATGAATTGAATGGTACTTTTATAAATGTGGCAGTAAAATGACATGTGCACTGAAAACCATATGACAATCAAGTTAACATTATCAAAACTTTAAGGCATTTGCTATACATGTGGTATTAGGACAGGCAAGAACAAGTTTTACAATAACATAGGGTTAAATTCTAGGAAATACCTCTTTCCTCCATATGGGTCCTCCATGAGAAGGAACACTATAAAATGTGAGTTGCACAACAAGACCATTGGTGAACCAAGTTTACATCAGCAAAAGGTTTCTGTAACATACAGGGTATAAGAACATGCGAAAATAAGATTTGCATTGGGTTATATAGGATAAACTTCTTTTTCCCTTATGGGGCTTCTATGGAGAAGAAAACTACCAAAATGTCAAGTGCACAACTAGAGCATAGGTAGACCAAGTTTACATGATCAAAATGTTTTTGTAACAAACAGGATACAAGAACAGACAAAAAAAGATCTACATAGGGTTAAACTTATTTTTCACTTATGAAAGGTTTCTTTCAGTGCACTGGTAATCCAGACAACTACACCATTTGCATGCTATGTAAATGACCGTCCTAAGTCGGTGTCAGATGTTCATTGGTCTCAATGAGTTTATGTCTTGTCGTGTGTGTCTATTTCATAACTTGTCTTGTGCCTTGGGCGGTGTTTTTGTCATAGTTGGTTCATGTGGAGTGGCTGGAGATCTTCTCCTTATTCTTTCATCTACGGAGTATGAAAACCGACAAAATAATATTTACCTAGGGTTATATAGTCAAAGAAAAATTCCCCTTTTGGGGCCCCTATTAGGAAGAACACCACAAAAAATGTAGGGTGCACAACTAGACAATAGGGGGACCAAGTTGAAATGATAAAAATGTGTCTGTATTATACAGAGTATGAGAACAAGATGTACATAGAACTATATAGGAAAATCATCTTTTCCCCCTTATGGGGACCCAATGGGGAGAACCACCACCAAAATGTAGGGTGCACAACTGGAGCATAAGGGGACGAAGTTCACATGATCGAAAGATTTCTGTCATATATAGGGTATGAGAATAGGCGATAACAAGATTTACATAGCGTTATATAGGAAAAACTTCTTTTCCCCCTTATGTGGCCGCCATGGGTACCAACACCACCAAAATTGTAAGGTGTACAACTAGACCATTGGAGGACCAAGTTGGCAGGATCAAAAGGTTTCTTTCATATACAGGGTATGAGAATAGGAAACAACAATATTTACATAGGGTTATATAGGAACAAGATGTGTTTGTGAAACACGGATGCCCCCGGTGGCATCTTTGAGACTAAACCACAGTTAAAGCGAGGATTAAAGTTTTAAGAAATGTATGTCAAGGTCACGATCAAGGTCAGGTCTCAAATGAAAGCTCTCATCATAAGGAATCTATATATGAAATATGAAATCCCTAGGCCTTAAAGTTATCTCGTAATAGCCAAGGTTAACGTTTTTCAAAAATAGGTCAAACTTCAAGGTCAAGGTCATTAGGCTCAAGGTCAAAATGTCAAATGAAAGTTCTCATCATGAGGATTCTATATATGAAATATCAAACCCCTAGGCGTTATAGTTCTCTTGTAATAGCCAAGGTTTAAGTTTTTTCAAAAGTAGGTCAAACACCAAGGTCAAGGTCATCACGCTCAAGGTCAGGGTCTCAAATGAAAGTTCTCGTCATAAGGAATCTATGTATGAAATATCAAAACCCTAGGCCTTATAGTTCTCTTGTAATAGCCAAGGTTAAAGTTTTTTCATAAGTAGGTCAAAACCCCAAGGTCAATGTCAATAGGGTCAAAGTCAAGGTCACAAATGAAAGCTCTCATCATAAGAATTCTGTATATGAAATATCAAACCCCTAGGCCTTATAGTTCTCTTGTAATAGCCAAGGTTAACGTTTTTCAATAATAGGTCAAACTTCAAGGTCAAGGTCATTAGGCTCAAGGTCAAAATGTCAAATGAAAGTTCTCATCATGAGGATTCTATATATGAAATATCAAACCCCTAGGCGTTATAGTTCTCTTGTAATAGCCAAGGTTGAAGTTTTTCAAAAGTAGGTCAAACACCAAGGTCAAGGTCATCACGCTCAAGGTCAAGGTCTCAAATGAAAGTTCTCGTCATAAGGAATCTATGTATGAAATATCAAAACCCTAGGCCTTATAGTTCTCTTGTAATAGCCAAGGTTAAAGTTTTTTCAAAAGTAGGTCAAAACCCCAAGGTCAAGGTCAATAGGGTCAAAGTCAAGGTCACAAATGAAAGCTCTCATCATAAGAATTCTATATATGAAATATCAAACCCCTAGGCCTTATAGTTCTCTTGTAATAGCCAAGGTTAAAGTTTTTTCAAAAGTAGGTCAAGCACCAAGGTCAAGGTCATCAGGCTCAAGGTCAAGGTCTCAAATGAAAGCTCTCATCATAAGGAATCTATATATGAAATATCAAACCCCTAGGCCAAATAGTTCTCTTGAAATAGCCAAGGTTAAAGTTTTTCAAAAGTAGGTCAAACTCCAAGGTCAAGGTCACTAGGGTCAAGGTCTCAAATGAAAGCTCTCATCATAAGGAATACACATGTGAAATATGAAAGTCCTAGCTGTAGTGGTTCAAAAGTTATGGCCAAGGTTAAAGTTTTTTGCCACAGACAGACAGACAGACAGACAGACAGTCACAGACAGACAGGACAAAAACTAGATGCCCCCGAATTTGATTTCCGGGGCATGAAAACTTCTTTTCCCCCTTGTGGGGCTCTTAAACGTAGCAGCACCATCAAAATGTCAGGACCAAAGGGGGGGGGGAAGTTGGCATCATCAAAAGGTTTCCTTCATATACAGGGTATGAAAATAGACGATAACAAGATTTTTTTACAGACAGACGGATGGACAGACATGGGGAATCGCATAAGCTTAAGCTCTACTGGTAACAAAAGCAGTCATAAAATAACCAATTGGGAAAATAGAGACAATAAGAATTTTTTTGGGGGGGGGGAGGGGGGGGGATGGGGAACAAAGTTAAATAGAGTTATTACTTATGATGGGGAAAATAACCACAACTATTTTCTGGGCCCCGAGGGGGTGGACCCCAATCCCAATCAAGTATGCACAACTAAATCCTTAGGGGAACAAATTATGACCATAAGGAGGTTAATGACTTAAATATTCTAGGGGGAGATAGAGGAACAAGATTACGTAGAGATATAAAGAGAAAATGACCACACCCATTTTCTGAGCCCCCAAGGACAGAACACCTATCCAAATCATGTAATTACATCTAAACCCAAGGGTGAACAAAGGGTGAACAAATTGAGACCATAAGAAGGTTCCTGGCATTACATAGAGTTACAAATGGAGAAAATGGCCACACCCATTTTCTGAGCCTCCAGGGACAGGACACCTCTCCAAGTCATGCATTCGTTACTAGACCCTAGAACACAAATTGAGACCATAAGGGAGTTCCTGGAATACATAGACTTGGGAGGAGATAAAGGAACAAGATATAGACAATATTACCACATGTATTTTCTGAGGCCCAGAGGCAGGACCCCAATCCAAATCATGCATGCACAACTAGACCCTAGGGGGAATAAATTGAGACTCTAAGGAGGTTGCTGGTATAAAAAGACTGAGAGAAGATAGAGGAACAAGATTACATAGAGTTATTACAGAAAATATGACCACACCCATTATTTGAGCCCCCAGGGGAGGGCCTCCATTCTATTAATACACATGCAACTCGAACCTAAGGGTAACAAATTGAGACTTTTAAGAGGTTCCTGACATTAATAGTACTGGAGGAGAAACAGGAACAAGGTTATAGGTACATACACATGTATAGTTGTAATTGAGAAAGTGACCACACCCATTTTCTTAGCCCCCAGGGGCAGGACTCTTACCAAAATCATACAAGCACAATTAGACCCTATACAGGGAATCAAAATGATATCCTAAAGAGGTACCTGTTTTTGATAGTCTATGAGGAGCTGGTTGAACATGATTACATAGCTATATAATGAAGAAACAAGAGTTGTCAGAAGACAACATAGCTCGCCGGATGGAAGTTTTTTTGAATTAACAGCTTTTGTGTTACTATAAAAAATACTGCTAAAAAAGTAAGAGTCATTTAAGTACGGAGAACATCAACTATTTGGACACAGACTGACAGAGTGGAAACCTATATTCCCTCTTTTTTTCACAAGTGAGGCATGCATCAACATGATCAAAACAAAACATTTGTGAAACACTAAAGCCAACTTGTAAAATTTTGTATATCACAGCAATGAACCTAGACCTCATTATCAAAACAAATCATCTCTTCAACCAATAAAATATCAAGTTCCTAGGTCAAATGCCTTTATATTCAGTCGCATTAGATATATTATATATATGTACAATATAATAATGACCTTCACCTTTACAACCTAAAATCAATAGAGATCATATATTTGCCTAGATGTATTAGCCTACCAAATATGAGGGACAGACATACCAACCGACAGTCAGACATACATGTGAATGTTCTCAGTGAGGCATAAGAAATCATAGCTTACATAGTTTTTGAAAAGTAGGTCAAAGTCCAAGGTCAAGGTCACCAGGTCAAAAATCAAGGTGGCAAATGAAAGGTCTGATCATGAGGTATCCACATGTGAAATATCTAAGCCATACCACTAACGCTTCATGAGAAATGGCCCAGGTTGAAGTTTTTGAAAAGTAGGTCAAAGTTCAAGGTCAAGGTCACCAGGTCAAAAATCAAGGTGGCAAATGAAAGGTCTGATCATGAGGTATACACATATGAAATATCTAAGCCATACCACTTATAGCTTAGACGATATAGGTTAGGTTAAAGTTTTGTCCACGGACAACGACAACGACGACGACGCCGAGGGTATGACAATAGCTCTCCGGACTTTCGTCCCGGCGAGCTAAAAACCACACCCAGGAACAAGACCCCATCAAAATCATAAGTACACAAGCATGACCCTAGGGGTAACAAAGTGACACCATAAAGAGGTCCCTGTCCTTTATAGTTTAAGAGGACATACTCCCATTGGGAAACAAGATTACATAGTTATAATAGAGAAAACAACCACACCCATTTTTCTAAGCTCCCAGGGGCAGAACTCTTACTAAATTCATGTATGCACAACTAGACCCTAGGGGGGAACAAATGACACCATGAAGAGGTACCTGTCATTTATAGTTTAAAGTGGCTGCTTCACGATTCTGAGGGTCTTATCAATAAAATTTGAAATTCAATATTTCATTCAGATTTTGCATGATTTTTGTCATAAGAATAGATAGTCAATCATGTTCCGCTCAATTCCATTTTCTAAGAGCTAATTCAGATCATAAAACGTTTTGTTTGTAAACAAAGCGAACGTTCGTTTTATTTACATTTTGCTTACATTTTTCAGTCAAAAGGTCTCACAACTATGTTAAGTTTAAAAGGAATTAATGGTTTGCTTCGGTAGAGTTATGAATGCATTACTAGTATTTTTCATCTGAAATGTATTTTGAACTTTAATTTCATAGAAAATAGCAAAACAACAACACGTATGTTTGTTTATAAACAAACATTTCAATGATCTGGTAACAGGTTAAACATTAAATTTTCAACTTCGAAATTTTTCGTCAATATTCAAAGGGTTATATAACATAGAATTTTATTTTTGGGGGCATATCCTGCCCAATCGTGAAGCAGCCCCTTTAAGAGGAGATAGGGCGACAAGATTATATGGAGCTAAAATGGAGAATATGACCACATCCATTTTCTCAGCCCCCCGTGGCAGGACTCTTACCAAAATTCCACATGCACAAATAGACCCTAGGGGGAACAAAATGATACCATAAAGAGGTTCATGTCATTTATAGTCTAGGAGGAGATAGGGGAATAAATATGTACAGGGTTGAGAGTCTCAAATCACTATAATTATAAAGCCTCTCGCGACTTCAATTAACTTCCCTGGCGAGACCTGTCGAACCTTAATCTGTCTCAATTCAAGCAGAGCTGCCATTTCAGTGCTAATGCTTAGACAGTCACATTACTATCGCTCATGTGCCAGGTAGCACTGCAGAGTTACAAGTGACTTGCCTAAGGTCACTCATCAGTAGAGCTGAAACGAATAACCGAATATTCGCGAATGAATAGTTTTCTACGAATATTCGAATGGGAAATTGGTATTCGAATATTCGTTTCAATAAAGGGAGGATGAGATCGCCACCCGATGAACAGTGAAAAATTCACAAGATATCGCCGTATATGGCGCGAACTCGTGTACTATTATGCGCAACGAGAAAATGGAACGACCCCCTTGCCCACTAAAATGCTATGAAGCGGATGAATTTATGATTATTAATTTTGAAAAAGAGCGTGACCATTATTTTCTACGTCATTCGGTCATTATTTCCATGTCATTTCGCTTGCAAATGTAATTGTCAGATCATCATTTCTGTAAAGATCATTTCATTCATACGGCCACGAAGGAAAAATGCTTTTCTTGCGAATTTGAAAATTATTAAGGATGAGGTTCCGATTTCTCCCATATAAATATGTTAATAGTAGAAGTTTGCATGGCCGCTCATCGCAGATTACAAAGTTTCTTGATATAATTTTTTACCCTCTTTTGTTCAAATAAAATGAATGTTTAAATTACGGGGTATTTGAAATGTTTACATATGCAAATACAATGTAGTCTTGACCGATGCGTATCGTCTGCTACATGGTACTGTAAATGTACCACCTAGCGTTTCATGAACCTTTTTAATAGAGGTACACAGTCGGGTATCTGGATTATACCAGTCGTTCTTTCATTTTCTGTAATCAACTGCCGTATAAGTCAGATCAGATACATTTGAACATCTATATCATGGGAATTACGCACGCCGATTTTTACACTCAGAAAAAGTTTTGATACCAATCGTACAGTTAAATAATGCGTACTTTGAAAATCCATATGTAAATGCAAGCCCACTGCATGTATGCACAGCCTCTGTGGTACGTCAAAATTAATTAAATCCAAAACGCTGTATGGTTAAAAGAAAGTGACAACTTTCTAGAGTTTTATGAAATAAAGTTATAGACAGGTTTGCATTTTGGATTTCCGGTACCAGTGGCTGTGAACTATATACATGTGGCGTTGTACGGTATATGCAGTACTCCCGACAATCAACCGAATATTCGAATACGAATCGAAGAGGTATTGAATATTTGAATATTGATTTCAGGTATTCGTTTCAGCTCTACTCATCAGTCGGGATCGAACCTGCGATCGACAGATTTGTAGGCCGTCGGACTAACCACTAGGCTACTGGCTCCACATAAAATAATAATAAAAGTGTTTACATGAATAATAAAATTGTTTGCGACCGGACGGACAGACGTGCAGACAGCCCGCCAGCCAGACGACGGACAAAGGGTCATCGCATAAGCTTGACTTGTCTTGACCACCAGAGCTAAAAACTGATAGGGAATCGTGGTTCACGTCTGTTTTAGGTTTCAATAAACAGTTTCGCATAATCTCTAAGCTGATTTGGCCCCGGTCAATTTTTTGAATAATAAGAGCTGAGCCTTGATCTTCATACTGTATGCATGAAAATTAAAATAATGGCATATTATGAGGTATCATTAAAATCTGTAAGATATTTGCAAGATAATGGAAAATTTTCATTTTCTGAAACACGTGTTCATAGGCAATGAGCTGGGGCTCATTTAAGGAGTCTACCACAGTAAGGGGCGCCAAAAGGGACATCATGATTTTCAGTGTTTTTGACGGTCATATTGATTTCTCCTTAACTACACGGTCAATCCCTAATTCACTTTAATATTTTATTGATATAAATACACTCTTTCTTTGATATGAATTTTATTCCCCAAATATTTACGGAACAATGTCGTTTCCGCTATAGAAGTTGCTCCGCGGTACCGTCAAATTTTTACTATTTTCCCCTTTGTCGAGCACATTTCTACATCTTATTCTAAGTTAATGGTATAATCTTGTGTAAGCATGATAAAGTGTAAGATTTATTCTTTTTAACCTTATATATACTTTGATAGGTATGTATTTTATGATAGTATTATATGACGCTGGGTTAAGGGTGCGCGTCAAGGGATGACGTCATGAAAAAAACTGTTTACTATAACCTGTAGGCATATGGGAATATGGATGCTGATGTAGTATGTAAATTAACAATTAAAGTCCTTGGATACCATACATGTGTAAACAGTATATCACATATAGATGGTAGCAATAGTGAAAATTAAGGTCACAGTGCTGTATTATAGATGCATTTTGGGTATCAAAATGGGTATCTGCCTCAACATGTCAAATGGTGAAATAAAGGCAAAAATGGGCATTTCGGAGTGGGTCGCGGGAATCTCTATGCGGCATACCGATAAATAAGTATGCGCGTTACGACAACTTGCGATATATCAAATTCTTCGAAACGGCATATACTTTCCATATTTTAAGGAAAAAAATTATGACGGGATGATTAAAATGTCTTTTAGGTTTCAATAAACAGTTTCGCATAATCTCTAAGCTGATTTGGCCCCGGTCAATTATTTGAATAATAAGAGCTGAGCCTTGATCTTCATACTGTATGCATGAAAATTAAAATAATGGCATATTATGAGGTATCATTAAAATCTGTAAGATATTTGCAAGATTATGGAAAATTTTCATTTTCTGAAACACGTGTTCATAGGCAATGAGCTGGGGCTCATTTAAGGAGTCTACCACAGTAAGGGGCGCCAAAAGGGACATCATGATTTTCAGTGTTTTTGATGGTCATATTGATTTCTCCTTAACTACACGGTCAATCCCTAATTCACTTTAATATTTTATTGATATAAATACACTCTTTCTTTGATATGAATTTTATTCCCCAAATATTTACGGAACGATGTCGTTTCCGCTATAGAAGTTGCTCCGCGGTACCGTCAAATTTTTACTATTTTCCCCTTTGTCGAGCACATTTCTACATCTTATTCTAAGTTAATGGTATAATCTTGTGTAAGCATGATAAAGTGTAAGATTTATTCTTTTTAACCTTATATATACTTTGATAGGTATGTATTTTATGATAGTATTATATGACGCTGGGTTAAGGGTGCGCGTCAAGGGATGACGTCATGAAAAAAACTGTTTACTGTAACCTTAAAATGGCGTCAATATCCCCCTTGGCTACGCTATCTTTAAAAGGGAATAAGAGACATATTTTGACCTGTGCATTAGAATAGGGTTAATTACCTTACTAGTGTTTTACAAAAAATAGCAGGGTATCTGTCATTCCCCTGTCAGAAATATCTGTTTAACCACTCGGTTTCTGCCTCCTGTTGAACTCTATTTCTGACAAGGGAATTTTCGACAGCATGATATTTTTTGTAAGCTACTAGAGGGGCAATGGCGTAGCTCTGCTTGAAAAAGTGGAGGGGCACAACATCCCAAAATTTCTAACAAGCAAAAAAAAAAAAAGGGGGGGGGGGGGGAGGAAGAGGAAAGATTAAAAAATAAATATTGGGTTTTCATGTTCTGTATGCACAAATTTTAACATTTCTGGTGCAATTCTAAATTTTAAGTACATGAATAAATGGCTGGCGAGCAGTAGCGAGCCAGGAATTTTTAAGCAAAATATTGACTTATCAGAAAATACTGTCTGTGTCCTCTATCATTAACATGTAATGATATTCTATATAGTTTGAGTTAAAGGTATTTTGCAGTTTTTTCATATCTGTATGACCAAAAATTACGTCAAAAAGTGGGGGGGGCACAAACATACTTATGCCCCCCCCCCCTTGTCCTACGCCAGTGAGGGGTGACCAGTAAGTATTATAATTTCAAAATGAAATAAGTAAGAGAATGATGTATCATTCAATGAATAAATGTATAATATATATAACATGGAGCAGCTGTGCATTGCTACACATAATGCACATTTCATTGCAACTTTAAACATTTAAAACTGCATCATTTTACAAATTTATCTATCACACCGATTCGCTCTCGATACAAGTCCCCAACCAGCACCAAAATTTCAAAGTCTCATAACTCCTTAAAGGTAGGTCAACTGGAACGAATCTCATACTTGATCTGACTCGTTGATATGTACTATTAATTTACATACCGAATATCAGCTTGATATCTGCATAGATGGCCTAATAAAGAGCGTAAAACTGAGTGGAGGGACAGATAGACAGACTGGCAGACAGACGGAGGGGGCAAAAAGCCTATAGTCCCCTCTGTATTTGGTTTCTCTCTGTATGTTTCGGTTCTGAAGAAGTTTGTCAAAGGAGGGTACCCTATTTGACCTATTATTACCCTAGGTGGCGCCACTTGTTGACAGATCGAGATGAAATACAACAAAACTTTTATCATGTTTATGGGACCATGAGTACTTCCATCATACCAGGTATCATCAAAATCCTCAACATGGTTCTGGAGAGGAAGTGAAAATGTGAAATAATGCCCCCATCCACTATTTTGCCAGTCTTAAAAAGTTAATTAAAAATCCAAGGTACCAAATTTCCAAAACATTCTTTCAAAATAGTATCCCTTTACTTCATTCTGATTAAATCAGCACAAAAAACTGCATCATTCACATTTCAAAGAGTCCAGAGTACAGGAAAAACACTTAATTTTGCATCAAAATGGCCAAGTCCACAAAAACCTCAAAAACGTTTCAAAAAATTGATTACAAAACAGAACCAAAATCAACAACACTTCTTCACAGATCCCTCTACATCATTTCTATGCATTAGCTTTACCTCTGTATGCTTCTGTTCTGAAGAAGAAGTTAGTCAAAGGAGGGTACTCTTTTTACCTACTTTTGCCCTAGGTGGTGCAACCTGTTGACGGATCCCGATGAAAAACAACAACAGGGGCTGACAATTATTTTTTCAGGCACTTGCCAAAGGACAGGTTGGACAAGGTAAATCATTTGCCCTGCCACAAAATCTACTTGCCCTACCTCAATTTAAAACACATATATAATTGTATAGTTTAATCAATTCTCTCCATCGTGTTGTTAAGTTGACGACATGTCAAGAGAAATTGCATTAAAGGCGCTAGGGTTGTGCAGTTTATTGTCTTATAGTTGCACCGCGATATTTTCAATCGCGGTACCTGTTTCAAAATACCTGGTTGGAGTCATTATTTTAACTTTGCAGCATTCACGTTTGTTAAAACTATGGCACCATATATATATACGTACTATAAGTCGATACGGACTATAAGTCGAATTTAACAATTTCGCCGTAAAATTGATTTTTATCATACCGTAGATAAGTCGATCCGGCAGATAAGTGGAACCAATGTGTCTTTATATAGGAAGCACATTGTCATAATCTCTTATCATTAACTCGATTTATAACATAAAACGCCGTGTACCTGTATTGTGCCCATTCGTGTGGCAAGAAATTGAATACCTCTTAATTCCTTTCATACATTGTGAAAGACAGTCAACAAACTCTACTGTCATTAATCTGAAGTATGTGATTTACATGCAGATCCAGACCATACACCCTCTAGAACGGATCCACTGGCTTCGTTCATGACTTCCACTCGTCCCCAATTCTGTCTTCCACCAGTTCACGGTGATAATACGGGGAAATAAAATGACAAGGACAGGACGTTAGTAAGGTGTCTTGACCGGTAGTATCGATCGTTGATCACAGTACAACTCAATGACCACAGGAATTTAAATTTTCTTCAATTATGCAACTGCTGTACGAGCGTTATCAATGAATTTGTTCTGTTAAAAACTCCATTTCTCGCTATAAATCTGACTGACTTCATACTGAAATATACATGATATAGATAGCACAATTAATTGTTTGTGCGATCCTACAAAAAGTGCATTTGCTCACAAAAGGGGTTACAGCATATTGCTGTCTAATCATTTGTTACTTTTTGCGCGAGTCGGAAGATCACGTTCATGGAACATTTAAAGTCCATTTATCAGAATAATCATATCGGGTTTGGTTTATCATTTCACTTGCCCACGGACATTTGCAGACGTAGATTTCACCTACCCGACCACCAAGTCTGGTTGCCCCAGGCATCGGGCAATGGGATTTGTCAGCCCCTGGACAACACTTGTAAGGGACCATTAGTATTTCATTTCTACCAAGTTTCATACAAATCCCTTCAGTGGTTCTGAAGAAAAAAGTTGAAAATGTGAAAAGTTTACGACAGACGACGACGGACAACACGCTATGACAATAGCTCACTTTGAGCCTTCGGCTCAGGTGAGCTTAACAATTTGGGCCGTTTTGGTAACACATTTGGGGCGTTTTGGTGTGGGCTGTTATATTTTGAGTCGTTTTGACTAGCACATGATTAATTGCCTAATAACTTCTTGTTTAGCATGTTTAGTCTTAGACATGTAATTGATGTAAAATGAATCACATTCCGAATGCAGGGGTCGAAATTAACACTGGTCTGCTGACCCGTGGCTAGTACGTTGGTGTCTGGCCAGTTAAATCCATTATAAACTTGCCCATCTGGCCAGTAAATATTTGGAAATCCCTTTAGTTAATCTATCTACAATTTATACAAGGAATGCCTTCTGTTTCATTCACACAAAAACAGCATCTCCAGGTACCACTATTGTCAATTTTCCCCTACATGTATGTTAAACATTGGTAGTAGGTATTTCCTGATTTACCAAACAGACCTTGTAAATTACCGAAAAGACCCCAAAATCTACCGAAAGACCATTTAATGGAAAATATTCATGCATTTTCTGACGATTTATGGTAGCTTTTAATGGAATATATATGTCTCATATCACCTATACAATAGCTCATTTGCCGTAGATGGCATAACTTTCCTCTGATTTTAATACAAAGAAAAATCTTAAAATGATAATTTGCTTTGCTTTCCAATTATATGTAAACAGATATTGACTCAAGAGTAAATTTCGTGTGAAGATAGAACTTGTTAGATGACACCACAAATAAAAGTCTATCATCGGCAATGTTCCATATAAATTCAATCAGAGGAAACTCTGGATAATTCAGGGTTGGAAATTAGGGGAAATTCAGGGTTGGAAATCGCCCGAGGCGAACAAATTTACGATCGGACGAATTGCTTTACGCCCTAAGTCGCCCGTTTGGCGAATTGTTTACCGTGACTGGCATCGTTTCTTTTCTTTATTTCATTGTAAACAGGCGATTGTAATCGCATGTGGATTTTCCGCAATTTCTCGTCAAATTGACGTTAGCAAGACTTAGTCCTTTAGGCAAGATGGAAGACAAGATATTGCACTTGCGGACTTTGATGCCTAGAACAGGAGTCAGAACAGTGAATCGAAACGCGATTTAAAAAACGATTTACACAAAATAGCCCCGTTCTGATTTCAAACACATGCCCCACCCCTATTAACACATGCTCTGACGAAAAATAATCCCCATTCCCAAATATCCCTTATTTGTACAATTTCACTAGCCCCTGACCCCTCCTCTTGATCTGTGCATGACGAATGAAAGAGGGTCTGTGAATATGAGAGGGACAGTCTGAATGAGAGAGGGACAGAGTTTGTGCATGAGAGAGGGGCATAGTCTGTGGAAACGAAAGGGACAATGTTTTTGAATTAGAAATATAGTGTGACGAGTTGATCGATCCATTAAAGGAATAACGATTTCGAAAATTACCTTGCTTAACTTTTTTTAGCATAAATATTACGGGCCCCTAAGTTGTAGAACGGGCTCCTAGAATTTTAAACCTACGAGCCTGTTTGGCTCCTAATAAATTCTTGCCAATTTCCATCCCTGTTAGGGCTGCAACGGTTCCACAATTTTTAGGGTCGGGTCGGATCCTTTTTTAGCTCTACTGGTCAAAGACCAGTCGAGCTTATGCGATCGCCCTGTGTCCGGCCGTCTGTCTGTCCGTCCGTTAAACTTTTCTTGTGAGCGCGAATCCTCTGAATCTGTGAATAGTACAAAATAAATTCTTTTTGCATTATAATGGGCCTGTGGTCTAGTTGTGCACCTGATATTTTGTTTTAGCCCCTGACCCCCAGGGTCTTGGAAAATGGGTGTGGTCATTTTCTCCTATAAAACTCTATGTAATCTTGTGAGCACCAATTCTCAGAAAGTATAATTGATAGAAAGATAATTGTTTTTGCTTTATTCTCAGTCAGTGGTCTAGTTGTGCACCTGATATTTTGTTTGAACCCCTGACCCCCAGGGTCTTGGAACATGGGTGTGGTCATTTTCTCCTATATAACTCTATGTAATCTTGTGAGCACCAATTCTCAGAAAGTATAATTGATAGAAAGATAATTGTTTTTGCTTTATTCTCAGTCAGTGGTCTAGTTGTGCACCTGATATTTTGTTTGAACCCCTGACCCCCAGGGTCTTGGAAAATCTCTATGTAATCTTGTGAGCACCAATTCTCAGAAAGTATAATTGATAGAAAGATAATTGTTTTTGCTTTATTCTCAGTCTGTGGTCTAGTTGTGCACCTGATATTTTGTTTGAGCCGCTGACCCCCAGGGTCTTGGAAAATGGGTGTGGTCATTTTCTCCTATATAACTCTATGTAATCTTGTGAGCACCTATTCTCAGAAAGTATTATTGATAGAAAGATAATTGTTTTTGTTTTATTCTCAGTCTGTAATCTAGATGTGCACCTGAATTTTTGTTTGAACCCCTGACCCCCGGGGTATTGGAAAATGGGTGTGGTCATTTTCCCCAATTTAACTCTATGTAATCTTGTGATCACCAATTCTCAGAAAGTATAATTGATAGAAAGATAATTGTTTTTGCTTTATTCTCAGTCTGTGGTCTAGATGTGCACCTGATATTTTGTTTGAGCCCTTGACCCCCAGGGTCTTAGAAAATGGGTGTGGTCATTTTCTCCTATATAACCCTATGTCATCTCGTAAGCACCAATTCTCAGAAAGTATAACTGATAGAAAGATAATTGTTTTTGCTTTCTTCTCAGTCTGTGGTCTAGTTGTGCACCTGATATTTTGTTTGAGCCCCTGACCCCCAGGGTCTTGGAAAAGGGGTTTGGTCATTTTCTCCTATATAACTCTATGCAATCTTGTGAGCACCTATTCTCAGAAAGTATAATTGATAGAAAGATAATTGTTTTTGCTTTATTCTCAGTCTTTAGTCTAGATGTGCACCTGATATTTTGTTTGAGCCCCTGACCCCCAGGATCTTGGAAAAGGGGTGTGGTCATTTTCTCCAATATAACTATGTAATCATGTGAGCACCTATTCTCAGAAAGTTTAATTGAAAGAAAGATAATTGTTTTTGCATTATTCTCAGACAGTGGTCTAGATGTGCACTTGATATTTTGTTTGAGCCCCTGACCCCCAGGGTCTTGGAAAAGGGGTGTGGTCATTTTCTCCTATATAACTCTAAGTAATCTTGTGAGTACCTATTCTCAGAAAGTATAATTGAGAGAAAAATAATTGTTTTTGCTTTATTCTTAGTCTGTGGTCTACTTCTGACCTGATATTTTGTTTTAGCCCCTGACCCCCAGGGGGTAGGAAAATGGGTGTGGTCATTTTACCCTATATAAGTCTACGTAATCTTGTGAGCACCAATTCTCAGAAAGTATAATTGATAGAAAGATAATTGATTTTTCTTTATTTTCAGTCTGTGGTCTAGATGTGCACCTGATATTTTGTTTTAGCCCTTGACCCCCAGGGTCTTGGAAAATGGGTGTGGTCATTTTCTCCTATACTTGTGAGCACCAATTCTCAGAAAGTATAATTAATACAAAGATAATTCTTTAAGCATTATTCTCAGTCTGTTGTCTAGTTGTGCACCTGATATTTTGTTTGAGCCCCTGACTTCCAGGGGGTAGGAAAATGGGTGTGGTCATTTTCTCCTATATAACTATGTAATCTTGTGAGCACCAATTCTCAGAAAGTGTAATTGATAGAAAGATAATTGTTTTTGCATTATTCTCAGTCAGCGGTCTAGATGTGCATCTTTTATTGTTTGAGCCCCTGACCCCCAGGTTCATGGAAAATGTGTGTGGTAATTTTCGTCTATGCATGTATAACTCTATCATGTAATCTTTTGAACACCAATTCTCAGAAAGTATAATTGGTAGAGAGTTAATTCTTTTTCCATTATGTAATCATTCTCTGGTCTTGTATTTTGTTTGAGCCCCTGATCTCAGGGTCTTGGAAAAATGAGATTAATTTAAGCAAACAACAAGGAGAGCTTCAGTCTCATCAGAGACTTCTGGTTGTCTTCGGTTTTGGTTCTTTCGGTTCGGGTATTAAACTTAAATAAAAATTAAATATCAAATGTTTTTTCTTTTCTTTTTTGAAATATAAGACACTTGTTTCTCTGGGCTGCTTAACTAAAGCTTAATGCTGTATTTTTTCTTTATTGTTGTCTTCTTAATAAAATATAGTTTATCTGTATAGACTTTTATTAAAGAGTATAATCAAATAAGTTGAATAAAATCTTATTCTTTCATTAAAAACAAAACATAAATTAAACAAAATGTTTTTCATAAAAAAACAGATGTCACCCCCCTCCCTCTAAGTTACTTTGACCTTAGGCCAAAATGCAAAATGATGTCCTTTGAGTCATGGGCAACATCATACTAAAACATGAAATTGATTCATTACATTGTTTGAGGTAAAGCCCAAACATGATTGGCATATACAATTTCATTATAAGCATATTTAAAGAAATTGACTTTGGTCACATGACCTTGGATATAGGTGATCTGAAACCTACACTCACTGACGAGGGTTAAGTACCCGAAACATGCATGTCTGGTCCATGCTGCAAACTTATCTGCTTTTAAATGATGCTATTGAATTTGAAGACGTTTAACATTGTATGGATCATGAGCAACAAAAAAATGAATTAGCGATTGGATACACGGTTCAAAATATAAAGCCTAAACATTATTAGCATAGACAATTTCAGCCTGGACATGCTTAGCATATACAATTTCATTACCAAAGTAAGAAGCTACCTTAACCATGTGACCTTGGGACAATGTGATAAGAAACATTTAGTCCTTAGAAACAACATACTAAAATATGAAAACAATTGTAAGAAGGGTTCAGGAGATATACATGATATAGCCCAGACAATATTAGTACGTACAATTTCATTAAAAAGAACTAAATGATCTTGACCTTGGGCACATGACCTTGGGTCAAAATGATAAGAAACCCTCAAATCCTGAGCAACAGCATACTATAGTATAAGAGTGATCCAGTATACGATTCCACAGATATAGCCCAGACTCAACAGCATTTACAATTTCATTAAAAAATGTAATACTAGACCTTAGTCATATGACCTTGGATCAAGGAGGTGTGAAACCTTTGGGTCATCAGCACCATCATACTAAAATATGACGTGATCCGATCACGGTTCAAAAGATTAAGCCTGGACATAATACATGTAACAAATACAATTTCATTTAAAATATATTAATTGACCTTGACTTTGGTCACATGACCTTGAGTCAACGTGATGTCACGTGAAACCTTTACGTGATAAGCAACAACATACTAAAATATGACAGTGATCTGATACAGGGATTTTTCAGGGTATTTTACTTTGGGTCCAGGGTCCGTTAAAATTTGGAAAAATCACGGCATTTCAATGGAATTGGGAATTTCCAACAGTTAAAGTGTTTCTTAATGGAATAAATCACTACACAGAGATATAACACCTTCTTATTCAAAGTGTCTTCAATAAAAGAAACGAAGTACTAGTAAAGCCATCTATACTTTAGATTGTGCTTCAAAGGACATCTGTTCAGAGTCAGAGGGGCTACTTTTGATCATGATCAATCAGGATTCAGATTCAAAGTCAGTGTTTGACGGGGGACATATTCCCACTGTCCAAGTCATCCCCATTCTGTTTACTGAACATGAAATACTTTCTGTTGTTTCTTTTATAGTCACTATCCAAAATTTTATTTTGAAGAACGTATCTATCCTCTACAAAGAAGAGGAGAAACTCCCTTTTGTAATTTTTTGGTATCAGATTTGCTGTTGTGAGACGACATGGTCCTGGGGTTCCCAATACTGGAGATACAATTTGATGACTAAAACGTAAACCGATACCGGATATAAGATTTATGACCAGTTTACATATCGATCGTTAATGTCGTATTTCTGCTAGGTATTTCGGTCTTCATTATTTTGCTCTTTATTGAAGAACACTTTAACAAAAAATTAAGAGGTTCAAATTGGGAAATTTCAA
Organism: Pinctada imbricata; assembly: GCA_033119305.1. Taxonomy (NCBI): domain Eukaryota; kingdom Metazoa; phylum Mollusca; class Bivalvia; order Pterioida; family Pteriidae; genus Pinctada; species Pinctada imbricata. Next base: position 63,284,204 of record VSWD01000005.1, on the reverse strand, counting down.
TCATAAATTGGGAAAATACAGGTCATTTTGGCATTGGGGAATGGGTCCGATAATCGGACCCAAAAACAGACTTGAAAAATCCCTGTGATAAATAGTTAAAAGAGATACAGCCCCAATGGGATAGCATGTACAATTTCATTAAAATGTACTTAGTAACTTTGACCTTGATCAAATGACCATGGGTCCAGGTGAAACCTTTTGGTCATGACTAAATACATTCTTAAACTTGAAAGCAATCCAGTATGCGGTCCGAGGGATAAAGCCTAAAGGGATATAGCACGGACTGGAATGTATGTACAGTTTCATTAAAAATGCACTAAGTGACCTTGACCTTGGTCACATGACCTTGGGTCAAGGTGATGTGAAACCTACGGGTCATAAGCAACAACATACTAAAATATGAAAGTGATCCGGCAAACAGTTCAAGAGATATAGCCCCGACAGGAATGTATGCATAATTTCATTAAAAATGCACTGAGTGACCTTGACCTTGGTCACATGACCTTGGGTCAAGGTGATGTGAAACCTAAGGGTCATAAGCAACAACATACTAAAAATAAAATATGACAGTTATCCGGCAAACAGTTCAAGAGATATAGCCCGGACAGGAATGTATGCATAATTTCATTAAAAATGCACTAAGTGACCTTGACCTTGGTCACATGACCTTGGGTCAAGGTGATGTGAACCTTCGGGTCATAAGCAACAACACACTAAAATATGAAAGTGATCCGACACACGGTTCAAGAGATATAGCCCGGACAGAAATGTATGCATAATTTCATTAAAAATGCACTAAGTGACCTTGACCTTGGTTCACATGACCTTGGGTCAAGGTGATGTGAAACCTTGGGTCATAAGCAACAACATACTAAAATATGAAAGTGATCCGGCAAACGGTTCAAGAGATATAGCCCAGACAGGAATGTATGCATAATTTCATTAAAAATGCACTAAGTGACCTTGACCTTGGTCACATGACCTTGGGTCAAGGAGATGTGAAACCTTCGGGTCATAAGCAACAACATACTAAAATATGAAAGTGATCGCGCAAACGGTTCAGGAGATATAGCCCGGACACGATGTGTGACAGACGGACAGACGTACAGACAGACGGACGACGAAGGCAAAACCAATGTCTCCTCCCTGTTGGGGGGGGGGGGGGGGGGGGGGGGGGGGAGACATAATGACTAGATTTATCATAAAAAAACCTCATGCAATCTAAGTTGCCCTCCCCCAGATGATGACTTAGATTCAGAAATGGGGTCGACTGGGTCGCTTGAATTCTTTATTTGATCATCTTTTATTCCATGTCTCCTTTTCTAAATGCTTTAACATTGATGACGTTGAACCCGTAGAATATTTTATTTGTATTCTGCAAATATCGCAAACCGTGGCTGATTTGACATTTTCTCCATTATCATGGCACAAAAAAATGAAAATAACCCCAAACGAAAGCAGTTTTTTTGTTGCTGACGTATTGTAAATATAGTGCAAAATGAAAGTCGGAACCGAACCGAAATTCCGGAAATTCGTCCGAAACCGAACAAAATGTTCTTCGGTTCCGGGTAATTTTGGGTACCCGTTGCACCCCTAATCCCTGTACTTCCATTTTATAAAACATTGCTATTCTTCCGGTAAAGCACATGTAAAGTGAAATGTGTGTGGATTTAGTGAATATTTGCGATTTTGTTAAATGGTCTTTCCAGTAGATTGCAGGTCATTTCGGTAAATCAGATCTTTTCAGTAATTTCTACTACCCCTTAAACAGTGCATGGTATTGTTGCAATTGTTATACCACTGTAAAATAAAGCAAAACAGTTTACCATGCAGGCCAATTAAACTCAGTTCAGTCCAGAAGATTTCCATTTTCTAGTGGTCCAGTAAGCTAAAAAAAATTTCAACCCCTGCTTTGTCAAGAAATATCACCCTTCCGGGAGTATCAACTTTACCAGTACCATGGGCAAAAATTGGAAACTCAAATATTTTGCTTTGATTAGCTTACCGAGTGAACCACAGCATCAAGTGTTCTGGAATATCTATGTCTGCTGGATCAGGTCTTGGTATGAAACTGTTTGAGAGGTCATCTCTAAATAAGGGCCAAATCTGATCTAGTGAGCTAAGATTTGGTTCTGTAAAATTTGATGTTTGCATTTCTAGGATTTTCATCCACTGTGTAAAGGAGCTACGGGCCATAAGAACTCTAATTCGTTGAACTGTTTCTAGAAAACTTTTTCTTGTCTCGATTAAGTCAAAAATCTGTAGCGGTGAAGCATCATAGTCAAAAGTGGCATTAATGTTTAGTAATTCTAAAGACCGCCGATTCCATTTGCTCAATACGCAAGGGATCTGAGGGCTATCCGATCTATCCAATACGTATGGGCGATCAGAGTCGTTTTCACTTGATTTTTCCGAAGAAGATAAACTTTCCGTGTCTGATGAATCTGATGTTCGAGGTTTTTTAACGCGTGGTTCATCTGATTTGTTGTCAGAAAACAAAGCTGACTCCTTCAGACTTTTCTTCTCAATGCCCGCCATGTTGTTGTTGTTGTTGATGTATGTTCCTCCGTCTTCGGAGCACCATAGGCTAGACCTATGTAAGAGGGGTAAAAGAGAGCTATTGATAGATATACATGTCTTGTCTTGTAGTTGTAAATCCCTCCTATGTTGGAGAACCTCCAGAAATGGAGTAAAAACACTCAGTTCCTGTTCCACTGAATCACTATGTACACTATTTACAATGTTCTTTAAAATTCTATAAAATTATATCTAAAATAGATACTGGTTTACGTACTATAGACCATGCCTTTTCCGGGTGGGTAGCACACACGTTATCAACAAGAGACAAGTCATCTTATTTTAAAATCGATCTTTATATCTTCTTCTTCCTAGGTATGTCCCTCCTTTTATCTTAGTAGTACTCAATGCTACTCATCTCGATTCATCAAGGATTGCATAGGACATCGTAAAATAGGTAATTAATAAAATGAAATGCATTTTCCTGCAAGGAAGTAAATACAATAACAGCATAGCGAAAAAGTATACATGTACGGATACAGGGGGGGGGGGGACCGGGGGTCCGGAACCAACCCACCCCCCTGAGATTTGCCAGAGGTAGGGTCCATGGACCATGGTCCCTACCTCAGACAGATCTCAGGGGGTCCAAATACGACATAAGATTAAGAAAATTTTCCGGCTCGCTTTCGCTCACGGCAATTACATAAAACTCTAGTATGAAAGGATGAGTTTTTGGGCGACCTGTAAATTACCGATTACATGCCGGAAATTCAAAAATACAAATATGTTATCTCCATTCTGATGCAAACACGTTTATAACGATGTTATTCAATTACTTTTGACATTGCTATGCGGGCGTTGCTACATCTTTCCTGTAACCGCTTATTTAAATTACAGGGTCGAAAATTCGAACGTCATCCAATAAAAACTACGTTACATATCCGTTTGCATAAGAATAATACATAGTGTCTGTAGACATCTTCTGGTGTCAGTGTAGGTCAATACATAGTGTCTGTAGACATCATCTGGTGTCAGTGAAGGTCAATACATAGTGTCTATAGACATCTTATGGTGTCAGTGTAGGTCAATACATAGTGTCTAAAGTCATCATTTGGTGTCAGTGAAGGTCAATACATAATATCTATAGACATCTTCTGGTGTCAGTGTAGGTCAATACATAGTGTCTGTAATTATCATCTGGTGTCAATGAAGGTCAATACATAATGTCTGTATACATCATCGGGTGTCAGTTTAGGTCAATGCATAGTGTCTGTAGACATCTTCTGGTGTCAGTGTAGGTCAATGCATAGTGCCTGTAGGTCGACATCATCTGGTGGAAGTTAACGTCAGTACATAGTATATGTAGACATCTTCTGGTGTCAGTGAAGGTCAATACATAATGTCTGTAGTCATTATCTGGTGTCAGTGAGGGTCAATACATAGTGTCTGTAGATATCACCTGGTGTCAGTGAAGATCATTACATAGTATCTATAGACATCTTCTAGTGTCAGTATGGGTCAATACATAGTGCCTGTTGTCATCACCTGGTATCAGTACAAGTCAATACATAGTATCTGTAGTCATCTTCTTGTGTCAGTATGGGTCAATACATTGTGCCTGTAGTCATCACCTGGTGTCAGTGAGGGTCAATACATAGTGTCTGTAGTCATCACCTGGTGTCAGTGAAGGTTAATACATAGTCTCTGTAGACATCCTCTGGTGTCAGTGAAGGTCAATACATAGTATCTGTAGACATCACCTGGTGTCAGTGAAGGTCAATACATATTGTCTGAAGTCATCCTCTGGTGTCAGTGAAGGTCAATACATAGTATCTGTAGACATCACCTTGTGCCAGTGCAGGTCAATACATAGTGTTTATAGTCATCATCTGGTGTCAGTGAAGGTCAATACATAGTGTCTGTAGACATCACCTGGTGTCAGTGAAGGTCAATACATATTGTCTGAAGTCATCCTTTGGTGTCAGTGTAGGTCAATACATAGTGTCTGTAGACATCCTCTGGTGTCAGTGAAGGTCAATACATAGTATCTGTAGACATCACCTGGTGTCAGTGAAGGTCAATACATGTTGTCTGAAGTCATCCTCTGGTGTCAGTGAAGGTCAATACATAGTATCTGTAGACATCACCTTGTGCCAGTGCAGGTCAATACATAGTGTTTATAGTCATCATCTGGTGTCAGTGAAGGTCAATGCATATTGTCTGAAGTCATCCTTTGGTGTCAGTGTAGGTCAATACATAGTGTCTGTAGACATTACCTGGTGTCAGTAAAGGTCAATACATAGTGTCTGTAGACAATACCTGGTGGCAGTGCAGGTCAATACATAGTTTCTGTAGACATCATCTAGTGTCAGTGAAGGTGAATACATAGTGTCTATAGAGATCTTATGGTGTCAGTGTAGGTCAATACATAGTGTCTAAAGTCATCATTTGGTGTCAGTGAAGGTCAATACATAGTATCTATAGACATCTTCTGGTGTCAGTGTAGGTCAATACATAGTATCTGTAATTATCATCTGTTGTTAATGAAGGTCAATACATAATGTCTGTAGTCATCATTTGGTGTTAGTAAAGGTCAATATATCGTGTCTGTAGACATTCTCTGGTGTCAGAACGGGTCAATACATAGTTTCTGTAGACATCATTTGATGTCAGTGAAGGTCAATACAAAGTGTCTGTAGACATCTTATGGTGTCAGTGAACGTCAATACATAATGTCTGAATTCATCGCCTGGTGTCAGAGAAGGTCAATACATAGTACTAGTATATGCAGACATCTTCTGGTGTCAGTGAAGGTCAATACATACTGTCTGTAGACATCTTCTGGTGTCAGTGTAGGTCAATACATAGTGTCTGTAGTCATAATCTGGTGTCAGTGAGGGTCAATACATAGTATCTGTAGACATCTTCTGGTGTCAGTGAAGGTCAATACATAATGTCTGTAGTCATAATCTGGTGTCAGTGAGGGTCAATACATAGTGTCTGTAGACATCACCTGGTGTCAGTGAAGATCATTACATAGTATCTATAGACATCTTCTAGTGTCAGTATGGGTCAATACATAGTGTCTATAGTCATCACCTGGTGTCAGTATAAGTCAATACATGGTATCTGTAGTCATCACCTGTTATCAGTGAAGGTCAATACATAGTGTCTGTAGTCATCACCTAGTGTCAGTGTAGATCAATACATATTATTTCTAGACATCATCTGGTGTCAGTGAAGGTTAATTCATAGTGTCTTTAGACATCTTCTGGTGTCAGTGTGGGTCAATACTTAGTGTCTGTAGACATCACCTGGTGTCATTGTAGGTCTATACATAGTGCATGTAGTCATCTTCTGGTGTCAGTGTACGTCAATACATAGTGCCAGTAGACATCACCTGGTATCAGTGAAGGTCAATACATAGTGCCAGTAGACATCTTCTGGTATCAGTGAAGGTCAATACATAGTGCCAGTAGACATCATCTGGTATCAGTGAAGGTCAATACATAGTGCCAGTAGACATCATCTGGTATCAGTGAAGGTCAATACATAGTGTCTGTAGTCATCATTAGTTGTCAGTGTATGTCAATACATAGTGTCTGTAGTCATCACCTGGTGTCAGTATAGGTTAATACATACTGTCTGTAGACATCACCTTGTGCCGGTGTTGGTCAATACATAGTGTTTATAGTCATCATCTGGTGTCAGTGAAGGTCAATACACATAGTGTCTGTAGTTATCACCTGGTGTCAGTATAGGTTAATATATAGTGTCTGTAGACATCCTCTGGTGTCAGTGCAGATAATAATAATAATAATAATAATAATAATGCTTTATTTATAGAGGGATGCCTGTTTAGCTATTGCTATTCTTCCACAGGGCCCTCTTTTAAATGATGCATAGTTTCATATAAATATAAACGAATTAATCAGCGAAAAAAAAAAAAAAAAAAAAAATACATGTTTACATGCTGGTTTACACACAAAAATGTTCTTGACTTCATTTCATAAGATATAATCATCACTAAACTCGATAATCCAGATACCCACTCAAAGGGGGGGGGGGGGGGGTTATCGCTTAGATATTATGTACTTATGAAGAGACGGTTTAAGACATGATACGGATTGAGCAGATCTTTGAGCTTGAGGAAGAGTATTCCAGATGTGAGCACCAGTATATTGTAACGATTTTTGAAAGAAATTAGTTTTATGTCTAGGAATTACCATATCATTATTTGAAACAGAGCGAAGGTTGTAAGCCTCAGATTGATTGAAATGAAAAAGGTTTGAAATATACTCGGGTAATAACTCATTCTGAGACTTGTAAAGTATTAATGCTTTGTTATACTCTATTCTCTCATAAATTGTTAGCCATCCAAGTTCTTGGAACAGTGGGAGAGATGGATGGTCATATGGCTTATCGAGTATTATTCTTGCCGCGCGTTTTTGAAGTTTGAATACTCTTTCTAGCTGCGTTTTTGATGCATTGCCCCAGATGGTTATACAATAGTCAAACACCGGAAGAATGTATGAGTTATAGTACAATTTTCTGGTTGGGATAGGTAGAAACTTTTTTATCCTTCCAAGTAATGCTATTTTGGAAGAGACGTTCTTACAGATGTAGTTTATATGTTGAGTAAAAGTCATTGATTTATCGATAAAAACCCCTAGTAATTTTTCAATACATCGTTTCAGTAGACATCATCTAGTGTGAATGAAGGTCAATACATAGTGTCTATTGACATATTATGGTGTCAGTGTAGGTTAATACATAGCATCTGAAGACATCTTCTGGTGTCAGTGTAGGTCAAAACATAGTGTCTATAGACATCATCGGGTGTCAGTGAAGGTCAATACATAGTGTCTGTAGACATACTCCGATGTCAGTGTAAGTCAATACATAGTGTCTGTAGTCATCACCTGGTGTCAGTGAAGGTCAATACATAGTGTCTGTAGACATACTCTGATGTCAGTGTAAGTCAATACATAGTGTCTGTAGACATCCTCTGGTGTAAGTGTAGGTCAATACATAGTGTCTGTAGACATTACCTGGTGTCAGTAAAGGTCAATACATAGTGTCTGTCAACATCACCTTGTAACAGTGTAGGTCAATACATAGTGTTTATAGTCATCACCTGGTGTCAGCGAAGGTCAATAAATAGTGTCTGTAGTTATCACCTGGTGTCAGTATAGGGTAATACATAGTGTCTGTAGACATCCTCTGGTGTCAGTGCAGATCAATACATCGTTTCGGTAGACATCATCTAGTGTCAATGAAGGTCAGTACATAGTGTCTATTGACATATTATGGTGTCAGTGTAAGTTAATACATAGCATCTGAAGACATCTTCTGGTGTCAGTGTAGGTCAAAACATAGTGTCTATAGACATCATCGGGTGTCAGTGAAGGTCAATACATAGTGTCTGTAGACATACTCCGATGTCAGTGTAAGTCCATACATAGTGTCTGTAGTCATCACCTGGTGTCAGTGAATGTCAATACATAGTGTCTGTAGACATACTCTGATGTCAGTGTAAGTCAATACATAGTGTCCATAGACATCATCGGGTGTCAGTGAGGGTCAATACATAGTGTCTGTAGACATACTATGATGTCAGTGTAAGTAAATACATAGTGTCTGTAGATATCCTCTGGTGTCAGTGTAGGTCAATACATAGTGTCTGTAATTATCAGCTGGTGTCAATGAAGGTCAATACATAATGTATGTAGTCATCACCTGGTTTCAGTGAAGGTCAATACATAATGTCTGTAGTCATCACCTGGTGTCAGTGAAGGTCAATACATAGTGTCTCTAGTCATCACCTGGTGTCAGTGAGGGTCAATACATAGTGTCTGTTGTCATCATCTGGTGAGGGTCAATACATGTTGTCTGTAGTCATCACCTGGTGTCAGTGAGGGTCAATACATAGTGTCTGTAGTTATCGCCTGGTGTCAGTGAAGGTCAATACATAGTGTCTGTTGTCATCATTAGTTGTCAGTGTATGTCAATACATAGTGTCTTTAGTCATCACCTGGTGTCAGTATAGGTTAATACATAGTGTCTGTAGACATCACCTTGTGCCGGTGTTGGTCAATACATAGTGTCTGTAGACATCCTCTGGTGTAAGTGTAGGTCAATACATAGTGTCTGTAGACATTACCTGGTGTCAGTAAAGGTCAATACATAGTGTCTGTAGTCATCACCTGGTGTCAGTATAGGTTAATACATAGTGTCTGTAGACATCACCTTGTGCCGGTGTTGGTCAATACATAGTGTCTGTAGACATCCTCTGTTGTAAGTGTAGTTCAATACATAGTGTCTGTAGACATTACCTGGTGTCAGTAAAGGCCAATACATAGTATCTGTAGACATCACCTTGTGCCAGTGTAGGTCAATACATAGTGTTTTTAGTCATCATCTGGTGTCAGTGAAGGTCAATACATTGTGTCTGCAGTTATCACCTGGTGTCAGTATAGGTTAATACATAGTGTCTTTAGACATCACCTTGTGCCGGTGTTGGTCAATACATAGTGTCTGTAGACATCCTCTGGTGTGAGTGTAGGTCAATACATAGTGTCTGTAGTCATTACCTGGTGTCAGTATAGGTTAATATTTACATTCCTACTGCGTTTCCCTTATATAAAGGTACCAAACCAACTGTTGCTTTATTTCTCGATAATCGCAAGAGCCTATCACGTGACTTTAGAACTTACGCGGATTAATTTCTGATAAAATGCCCATTTTATTTATTGTTTTAATACAGATTCAAAACATGTATCCATTATCAAACGACGCCGTCTACCCCCAGTGATTAAATGTGTCAAAATCTAGGTCACCCACATACATGTACACTTCCAAGAAGTGTGACGTAGTAAGTCGATCATGCGTCAGTAGACGAAGTTCAAGGACGAACTGCATTGTTGTCTGCAGAAAGATGCCGTGTTTGGATGAGAGAATATTCAGGCATAAGTGGATCAAATATTCAGTATTTAGGATGAGGATTTGATTCACTTGTGTCATTATCAACAGTGAATTAATCTTTGCTTAATTCTTATGGATTCATAATATCAGAAATACTTCGAGTATCAGCGAATCTTTAGCCATGATGTTGAGGTAAGTCATGAAAATACCGAAAGTTTTCGCGTTTTCGACGGCTGTACTCGACTTTTGCATTATACTAATTACTTCCTGATGAAATAGGGTATTTACAGAAGTTTGTATACAATGATATCGATTGATTTCATATGTCTTAGCAGTTTAACAGTGTGTTAAAAAGAGTTTTCAAAAGTTTTCCCTTCATTTGTGTGAAATTTCTCCAGTTTAACTCTCCGCCATGTCTGAATTATGTTGGACAAAAGTCACGAATTTTCACGATTCAATTTTCTTGTTTTAATTGAAATTTTCAAAATACAGCAAGAGGACAAAATTCAGTTTCTCATTTGTCAACAACGTTTCCGTACAGAAGGTACTACTTCGAATCAAGCGAAAAACGTCGAACGTTCGTTTGCTCTTGCGTCAAATGGCGTTCTCCCTCCGCAATGATATTTCAAATGTAAAGAAACTGGCTGAAAAATTGGCAGAAATAACTTAGTTAACACGTAAAATGTAAATATAAGGATTGTTTTTTAGCTTTTGCGCTTTATTGGTGTGTATTGGCAGTAGGGAATGGAAACAAAATTCATGAAAAGCACTTCGTGCTTTACATATTTTGTTTCCATTCCCTACTGCCAATACACATCGATAAAACGCAAAAGCTGAAAGACAATCCTTAAATACATAGTGTCTGTAGACATCCTCTGGTGTCAGTGCAGATCAATACATGGTTTCAGTAGACATCATCTAGTGTCAATGAAGGTCAATACATAGTATCTATTGACATATTATGGTATCAGTGTAGGTTAATACATAGCATCTGAAGACATCTTCCGGTGTCAGTGTAGGTCAAAACATAGTGTCTATAGACATCATCGGGTGTCAGTGAAGGTCTATACATAGTGTCTGTAGACTTACTCCGATGTCAGTGTAAGTCAATACATAGTGTCTGTAGTCACTCATCAGGGTAGTGACAGCATTGCATCATTCCGGAGGTTTTTGTTTTGGCGTAATAGATGATCACAAGGAATATGTACAATAAGCGTATATAGTTGTTTGGCGTGAAATTCTGTGCAGCAGTTGTAAAGGAAAAGTCGAAATATGTTTAACAAAAAGATCCATTGTTACAACAAACATAATTTGATTTTTAGAAAGTTATCGCAACTTTGCAATGAACGCTAATAATGCAGAGGATGAATTATACTTAGTTAGCATATACATATACATATGCCGTTTTTGCACTCGATATAGGCGAAGGGACTGAAAATTAAAGTAGGAATATTTACATGTTTTTATTTTTATTTATAGATGCGCAAATCAAGCAGATTCGTTGGTGGTCATCTTTATGGAATGGTTAAAAAACATATTCGGCGGGGGAGCATGAGTTCTTGTTTCCTGCAATGTTTCGAGAGAAAAAAAACCTTTGCAGAGTTGGGACTAAGTCGAGAAAATACACATTTTAAAGATAGACCGACAGACGAACGAACGGACGGATATACAAACGACGGTTCTCGCATGCCTCACTCGAGCCCATGCTTCTGGTGAAATGAAAAATGGGAGAAAGAGATCGACATTCAATTCTTTAAAACGGAGGTCGATGATTATAATCACATTAAAGTTAGAGGTTGATAAATAGATAAATCTTTCATATATAAAGCGATATCAATCCAGGAAGTATAATATATAAACGCACGTCGTCCGTACCAGTATTTATAGTCATGTTTACATTTCACAAGGAAGTACAATTCTGAACCTGATGGTTCACAGGGAAAACCTAGATCTGATAAAATATTAGGAAATAGTCGTTTGGTTTGATATTATAACATCATTACTTTCTGATATTGTGAGAAAGTTTGTATGGATTAAAGATGTCAGAGCAGAGAAAGCCCAGGTCACGTAACACTCCAACCATCCTCCTGGATGATGCAGAAAACCAACAGTTGTTCTCTATCATCCCTAAAGGCTCTGTCGTAAGTATATAGTTTTTGATTTTTCCCTTCATTGTGTATCGATCAAGAAAGACAATAGGTGCTAGGTGATGTTGTGATCGATGTAAATTGATGGATATTACTCGTTCACATTCAGTCAAGAAATGACTCAAAAAAATGAAAGCGAATAACGGAGGGTGCTTTTCACGCATGTAGTCATATTCAATGGATATACATATAAAGAGGAAGTTAAGTAGACGATGTCATTAACACTCTATATCGGTTAGTGCAGCTAGAAAGAGAGAGATAACTATCTCTGTCTACAGTTTAAATCTAATCATGAGCCGACTGCTCGACTGAACACATTATGTCACATAGTTCTAAGCCATCCGTCGTGTGTCTAGAGCTGTTATTAAACATTTGTTTAAATATTTATTACAAACTATTGGGAAAGTAAGTATCCAGGGGTCAATCGCAATTTAATTGTCCAGGATCTGTAAACCAAGACACCACCAATAGCGATATGCCCAGGCAATCTGATTCCGGTGCGATCATCATGCAATTGGTTTACGGATTGGAACAATCTTAGATAGAGCAACCCGATGACTTGTACCTTATTCCATGGGGCAGCTAGGACATCCATATGTTCTTTGCAAATAAGATTTCTTCGTGTTCATATGTTACCATATTATGATTGCAGAGTTGAAGAGTCCAATTATTTCGTATTCCTTTTTATCCACTGCTTTATCATATGAACAATATAGGTCAAAGTGCCTTTGTTTTTTGTTTTTATAGTCACTTGCTGCAGGAGTTGTCCAACTGTTCCTCGCAGAGCAACCCTCTCCAAAGAAATGGAACAAGAGATTCTGCGGCGTAGCTTGTTTCATCAAGGACAATACAAGACGTTCCTATTACATCAGCGTGTATGACGTAGAGGTAAACGTGTAGTACAGAATGTCCTCATTCAGATTCAGAGATATCGACTCTTTTACTTCCCTTGGGCCTATTATATATATAAGGAAAAACGTAATGTCCACCTCTGCTCTTAACTCGCATGTTCTCATCAGTGGTACTTTAAGCCAAAATGATTCAAAGTTGGACACAAAATTAGAGTAGCGTAGAGTAAAATTTGAGTAGTTTGAATTTAGAGTAGTTGGAAACAAAATCAATAATGTAGCGCCATCTCTCTTCATTTCTAAATTTTAGATTTCAAATTTGTATCATAAATTTACTCTAGATTGTTAAAATACTAGTAAATCGCTCTTACCTTTAAATTTTCTGTCTCTGATTCAAAGCAAAATGTACAGCTGTTGCTTTGCTATATCCACAAACAGGTACATAAAGCGAGAGCTTTGGCATCCAGAAATGTTCGATATCCGTAAATATCACCAACTGAATTGAAATATACTAATTAGAATAATCACGTTTTGTTTTCATAGAACAGAACACGGGTATGGGAGCAAGAACTGTACCAAGGATTCCGATACAAAACACCGAGGGAGTACTTTCATACCTTTGAAACAGATGTAAGTTAAAAAGAAATTGTTATCCAATCAATTAAGGAATAATCCAATCACTTAAGGGGTATAGAGTTGTCAAGTAAGCATTAATTAACCCGTCTTGTTTTTATTGGGAACAAATAAAGTACCTCGTTTATTCATTTTTTTTCACTTGTTTGATTAAAAATATATATATATAAAATAGTGATTATTTATCAAATTTTCATGAGAAAGGATGTTTATAAAATTTATTACATGAATAAGTTTTTCAGATGTTTTGCTATATTCTATATCCATTATCGAACAAATTAATCACAAGTAGAGAAAGGAATTCTACCTATTATTTCCTTTCATAACAGAAAGGACAGGCAGCTCTCAATTTTGCCAGCGAGGATGAGGCATTTAAATTCAAAGAAACAGTAGAGGCCAAACTTGCCGAACGACATAAACGGAAAATAGGTATAAGATACGAGGGGCTGATTAATTTGTAGTGAGCCTAGTATTGAAGAACTTGAATTTCATCGGACATTTTTGCATTATTTTTCTACATAATCCTCTTCAGTATCTATACACTTTTGTAACTGGTGTTTAAGGGCCTCAATACCACTTTTAAGGAACTCCTTATCTTGTGTGGTCAGAAAGCCATCCACTGCAAGTATGACGTCATCATTGGACTAAAAGTGGGTACCAGAAATAGCTGCTTTCAGTTTTGGGAATAGATGAAAGTCTGATGGAGCAAGATCAGGTGAATGAGACGGATGCTCAATCAAATTTAACCCACATTCATGAATGACCGCCATGTCAGCGACAGACTTGTGAACAGGAGCATTGTCCTGATGGTGCAACACACCTTTAACTAGTGAGCTTTCCCCGGTGCTTAAGTTTAGTATTTTCCCGTTACTGTGTCAGAGGTGAAGCATATTATATATGTGCTATTGATTGTCCTTTTTTGGAGATAATCTATCAGCACAATACATTCTGCATCCCAGAAAACCGAGGCTCACATCATATTAATCATCCCTCGTATTTACTCAGTATTTCCTTTAAGTAGGAAAACAACACAAAATCAAACACATATTGAAACCATGTTGAGATTAAAGATTAATTTGTTCTGAAAAGTCAAACAATATGTCGGTATACCAGTTTGAACAAATTGTGTCCCTCTCCTGACGAACATGCTCCTTTACCATTAGGGAGCAACCATTTAAAATTGGGGGGGGGGGGGGGGGGGGGGGGCTTTGCAAAAACATTTCCCGGATCGAAATTTTAGGGAAAAAATTTCCCGTTTTTCTTAGTGTAACATAAACTAAGTATATCTAAAAATGAAGCAACCTTTATTCAAAGGAACGAAATCAAATTCAAAAGTCATTACCACTATATAGCCTGTCTGCGTTGAGTAACATTTAAAAGTGAAAACATTATAGGTTTCATATGCCATTCCAGAAATTAAAAGTAATCTGCTAGCAAGAGATGCCTTAATATACTCTTCCTTGGCACATGATCTTACTCCGTGTTTGATATTTTATATGGCCGAGTAATTTTCAGCATTGGAAAATTAAAAAAAAAATCCGCCCCCAAGGGCCGGTGTAAAAAATTCCGGCTCTTAAAATGGCTGAAAAAAAGGTCCGGCTGGCAAAAGTCTTCCTGTCCCCCCATCCCCATAAAATCAAATGGTTGCTCCCTTACGAAGCTGACATAACTCTCATAAGGAGGATAAGAGAATAGGACAGGGTATTCAACTTAATTAACATACAGATATATAGATGAGTTGAATAATTGAAAGAGCCACTGAAAGATGAATCGATTTGCCTTGAATATACTCGATGAATACACCTTTCAGAAAAGAAGCGGAAAACCCAGACGATGACTGAAGGTTCACAGCCACCGATGTCAGGGCGTTCTCTGCCACCTATTCCATCAAATGGTAGGTACAGACTGATGAACTAAGGCGTTATCTTATCATATTAGTAGTATCGTATGTATCACTCTTTTTCATACGGATCTTTTACACTCCTGATTAAAGACGAAGAGGTCACCGTCAACGAATTACCACTCATGTGGGAAAGAAGTACTTGCACTGAAATTTCATTCAAAGATTCGTAGACTACTTTTACAGAGAACATCTTTATTTTACTTTAATTCCGTCTTTTCGAAATAGCGAGTTACTTCCCATTTGTGCAGGTATCTGACGTCAATGCATTGTGACGTCATCAAATTCTATGGAAACCAGTATGAAATTCAGGGAAACAGGCTTACATATATGACGTTTTCAAATGAATTTAATGACGTCACAATGCTTTTACGTCAGATACCTGCACAAATCGAACGTAGTACTGTAAAATCGAAAAGACGGAATCTTAGTCGAGCCAAAGCTCATCTTCTCAGAAAATAGGTGTATCTAAATCATCATGTTATAATGATGAAAAACCTTTTTTAGATCTATAAAAGGAAAAAAATGTACCTTACATGTTTATTCAAATGTTAGAAATGTAAACTATTTGTCAGACACAATGAACGGTACACTTTCAGGACTATTACATGTAAATGACAAATGGTGTAGTTATAATTGGTGTAAATATCAGGATAATACGGAAGTGTTCCAACTCTATACCTTCATGAAGAAAATTCTAAACCAATTTTTCCTGCACCAAACACGTGTTTCGAATATTAAATTCTCATCAGTGATGCTTCCAGCGGAGCCACCAAAATTCATTTCAGTAGTGCCCTCTCTAATGTTTTGAATTTAGAAGAGAGTGCGCGACTCCAAATTATTATTAGGTGCAGAATGACCTCTCTGGACAGTAAATATTTAGTTCTTGACGTACATACAAATATTGTATACACAAAGCTTACAAATGCAACACGAGACCCTTTCTTCTATAGGCTCTCAAGCGAATGTACAAAAGGAACCAATGTCACGTAAATCAAGCACTAGCTCTGAGAAAGATACAAAAATCAGCACAAAAGACAGCAAAAAACTCAAACAGAAGGAAAAAGAAAAGGACAAAAAGAAAAAGAAGATATCTAAATTAGACATCGGAGCTCCAGAGGACGACTTTAGAATTGTCAGTCATGTCGGATGGGATCCTAGCAAGGGGTTTAGTGTACGTATACTTCCCTATATACGATATATTGGCCGCACCACACGGATAGTCTTTGCTATTCCTGCTTCGTCTATGAAGTGCAAATGTTCTTAAATGTTGTTTTAAAAAAGGCCCGACATACCATAGAAACGTCAAGCACATATAAACCTCTTGATGACCTCCTCCATTTGTGGTATATGTAGCTGCACCGAAGGAGACGCTCATTCTACATGTTGCCTTTCAGGCATCTCTGTCAAGAGCATTCTCTTTCTTTGTCTTTATAATCTAGGAAAAGATCGAATTATATATTGTCGTAGCAAAGTAACCTGACCGGGCGGAGCTTATTCAGTCAAGCGACTGAGACGAATCAATAAAAGTTGAGGGTAGATAGATTATGAATTGCATATAGTAATTAGGGTAAATACTCGTTACCTGTAATTTTGTAAAACTTATATCACCAGGTCAGATTTAAACTCTTCCAATGACCAGGTGAAAATAAGCTCCGCCCGGTCAGGTCAGTTTGCTACGAAAATACAATGAAGTTAAATAAACAGGACGGGCATGCTCTTTTCAATGGAGAAAAAGAAAAAAATACGGAAATAATCCCACTCTACCTTCTTGAAAATTTCAAACCAATTTTAATGCACCAGACACGTGTTTCCTACAGTAAATCATCATCAGTGATGAAGTGATTTTCTGACAACCAAATTATTTCAGTAGCACCCTCTGGTTTTATTTTTAGAATTTCAATTTGTAGAATTTTGTAGGTACTGGTATAACCATGATAGACTTAAATGTGTTCGGCATTTCATTAATCATGTCATCATATTTTATAATATCATAAATTTATTTCTTGAACAATTTGGAATTCATCACGTAGAGGAGTCAGAGTCTCCATCTCCGTATTTTGTGAGCTATTGAACAAAATGATCTGAAGCATGACACTTAAATGTATAGTCTTAGTGGCATTTCTTAATATAATTCTTTATAGTATAATATAAACTTTCGCATATGGTGTTCTAAATTTTCGTGTTATTTCTTCGTTAATTGTATTGGTATGATATTGTCAATATTGAAATACATGTATATGTTCTGTTGTACTAGACACGTGTTTCGGATATTTTAATACTCGTCAGTTGTACTTCATGCCAAACAGTTTAAATAAAGCTAAATTTAATTTTCCTCGCGCCATCTACAATACAGAGCTTTAATTTCATCTTGCCAAAATGAGCGGCTCCAAATTTTGTATAGGGTTTATTTAGAAGCGTATTTAAGTGAAAAATATGGCCAAAACTCGTTGGATGGTAGGCGCAAGGAGCTTAATTCGAAACATGACCGAAAAAAAAAAATTATACCGAAACCCAGCTAAGGACTGAGCTATGCAATGAGGGAGATACAATTTAGGTCTAATTTGATGACTGGAAATTTAAAATATATTTTAATGCAGTGCGTAAACAGTAAAAACTAGGTGAGCGATATCCTCGGGGACTTATAGTCCACCAGCAGCGATACCAGCCTAGTGGTTGAAATTGTCAGTATTGAAATATATGTTCTATAGAACAAATTTTGTTGTACTAGACTCGTGTTTCGGATAATTGATACACGTCAGTAGAATTTCATGATATGTGATTTTTTTGTCCTTTGCAGATGACAGAACTGGACCCAGATATGCAGGCTTTACTTCAGCAAGTAGGAATCACAGACTCTGGGAATGTAGATAAGGCTACCTTCGACTTTATCTATGACTTTGTAGAACAAAGTGGAGGTATAGAGCAACTGAAGAAAGAAATGAGGGAAATGCCAACGTTACCCTCACCGGTGACTCCTATTACATCGGTTAAACCTAACATTCCGCAAGGTATGAATAATCACAAATATGGATAATGACCATATCCTTATACACAGTACAAAATCGATAATTCAGAAAATCATAAACCGAAGGCATACAAAATCAGGATGAAACAAGAACCAAAGCAAACAAAGAAAAACCTCCACCATATGAAAAGAAGTGAAGTCCCAAAATGGGAGTGAGACTTACTTTTAATTAATCTTTTACTATATATCATTGTCATTACTTTTACATTTATGTTTCACATTTTGGTGATATGTTTATCATCAAAATGAGAACTTTTTGGACCATCGATTTACAATGGTTTATTTTCATAACTGACCATTCAAGGATTTCCAACCAAGCTATTATTAATAAAGGTGTCTTAATTAATTCTATGTATTTTGTATTCTACTTAAAAGCTCCTCCCAATCAACCATTTTCACAACCATCACAGGGAGCACCAGACAGTCATGGTAAAAGACCCCCGCCACCACCTGCAAGGAACAACAACACACACTTGCTAATTGACCAATCAACAACTTTACCTCCCCCTGTTCCCTCCAGACCTACCTCTGGTGTAAGGAGAGATCTTCCTCAACCCCCACAACCATTGGCAAAACCAAATCAAAGGGCCATGCCTCCTCCACCTGCTACTAAACCTCCATCAAGAATGAGAAGTGGAGGTAATACTCCTCCTCCCCCTCCTGCACAGTATGGAAGTGATTTTATTGATGATTTACCAGCCTCCTCCACCAGAACTGATGGAAGACATGAACCAACCTCCCAGAAACGTTCCAACTAGAACTGTATCTTCAAAAGTAAAGAAAATTCCTCCTGCTACACCACCTAAAACACCAACGTCCTCTTCAGTACCGGCATCCACAATCGGCACCGGCACCACCGCCAGTACCGGCACCACCACCAGCGCCTGCTCCGCCTCCTGCCGCCCCGCCAATGCCAGCAGCACCCATCGCCCCACCACCACCACCAGCTGGAGGGTCTGGTAGAGGTGATTTATTGAGTCAGATCCAGTCTGGCACGAAGCTTAACAAAGTGTCTACAAATGAAAATCGACCAAGCCCAGGAGGGGACAGAGGAAATCTTTTAGATCAAATAAAACAAGGGGCAACATTAAAAAAGGTTCGAGTCAAGATATTTGTTATTATTCCTTTCTTTGTAGAACCTATAAACCAATTTTCATACAGACTAAGTAATCTATGTCTGTCGGTTAAAGAAGCAGTGATCGATGCTGATGAATGATGTAGTGCTAAATATATCATTTATGTCAATTTCACTTCACTTGTGCCGAAGCATCAGCATCACTGATGATACATTCATTGTTGAAAAGTGCACATGGTGAACTAAATCACAATAGAATATATGATAAGTACAACCTATATATACTGTATACATGGCGAACAGGGGGGGGGGGGCATTTTGTTTTTATAGCTGTAATGTTTTCAACTCTTGAAAAGAGGGCAGACGTAAAACAAATGGAAAGAAATACTTTTCTTAAAATGATTAACGAGAAAATCTAGTGAGATAGTTTACGATTCAGTCTCATATCCCCAAAGAATGAATCTAATGCTTTCCATATATTTTTCCTTGTCTGGTTTGAAAGATTATTATTTCATGTGTTTCCAATATAAACCTGAATATAATGCTACTTAATGACAACTATAATGATAACACAGGTTGAACACGAGGAGCGCCCCGCTGTGGTTCAGCCCACTACGGGGATAGCGGGAGCTTTGTTTAAGGCTCTGAATGATAGACAGAAAGCTATCCAAGGATCTGGTGAGTTTGCAATCTTCATTTCTGTATAAGTAGATTCATTCACTGGTACTTTCGTTCGAGGTTTTCTGAAAGTAAACCATTTCACACGGACAATGATTCGCGGATCCGCGCTTGCAAGTATTGAGTCATGCATATGGAATTCAAATCACGGAGACAAACTTTCGCGATTCAAAGATGACCGCGAAAGTAGCGAAGATTAATACAGCGTGAATGATTCCACGTATACAGTATCTTTGTCATGGCGAGAGGGCTCCAAACTGTAAATGTATTTTCGTTTTAAATCATAAAGTTATAAAGTAATTTGAATAAGTCTGCATTTCATTTTAGTTAGCTAAAAGTTGTTTTGCATGTTTAGGACCACCTTCGATAAAGATACATTAGTGTCTTTAAACCTTTTAATAAGGTTTTGGGATGAAATATCTACAATAGATGTGAACTACCGGTATAATTGAAAAAAAAAAAAAACTTTTCTTCCAACAGACGATGAAAGCGATTCTGATGAAGATTTTGATGATGACGAGTGGGACGATGATTGATGTGACAAGACAGATTCTGTTGATGACATTGAGTTACAACACTGTTAAAGAAACTCTATCTTGATTTGTTTAAATCTATTATTTCGTATCAATGTGAGAAACTAATACAACTTTCTTAAAACTGAATATCAATAAATAAAATTTCAAACAACTGAAACTTTTCTTTGCTTTCCCGTAAGTTTGGAGTAGAGTTTCATTTTGAACTACATGGAAACTCCTTGTGATAAAAAAAAACTGCCACTGAGTTTTTACAAAATCGACGTAAGCTTTAACTCTAATTGTATCAACGATGAGATAAAGAATAAAGAAGATCCTGACGACAATCTCAACAACACTCACAATAGAGCACCGAATTGAGCATCGATAGACCCCTAGCAAGCCAAGGGTGTGACCAGGTGCCCGGGGGAGTAAGCATTCCCTGATTGGCTAGCTGCATCCGCTGTCAATGTTCACGCACGAAAACGAAAACAATTTCTACAAAACATGCAATGTCTGAGGTTATATCTATATAGAAAGTGCTATGGAGATCATGTTACAAAACTTGAAAAATCGATACGTGCTTGATACTGAGATTGCTAGATGAACAATGTATCCACTTCAATAGAAAAGACGCAGTTTACAGCTACCTCACACAGAATCCTACATGCTACACCAACACAAACGAAGACAAAAACTCAAATTCAAGGAATTGTGTTCACCCGCCTTTGGGTGTTTGACTTTAAAGAAATGCTTGGAGACCCAACCATCACCATTGAAGTATTTCTTATACACATAATGTATAATCACAATACTAAATCTCTTTAAAATATGTAACACACCAAAGTAAAAGTAAAAGAATTTGATATCCAGTGAAAGGTCTTGTCACAAGGAATACACATGAAATACCTATCACTTATGTCCAAGGTTAATGTTTTTAGGGTAGGTAAAAGTCTACGGTCAAGGGCACAATTTAAAAAAAATGGTATCCAAAGAAAGGACTTGTCACAAGGAATAGACATGTTAAATATGGAAGTCCTAATTCATTTACCATTCAAAAGTAAAAGTAAAACCCAATGCTAAAGTATTTTAAAGGTAGATTAAACTCCAAGGTCAAGACAACAAGGACTACACATGTGAAAAATGAAAGCCCTATCACTTAACATTCAAACGTTATACTATGATTAAACTTTTCTGACTGACAAACAAATGTCATCGGGCCTTCGCGAAAGCGGGGCACAACAAGCTAACTCTAGAAGAAAAAATCACAGGCTTCACATCATTTAATACTGCAATGGCGACATCAACGAGAGAACAAAACATAAGCTTAACCTGGCTCAAAGGATAAGACACAGGTAACAGATAGACAAAATAGATAGTACAAAGCGGGACAAGCTCCTCTTGACCGAGAAAATTATAAGATATGTCAAGTCCGTTGAGGAAAATCTGATGTCGAACAAGCTGTTATAAATGCTGACTATAAAGACGAAGGAGATGAGGAAAAATAAATATCTCCCGTTTCAAGAACTAGACAAGACAAGAGCGAACAGTCAGATTCTCTGGAGAAAACACCTGAAAATTTACCCCCCCCCCCTCTCCGAACTTCCTTATCCCACTGATACTGACAAGAAAATAGCACATGGGTCACTAGCTAGGTACGTTACAGACAAAGATTGAGTAATGCATGTTCAACAGAGTGATGCTTATGTAGTCAATGGATACAATAACAAGAAATACTGTATCACTGTTAAAACTGAAACATGTCATTGTCCAACTACTACCCCGTGTTACCTATTATTGCCACGAAGTTAATCTCTAGGAATGACAATGAAACAATCTTAGTGGGAGGTTACCATATAACACTCTCCATATTCAGCTCAAGAAAGAGTGACGATAAATCGAGACGAACGAAACCACGAGCAAGGGATCTGGATTAAGGCATCCAATGTAGTACTGCTCCAGATTCATGCTTGTAGAGGCCCACACGACATCAAACCAATGAGCAAATGTATAAAGAAGAAACTAAAGATAATCCTACAAGCAAACAAAATTAAATACATTTTGAGTCATTAGAAGATAAAAAAGTTTATGACAAATGGGTTTCAGTTCATTTATTACTTTATGCCGACTGGCACATCAGCAACATTATATATACAATACATATATAAATGAATAACAAGGTGGACAATATGACATACTAATACATACGAAAAGAAAGCAAATAAATACATGTATATATTGAGAGCAACAGTTATCAATATGGTACTAATGATAGATATTATAGTAATAGGCACCATCCCGATTATATGATATGACCCATCCAGGGATCCAACCAACAAACACAATCACAACAAGTACGACCGTATTCGTGGTTAGATCCCTGAACAAATCAGCCATACAATCGAGATAACATCAATATCAATACAAACAAATACATTCTTATAGGCTACTAGTATATGAAATATATTATCTCTTAATTATTATTGTTATTTCTCTTTTTTAGTGCTAATTCAATATATTTGCCTAAATTCCTTAGTTCCTTTATATTTTTTGTACTCAGTAAATGAATCATTTTAAAAACACTAGGTCGTCTATAATAATAAGGTTTTATGTAGTTTGTACATTGACAAGTCGGCATAATCGAAAAGTAAGACCTGTTCTCAGACATCATTTTCCAGAGATAAATGACATGTAACCTTCAACATATAAACCTGTATAGTGTGACAAGGAACAAAGAAAGAAAAACCTAATTCCATTTTTAACCTTGGTTCAACATGCTCCACAGATACACCTCACAGGCAAGCATCATTAGTGACGAGGACAAAAAATCTGGTGCCTATTAAAAGGTTTTGTCACAAGGAATTTATATGTGAAATATGAAAGCCCTTTTATTTACCGTTCAAAAGTTATACCCAAGGTTAAAGTATTTGAAAAAAAGGTCAAACTGTTAAGTCAAAATTGTTACCAATGGAAAGTTCTCGTCGCAAGAAATGCACAAGTGGAATTTATTTAGATCCCTTTCGTCTACCATTCAAAACATAAGCCAAAGAATGAAGTATTTGCAAAGTAACTCAAACTCAAATGAGATAAAGAAGATCCTGACAACCATCTCAATATCACTCACAATAGAGCACCAAATGAGCATCGACGGACCCCTAGCAAGCTAGCGGTGGGACCAGGTGTCCGGGGGGGAGTAAGTATACCCTAGTCGCATCCGCCATCGATGTTCACGCACGAAATAGAAAACAATATCTACAAAACATGCATTGTCTGAGGTAATGTCTATATATAAAGTGCTATGGTGATCATGTCAGTAACAACAATAAAAACTCTTACTGTCAAACCCTTCACAGGGACCTTTATACGAGCTCCACACGGCAAAGGGCATAAGTGTGAGTCAAATGAGTTAAAGAAGATGCCGACGACAATCTCAACAGCACTCTACGAAAAAGACCGAAAGCGAATACTTGCATAGGGGTAATACTACAAGATGATTGATGGGTCACACGTGGAAGTAAAAGTGAATATGAAAAGGACAATCGGTATTATCAGAATCTGATATAAGACATGGAAAATAAACTATTAAAGTGAAGAATTAGTACTGGTTTGACAGCGGATAGGCAGATGGTGAGTTTATAGGAACATCGACAATTGAAATTGACATCGGACAAGAAATAAGCCACAATTCGTCGATGAAATACTTTTCGTAGTTCTCGTTGTTAAAATGATATCGATCTATAGATTTGAGTTTGTACTGATATTCACAGTGCTCAACTTTAATTTAGGCTATGTCAAATAAAAAAAAAATTAAAACCCTAAGGCTAATTTCATTCGGGATTTCGTAAGCAAATGCACATGTTTAACATACTACACCGTTATTCCATTCATGCATTGCACAAATTGTAATAAACAATAAAGAAGTAACTATCAGTTATTCAGTCTCAAAGTCGAGAAGGCAAGGCAAAATTATTAGATTTTCCATAGGAACGATTGCGAACAGAGGAATTAATCAAATTCCAAAGTGAGACCAGGTGCCCGGGGAGAGTCAGCATTCTCCTGATTGCATGCAACACCTGTCACAACAGTTCCATGGAAACTTGTCAAATTCGGTGATTGTCTCGATATACATATTGGTGTACACGTAAGGTAAGTCTTGTTAGGTGATGATGACAGCCATTCAATCACTAAGTATTCGATTTTGCACGTTTATAATGATTATTTAACATATAATATCTATACATGAGAACCTTTCATACATGACAATATAAAATATCAGTACGACGTCATGTAATTCAGCCCTTATTTTTCCTATCGTGAAATTTTGAAAAGATAGTGAATTAGCAAAAGTATACTCGTGGTTTCCCATATAATTCGAAATAGCGGTAGCGTGCTCACTCTGACCTGAGTATGTGACATATTTCTACATAGTGAATATTCAAATAACAATTTCCGACATTTGCCGAAATACAACAAAGGAGGGGATCTCCAACAACACCAGGTTACAGCACCCACAGCAAAACCCTAAAACATCCAATGCAAAAGAACAGAGCAGACAAGCACACAAAGAGACGCAAAAGGGACAAGGAACGTCAACGCACAACACAGAAACATCAAACACAAAGGACTACACATAAACCAACGAGACCAATGTGCAACCGGTGCCGACTTAGGACGGCCATCTGCCACGAAAATAGCAGAGGGTGTCGTTATCCTGGATTACGTGCGCACAACCCTCCCACTTTTTTCGATTATCCATTAGTCTCGAAAAACGTAACACTTGTGGTGTAAAACAAACTCCTCACTGTCAGATGACCACACATAAACAAGACCTCAAAACGCAGGGGCCCAAGCAACACAGAATAATATTTAAATGGATATAAAAAGAGGACGTTTGTTCGCTAAAGTTAAGATGTTGAACGGCATTTATAAAAAAAAATGTTCTCAATTTGTGTAGGAAACATAGGTGTTGAATACTGTAAATTGGTTTTTATTCGTCAGGTACCAATTTTCGTCATTTTCGTCAGTGCCTCCATTGACGAAATTACGTATCGACGAATATAAATACTCTGGACAAAATAAAGTGTAGAAAGGAAAAATTGAATGAAGAGTTTAAAATACAACAGGCAAATGATAAATCATTGAAAACTGAATGCGCACACAAATTCAGATATAATGTACTTCTAATTACTAAATGATATGTTTTACAACAAGCTAGGTGGTATACACTGTATACATGTCTCTAATTGTTTGTTTACCAATAATTGTTAAACAAACAATGAAAACAAACGCATACGGCCTATACCTGAATATTAAGTTGGCATTTGAACAGACGAATTTTTATTTTAGGGACCCTTGGATGACGAATTTACGTACTGACGAAATGGTCATTTTGATCGAATTGACGAAAATTGGTACTGACGAAAATAAAGCAATTTACAGTACGACACATTATATAACCCTCTGAAACTGCTATTTTAACGACTGCGTCGGGACTTAATTGCTATAGGGAATGACGTATGAGTGCAGTGGAAGAAGACGTACACTATTCGTGCAGCATTCGTAATACAAAATGTGAATTTTTAGTACAAGGAGCTAGATGTTCACAGTGCTCTATTTTGCAACGAATTTTAAGAGAGAAAATGGCAGGGAAATGATAGGGAGCTCTCAAGTGCTTTAAAGGAATCAAATTACATGAGTAGTACTGGATACAGAATTAAACAATGGGTAAAGACCAACTCATTAGGTTAATATTAACCAGCAGAAAGTAAAATCCCGCCTTTGCAACTGGAGATCTGCAGAAACAAAAGAAATTTGACAATGAACTGAGGAATCAAGGTGTTGTCATTAATGAGTGGCAGTCATTAGAGTTGAAGGACACTATGACAGCATGTACACAGGAAATGGGAAAAAAAGCAGGAGAATGCGATGGTACCCGATGATCTGTATCTCAGACAGCAGACATATATCAAATGCTGTATATGCGAGCTTGAGAGAAAGTGGATTTATAACCCTGCCCAGTAGTAGAACTCTCTTTGACTATTCCCATAATACGAAAAGTGCAAATGGATTTCAATCCGAGGTCATAGAGATTCTTAAACAGGAAGCTGAAAAGAGATATATGTACAGCGAGAAGAAACCCTGGCGGAACTGCGATGGAATTCTCTTTGACGACATAAATATCACGGCAGATAAAGTTTACGACAAATACTCAGGAGAACTCATTGATTACTGTATCTTAGATAAAGTTGGAAATCAGATTCTGGCCTTTGAAAATCAAAGCAAAGCAAGGTAGAGGCTGACATTGCGAAGTACATGCTTGTACTAATGGTGTGGTGCAAGGGGTAATAGGAGGTCTAAATTTTCGAAGGGAAAAACAAGCTAATGCCAACCCCAATCATGACATAAAATTCTCTATCCCATTGTGTGGAAAACATTCGAATATTGGAAACCGGGAAAGTCAAGTCAAAGCCTTGCCTTCTGAACTTTGAGACTGAATAACTGTTGGGCACTTCTTTGATGTTTATTTTATTACATGTGATAAGGCTTCAGCTAAAAGAAATTTTTCAAATTGCATGGCAATAGCAGCGACTTTATTCACTACACTCCAAACCCATTCACCAATGATGGAAGAATTTTTTTTTTATTTCAGAACCACCTCATTTGCTGATTTCAGCTTCCACATAACTAACTTCCCTTTCACGAGTGGCAACATTCCGTCTTCTCGTGCTTATGGCATTATTGTTTCCCAGCTCATACGGTACGCTAGGGCAATCTCCAAATATGAAGATTTCGTCGTTAGAGCCAAACGACTTGCAATGTATAACGTCTACAAATTCATTAGCATCTTTTCAAAGCAGATAAATTTATAGCATGGAACAGACATGCACGTTTGGGTATTTAACTCTCGTCAGTGATCATCAATCTAAACAATGTAATATGGCACAATTCTGTGAAAATTATGGCCTAGATATGCCAAATGACGTAGCAAGAAGGCTGGGATATGATATTACAGGACCAAGGTTTTAAAATTAGAGAAAATTTTGTAAACATACATTTTCAAATGCGTTTGAAGAAACGACCAACCGATAGTGATCGAATTTGGCTATATATGCCCTCGGGGACTCCTGGTCCACCAGCAGTGACACTCACCAAGTGGTACAAATGTTTAATGTCTCATATCTTGAGTTTTACTGTAGCAAATGCCCTAGAAATATTTTCTTAAATGATGCTATTGAATTTGAAGACAATTTAACAATCTATACAGCGAGGACAGCTAATTTCATACGAAATATGGACAAGTCCTCTGACTGCATGGATGTGAGAAGTTTCTTCGAATGGAAAAACAAGCTAAATGTAAACTTAAATTCCGATGTATCAACGGGTGAAGTTAGATTAAGATTAATTGAAGTACTTTAGAAAGAAGGAAAAATCAGTTACACAGCGCAAAGGAAAGAGAGAAAAAACTATGCTTCTGAATTCCCAAAGTAAAGAGGGGTTAAAACTACTGTGGACTATGTGGTTGAGTGTGTAACGTTTATGCTAAACAAGTGTACCAAATTCATTTTTACGCACAACTTGAATCAGGCCTGGATCCTTTGGACAAGCAATGAGGCCGGTACAGACAAAGAGGAGGTGCCATCTACAACGCCACTGCATTCGATGTCAGGAGCTGTATGACAGAAATGATATCGATCGGAGCTCTAGCTCTTACTCCAAGGAGATCAGATATTTCGGTAGACAGAACAATTCACCGTTACCGAAACCTGCTAAATTTACGTGAATCGATGAAGTGTTGAATCAAGATGTGGCGGCAAAATTTGCTCTATCGCCACTGATGCTTGAATAAGCCAATCATTGAATGCTAGACGTCTTTAAAATCATTAGCATCATTTAAGACCAGATAAATGCACAGCATGGACCAGACATGCACGGTTCGGGTATTTAACCCTCGTCAGTGATCCTCACATTAAATAAAATTAATGAAATAAATTAAAACAATGAAATATAGCCAAAAATCTTTTGTCCAAAATATATCGAAAGATGTAACAAGATGGCTGATATATAATGCTACAGGACCCAGGTTTCAGAAATGTGAATAAACAGAATTTTTCGAATGTGTTTGATGAAACGATCAACCGAAATTGATCGAATTTGGCTATATGGTCCTTCAGCAGTGATACTCACAAATGGTACTGGGATATGAAGCTACAGGATCCACGTTTCAGACATTTGAGAAAATTGAGTAAACAGAATTTATCGAATGCGTTTGATAAAACGCTTTTGTATATGTGTCATTGATAAATATAAACAAAGAGTCATTGATGTGTTGTGCAACTTGTATATTGGGATGAATTATGCTAATTTATCTATTTATTTGATTGATTTTTGATTGTTTTATTTTCTTAATTTATTAATACAAGATTAGAGTACTAGACACTGTTGATAGGGGCACTCCTATCGATATCCTCGTAATTTAATGATAAACAATGGAATCACTCACGTGTAACCAAACGTCGCGAGATCTTATTTGCATATGTAAAGGGCACGCCAGATGTTAGCAGGAATCCTTCTGTTTACAAGTCCATGCTCGAACATAACTTTTGTATACAGGGATATGGTCATTATCCATATTTGTCATTTTGACTGGTAATTGAGTTTAAGTACCCGAAACGTACATGTCTGGTCCATGCTGTATATTTATCCGTTCTAAGATGATACTATTGAATTTGAAGACGTTTAATATTTTAATGATGCTATTGAATTTTAAGACGTTTAATATAGAACTTTATATTTCATAGGGTTTATCTTTTCCTTGGTTTTGACCTTTAGATTTTGTTTTTGTTTAAAAACAACATAGGGCGTGATTATGCCTAGATTTTATACATGAGATTCATTATAAAAACGTAGGGCTGGGGAATTCTTTAAGCATTTTGGTAAAGACTAAAAAGTAGGGAACCAAAATTCCTTGAATTTGATTTGTTGTATTTGTTTCTATTTACATTTAAAATTGAGTTTCTTTAACATCGACGGCGGGTGCGGCTGACCAACAGGGGATGCTTACTCTCCCCGGGCACCTGGTCCCACATCTAGCTTGCTAGGGGTCCGTCGATCCTCAATTTTGTGCTCTATTGTGAGTGATGTTGGTTGTCGTCAGGATCTTCTTTAACTCATTTAACAATGCTCTTATAACCGTTTCACTGCCAGCAAAGTTTGTCTTTTTAATGAAGTTTGGCAATGGTTGGCAATGTATGTAAAAATATAGAAAAAGCATTAGTCCGTTTCCAATTTCGTGGAAATCATCAAATGGCTTTCACTCCACCAGATGAGAGTCCAGTAGACAAGAAGAGAAAGAGGATGACAGTGACAATAGTAAGTGTGAATTCATCATTAAGTAGAACTTGATCTTTAAAGGCCAACGATGGCAATCAACCGGTCATTTATATGCATGCCTAAGTGAAATTGGCCTGAAAAGCGTCATATTTACCTTCTTTGAAGGTAGCACGTCTTTTCAATTAAGTCATGAGCGGTGTGTTACATTAAAGACACGGAAAGGTAATCCGTTATCATGCTAATTAGAGACACAAGTCTCATCTTTTAAGTTGTCAATCCAAAAATTATAGTAGTTTTAAAGGATTTAAATGGACCAATCAGATATCAATTACAGATTGTTAACCCTTTGGCAGTCAGAGAGAAATTGACAGAAAATATTTTTGTCTCCTTATATTATAATTTTAAGTCGCCCGTCGGCCTTTGTGTATATATACATTTGTGTTGAATAAAAAATCCTAAAATAAACAGATTCTGAACTATTTAAAAAATCGATCCTTCCGAACGCGGGGAAAAATTAGAGAAATTGACGTCACAATGCAATTTCGATGTTTGACCGAGGTTCGAAGCTTGTTTGTCCGAGGTAAAAGCATTGTGACGTGACGAAATTTTGCATTTTTTCCCACCAATCGGAAGGGTCAATGAATTATCATTTGAATAATTCATTGCACATTTCGTAACAACAGATACGCGAGCTCTCGATAGGCCTGATTTGGGACCGATATTCAGCCCCATTCCCAAATGCAACAAAATATCAGTAAAATGCTAAATTTCAATTGAAAATTTACAGGAAATCAGTACAAAGAAAAATTTGTTTGGAACTGAATTATCACATAATGAAAGCAATTTTACTTTACTTATTTGTATTTATATTTTTCTCAGTTTTAGGGAAAACACCACTATTTTTCCAAATTTCAAAGGTTCTGGTTCCAGTCAATAAAAAAATATGGTGTAATACTACTCAGAAGCAATACATAGCAAAAGTGTAGTAATTTTTTTCTCTTTGTACAGCAGGCATTTCTGAGGTGCAAGAAGTTTACAGAATGTGAAAAGTTTAGGGCAGAGTTTATAGGTGAAAATTTTTTTAAGGGTTATAGGAGGCATTAACACCATAAGGTGGTTTATTCAGCCGTTTATATTTTCAATGCATCACGCCTAATTATTAAGGTATCAGAGAATGCGACTTGTACGTATGACGTCATCGCCTCCTGCGATCTTTGTTCAAATGACGTCATGACGTGACGTATACCTACACGTTATGGACGTGTAAACGACGCTCCACACGAAACGACAGAACGGGTAACTTGAAATTGTCCAGACTTATCGTTGATCGAACTTCCAGTTTTCCGAGTTATAAAGCACGTTTAGTATTCTAACTTTCCTTGCGTCGACGTTTTACAAATCTCGATGTATTTTTCTCGCAGATTAAACTGATTGAAAAGAAGCTAGCTACACGTACACCTACACTACATAGCTATACCTATACCTACTCCGATTCGTACATGTAACTTAACGACGTCCTCGTCCAAACGGTGACGGGTACATGTACGTCATACGTACACGTTATAAGAACTTGTAACTAAACCTCTCTATTGTCCTTGCAGAAAGGAGGGGTATCCAACAAGACTCGGTTGCAGAATTATGGCAATTAAAATCTTAAAATCACAAAAAATCCCTTTTATAATTATATATACATGTCCTACAATAACTTGAATTCATTTGAGTGCTTTATTATTTGATTTCTGGTCGAACTGCAAAGCAATTCTGGTCTATGGCTTGACAATGTCAGTGTCTGTGTGTAAGGGAGGGTGGATACGCGTGTGTGTGGTCCTATTTAATTCACATTTTTGGTTAAATTTTAGTTTCTAGTTAAGGGAAAAGTTTTGATAACTATATGCAGAAGAAACATACTATAAATCATATAGG
Source organism: Pinctada imbricata (assembly GCA_033119305.1). NCBI lineage: Eukaryota > Metazoa > Mollusca > Bivalvia > Pterioida > Pteriidae > Pinctada > Pinctada imbricata. The sequence continues at coordinate 63,252,689 of VSWD01000005.1, read as the reverse complement.
TTGCAAATAACAAGACCTTTAACTTTATGCCGTAACATGAGATCATGACCTTGGACTTTGACCTAGTTAAATATTTTGCTTGAAGTTTCTTTAAAAAAAATGTATGCATGCAGTAGAAACATAATATTATAAATGTAAGCTGCCCATGATAAGACATTTCAATCTTTGCCAGAAGATTTGTCCTCATCACCTTGACCTTGGACTTTGACTTCCTAATAAAACTTTTGGGCTTTGTCTCTTTGGCTAAAGATTACCCGTATGTGTGTTTTATAGTGTGTTCACAATAAGCGAAAAGGAGATAACTCAACTAAGTTGCATTTGTAAATGCTTATGTGAAACTCAAATGTTAAACATCTTCAACAAAGGAGGGGATCTCCAACAACACCAGGTTGTAGCGCCCACAGCAAAACCCCAAAACATCCAATGCAAAAACACAAAGCAGACAAGCACGGAAAGAGACGCATAAGGGAGAAGGAACGTCAACGCACAACACAGAAACATCAAACACAAAGGACTACAAATAAACCAACGAGACCAATGGGCAACCGGTGCCGACTTAGGACGGCCATCTGCCACGGAAATAGCAGAAGGTGTGGTTAGCCTGGATTACGTACGCACAACCCCCTTCCACTTTTCCGATTACCCAGAGGTCTCGAAGAACGTACAATTGTGGTGTAAAACAACCTCCTCACTGTCAGATGACCACACACAAACAAGACCGCAAAACGCAGGGGCCCAAGCAACACAGTGAATATGTAAATGGATTTTAAAAAGAGGGCGTACGTAATACAATCCGTGCTCTACCGCCGCGAGAATATGTATGTTATCACCCGAGGAGTCCGACTGACATTCAGAGAGGAGAGGTGGTCGAGGCCCTGTCTTCTCTAGAGAGGTTTGGACAGGGCCCGTCATGGAGTCCCGTCGTCACGGTCAGTCAGAGTGCAAGTTTTAAGAATGCGCTTGTACAAGACTGTAGATTGGTCAAGTACCAAGCCTAGTGTCCGTCTGGTGACATTAGGATCATATCCACGGTATAAAAAGGCGTTTGATGATTCTGACGCATATTTCGATAGTGATGATGTCTATCTTTGATCCTTCTTATCTTGTTAATAATGTCACCATAAAATTTTCAAATCCAATAGCATCATTTAAGACCAGGTACATTTACAGCATGGACCAGACATGCACGTTTCGGGTACTTAACCAAGTGAGAGATAAAATGTAAGACTCAGGTTGGAATCGAATGTGAATTTGGTAAGATAGATTTTGTAAGTGCATTTACAATATCTTGTACAATGACTGAAGTTTACAAAATTTGGAGACTCTGCTTGCAATACACACACAATACTAACTGTAAATCTGCATTCCTCTGCTTCATTCATATGTCTAATAGCGTTTTTTTTTTCTTCTTTCTTCATAGTTCTATCATGTGATCATTAATGATCAAAGAAGTGATATCCTGGAATCTTCTTCAAGAGAAAGAAGAATTAAGAGAATCGTGAGGTACTTAAGTTAGTCTAGAAACTTAGTTTATATAAGATTTGATGTAAAGAAATGGCCTTTAATGCAAATATCTAGTACATACTCTGAATTTTAACACATCTATCTTTCAATTTACAGGAGCAGATAAGGGAAAAGTAATTTGCTTGACATAGTGACATCTGAATCTTAAAGAAATTAAAACTTTAAAACAGATTTTATTTCTTGCGTTTTGTTTTTAAAAAATACACGCCTTATAATCTCTGTTGAAAGGTATATCATGTATATCAAGCGATATCTATATGATTGTTAACTTTTCACATGAAGTACTTTACAATGAGATGCGATTTTTGGTCAAGGCGGTAATTGCCATTGTCTTCACAATGGTTCCTAGCATTTATCAAAGATTGTGTGTTTTCCATGGATATATTAACATTAAATAAAATCCTGACAATAATCTAAACTATACACACAATAGAGCATACCATTGAGCAGGTGGGATCAGGTGCCCGGGAGGAGTAAGCATGCCCTGTTTGGCTAGCCGCACCCGCCGTAGATGTTCACATACGATGATAAGTAAAGGAAAACAATACCTAAATTACATGCACTGTCGGAGGCTATCTCTATATAGAAAGTGTACAAAAATATGAATTGCTTGTTAATTATGTATCTTAGAGTAAAAACAAACACTAGAAAATAACACATGCATTACACATAAAAACTGAAACACATATAATACATATTTAATAAACGCATTTTATTGGATCAATAGTTCTATTTGTGAGGACTATTTACATTTTATAAAGAAAATGAAACGGAGAAAAAGCAACATTCTCTTATAAGCGGACAATGCAATAATACGATAGTGTTCTAACTCCATACCTTCATGAAGAAAATTCCAAACCAATTTTTCCTACAATTTCCCTATTCATTGGCTGTGTGTAGAAAGTTGTGTAATGTGCTTGGAACTTTACAGTCACATTGCTGAGCTGCATGTATAACTTTAGAGTAACATTGCTGAGCTGCATTTATGTACATAAATGTAGCTCAGAAAAGTGACTGTAAAATTAAAACCACCTAACACAACTTTCTACACACAGCCTATGAATCGGGAAATTATCCAGGCTGCAAAACTTAAATTTAGGAAACGTCATACATGCTTTCTTAAATTAGCATACTGTACCATTGTAAGGTCTATTACATGATCCTGCGATTCCAAAGAACAAAAATGTATGCAAAAGTTGGTAATGAGACTCAAAACAAAGAAATATGGACCATCAAAGCATTCAAGATTATGTGAGCGTCACTTCGACGAGCAGATGACCAGGTTACCATGAACGGACCTGTTGCTAAAGATGCTGGCTATAGCTGATGTCTTTTGAAGGTTGAAGATATTCCTTTAGTGCTCGGTTATCCACAAAGAACTAACAAAAGAGGCTGTTGGAGGAAACTGAAGCCATGTCATGGTGATGAAATAACCCAAATACCGACCAAGATGCAAAATACTCTGAATGTAGATATTTTATTTCTTAGTATTACGGAAATGATAAAGCTTTATTTTTTTCAGATAAATAGCAATATCTAATAATAAAACAGACATCATACATAGTATAGTGACTCGAGAACGTCCCCTGCTTTATATGGAGATCAATATTACATGTATATATTATAGTACACAGTATGATAGTAAATATGAGGGGCGTATCGAGCTAAACAAAAGAAACGAACAAGTATCTATGGCAAACCGCTGCATCTATGTAAACGCACAAGAGTAAATCAAAACTTTTGAATCAGTTTTGAAATGCCGAATGCAAAAGACTATGTGTTTCTCATACAATAGACAAAATAACAATTTCAGATCATTCGTGAAAGAAATATTTCCTTTCAAACGAAAAGCTTCCTCCCGTTCAAGGTAAAAAAATCAAAGGTCTGAAGGCCCTGAAAGATACTCCACTTAGAATTTGCTGTAACATCTTATTTCACTGTAAAGTGTTCATACTTATGTTAGGTACATGTACAATGTGTTATACTAATAATTACATTGATGAAAAAATCTGGGACAATGAAAGAATTTGGGACCAAAAATCGAAAAATTCTGAGACACATTCCGAGATATTTTTTTCTGACTTATTAATAAAATGTTGTCATGCTGTCATGTACCTTATCTAGTCTTGTAATCCCCAGTGTCTCGTGACGTATAAGCATTAAATTTTGCATGCAATAAAGACTCATCGTTTTTTTTTCCGAGTCGGTCCGTTGAGTTGGTCTCAATTCGATACATCTCCCGAACAGCAGAATTTCATCTTTCAAGTCGAAAGATGTAGGTTAGCATTAAATCACTTCCCAGTTTTATAGCTTACGTTTCTCAGCGGTTGTCGGTGCTCATCCTGAACGTCAATATGATCTCAATATATTCGGAAATATAACAATTAATTCTTTTAAAATAGTGTTTGCATAATTACCATTTCACGTATAGAAAAAGAGACTGAAAAAGAAAAGTATACAAACTATTTTATCAGAAGTATAAGCCCATGCGAACATACCGGCCTTTTAATTTCTCAGCGGCACGGGGCCGAGCTGTCAACGGGTACAATTGTTTTACAGTTTCGTTAAACAATATTGCGTGAATAAAGTCTAGACATTCATTTTTATTCCGCCACGGACTAGTTCGAACCAATTAGAGAACGTAAATCTCGTCATGTGCACACAGTCTAAATTTCTATAGACCGTCAGTAATTCCGTCATTGCCGTATAAATGAATTCGCATGTAAAATGAGTCATGAAACGCCAATTTCCTGCAACAACAACAACAAAAATCCTTCTTTCGGCTTGATCAACCTGACAAGTCTCTTTAGACCCTAATGTATACCCGCTGATTAGCCGTTACCGTAAAATTGTGCGTAACGTCACGCTTTCAATACTGGACCCAGGTGTGATTACTGAAATATTTCAGTTTTTTAAAGAAAAAGTTTTCCTATGGATTGATAAACAGATACATTAAATTATCTTCAGCGATCGACTGTTACCCGGGACACGAGGCGCCGCGGGTATTTTTATCAGAAAAAAAGTCTCGTCAGCGGAAAATTATAGCGTGCATTGGTATCTGAGAAACAACCAATCGGCCTAATATTATCATGTAACAATGTTTAGCCGACAATTACATGACTCTCTTTTAACACCAAAAAAAAAAAAAAACAACGCCAAAATGGCTTTGCCCTTTATGCGATTTGATGTGTAAGTGTGGATCCAGAAGGGAGGGGGTGTCCAGACTACCCCTGGATTAATTTCTTTTATGAATGTACATATTTCATTTTTGCTCTTCAAAAAAATCGGACTTTAGGACCACCCCTGAAAAAAATCCTGAATCTGCCCATGAACTTTATATGCCTTATTATTATTTTTTTTACATGATTCATCTTTTCTGGATACGTGTCCTTGATAAATCGATTTTTTGCGGACCTGTTTAGAACCGTTTGAAATACCAGAACAAGACGATAGCATTTTTTTGGCATAGTATCGGATGTCTTTTGTTGTTTATCGGAAAATCTAATCGTAAATGACTATTATTTTTTCCGATCACATGACTTCATGGGCAATGTTCTATACAAGAAGCCATATTTATACGGAAAGGAGTTGTATATTTTTATTGAAATGTTGAATCTTTACTTGAGACTATATTTGGTTAATGCGTTTGTTTGAAAGAAAGAAAACTTGTAAAATAATTGGAAAAAAGAAACCAATTAATGAACACATGAACATTTTATAAAATAATCAACTATCTAAATTAGTGGCAAATGTCGTTATATTCAAAAGAGTCAACTGATCGAACTTTTGTTATTCGTCTTCTCGCTCAACAGTATAGATAATTTGCCTATATGTATATCACAGAGAGAGAGAGAGAGAGAGAGAGAGAGAGAGAGAGAGAGAGAGAGAGAGAGAGAGAGAGAGAGCAAAATTTATTTTATTTTTCGATAAAGGCCGGTTTGTTTTGACGGTGAAAATGCATAATTCCGATGTTCATTGAAGTTAGTCGTTGGGGGCCAAAAATCTTTTCTCATAATCAATTTCAAACTTGAAGTTTTTCTCGGATCTACTTTCTACCTTGTAAACAATAACATATTGATAAACATGCATATAATTTTCCTGAATTGAAAAAAATTTAACATGTCTTTTACAAAATAGCGATAATACTCATCAAATTCAAATAGCTATGAAATATCCATTCTTCTGAAGTCCGTGAGATAATAATTGACAGCTGACCTGAATCGGTAAAAGGCGGGGCTAAGAGTTGGGCCTAGTTGTTTAGTCAGACGTTGTTTTAGTATCTGATGAGAACATAGCAGTACTGTGTCGGCATTACAATATATTACGCATTGAAAAATTCAGAATTGTTGCGTATCAATAAATATTTACCTTGCAAGCTAATCACAGAACAGTGCGCGCATAAATGTCAAACGGTGGGCGGAGCATGTTCACTCGATAGAAGGCCCAGATGTAAAGTAGTCCCAAGTCGATAACAATTCAAAAAAGATCAAATTTCATCTTGAAAATCTCAACTAATCTTATATTAATTCTATCATTCTATCAAAACAATCGATTCTGATATAAATTTTCCACACGCAAGTTTTGAATGTCGAGAAACTGCTGACCCAAATCTGGAACTATTTCTCTCTGCGCACGCATTGGAAGACGGTACCTCGAGACGACATAAGAATCGCGAATACAGTAAGATACTCCTTCAAAAGGAGTATCTTAAAAACTAATAAAAGGGTGTCTCTTCATTTTGGGTAAGTTTAGAGTGTCGGACGAAGAGCATAACAATTTGACAAAAATAACGACATGGTCTTACATTATCAAAGAATGCAGAAATGCATTTTTAATATTTTTTATACACTAGGAGGTGCCACGGCATACAGCTTAATTTCAAGGAGCTGCAGTACATATTGTTCAACATTTCAGTAAAATCGAATGGTCCTTCTTTTTAAAGCTTAAGCTTGCTGCTGATGGCACCAAAATGTCACGTTTGACAAATTTGGCGCTTTCCCTGTTATTGGAGATGATGACAATACCCTGTCTTGTCATGGTCAGAGACCGATAGCATAAGTAAAATGCAAGTGATTATTACGAAAATGCGAAAACATGCTTTGCAAACATTTCCTACGAAGTTAATGAAATGTTAGAACAAAGTGATGATGATGAAATTTACATTAAAACATTGATACAATTGACTTTTACTTTGGCAGAGACATGGAATTTTTATAGCTGGCTGCGAGCTTAAATGATGCAAATTTATAATATTTGTGTCTTTATTGCAAAATCTACAATTTCGACATGGGTGATGTAGCTAAGAATCTGTAGTATTATATGAATCCTCCCCTGACATGTAATTAACATAAAACTTCCTCACTTAGAGATTAACAAAAATGTGTTGTCGATGAATTGTACCTGATGTTGAGGATATGCGATGCTCTGATTATTTGAAAAGTCAATCAGGCCTGATCAAAGACAAAACTGGCAATCAGACAAACCGCATGATGGATATTGTTGCAGAGGGTATTTAGTGTAAGGGAAAACACAACGAATGACGGCAAAGGATATATCCTTTAAAATCTTGACTGGACTTGTCTTACAGGTACAGACATAAAAAGGTCTCGTCGAATCTGCCAAAAAATAGAAGATTTCAACTGCAGAGAACATTAAACAGAGGAATCAATTATTTACCGAGTGAGCGAACACTTAATTTTGAACTCCATTTCTTATCATTCCTGATTTTATTCTATTACATAACAGCACCATAATGAGAGTTGGAAGACTCGCTGAGGTCGTTACGAAAAGGCCTAGAAACTCATTATTAGTTTATGTATTAGATAATTTTGAATATTTTAAAAAATTAAAGATATAAGATAAAGTCTAATTTATGGCTTGAGAAAGTTATGAAAGAAGAAAATAAGTTAAAGTCAAGAATATCTATCATAACAAGAAAATGTCCATTTCAAGAAACATGACCAGAGTTTAAAGAGTACGTTTAATCTCGTGAAGTCGCAGGAGATAAGAATATGTGCGTGAACCATTAATACTAGATTGATCAAGCTATCAAGGAACAAATCTGGTACCTCACAAAACTTCTATCATGTTTGGATTTATATTCGTCGGTGTCGTAGGTAGTGTATAACTACATTTTGACTTCATGTTGTTTACATACTAATATTGTTTTCCCAAACTCTTATTTTATGGGCGCATGTTCAACAACACACCTCCTATAATGAAAATCAAAGAGAATTAAAAAAAAACCCGAAAAACTAGAATAAAAAAAAAAATCATGAAAATGTATGATAAACAATATTTTAAGTTCATTTTGTATCATTTGTTGTTTTTTTTTTTTTTAGATACATTGTATAATTTATATAGTATTTTATTCAAGTTGATGGTTTTTGGAGGAGGAGAGCAATGTTTTTGGAATGCTTTATAAAACAATTAATTTCATTTCTCTTCAATAATTAATAAAATGATGTAAAAGTCACTTTGCAAGACTAAGAATAGACAAAACATAAAAATTATATTTGCTTAAAAATCCGATATATAAAGAGACCAACAGAATAGAAATAGTAAGAGAACTTTTTATTTATATAAATTTTGTCCTTTTTGAGTTCTGAAGTCAGTTTCAAGATTCAAACAAAAGAAAACTATGCAGACATGTTGACATATCATGCATTTAGACGTGATAATTTCATCATGCCTAAGATAACGAAAACGCGTTATCATGGAGTTTATTTAATATAACAATGTCTTTCTTTTACACATGCGTAGATCGTATTCATTTGTAGTTTTATATAGAATAATAAAATGTTCTCAAAACTTATTTATTGACATGTTAGAAGTTTCTCTAAGACCAATACCAGCCTATATCCATATTCAAAATTTGAGCAGGTTCACAAAGCCTGCAGTCAAATATCAGAGTTCGGAAATTTAACAAGAAATAAACAATGGGTACTCTAGACATCATGTGAAACCTCCTGAATTTTATAGTTTCCTGGATTTTACTATCAATGTCATTTGATTTTATTCTGATATCAAATCGATTATGTTCCAGTTTTACATATATGTAAGGCAACTGTAGACCCGTCAAAGATTTGTGCAGATGTTCTATCCTTGAATTGTGGAGAGTATATACCAGTAGATAAAGATGAAACAGTTTGTGCTTCAAATGGACTACATTATAATAATTTGTAAGATGTTTTTGTGAATTTCATTATAATTCTATGAAAGATATAGACTTCAGTTTAAATGTCTATCACAGAGAAGCGAGTTGATAGGAAACCCCAGAATTATAACCCCCCCCCCCCCCCCAAAAAAAAACCCCATGATGTTGCATTTTCTTCTATGAAAATAGACAATTATGTAGAATCACTTATACTAAAATTAGATGAAAGGAAATTTGAAATTAAGTCAATTCTTAGTTTATGCCGGGCCCAGATTAACTATACGTTGATTTCTTTTCTAAAATTAATTTCCGTTGGTCTGTTACAGCTGTTATTTCAGCCAAGCTAGATGTCATGATAAGACATTAGTCGTACACTCGCTTGGACACTGTGGTACTTTGAATGGAGGAGAAACACCTGCACCACCAAGAACCACAGCGTCAGTCACAACACAAACAAGCAGTAAGCTAATTAGAAAGTTTAGGGCAATCCCAGCATCATATAATGTAAACGTTGGAATTTGTTTGCTATCATTTTACAATGTTTTGAGAAGACGATCAACTTGAAGAGAATCATCAAAATTTATTATTCACCAATTAAAACAATCATCAAAAGACAATGAATACCTCGTACCATGTATTTGTTTTTTTCTGTCCAGAAGATCATTCTAAGGCAGCAGAGATGGAAGTTTTTTTTATAATTTGTTCCTGGCGAGTTTGCTTCGATATTTCCGTAATAAGACAAAGCATGTCTGACAATTTGACATGTTTCTTTGAAGATGTTCAACATTTGTACCACTTGGTGAGTGTCACTGCTGTGGAACAGGAGATCAGAGGGCACATGTAGCCAAGTTTGATCAACGTCGTTTCTTCAACGCATTCGAACATTTCTGTTATCAAAATTTCTTGAAATTTCTAAAACGTAGGTCCTGCAGCATCAAATCTCATCCATCTTGCTACGTCTTTCGGTATTTTTAAAACATAACTTTCACAGTCTTTGGCCATATTTCATTGTTTGGGTTGAGGATCACTGACGACAGTTAAGTACTCAAAACGAGAATGTCTGGTCCATGCTGCAACTTTATCTGTTCTTAAATGATGCTACTAAATTTGAAGACGTGTGAAACATTTGACTAAGAATGTTCTGTCCAGATTGCTGCACTCTGGCAGGAGAGTTTAACAAATCCTTTTTTTGTAAACTAAACATAAAAAAGACATTAAATGACACATGGATAAATGTTAAGCTACGTTTGATTTGTCAGATATACAAGTTGTTGTAAACGCTTTAATATACACAGAGAACAACTACATTGATGAGTATCATGATAGTTTACTAGGAAATCGAGTATTACCATTTGTATTATTGACAGGAACAACACTTGCTATGACATCAGCGACCACGGTTAAATCAACAACAAAATCAACAACAAAATTATTAACAACAATGAAACCTACAACCACCGCCAAACCAACAACCACTGTCAAACCAACAACCACCGACAAACCAACAACAGCAAAACCAACAACAGTTATTCAAACAACGACGATTAAACCAACAACAACGGTCAAACCAACAACAACGGTCAAACCAACAACAACGAGCAGGCCTACCACAACAGATTGTCCAGAAATAGATGACCCGGTGATACAAGTTTTCTGTAGGAAGAAGGATCATCTTGAGTGTACATCAGGAATCGATCTAAAGTGTGGAAGTAACGGCAAAATGTACAGAAACGAGTACGTATACAATGTTGACAAAATTCTGCAGTTTTTATTTTATAGGATGAAACCATATCCATATCCCTCCATATTAGCTTGTCTGAAGGTGTACGTAACCTCTTATTATTTACTAATTTTAATACTACCATAATTTGTTTATGAATTATGATACGATAAGAGATGAGTTATACCGATAACTTTTGAGAGGAATATAATTTTGCAGTATTTATTACAAGAGTCGTGACTCTTTGTAAATATTAGATAAAGTTTTAATTTGTACTCTCTATTCCCACACATTTCCTCATTTGGTTATTTTTTAAACATGTTACCATTAATGTGTCATAAAAAATGCATCTAGAACTTCTTCCGGGTTGAATCCCTGCGAGGACCAATCTTAGACATCAGGGGTACATTCGCACACCAAGATTTCCGGTCTCCGGAAATTAACGGACTAGTTAAACGTTCAACATTAGTAAAAGCCTAATGGAAATACTGATGGTAAAATAAAAAAAAGTTACCACCAAAACAACGGCAAATATCATCTCTAATGCGTTAAAGAAGATCATCCTGCCGATAATCTCAATAGCATTCACGATAGAGCACAGAATTGAGCATCGACAGACCCCTAGCAAGCTAGAGGTGAGACCAGGTGTCCGGGAGGATACTTCCAAACGCCAAACTCTTTGCGCCTCGCGAGATGTCATCCTTATTTGTGTTTGTTATTCGGCTTGACTGATTGCTATGCAAATTTCGAGTCTAACTCCCGTTATTTGCAGGTTATTTCTTTCTTTATACATTACAACTGTTATTTTAGAGAACTGAATTAAAATCTGAACTCAATATGAGCTTCAATTTTGCGTTTAAAATGATGTTCAGGCATTGCTGTTCAAATCTTATTACCAAGGAAGACGTTGTTTTTGCGGGAAAAATCTTTCAATATTTCGAAACGTAAACAGCGTCATTATGACGTCGGAATGTTTCAATTGTGTTGACGTAAAAGTAAAAATAAAGAAATTTCCCTTTAAAATATATTGATACGGCCTTTATCCTTGAGTTCAAGTTGGAAAAATGGATGCTTTTAGAATGATGTACATGTACGTGATCAGCGTAGTTTTTAATACTCATGCAAAGCAAAACAGTACAAAGTTGCCATATTTGTAGTTATACTAAAGCCGGGCTTCTACTGTCGCGAATGTAGCGGCGATAGAGCTCAATTAGGCGAGTAGCGGGTTCTCCTCTCAATCGCGGGCATTCTTGTCTCATCATGTCACGATCGTGTCATATTCTCCTACATTCTCCTCTGTTCGCGGCACCGACGCGAATGTTTCAAACTGTTCGCGTTGCATTCTCCTCCATTCGCAGTGCGTTCTCATCACATTCGCGTGCATTCTTGTTCCCAAGGTGGAGGAGAATGAGCCACGATAGAGCCCCGACAAGAAAGAATCTGACAAAAATGTGATGCAAATGCGCAAAGAATGTGACGCGAATGAAAAAAACCAACGCGAATCAGCAACGATCTTGACACGATAATACTTCATACTAACGCGACAGTGACAAGAATAATCTTAGAGTTGATGTTTAAGTGTGCGGATCAATATTTTGAAAACTTTAACAATGCCTTTTAAGAGAAAACAGCCAGGAAAGATGTCACCGTCAACAAAGGGTATTGATGCTCTTGGATATGTCAAATGATATTAATTTTGCTCTTGTCACATTCTTGTCATGGTCTCAGCGCTATCGGGTTAATGTCGTGTCTAAGTCTCCTGAATCACAGCGCTATCGGGTTAAAGTCGTGTCTCAATCTCCTGCATTCGCCTCTCATTCGCCTCAGTGTCTTTTTATCGTGGCACATTCGTGTCGCATTCTTCTCTATTCTGATCACACTCGCCTCACTATCGTAGCGGACGCGTAGCATATTCTTGTTGCATTCGCGGCGCTATCATGTGCCTATCGCGCCAAGAAAAAAATCCATGAGAACAGACAGGAATGTGACACGATTGTTCATTCACCTCTGATCGCAGCTCATTCTCCTCAACATTCGGCTCAGTGGAAGCCCGGCTTAAACGTTTTATATTTGATTCACATACACCAAAGTGGAAATTGTTAATGACCTTGACAGTCAATACAGTTAAGAAATGAATCTCATATTTTTTCTGTTGATGCGGGTATCACCCCAAAAATTGCACAGAAAACTGCATCAATGTGCGTTCATTTCTGATCATTTTATTATCATTTATCTATGAAAAACAGACTGTTTTCTTTTATCTAAAAACAATTAATCACCGCACTATATTTCGTAAGTCGGAAGGGTTCGCAGTGATACGTCTGCCAAAACAAAGTTATGGCAGCCGCCATGATTCATACAGCGATCGATCGTCTCTCTATATCTTTGAAATAAGGTCCAGTTTGAGCAAATTCTACATGCACTATTAATTTTTGAGTAAGTGGAAAAGAAATGATACCCTTGAAAGGATAAGCAAACATCAACAAGTTGTATTTTCAGCAACGAGTTCATTCGTATTTAAGGGAACCCCCGGTTCTATAGTGCTATAAATAGACTTCCGTGAAAAATTGTGTTAATCGATGTATTAACAAAATTTCTCAGCTAATCAGAATCTTCGTTTCTTGAAAATGACAATGGAAAGGGCCTTGCACGAATTGGCGGGAAATCCGCCCAGATAATAAAATCTGCTCCAGGGTTACTAAAACTATTCTGAGGAAGAAAATATCTCCTCCAGGGTTACTAAAACTATTCTGAGGTATAAAATATATATTAATAGATAGAAAAACTTATAATCTATAATATTTACTCAATTGTTTATCATTAACATCACCTACTTGGCATTTATTAGAAATCGAAGCAACGTGGGGTCAACCATTTAGAGTCCGTGGTATTACGTTATATAATTCAATAAGATGAGATGAAATTGAGAAAATCGTTTTACTCTGAGTTATATTAAGTTATCATACATTTAGTGATTTAATTAACTGTAGACTTATTGTCCTCCTTCAATATCTAGTATTCCTTTTCCGTATTCAGAACTACATTTTTGGTTCATCACTATATTCCCAATAGTTCACAATGGATGAATGCGCTTAGTGCGTTTTACATTACGAAAAGATACATGTAAGCGAAAATCTATCGGAAAAAATCTTTTGTTGTTATTCGTAAAAACAAATAATAGAGTGTTTGATAAATAGAGGAAAATAAAATATAATCCAGAACAGTGTTCTTTGTTGGAAGTGTTGGAATGAATATTTCAAAAGAAAACAAGAGCCCCAGGGGGCACAACGCTCACCTGATACCCATGCACGCTCTAATTGACATACTGACATTGAATACTGATAGTGCCACTACCAGGAGTTTAGCCCACAACCTTTCTAACAAGATTTTTGCCGGATGCAGACAAGTTTTTTTTTCAGACAACCTTTAAAAGTACAAACAAGAGAAAATAGTCACATTACAAAACAACAACTTTTTTACTGATTTGAAAAGATGGATTATGCGATCCAAAGTCATATGCCCAGCTAGTATAGTTTGCAACATCAAAAATAAAATCATTTTGTAAAATTCCACATTAATGTGCAACAGAAACAGAATAAAACAATGAAATGATTTCATAAATTAAGTTTATTTAAAATTGAACACCAAACCTTTCATTATTAATAGCTAGTATGCCAGAAAATAATAAAGCCTGTGTTTGTGAAACACGAATGCCCCGCAGTGGCATCTTTGTTGGTATAAACACCATTTTCTGTTAAGTATGTGAGATTTCAGGGTCAAGGTAATGTTGGTATCAATGGAAAGATCTTGTCACAAAGAATACACATGTACAATATGAAAGCCCTATCACTAACCATTCAAAAGTTATGCCCAATGTTAAAGTTTTTGAAAAGTAGGTCAAAGGTCAAGGTCACGAGGTCAAAAATTTTGGTATCAATGGAAAGGTAATGTCACAAGGAATACACATGTGAAATATGAAAGCTCTATCACCTTCCATTCAAAAGTTATGCCCAATGTAAAGTTTTTCGGACAAACAGACAGACGGATAGGTCAAAAACTATATGCCCCCGTATCTTTGATTCCGGAAGCATAAAAAACAAAGACTTTTCGGTTTTGCCTTTATTCATATTAAATTATACAGAAATCTATGAATGAGAGCTTTTGAATAGTACTGATTTCATCTTAATACATGTAACGTACAGTCAAAATCGTGTTAATCCAATTAACACAGACAAGTTGTTAGCGGACAATATTAATTCAAGTGAGTTGTGCAGAAATTGAGCCAATTTATTTTCCAAACAGCAGTGTACGGTGTATCAAACCTCATGACCCAGTGAAGCCACTTAGACAAATTATTTTCGGTAAATATGCTGAAATGCGGCCCTTGGAAATGTATTTTTAGCATATTGAATCAATAGTCGTGATAAATTTAACTTCGAACTTGATCTTGTCTTTTATGCAATCTACAGATAGGTTTGAAAATATGCAAAATTCGGAACATTTTCGTTAAAAAAAAAGGACATGCATGACCCCCCCCCCTTTTTCTTTACATTTTTATGCGTGCCAAAGATTCGCAATCAAAAAAGACCAATTTTACAGACTTCCAGGCATTTCAAGTCAGTCAAAATTTTTAGTGTGCACCTTTTTATTTCCTGTAGTTACCCCTACTAAAGGGGCAAGGAGGTATTGAACCAATCAAATCTGTAACACAAGATATATGGCGGCTATGTTTACCATAGATACAGAAATAAGACAGAGAAAATAATCAAGTACATGTATATTGGCTTTTAAAGGCAAAACCACTCAAGCAGAAAAAGTAGGTCAAGGTCATTTTATGAAAACTTGATCAAAGATACATTCAATATGCAAGTTTTGTACATGTAGCAGTTATACTTTGCTCAATATTGGCTTTATAGAGCAAAATCACTCAAGCGGAAAAAGTAGGTCAAGGTCATTTTATGAAAGATTGATCAAAGATACATCCAATATGCAAGTTTGGTATATGTATCACTTATACTTTGCTCAATATTGGCTTTTAAAGGCAAAATCACTCAAGCGGAAAAAGTAGGTCAAGGTCATTTTATGAAAGTTTGATCAAAGATACATCTAATATACAAGTTTGGAACATCTAGCACTTATACTTTGCTCAATATTGGCTTTTAAAGGCAAAATCACTTAAGCGGAAAAAGTAGGTCAAGGTCATTTTATGAAAGTTTGATCAAAGATACATCCAATATGCAAGTTTGGTACATGTAGCACTTATACTCTGCTCAATATTGGCTTTTAAAAGCGAAATCACTCAAATGGAAAAAGTAGGTCAGATGCTGCATCCGATGCATGGGTCCATCTCTGCATCCAAAGATGAATCACTTGTGCAAGTCTGGTTACTGTAGCATTAGTACTTTGTCAGATACTGAGCTACCCAAAACTTCTTATCCAAATCACTCAAGCGGAAAATGTAGGTCAGATGCTGCATCCGATGCATGGGTTCACCTCAGCATCCAAAGATGAATCACTTGTGCCAGTTTGGTTACTGTAGCATTAGTACTTTGTCAGATACTGAGCTACCCCAAACTTCTTAACCAAGTCACTCAAGCGGAAAATGTAGGTCAGATGCTGCGTACGATGCATGGGTTCACCTCAGCATCCAAAGATGAATCACTTGTGCCAGTTTGGTTACTGTAGCATTAGTACTTTGTCAGATACTGAGCTACCCCAAACTTCTTAACCGGACGCGGACGCGTGGGGTTATAGCATAAGCTCACTCAACTTCGTCGAGGTGAGCTAAAAATGATGGTATGTGAAGAAAGGTCTTGTCACATGGAATGCACATGTGAAATATCAAAGCCTATCACTCAGCAATCAAAAGAAATAGCCAATCTAAGATTTTTTGAAAAGTAGGTCAAATATCTAGGTCTTGGTCATGAGGTCAAAAGCTATGATATGTGTAGAAAGGCCTTGTCACAAGAAGGAATACACATATGAAATATCAAAGCTCTATCACTTACCAATCAAAAGATATAGCAAATCTTAATTTTTTTGAAAAGTAGGTCAAATATCTAGGTCAAGGTCATGAGGTCAAAATTATGGTATGTGTAGAAAGGTATTGTCAAAAGGAATACACAAGAGAAATATCAAAGCCCTATCACTTGCCAATCAATAGATAAAGCCAATCTTGGTTTTTTTAAAAAGTAGGTCAAATATCTAGGTCAAGGTCATAAGGTTAAAAAATATAGTATGTGAAAAAAGGGCTTGTCACAAGAAATACACATGTGAAATATCAAAGCCCTATCACTTGCCAATCAAGAGATATAGCCAATCTTAGATTTTTTGAAAAGTAGGTCAAATATCTAGGTCAAGGTCACGAGGTCAAAAATTATGGTTTGCGTAGAAAGGTCTTGTCACAAAGACTACACATGTGAAATATCAAAGCCCTATCACTTGCCAATCAAGAGATATAGCCAATATTAGATTTTTAGAAAAGTAGGTCAAATATCTAGATCAAGGTCACAAGGTCAAACATTTTATGTGTAGAAAGGTCTAATCACAAGGAATACACATGTGAAATATCAAAGTCCTATCACTAATCAATCAAGAGATATAGCCAATATTAGATTTTTAGAAAAGTAGGTCAAATATCTAGGTCAAGGTCACAAGGTCAAAAATTATGATATGTGTATAAAGGTCTTGTCACAAGGAATACACATGTGAAATATCAAAGCCCTATCACTTACCAATCAAAAGTTATGGGGTGTGACACCCAAGTGTGACAGACAGACGGAGGGACGGATGGACGGACAGACGAACAACGGACAAAGTGATCCCTAAGTGTCGCTGTGCTTCGCAGGCGACACAAAAAGTCAACATCTTAAAAATAAATTCAGAGTATATTTGATAGCGTATGTGGCCAAGTTAATTCGAAGTATGAAAATAAGTACACAAAGCCAAACTTGCTATAGCTTGTCTTATTTAAAAAATCATTAAAAATCTAAAAGTTGATATTTTGACAAAATTCTTTCACAGTTTCATTTCTAGCGATAAATATAAAAATAAAAAGAGAAAAAAAAAAAAACTGAAAAAGGGGAAAAAAATTGTTGGGGTCCCGCCGGGGTTTGAAGCTACTCCCCATGGGTCCATTTGGCATGGAAAACATACATTATACCAATGTACAATCTTAAAAAATATTCCTTAAAAATCCAAAAGTGGATATCTTGACAAAATTCTTTCACTTGTAGGGTACCATGCATGAGAACCTCATACCTACAAATTGTCATGACAATCTGAAGAGTGGCTATAGAAAAGAAGCAGAAAATGTATGAAAATCAACCCCCCCTTCCTTTTTACATAAGAAAAAAATTCATAAAAAATCAAAACAATAAATTTTAACCATAAAATACATATCAAAGCATTAAGTAAGTTAAATATGATAAATATGTAGTAAATGAGTGTGTAAAATCATACACTTATTGAGTTATTTAAAGAAATAGTGCAAAAATGTGCATTTCTGACAAAGTCCGAAAAGACGTCAAAAACGCGTCAAAAATTTGACTTCGAAGTGGAACCAAAAATAACAACACTTCTTAAGACATCTCTCTAGATCATCCTGATGCTTTCGGTTTGTCGATACATGCTTCGGTTCTGAAGAAGAAGTTTGTCAAAGGAGGGTAACCCCCGTGACCTACTTTTGGCTGTGGTGGCGCCACCTGTTGACAGATCCGGACGAAAAACAACAACACTTGTAGGGGACCATGAGTACTTCATACCTACCAAGTTTCATCAAAATCCCTTCAGCCGTTCTGGAGAAGAAGTTTAAAATGTGAAAAGTTTACGACGACGACGGACGACGACGACGACGGACGACGGACGACGGATGCAACACTATGACAATAGCTCACTTGAGCCTATGGCTCAGGTGAGCTAAAAAAATGTAGTCGCAAAATGTTTACTACTCACCCAAACCAATGAAATGGCGTCATAAAAGTAATATATTAATCATCATATCATATATAATTGCAAAGTATCTTCACTCTACACTCATCGAAAGAAAACGTGATAGATTCACATGTATGTACAATAACTCAAGATTTCGGGCCATCTCACCCCCCCCCCCCTTTTTTTATTTTTCGATCGCCTGGTTGACATCGTTCCCCACTTTGCTACAGGATCTTACTCGCCATGCTGGAAGATCTTGTCAAACTAAAATTTCCATTAAAAGGAAATCCTGTAGCAAAGTGGGGAACAATACATTAAAATGTCAAGGTTACGCTCGAGGTGGTCAGACGCTTAAATATGGAGCGTCAAAAAGTGAAATTTTAAGTACTTTCTACCCTACGGAAAATGCGGAAAAATGGCATCGTTTGTTACCATGTTATGCTTATTGGTCACAATGGATTATTTGGGAATAAAAACCTTGATTTGGTGACTTTTGGAGGATTTTACATTTGTTGTTTTGATGTTGTGATTTTGTAATCAAAGGATCTTTACACACGGCTCAGTCTTTAGTCCATTGTGAAACAATGATTGGTTGTGATTGATAATATTGTGCAGTACTGTTATTAATCACGCATGGAATTCTACATGTAACCATGGGTAAAAAGAATCAGAACTATTACAAAAATAAAGACAATAAACGTCCACGTACATCCAGTTCTGAAGAAACTGACACCGACTTTCTTATTGATAACCTTATAGGAGCGCTTAGTGATACAGGTACTATGACACGTTTTGTCACCGCTCTTTGCTCTGTTCCCAACATTAAGGAGGCTATAGTTTCCCACCTCCTCCCGTCTCTTTCATCGGAGGTCGACAAAATCCTGAAACCTCTCCAAGAGACAGTCGAGACTTTCCAGTCGAAATTGAAAGCCACAGAAGAATGGTGTGAGCTCAGAAACGATGACCTTGAGCAGTATACTCGCAGACAAAGCATCCGCATCTCTTGTATTCCCGAACCAACTTCGCAAACCCGTGACTCTCAACGTCCTGATGAGAGTCAACCCGGAGCGGAAGTGATAGATGACACTGATGCGCATGTCACGAAGTATGCTCGTGATGTTCTCAAATTCTCTTTCGACGCCTCTGAGATAGATCGTTCCCGTCGGGTTGGTCGTAAAACAGCCAACAAGCCAAATAGGGACATCATTGTGCATTTGGTTAGCTATCAATCTAAACGCAAAGTCATGAAAGCTAAGAAAGCCATGGTCACCCATAACAAAGCAAACGGAAGCCGTTACAATATGTTCGAGGACCTTACCAGAAGACGTTCGTCTTTAGCGTTTGCAGCTCGTGGTCTCAAACGTAACAACACCATCAAGGACACTTGGACTTTTGACGGCAAAGTGTTTATCAAGTATTTTGACGACAATATAAAAGCCTATACACCAGGATGACAGACTTACCTACTGCGCAAGGCGACAGCTGAATGAATTCCCATTTGTGAATCAACTTTTCTTATTCCAAATTTGACCGATATTCTTTTTTGTGCGTAGTCATTTTCATTATAGGGTTTTTATATATGTGTCTTTTTTTCCCTCGTATATTTTCATATTCACACAATTGTGAATGATTTCTTTATATTTTTTCTTCACCTTTTGTATTTATGTTTTGTTTGTCTTTGTTCCTAGTTCAGTTTTCTGTAATGTTGTCTTTTATATGTCCATCACTTCTACCACTTCTTGTTTTCGTTTGAAGCCATCCCAAATAGAAACATTCGAATGTACATATTTGCTATATAAATTCCTGGAAAATGTAAAAGTACTGAGCCCATTTGTTGTAAACGCAGTAATTATTTTTGACTCATGATTGATTCAATAGTTTTTGTTTCCTTGGGCTCATTATTTAGATTTTACTTTATCGATGTCCCCAGACCTAATAATCATCACTATTTTTTCATTATCCATGATTTATTATTACTTGAAAGCAACCCCGGTCCTAATAAGAGTGTTTCTATTATTCATAATAATGTTTGTAGTATAATACCTAAAATTGACAATATATGTGTAGAGTTTTCTGAATTTGACATAATATGCATTACGGAAACGCACCTAGATGTTAGTATACTTAATGAAGAAATACTTATTGATAATTATCAGACACCCGTACGATTAGATAGAAATAGACAAGGTGGTGGTGTATTGATCTATGTCAAAAATAGTTTACATTTTGTCGTTCGAAATGATCTCATGTTGCAAGATTTAGAAATGATTTGGATCGAAGTGTCTAATGGTATCCAAAAGTTTCTATTGTCGGTGTTTTATAGACCTCCTAATTCTCCTATTCAAGTATTGGATAATTTTGTTATCTCACTATCAAATGCCATTGATGAGAATTTACCTGTAATTATCACTGGAGATTTCAATATTAATATGCTATCAAATGATTACTTAGCTATCAAATTTAAAAGAATTTTACTTAGATATGGTATGAACAATGTTATATGGGATTTTACAAATTTCACGTCAATTTCTGGTACCTGTATTGACTTGTTTATTACAAATAACAGAAGTTTTGTGAAGAATGAATTTATTCATATTCCAATATGTAGCACACACAGTCCTGTTTCTGTTGAAGTCGGATTAGAAACTTTTAAAGAAAAATGTTTTAAAAGAGTTATAAGGAATTATAGAAATGCTGACTATGAAGGTCTAAATAATGATTTACAGTTAGTAAACTGGGATGCTGAAGTTTTTAACACCGATAATGTTAATGATGTATACTCAAATTTTACCAATGTTCTTAATCGCTGTGTTGACAAAAATATTCCAACTAAAACAATTACTGTCCGACCATCAGATAAACCTTTCATGAATAATTCTTTACGATTAAAGATGAGAAAACGAAATAGAGCTCATATAAAGGCAAAACATACAAATAACCCAGATCATTGGGCAAGATTTCGTGATCTTAGAAACGAAGTTATTGAGCTTGTTCGCTTGTCTAAGAAAAGTTATAAAGAAAAACTCACTTCTCAATTAATTGATAAAACTATTCCACCAGGTAAATGGTGGCGTATTGCAAAATCGATTTATAGACTGATTAAGAATCAAGTGCGAAGTCCCCCACTTAAAGTAAATGGTTCAATTTTAATTCACCCCGTAGAAAAAGCCCAAGTTCTAAATAATCATTTTGCCTCCGTTTCTAATATCAATGTTTCTGATACCCCTCCCCCATTTGCTATTAGGAATGATTTTATTATGCCTAATATTGTAATTACTGAAAACGATGTCATAGATCAGCTTAAAAATCTAGATCCTAACAAACCAAATGGACCTGATGATGTAAGTGCGCGTGTTTTGAAAAATGTGTCATCTTCCATTGCTTCTCCTTTATCACGACTCTTTAACCTTTACTTAAGCTTACATCGAGTTCCTTTTATGTGGAAAAGGGTACATATTACTCCTGTTTATAAAAACAAAGGCGATATCAGTGATCCAACCAATTATAGACCCATTTCATTAACCAGTATTGTCTGTAAAACCATGGAAAAAATTTTGTTCAAATATCTGTTTAATTTTGTTTTAGATTGTAATTTGCTTTGTAAACACCAATCAGGCTTTCAGCTAAAAGATTCCACTGTCAATCAGCTTATCGAAATTTATGATACCATTATTAGAAATTTAGATAAGGGTAATGATGTCAGATTTATATTTTGCGATGTGTCCAAGGCCTTTGATAAGGTATGGCACCAAGGTCTTTTAACAAAATTACGAAGTTATGGTTTTAATGTGAATATATGTAACTGGATTGCAGATTACTTAAACGATAGACAGCAAAAAGTTGTACTCGACGGTTTCTCTTCAAATTTTGCTAATGTAAATGCAGGGGTACCCCAGGGTTCGGTCCTTGGACCATTTCTATTTCTCCTCTATATAAATGATATCACAGATAATTTGATAAATAATGTTTGCTTATTTGCTGATGATACTTCGCTATTTGTTATAATTGATAATGACCCACAAATCAGTGCAGACGCTTTAAATCTGGACCTAATTCATCTTTCTTCCTGGGCTAAGGATTGGCACGTTTCTTTCAATGCCCAAAAAACTAAGTCTTTAATTTTTACCAGACGTAATTTACAACATCCTGATGTTATTTTTGATGGTACTAATGTTCAAAATGTAGATGAACATACTCATCTTGGTCTCACTTTTAAGAGTAACGGCTTGTGGTCCAGTCAAATTGATAAAATGTATGAAAAGGCATGCATTCGCCTTAATATCTTACGCATGCTTAAATATAATTTTGATAGGCTCTCACTTTTGAAGATGTATTTATCATTTATTCGTCCTGTCATGGAATATGCTTGTATTGTATGGAATAATTGTTACCAATATGAAAGTATTTTACTAGAAAGTGTCCAAATAGAAGCTTTAAGAATAATTACTGGATTAAGATGCAATTCATTTACCTCATTTTTGTATAAAGAAACAGGCATTGAAAAACTGGAAAATAGACGTTTGTATCAGAGGTTAATTACTATTTTTAAAATGATACGTGGTTACTGTCCTAATTTTCTTAAAGATATGATTGCTCCATACTTACCTTTTGATAATCGTTATAACCTAAGAAATAACAATGATTTAAGAATTCCACTGTGTAGAACAGCTTCATATCAAAATAGTTTTTTACCTTCCACTATTAAAGCATGGAATAACTTACCCTTTGCTCTCAAGCAACTTGATTCTGTTTCAAAATCTAAGACAGCTATTAAACGACATCTTTTTACATCTAAGCCATGTTTACCACATTTTCATGTAGGCTCCCGTAAAGAAAACATAGTCCATTGTCAACTTCGATATGATTGTAGTAATCTCAAACATCACTTGTTTACTAGTCATTTGTCAGACTCTTCATGTTGCCCTCATTGTGCTTATGCTTGTGAAGATACTATTCATTTTTTCTTTCAATGTCCAGAATATACAGAAATAAGAAATTCTCTTATTTATGAAATAAGAAATGTTTCACCATCTATTCGAATTGACTTATCTTTGTTGTTATATGGAAGTAATAAGGTAGATTCATCCATTAATTGTAAAATCTTTACAATTGTTCAGAAGTACATCAAAGAAAGTAAACGTTTTTGATATATTTTATGAATGGCTTCTCTCTCACTTACTCACTCTCTCCCCCCCCCCCCCCCTCTCTCTCTGAAAAGTGAACTTTTCCTGTTGCACAAACTTTTTGACCTACATAAGTGTATTTATATTAGCTGTAACTCTTTCAAAAAATGTACTATACGGTATATTTATTAAACAAGGTACTACTTTATTCTATATACTTCATAGTTATGACGTAAAATTGTATATATTATTCTATTATTAGCATAGCGATGATCACTTCATATTCATCACGATATTTATTCTTTACATCATTTTTGTATATCAACATATGTTAATACATTACTTGCATTTCATGTATATATATCATGATCATTATTGTACCTTGACACTCGGGAGAGGACTAAATAGGCCTTGCCTGTTGTCCAATCCTTTTCAAATCTTTTGAATAAAATATTGTTTAAACTAATACATTAAAAAAAATTTTATGCAGTTTCCATAGGCTTTAGTGTTAAAATCGACTGTTTTAACCCAAATTATACACAAAATATAGGTCGCATGTTTGAAATTTCATAAAATTCAGCAAAATTCTTACCGAATTCAGATTTTTAATTTCTTTTAATGAGAAAAAAGAATTTCGGTCCCAACTGGGCGGAATTCCATACAAATCGTTCGAGCTCCATAAATGATTATCAATTCACGTCAAATGTAACGTTATATTCAATAGGCGATAATAAATCTTCGTCATATCGAAAACCGCTTATCAAGAGGATCAAGACAGAAAAGCGTTGAATCGTCAATTTTTTTGTTGTAACACATTTATATAAAAAACGATATAGAATACACTTCTATAATATCCAAAGTCCAGATCCTTACAAAATATTAACCTTGAAATGTAGCAAAGTTGCACACTTTGTATCAGAATCTCCGTTAGTGGTACTTATAAGCATAAGCCAACATAATTCAAAGTTTTAAAAACAATGAGTGTGGCACCAGTTATTTAATTTCTACTATTAAATGTCCTTTTTTGTGAAAATTAAGCGGGTCCAAATTTTCATAGGCATTTTAAACAAAATGTTCATCTATTCAGTTCATGATAAAAATCAAAGAAACACAAACAACACCCATTCTATAAATTCTAAGATGGTTTTTTCCCCCTGAGAAATCGAAAAGTAACCTTTTTGCATCGGGTGTTTTTGTGTTTTACTGTTGATGCTGCAACGGGGTCTTGTTGGAGATCTCCTCCCTTCTTTCTTTAACCCCTCTCTTTTCAAACATTATACCACAAATGGTAGATTTTTCAAATAATGATTCATCTTTTTACTTTTTCTAATGAAATAATGTAACCCCTTACTGTTGAGACTTGTCTTGCGACTCTGCCAATTCAATATCAATAATGGCATCTGAAAGGATATGGAAGATGTGTCCAGTAAGTCTATCCTGAAATGAAAGCATCGGAAGATACCCTCAAGATATTAAAACAACAATTTTAATATGACTTGAAATTTTCTCCCTATATGTACCATAGAACTCGCCTGGTGTAAAATCTCCAACAAACTTCAAGTGCGCTAAGCTCCGCCCATTCACGTGCTATATTAGAATAGAAATAACAACTAGCTAGCCGTGATTCATTGTCCAGTAATTCCACTCGTCACATGAACCAATCAAATTATCACCTCACCGCTTCGCGGTTCGGTGATAATTTAATTGGTTCATGCGACTCGTGGAATTACTGGACAATAAACCACGGCTAGCTAGTTGTTATTTCTTAAACACTAGACAAAACAACTTCAAGAAATAAGGGAGCAACCATTTGATTTTAAGGGGAGGGGAAACTTTTGCCAGCCGGATTTTTTTACAGCCATTTTCATTTTGAGAACCGGATTTTTTTTACGCCGGCCCTTCAGGCCGGATTATTATTATTATTAAATGTTCCAATGTTGAAAATTACTCTTAAAGTTAAAATCATTCAGCGTGACTTTTCGGACATATTTTAAAATTATCTAACACGGCGTGCGATCAGGGGACAAGGAGGAGTTTATTAAGGCATCTTTTTTTTTCTGGAATGACATAAAATCTAGAATATTTTCACATACATGAAACTCAACGCGGACAGGCTATATGGTACTATTTTCTTCAAGAAGGTATAGAGTTGGAACCCTTCGACATTATTAATGACTTTTGAATTCGATTTCTTTCCTTTGAGTAAAGTTTGTTTTATTTTTATTTGTACTTACCGGGCATGTTAAAAAGTCGGAAGAGAGGGGGAGGGCAATTCCATGATTAGAATTTGTTTTGCTGGCCCTTCGGACCGGAATTTTTCCATCTAAAATTTCAATCCGGAATTTTTTGCAACGTCTTCCTGCACCCTATCCCATGAAAATCAAATGGTTGCTCCATAAACAGAGACAACAAGACACACAACAATATCCACACCGAACGGTCCAACAAACAATGAAGACATAAAAACATGAATGACAATACAAAACCTGATAACGACCAATGTGCATCCAGCTCCTACACTGTATAGCATCACGTGACTTAGGTTGGTGAAACCACGAACTCATAATGGAGGCATACCACTCATTTGGAGGAAAGAAAACAGATACTGTGATGATTGTTTTGATTCAATTTAATCTTTTCATAGCCGATGTCCTTGTAAATTGATATTTTGATGATTCTTAGTATGTCAACTATGAAATTATTGTAGTTTTTCTGACAAAAGGAACTCGTGGTCGAAATATTTTGAATACAAAATTGTGGTGGTTTACACGCAAATATCCACAGCTTTTGTCACAATGTTTGTAAAATCAACGGCGTTTTACTTACTAATTGGTTCATGATTGTAAAATTATCAGTTCAGACAATGACATAGGCTATGAAAAGATAAAATTTAATTATAGCAATTACTGCAGTTCTTGTTTTCTTTCCTCCGACTGAGTTTTTTTTATTTATTGGTGGTTCCACCAACTTAAGTCATGTGATGCTAAACAGTGTCCTATCATGGATTGAAACCCGCTTTTTACAACGGTTATTCGGATTATGTGCTCACAACCCTCATACTTACAAAAATATAAAAGTATCACTATTTCATCTTGTGGGCTATCAACATGGTATTCAACAGCCCTTTATCTCAATCTAGGGGATTTTTTCTGTCTAAATTTCTTTCCTACTTCCTTTTCCAGGTGTGAATATGCCAAGGCTCATTGTGACGACAAATGTCTGATGAAAATAGATGTATACCTATGTCGGGGTCGTCTATAATAAAATGTGCGGTGGAAAAGTATGAAGAACTCAGTTGAAAAATCCAAAGCTGTAATGAAATAAATAACAATGAAATTTATATATGCCGTTTACTCTTGTGTGAAAACAAGTTATTCAAACACAACGGTTTTTGACTATTCATGTCGATACGGATTATTTTCAAAATTGACTTTTGAATAAAAACTGTTTGTGAAACACGAGTACCCTTGTCGTTATCTTTGAAAGTATTAACACCATTTTCTGAAAGCCCTAGTACTCACTGTTCAAAAGTTATGCCCAATATTATAATTTTTGAAAAGTAAGTCAAAGGTGAAAGTCAAGGTTATGAGGTCAAAAGTTTTTTAAATGTAGGTCAAAAGTCAAGGACACGAGGTCAAAATTTTGGTATTAATGAAAATGTCTTGTCACAAGAAAAACTCTTTTCATGTGGTGGAGGTTTTGGTTGTTTGCTTTGGTTCCTGTTTTACCCTGAATTTGCATGCCTTCGCTTTATGATTTTCTGAATTCTCGATTTTGTACTATGTACAGGGATATGGGCATTATCCATATTTGTCATACACATGAGAAATATGATAGCCGTATCACTCATCGTTCAAAAGTTATGTCCAAAGTTAAAGTTTTTGCCTCGGCCAAACAGACGGATAGGCTAAAAATTATATTCCCCCCAATCTTTAATTCCAGGGGCAAAATAAATATAATAAATTATGTTTAAACAGGTTTATCTTTATGCTCGAACTCTGTCTCACTTTGTATTATATTGTATATATTTTTGTATGATATGAAAGGCCTCTTTCGAATAATAGTTTTTTTTTAAAATAAAGAATGACTTTTATAATTATTATATTTCTGCATTGACCATGGTCTGGAATGCAAGTTTTAAGCAATTGATACGAAATAACAACTTATCGCGAGAAATGCAAATTTTATTTTTAAACCTACAACATTCAATTCATGAAAGGTACATTAAGCATTAACTTTAAATCTATTCTTTAATGCAACAATAATCAGAAGGTTTCTCAAGTCGAAATTGGTAAATGAAATTACAATAGAAAACACATAGAACTTCATAATAATAAATAAACAAAAGTATTTAAAAAGTAACATATGTAACACATTAAACTGGAATTAAAAATGTTCTGGTTGACAATTTACATGCCCAACAAATCACTTTTCCGGTTGTAACATCTACATACAATATGCAGGTAAAACAATTTGACTTTATACTGACAAATATTCAGAACTGATAAAGGAAAAGTAAGTAACGACTTAAAGGCTGGGTTTCACAAAACCGATTGGTCATGAATATGTATACCTGAGTGACGTAAGCTTGGTAGGCGTGACACAATTGATTTGATGATTGCGGCCTTTCAAGTATTATTTTTATAGTGTATGGTATGTAAAGGGAATAAAGATCGTACTATATTTAGATACATGAAGGGCTCTAAGATGTAAAGAACGCTGACCTTGACCCGTTAATCATCTTACCGTAGGGGCGAAATGTGATCGCGTAAAGCTGATTTATCCTATTGGATGTTATGTACATGTAAGGCGAATAAAGATCGCACCATATTTTGAACAATATTCGATACGAGATACAAAGGGAACAATGAAATTCTATGATGCCGTTTAATGTAGATTATTAAGCTCATTCTAACGTGCTGTCGTATATGATAGAGAGCTGGCCCAAGTGATACAGATATGTGGGCTTCGTGTGCATCACCTAGGCTATCTCGAGACGCAGTTCGCAAATATTGACGTCATTATTACGTGTTCATTAAACCGGCGACGTCATATAAAGGACAAGGTAGATCGAAGTCTTTTTTTTTCAGTTATTAAGAAAAAAAAATTATTTTAGGCATTCCATGATTGATTCCGCCCACCAATTAAAAATTCGGGCCAATATATACATTTGTAATGTAGATACATGTAAAGCCCACACGTAAGGAATAAAAGGGGGTAATTCGCATCGTTGTTGAATTCAGTATTAGTTATGAAGGAATACCGTATTATCATAATGAATAATAGCATATATATTTATTCGTGGTTATCAAAAATGGTTTTGAATGACGAAGAAATTCGGAAGAGAGAACTGGTTTATTTGTTGTGAATTTGGGCTCAGAGAATAACTGTTGGGAATAAGGGCGCCGACATGTCATGACTTTTGTTTAACAAATGTTTGGAAAATATTTAGCAAACGTTTAACAATCGTTAGGTTGTAAAGGGAACCCTTTTTTATTCTATTTTTTGTTTTGTTTTGTTTTGTTTTTTTTTTTAATTATTATTATTATTTAACTTTATGTGATTTGTAGGATCATATAGATTATCATGCCAGTAAATATAACCTTTCATTAAAATATTGTTAATAAATATTTTCCTAATCATCTTACATTAATGATTAAAGGATAAACCTAAACTGATTAGGGAGATGGAAAGAGGATTATTTATTCATTGCTTTATTTACCTGTTTATTCATTAATTTTTCTTTTTAATTTATGATATTGTTTAATGCTATTGGCATTTTAATAAATGTTCCTTAGTGTCAATTTATTGCATCAGACACGTGATCCTCGATAGTGGACTTTATATGAAAATGAGTGAGAGATCCTAGCGCCCAGGGGTGTGGCCAGAATGCAATTGATGTGTACGCACCAGAAAGGCAGGCGGTTAGGTGCCGTTGAATTTATCCTTATTTCGAAATCCTTGCATACAGTGGACCAGTGTTTTTTGTTTTTGTTTTTGTTTTTTATTTATTTATACATGTACATACCTTTATTTATCTCTTTTTTAAATGCAAGAGGATCTCTTTCCATTATCGGTATTTATTATTATTATTATTTTTTTTATACTCTTATATTCAATTCTTTATATATTGATAAGGGCAAACTATATGATATAGTCGGGGAAAGTTGCATCATTTGAAAATTTAATCTTATTGGTCTTGGTGTAATGACAGCTTCGTCAGTGACACGCTATTCCGAAACTGACGCCTATGTGGTGCGAGTATGTCTATGAAAGAAAGCTTACTCCGCACACATATATTATCATAATTATAATATGAACTTTCATGTATATAATGTGATACATGTGGACATGGAATAGTGTCTCATAAGTCAAGTATGGTTGGGCATCAAATTCTAAAGTTATGTACTGATCTTATTATAATTATGGTCTTGTAAATTTGATGTGTGACACTCAAACAAATGATTTCTGATTCTGATTCATATAAATTTACGAGATTAGTAATTACATATCTGCGGTTTTGCTGATTTGTTATTTTAAGAGCTTTTTTTTATATATTTATTCATTTTTGTATCTGGTCGAAAGAATAAAGTCTCATCGATTATGTTAGTTGCATGACCTCCGAAAATTCAAGACATTTCAACGATAGTCTGATGACAGTAACTTCAAGTTAGAAATGACTTGCATTCATTGTAACACTAATCAACACGAGAATGTGCTACGACCATGTAACAAAGTTGCATGGCTGGCAGGTACTTGTTACATCATACAAGAATTTATTACAATGTAACAAATATAGACATCAGTGGTACTTGGACAGCCTATTCGAAGTGCACATGCACTCGTTTTGAAATAGTGTACTACGTCCAGATTTAAAAAAAAGAAGATAAATTATGTGAACTTGACCTTGAATGTTTCGGATAAGTTTGTTGCTTCCAGAAGGGTTTGACAATTTTTGTTTGTTTGTTTGTCATAACTGCATATTTAACTTTATTTCAGGATCTGACTTATTTATTTACGAGCCCCACATCGAATATGAGGTATTGATCAATATGATAGTTCATAATTACAACAAACTCAATACCAATTATGTTGACATTGTATAACCCAGACACACTAGGAATATAAGTTATGAGAAGGAAGCTACATGTATGCATGAGCACCCTCAATTGTGCATACTTAAGCCTAAAAAAAACTTCAGACTAAAGTTTTATCTAATTCTATGAATGATTGAATAAGCAAATGGACAGATAGCTGCGGTATATAAATAAATAAATAAATAAATAAATAAATAAATAAATAAATAAATAAATAAATAAATAAATGATATATATAACATATACGTCAGCCTGATTGGCTGAATTTTTTAATTTAATTTTTTCTAAACACTAATCATCTAAAATGTTTGTTGTTGTTGTTCATGTTTTAGACTAGAACTATACTCTAAAGGGGGATTGGACATAAACATAATGAAGCGCATCGATACAAATGTAGACGGGTAGATGAAATTAATACAAATGCAGACAGGTAGATGAATAAGTAAATACGAAAGATGTCATCATGAATAAGTAAATTACTAACTAAACAGATATAACTGATTAATAAACATATAAACATTACATATATAAATACATAGATGTAAATATAATATAAAATGCAAACTGTACAAGTAAATCAATCAGAGACTGAGAGAGTGAGAGTGATATAAAATTGCTAGTGTGACAAATACTTCCATTATAATAATTATTTTTTTTTTAAGACTGACCTTGTAAAAGGGAAATTGACGATATTAAAACTGGAGCAAGTGATCGGAAATAGTTTTAAAACATTGCATCCTGCATGGGGTAAGATTGTTATCAATATAACCGATATTGTGACACAGGTGAGCTACTAAATAACTTACGAATGGACCTTTTTTTTTTTTTTTAAGTTAACACCTCGTGTACAATTCGTTAAAAAGGGAGAATAGAAATACCAAATTTGATGTCGAAAGTCATTCAAATCTATGGATATATTCCCCAATTTTGTAGAATTCTGCTATTTCCCCCCAATTTCAAAGGCCCCGGCCATGATCCCAAACAGTGAAGGGTTAGAAAGCCCTAGAATAACTTAAATTTTAAGACCCAATCAATACTGTTGGAAGAAAATTACCTAGAACTTGATAGAAGTTGTGTTTTCAATAAAACTTGGCGAGCTCACGTGTGTACAAATCACTCTTACCTACTGACCTGTCTGAAAAATAAAATTGGACGATACTATACTTTACCAACTTTGAGTACCACTATTAAACCAAACTATCTAAATACTGAGGGGTAGGAAGACGCTAACACATCCCGTTGTCCGGACAAAGCATCACCCGTGTCTCGTAAGCAGGCGTCGTAGGAGCAAGGTCAACATCACACCCGTGCTGTACCCGTACTGACTACAGTAGTGCGGATCTTCTGAATTACATGTAGGTGCACTGGTCGGATGGATTGATACAAGTCCAATGGCAGCAGGAAGTCGTACACATCGATAGAAAGAAATGAAATGTTCACATTTGGCAACAGAAAACGAAACATTTTAGTGAAATATTCTAGTTTTTCCTCTGCAGAGAGCACGCCATCTCGAAATGCGCAGTTTGTGTTTCTATTTGAAGGAAACAACACGTACATGTACGTTCCGAATTATATTGAGATATGACTGAAGGAGTTATCTTCCTTGGTCAGTTTAATATACGTATGAAGGAAAATACAAATATAGACATTGTGATAAATAAATTATGCTTATTCGTTGAGATAACGTGCAGTTATGCTTTAGGGCATAACTACAATTATTTTTATAGTCGTGAGAGGTGTGCGATATCAAAGACATACCGACAGGTAAGTTGATTATGCTAAGGAGATAACACAATATCATCCGTTTTTTAAAGCTGTCAATCAAAATTGACAAGGGGTATAGGGGATTAAACGGGCCAACATTATTAGAGATGGTAACCCTATAGCAGTCAGCGAGGAAATGGCAAAAAATTTTACCTGTCTTCTTTTATAGTACCGACCCGACCTTTAAGGTCGGGTTGCGACTTCTAATAGAAATGTAGAGGAACATCTTGAACTATTCAAACAAAAAACATTTCAAAATTTGCTCGTCTCTTTTTTGGCTATAAACGTCTATTTCTGGCCTAGTTTAACATTTTCGTCTTTTTGAGACTACCACAGCATAACTTTACATACCTCTGAAATGCATGAAATTTCAAACATTCATATATATCCTTATTTTTCCGGGATTCCGATAGCTTGTGTATTAATTAAAGGCTTTTTTTTAATTCTGATAAAATAAACAGTTCTAAAGAGAGTATCTACTTATAAATACGATTTTGTTGGTTGCCATGGCAACAACATGTAATTTTAATTTATTGCAAGAAGGTCTACAGTTGCACAATTTTTCTTCTACGCGTAGGCCTATGATATTACTTTATTCTAAAGCAATCAAACCAATAACGATGAAGATTAAACAATCTGCGACATAGAAAAGCGCTTTCTCTTTATATAGAACTTCCTTGTATGGTAAGGTATGTAGCCATAGTCACCGCTGTTTACATCTTGTCAAACAATGCTTCTATTTGAAATTCCTCGTAATCGGATAGCTTAAAATTTCGACAGGATTTACCATTTGTACTAAGGATGAAATCACACAAATAACTTCATCTCGTTTTAACCACGACTTATCTTCAGAACGAGGCGAAAAATAGAACTGCTTTGCTTTTTCCATAAATATAATTTCAACTTCATCATCTTCCGTGTCAACTGATAGAACTTTTCCAATATACCATGCTTTGTTGAGTAATTCATATATTTTTTTCCACATTATCCTCGCCAGGTGTCAATGTAAGTTCGGTAGGTACATTATTAACTGCGGTTGAGCCAAGCGTAGTCAGCGGTTCTGTCTGCTTTAAGGTAACCAACTACCAGGTGTCACATAAGTTCTCGATGCAAAAAATCAACTTGTCCCCTTGGTAAGTAAAGTTGCTTTGTCTTTTCCCAGCACAGAGTAAACTTTAAAGTGATTTTTTTCACGGGCTTTATGCTAAGTCCATTCATTGGTTGTTTCTTTTTTGCCTAACGATTTTTCTACATACAAAATCTTTCATACTTGACTGATCTCCCCACTTAAAAATTCCAAATGATCCTGTTTGACTGCTTTACCTTGACGTACGGCTTCATCAGCCATCCGTTTCGCCGTTCCTCGAGGCCGTCACATGGTCCTTTTCTATGACGGGCCTCGAAGTAATTCCGTCTTTTCGATTTTACAGTCCTAAGTTCGATTTGTGCAGGTATCTGACGTAAAAGCATTGTGACGTCAATAAATTCCTTTGAAAACGTCATATATGTAACCCTGTTTCCCTGAATTTCATGCTGGTTTCCATAGAACTTGATGATGTCACAATGCGTTGACGTCAGATACCTGCACAAATGGGAAGTAACTCTGTATTTCGAAAAGACCGAATTCCAAGTGGCAGTTATCCCGTAGAGGTCATGATGGTTTGCCAGAACATGGAAAATAAAACGGTTTCTGTATTTGCTGGATGACGAATCTGCCAAATAATGAATGTGGTGGATGTCTGTATCAAGCATTATCAGGTGAGGCATTAGGGCATCGATGAATGTCAGACGGTGGTTGTAGACTCTGTATATTATGTTTTAATTATATACGACGCTGTTATCATGTGCACTTTATGTCGTCTTTTTAAGTTTGAAAAATAATACTCCAGGACAAATCATGGGATAATATTTACAAACCCCGTACAGTTTTTTTTTCAATTCAGCGATAATATCCGTATAACCAAAATGAAACTCGTATAAGTAGAAATAAAGGTATATTGGTCGAAATAGTTTTTGGCCAAAGTGTCCGACCATTTTCATGATGACAACAATGTAAAAAAAAACTGCTTCAGTCGTGTAAGCTTGGACAAATTCATACGAATCAAAGAAGGTTACAAGATTGCATGATAAAAGTATATCACCATGACTTAGATCATCATTTGAAGAATCAGAGATGGGTTAATGTATGACTGTGGTTTTCAATTTAGACCGAAAACCACTACAAAAATATAAAGGTAGCATTGATGGGGCTTTATAGAAAAACACATTTATATCTAACCTATATCTTTCCTTATGTTACAAAGAGAGTACCTTAACGTAAAATTCTTGTGAAAACATTAATGAATGTACCTTCATATAAACTTAATGTTAAAAAACTTAACGTAAATGTCACATGAACAAACCTTCACGTAAAATTCATGATAAATAATTCACGTTAATTTCTCGTGAGCATACTTTCACGTGAAATTCAAGTGAAAATGTTACATGAATTTCACGTGAAGTTCACGTCAATTTCACATGGAGCTTCATTTGAATTTAATGTGAAAAAATTTCGCATGAATTTCATGTGCGGCATAATTGCAGTGTACCGATTTGCATTTAGGACAAATCTTTAAAGTCTTCAAATTCAATAGCAACATTTGGGAACAGATAAATTTGCAGCATGGACCGGATATGCACATTTCGGGTACTTAACCCTCGTCAGTGATCCTCAATCTAAGCAATGTAATATGGCCAAAGAGTGTGAAAAATAATATATGTCCAAAATGTACCGAAAGACGTAGTAGGATGGTTGGGATATGATGCTACAGGGCCCACGTTTGAGAAATGTCAAGAAATTTTGATAACAGAAATCTTCGAATGGGATGAAGAAACGATCAACCGAAAATGATCGAACTTGGCTACATGTGCCCTCGGGGGGAAGCCTAGTCCACCAGCTGTGACACTCATCAAGTGGTACAAATGTTAATCGTCTTCAATTTCAATAGCATCATTTAATAACAGATAAATTTGCAGCATGGACCAGACATGCACTTTTCTGGTACTTAACCTTCGTCAGTGATGCTCAATCTAAACAATCTTAATATGTCCAAAAATGTACCGAAAGACGTAGCAGGATGTGAGGGATATGATGCTACAGGACCCAAGTTCGAGAAATTTCAAACACTCACCAAGTACAAATGTTAAACGTCTTCAAATTCAATAGCATCAACTCAGACATCGCGTTCCAGTGTGATGAATGCACCATTAACAAACATGACGTCATCTTTACGGGCCACCTAAAACAATTCCTCATCAGATCTGTCATTGCCAATCAATAATGAGCCATCCAACAACTCACAAACAACCAATAATGAGCCATCCAACAACCCACAAACAACCATTGATAGGCCATCCAACCAACCGATGATGTCGTTCCATCTGTAGCTGCTTCCTCTGCACTCTCCATTGATGCATCACTTAATGCTGAAACATCCTTTGCCATACCACCACCTGCTTCTGGGGACTCCTTTAGGAATGGAAAAGACAGCGGAGTTGTTGCGGAAGCAGAATCCTTCCACATGAGCACATCCCTGATACATTCTTGTGATTAAACAACAAAGCAGACATACAGGCGCACAGTGTCATGGACTATGTCTACAACAATTGGCTGACATCTAGCACATTCCATCCGAGCACGCGGTCAGTGTTTTGCAGACCAATCCGCACCGACATCGAATGTGGGTGGCACAACAGACTGAACACAAGAACCAACACCAGGGGACCTGTACCTTTTTATTCTGGAGCTTCACAAAGAGGCCATGCTTATTCCCATGTTGGCCCGGATGCTTAGCGAAATGAATATGACGCAGATTCAGAGGAAGACGACGAGAACAACAAGAAAAGGCCGACTATTCGCACAGTGGGATTAATACAGGAAGAAAGATTCCATTGACAAAGCTGCTTCGGATATGGGCCCCCTATGTTGTCATTAAATGGATACGGTTTAAAGCAAGATTAGTGTGTGATATTTCAGTGCTTTGTAATGAATATGACAGTGCTTTATAAGTAGACTAAAGATGGCTATAAAATACCAAAGAAATGAAATATTTTATTTTGTTTCTGAAAAATTTCTATATCAGGTACAAATGTTGGTCAATTAATAATATATAAAGAAGTTTAACATAATGGTGTTTGTTTCATTATTTCGTTCCTAATTTATGCTTAAATTTGTAGTGTTTTTGAAAAGTATTATGAATTCTCGACTTGTCGATGTATTCATTAATTAAAATTAGACAACCGACAATCGTGTCATCGTAATTGTAAGTGGTTATGTCCAAAGAGAGAAATAAAGCTGCCAGTTTTACCGACTTGAGATGGTTACAGCAAGTTAGCAAGTCAGTGGCTTAAAATTAGCTTGGGCAAAATAAGATCAATGCTTTTCATAATAAAAAGGGTACATGTATGTGGACCATATAAAGAACCCTCAACCTATGTTGTACTTTTGACCGGATGAGGCCTTCATCAGACGTACTGCTGCTGAACAGTTTTAATTCTGGTCGAATCCGCCACCAGGCTGTCATTATCAATCCTATATATAAAGTAGTGACGTCATGCGAGAATAGCGCAAGTCACATGATACACCATCATATGATCACAGCTGTTTTATATGACCCCGTACGTCACGATCTCTTGTATACGTGACGTCACTAGAATCAATAAGGACAGCATGGTGACGATGCATAAGTCTGCACGCTGATCCAACCAATCCAAGGATGTGATAGCTCTATACGAGAAGTATCTAGGCATAATACCAATATCGGTCCGTTTTATCGCCGAGTCATTCTATTTAAGAAAAAACCAAAATATTCCGCTCAAGTTGAACGAAAAACCTGGACAATTTATGAAAAGTATGTTTGTCAAAGCCAAAATGGACATCACAAACAGAAACATTTCAAATATTTCTGTTCGAGTGTTTTGTTGTACGTCTTTATATAATAAGGGCTTTTCGGACCAGCAAATATCGACAAGAAGTGGTCATAGAAGTGTAGCCATTAACTTAAGGTTTATACACGTCCATCAGAGGAGATGCTTAAGGACGTTTCAAAAACATTACAGCCTCCAAAAACATCTAAAAACGAAATAATAAGGAACGACGAAAATAATGATTCAAACGACGAAAACACGTTAAGAATATTCTGCAAAAAAGTGTCATGAAAAAGAAGTAAAAAGCAGTATTTGATAAGTTTGTCAGTTTAAGATTAATTGAATTTGAATGATTGAGATTGATTTGTATTTTGTCTGGTGTTTTCATTCTGTACATTCTTTTCAATCAAATAGTAATCGTTGTTTGATTGGTTACTGCTATACTATTCAGTGTGACGACTTGGTTAGCTCAGAGAAGCATTACACTATGAGATTTGGTGACCAATTAAACATATTGTGAGAGGTGTCAAGTATTCACAAAGTAAAGGTTGGTACACGATTTTCGAGTACCACGAGATATGGTCCCGGGCGAAGCGAGAGAGCATGTCGAGGGGTCGAGAAAAAAGTATACCAACCGACTCAGTGCATGGTTAAGTATGCAAGGATTATAGCTTTCCTGACATAACCCCATTCTGTGTTAAAACTGTATACCCAAGACACCATTTACCGATACAAAATCAAATAATTTAATTTGAACATTAATCGAATTAAATCATGTTTGTTTCTAGTCAAAAATATTGAAAGGTCTTGTCACAAGGAGTATACATGTAAAATACAGAACCTTAGTGAATGGTTCACACCTTTGGACAATATATATATTATTTTTCTATATCGATAGGAAATGTCTTGCCAGATAGAAAACATTCATGAAATATAAAAGCCATATCACTTAGCAGTCACATAATATATTTCAAAAAGTAGATGAAAGTGTGCAAGGACAATGTCATCAGTACAATATACTTGGTATCAATGAAAAGGTATTCTCAAAAGTAATGCACACTAGAAATAAATCCCTTTCACTTAAAATAACAAAGTCATATCCCTTTCATCGAATGAAGACAAGAAGTATAGACAAGAGGAATGAAAAATCACCTGCACTATATATTCTGAACTACGGTATAAGGCGTTTCGTAATTACGCAACATGTACATTACTCATTACCAAAGAATTCATTTAATATCATGATTTTACCATCTGGTAACCTTGACCCTATTTGACATTAACCTTATCTTACTTTGCTTGACCTCATTGTACCATGTTAAACGTTTTCAAATTCGTCAGCATCATTGAAAATATTTTTTACTCATTACTTTGAGGTGTTAATTAATCTTTATTCTTTACGACATTTATCTCATTTTGATTTACATGTATCATATTTTCACATGTATAAATGTACTTTTCATTGATATCGTTAATTTCTAGTTCCTAATAAACAGTATACTGCAGTGACACAAGACGTCATTGGTAGTTTCGTTTGAATATCATATATTCCTGCTAAATGACAAATATGGATAATGACCATATCCCTGTCTACAGTACCAAAACGATAATTCAGAAAATCAGAAACCGAAGGCATACAAAATCAGGATAAAACAGGAACCAAAGCAAACAAAAACAAAAACCTCCACCATATGAAAAGAAGCGAACTCCCGATATGAGAGTGAGACCAGGTGCCCAGGAAGAGTAAGCATCTCCTGCTTGCATGCAACACCCGTCGCTTCAATTCGGTAGAACTGTCACATCCGGTTACTTCCATTTTGGAAGATATAGTGTACAATCTTTGGTTGAAAGGCTCAAAATACCCCCTCGAACACTATCTTTATTATTGTCACTAGGATTCAGAGCCACACGAGTGAAGAATGTGAGCGACCGGAGATAATTTTTTGGCACCTGATAAAAAGTATTTGCCTTGTTCCGTAAGAATCTTGATATTGTTATGGAGTCAGACGCCTCGGAGGGTTTTGGTGTTGTGACACGCAATCTTTGCGTTGTCGAAGAAGAACTATGGAGTATTGGAGTTATCAACAAGTCTACCTCCAAAGGTCTTAGCTATGACATTTTCTTTTATAAGATGAAAGTGTTTGGGTTTCGTTGTTTGACGGAACATAAACAAGCGAGCGCCAAACAGTTTCTTGTTAGGTACAATCATCATCGCCATCCAATTTTTTGTTACCAGGAGCACATCTCTAAAGCTCAGCAAGGTGGTTTAAATCAACGTAAATCGAGACCTGTTACGCAACATCCGGATCCCTTCGACCTTCGTTGAATAGACCTTCTTCGTATTACCCTTAGACTTGCATTTTAGACACTCCAAGACCCGACATCACTACTTTGACGTTTTTTCTAATTGAGACGTCATAATTCAGATAAAAGTTACGTCAAATGTTGTCATGTCGGGCCTTCGGATGTGTAAAATACAAGTCAACTGCGGTAATGTGAAAATCGTCTAATGTAGATTTATTCGTAAAATATCTCTTAATATCTCTTTAATTATTATATATTCCACCCGTGGTCCATTATACCGACGTCCTCTGCCTTAAAGAATAATATACCTAAATGTCCCATGCAAGTTGGTGTCAATACCCTTGGATAACATTTGCAACACATGTATGATGATGCTGGAATTGACAGCAAAGTGAAAAACCACTCCGGTCGTGTGTACAGTTCAGGTTATAATGCAGCGAAGTGGCAACGGTAGTTCCGTTGTGCGCACATATTAGCGACCATCTGAAGAAAAGGTCCAAAACATTTCAAATACATTGCAACCCCCTGCACCGAAAATAAAGCTGAGGGTCCGTTCACCGGTTTTTAGAGAGAACCCAGAATGTCCAGGATGGAGAACCTGAAATAGGGGAAATTGAGTGGTTTTGAAAGGTGGGTTGAGAAGACCATTATGAAGATAGTCTATAATGGTAAGATGCATATTGTAGAGTATGCCTGCCTTGTGTAAGAGCAATAAAGTTTTTAGGTCACATGACTTATTTAGTCTAAATATAGATATTTTAAAAGGCGTACCGGATTTTCCCTGTTTGACAAGACTTCATAAGGGAAAATATGAAGATTTTGTGTTTTTACACATTTTTTTGTGTTACATGTGTTGGAAATTTTTAAAATGTGGCTAGAATGGAGTATAAGATTATAGCTTTAAGGAAATTAAGCATTATTTCTCAAATTTTCTAGGAGATCACATACAGTACACAAAAAAATTGCAAAAACCATGAATTTTAGGCCAATTTTCTGAACCTTTTTTTTAGCAAACATGTGCGATATTTATTGTGTATAAGAATCTTAACATGATCTTAAGACTAGTATCCTATAAAAGCTGTAGATATAACGGACAGATTGATATATAGTATAATAATGTGAAATATAAAGAAATAAAATGATATGACGAAACAAATTGTACGCTAACATAGGGAAAATTATTGGGGTCCGCTCACCGGTTTTAAGAGTGAACCAAGAATGCCCAAGGTGGAAAAGCTAAAATAGGGAAAATTGAGTGGTTTTTGCTGGTGCACCAAGAGTCCCAGAGGCAACACGCAGCCAAATTCGATCAACTTCAATTGATAGTCTGTCTCTTTAACGCATTTGAAATTTTCTGTTACAAAATTTCTTGAAATTTCTAA
Organism: Pinctada imbricata; assembly: GCA_033119305.1. Classification (NCBI taxonomy): domain Eukaryota; kingdom Metazoa; phylum Mollusca; class Bivalvia; order Pterioida; family Pteriidae; genus Pinctada; species Pinctada imbricata. The sequence goes on along the minus strand of VSWD01000005.1, from coordinate 63,211,782 downwards.
AACGTGGGTCCTGTAGCATCATATCCCACCCATTCTGCTACGTCTTTTTGGTACATTTTTGGACATAATCATTTTCATGCTTTTTGGCCATTTACCTTGTTTGGACTGAGGATCACTGACGAGGGTTTAGTACCCGAAACGTGCATGTCTGGTCCATGCTGTAAATTGATCAGATCTTAAATGATGCTATTGAATTTGAAGACATTTAACATTTGAAATTTGGGTTGAGAAGACCGTTATGAAGATAGTCTATAATGGTAAGATACATATTGTAGAGTATGCCTGCCTTGTGTTAGAGCATTAAAGTTTTTATGTCACGTGACTTTTTATTCTTTATAGATATTTCAAAAAGCGTACCGGATTTTCCCTGTTTAACAAGACTTCATAAGGGAAAATATGAAGTTTTTGGGTTTTTACACATTTTTTATGTTACCTTTGTTGGAAATTTTCAAAATTTGGCTAGAATGGAGTATAAGATAATAGCTTGAAGGAAATATAAGCATTATTTCTCAAATTTTCTAGGAGAACATATACAGTACACAGAAAAATGTTTTTTATTGTTTCTCAAATTTTCCAGGAGACCATATACAGTACATAGAAAAATGGCAAAAACTATGAATTTTAGGCCAATTTTCTAAACCTTTTTAGCAAACATGTGTGATATTTATAATGTATTGCAATCCTAACATGACCTTAAGACTAGTATCCTATAAAAGCTGTAGATATAACAAACAGATTGATATATAGTAAAATAATGTGAAATATATAGAAATAAAATGAGAGGACGTCAAATTATGTATGATTGCGCAGAGTTTCTCTTACCCGGTCACGCGGCGAAGAAATATTGCGCAATCATACATAATTTGATGTCATTTTTCGCAGTGACGTAACGTTATTTGAACAACGTTGTCGAAGCTGTAAGATTCCAGTTGATAAAATGCAAGAAGACATAATAAATTCACCGATTCCAGCGATTTTCAAAAGCACTTGCTCAGATTTTTCATTTGTACGTTTCACACGAGCATGTTTAAATGGATTCCCCAAAGCGGAAGTAGGAACATATCTATAAATAGCCGTTGCTAAGGCCATAAACAGACTTAGGACTGTCCTAAGTGCGATCTTACGACCGATCTTAAATTTGATCTTAAGTGCATTCCTAAGATTACGACCAAGTTTAGGAGTGGTTTTGTGAAAATTACGTAAGATTAATCCTAAGACTTAGACTTGGGACTTTTTGTGAATAGCACTGCTGAATCGAGTGACCATGCGTCATCCATTCCTCGTCCCCAGAGTGTCAGTACTGACAGTACCACTAAGCCAGCAGCACAAGATGGAGTTAGCACTCTAAGAATTTAGATGCCCTCTTGTATTAAAACTGTTATTCTTATAACATATGACAAGGACATCAAGTTGTGAAAGTTCTATTCATAATTCATTTTCTGTGATTTATCGTCTGCATACGGGATACAACGGTCTTTCATTACTGAGCTCGAAGTATATTCTTAGGTTCCAATATACAGTATTAGTTTTGTATTCGAAGAGATGGCCAGGGAGTTTTTTTAGTTTGTTTTATTTTTAAGTGTTGAGACTTAAATCTTTGGTAGTAGGCACAGTTAATGAAAAGAAACACTTTTGGGTTTATATGAGACTGAACGGATGTGAAGAATAGAATCAGTTTAAGCCATTGGTCCATATAGTTAACACCAATATGAGATAAAAACGAAGCGAGTACCGCGCCTCCTGGAATCATGATGTCGGTAGTGCCTCACACTCGTCGGGATATATCTGAAAATCCATTTTCTTGAAAAAAAAAAACCTATTAATGTTCTCTTTCTATTCAGTATCAGATGATGTAGATCATGTTTTGCTTCTGCTATTGTCATGCTTGGCAAATGGCAGTCCTAAGTCGGCACCGGTTGTCCATTGGTCTCGTTGGTTTATGTGTAGTCCTTTGTGTTTGATGTTTGTTTTGTACGTTGACGTTCCTTGTCCCTTCTGAGTCTCTTCCTGTGCTTGTCTGCTGTGTAATGTATTTGGTGTTTTGCTGTTGGTACTGCAACCTGGTGTTGTTGGAGATCCCCTCCTTTTTTTGAGGACAATGTTGTAGTTGGGCTACTAAATCCATTGAATGCAAACGCTCCACTGCCCTATTTACATTGTTGCGATACCGATTTCTGGTTGAACCATATGGCTGCACTGGTTGATCGAATGGACTCTACTAAAATGAGTGGATTTCAGATGTTCTAAAAGTTCCTTCGAATTCTTTAAAATCCACATCTGGTTGATACCACTGCGAGAATATAATGTCGAACAATATTTTTGAAGCACAGATTTGATTTCAGATAAAACTTTGGTGAGTAAGATCGATACAGCTTTGGTAGAACATTTTGAGGAACCAGCGATGAAACGTAGTTTGTACGGATTCTTATGCATTTTAGGTATGCAGTATAAGTATGGTAAATCTAAATGGTTAGTCTCGAAGCCAAAGGAAGCAAGATAATGAGCCATCAAACAACATACAAACAACAATTGATAAGCCGTCCAACCAACCAATGCTGTCGTTCCACACCGCATGGGATTTAAACGTATGGTGTTGTGATTCCTTAGACAGTTTTATTTTTGTATTTTTTTTTTCATTTTGTAAGTTAAACTTTACAAACTGATTAGCCGTTGCAGTATGACAATGTCTAATACATCAATGCATATGATCTAGGTATATGAAAAGTTCATACTTTTTTAAACACTTCAATAGTTTGTCGACGACAGAAATGTTCTTGACCCAGCAGAACTCTTGAAGTGTTTGTAAAAACTATAGACTTTACAGATATATATACGATAAGGACTTGCTAATTAGGCATTGCCCTACTGCAACGTCTAATCAGTTTTGTACAATATCACTTAAATGATGAGAAAACAATCAAAAACCTCCGTAAGGAGTCAAAACATCATACGTTTCGATCCCATGTGGTGGTTCCATCTGTAGCTGCTTCCTTTGCACCCTCCATTGATGCATCACTTAATGTTGAAACATCCTTTGCCATACCACCACCTGCTTTTGGGGACTCCTCTGGGCACGACAAAGACAGCAGAGTTGTTGCGGAATCAGAATCCTTCTACGTGAGCACATCCATGATACATTCTTGTGGTTAAACAACAAAGCAGACATTGCGCACATTGCCATGGACTATGTCTAAAACAATGGCTGACATCTAAAGCATTCTATTCGAGCACGCGGTCAGTGTTTTGCAGACCAATCCGCACCAACATCGAATGTGGATGGCAAAACAGACTGAACACTAGAATCAACACCAGGGGACCTGTACCTTTTATTCTGTGGCCTCACAAGGAGGCAAAGCGTATCCCGATGTTGGTCCGGATGCTTAGCGAAAAGAAGATGACGCGGATTCAGAGGAAGAGAACAACAAGAGAAGACCGACTATTCGCACAGTGAGATCTATACAAGAGAGAGATTCCATTGACAAAGCTGTGATGCTTCGGATATGGACCCTCTGTGTTGTCATTAAATGGAAACGGTTTAAAGCAAGATTGGTGTGTGATATTTCAGTGCTTCTTTGTAATAAATATGACAGTGCTTTACAAGTAGACTAAAGATGGTTATAAAATGCCAAAGTAATGGAATATTTCATTTGCGTCCGGAAAATTCTATATCAAGTACAAATGTCGGGCAATTGATAATGTATAAAGAGGTTTTACGTAATGATGTTTGTTCCATTATTTTGTTCCCTAATCTATGCTTAAATTTGTAGTATTATTGATTATTATTATGAATTCTCGACATTTATTATTAAAATTAGACAACCGACAATCGTTTCTTCGGAATTTTTAAGTGGTCATGTCCAAAGAGAGATGTAAAACTGCCAATTTTACCGACTTGAGATGGTTACATCAAGTTAGCAAGTCAGTGGCTTAAAATTAGCTTTGGCAAAATAAGATCGATGTTTTTCATAATAAAAAGAGTACACGTATGTGAACCACATAAAGAACCCTCAACCCCTGTTGTATTTTTGACCAGAAAAGGCCTTAATCAGACGTACTGCTGCTGAAAAGTATTAATTCTTGTCGAATCCGCCACCAGGCTGTCCTTATCGGTCCTACAAATAAAGTAATGACGTCATGCGAGAATAGCGCAAGTCACATGATACACTATCATGTGATCACAGTTGTTTTATATGACCCCGTACGACACGATGACTTGTGTTCGTGATGTCACTAAAATCAATAAGGACAGCATGGTGGCGATGCATAAGTCAGAACGCTGATCCAACAAATCCAAGTGATGTGGTAGCTCTGTACAAGAATACCAATATCGGTCCGTTTTATCGCCGAGTCATTCTATCTAGGAAGTCATTCTATTTACGAAGTTGTTGGCACGAACAAACCTGGACAATTTATGAAAAGTATGTTTGTCAAAGCCAAAATTGACATCACAAACAGAAACATTTCAAATAATTCTGGTCGAGTATTTTTGTTGTAAATCTTTATATAATAAGGGTTTTTCAGACCAGCAAATATCGGCAAGAAGAAGAAATGGCCATAGAAGTGAGGCCATTAAGGTTTATTCGCGCCCATCCGAGGAAATATATAGAAATAAAATGATATGACGTCAAATTCTATCATGTTATAAGAAAAAAATTGAACGCTTACATTGGGAAAATTATTAGGGTCCGCTGACCGGTTTTTCGAGTTAACCCAGAATGCCCAAGGTGGAAAAGCTGAAATAGGGGAAATTGAGTGGTTTCTGCTGGTGGACCAAGAGTCCCCGAGGGCACATGTAGCCAAGTTCGATCAACTTCGGTTGATCGTCTGTCTCTTTAACGCATTTGAAATTTTCTGTTACAAAATTTCTTGAAATTTCTAAAACGTGGGTCCTGTAGCATCATATCCCACCCATTCTGCTACGTCTTTTTGGTACATTTTTGGACATAATCATTTTCATACTTTTTGGCCATTTACCTTGTTTAGACTGAGGATCACTGACGAGGTTTTAGTACCCGAAACGTGCATGTCTGGTCCATGCTGTAAATTGATCAGATCTTAAATGATGCTATTGAATTTGAAGACATTTAACATTTGAAAGTTGGGTTGAGAAGACCGTTATGAAGATAGTCTATAATGGTAGTATACATATTGTAGAGTATGCCTACCTTGTGTAAGAGCAATAAAGTTTTTATGTCACGTGACTTATTTAGTCTTAATATAGATATTTAAAAAGCGTACCGGATTTTCCATGTTTGACAAGACTTCATAAGGGAAAACATGAAGTTTTTGGGTTTTTTTCATATTTTTTAAGTTACCTTTGTTGGAAAATTTCAAAATTTGGCCAGAATGGAGTATAAGATAATAGCTTGAAGGAAATATAAGCATTATTTCTCAAATTTTCCAGGAGACCATATACAGTACACAGAAAAATGGCAAAAACCATGAATTTTAGGTCAATTTTCTAAACCTTTTTTAGCAAACATGTGTGATATTTATTATGTATAGCAATCTTAACACAACCTTAAGACTAGTATCCTATAAAAGCTGTAGATATAACAAACAGATTGATATATAGTATAATACTGTGAAATATATAGAAATAAAATGAGATGACGTCAAATTATGTATGATTGCGCAATATTTCTTCGCCGCGTGACCGAGTAAGAGAAACTAGTGAGCGGACCCTGAACAAGTAGTCTGAATCGAGTGACCATGCGTCATCCATTCCTCGTCCCCAGAGTGTCAGTACTGACAGTACCACTAAGCCAGCAGCACAAGATGGAGCTAGCACTCTACGCATTTAAATGCCCTCTTGTATTGAAACTGTTATTCTTATAAAATATGACAAGAAATCAAGTTGTCCCTGTGAAAGTTCTATTAATAATTCATTTTCTGTGATATCTCGTCTCCATACGGGATACAGCATTCTTTCATTACTGAGTTCGAAGTATATTCTTGTGTTCCAATATACATGCAGTATAAGTTTTGTAGTCGAAGAAATGGCCAGGGAGGTTTTTTTTTTATTTTTAAGTGTTGAGACTTAAATCTTTGGTAGTAGCCACAGTTAATGAAAAACAAAAAACCTATTAATGTTCTCTTTCAATTCAGTATCAGATGATGTAGATCATGTATTGCTTCTGCTATTTTCATGCTTTGCAGATGGCCGTCCTAAGTCGGCACCGGTTGTCCATTGGTCTCGTTGGTTTATGTGTAGTCCTTTGTGTTTGATGTTTCTGTGTCGTGCGTTGACGTTCCTTGTCCCTTTTGCGTCTTTTTCTGTACTTGTCTGCTTTGTTTTTGTATTGGGTGTTTTGCTGTGGGTACTGCAACCTGGTGTTGTTGGAGATTCCCTCTTTTATTTGAGGACAATGTTGTAGTTGGACTACTAAATCCATTTAACGCAAACGCTCCACTGCCATTTTCACATTGTTGCGATACCGAAAAACGATTGAACGGTACATCTGGATGCACTGGTTTTTACATGTCTTGTAGATCTAAATGTATTGATTGTATTGATGTCTGGCTCACAATTGATAAAGTTATGAAAATTACTTTAATAAAAGTTTAATCAAATTTCATGATATCTCACAAAAATACCGGAAATGCCAATCCTGGCTTGGTTTTGGGCTCTATATCTTCTTAAGACATGTCCGGAATCTCATAACTTCGCACGTTTTCGAAAGATAAAATGTTCTCCTTTCCTTTTGTTGATAATTTAGAAACATTGTCTGTGTTTGAAAATATACGAAAACTTTAGGCCGATATCGCCGTTCGTGGCTCTGGTCCTTTGAACATTAATCGAATCGAATCATATTTGTTTCTTGTCATACATTAAAATGGATTAGAAATGAGAGGAAAATTCTAATCCCGATTTAAAGAAAATTGCAACGCAAAATTTTCTTTTTCAAAGAGATACCGGTAGTAATACTAATGATGCTCGATTTGGTCCCAAGATTACTGACGAAGAACTAAGAGATCAATGATATAACCGTATTCCGAAAAAAAACCCCGATAAAACATTTTTTTATCTGAATATGTTTAGATCTTGGGCAAAATATAGTAATGAAAACCTCGAAGTGCTACTTCAGAGATACAATGGTGTGTTTGAGACTGAGAGCCACTGGTTATGCAGATTTGTGAATGAGGCTAGACGACAAGATTGTTTCATTGGTACTATAGAACATATATTTCAATATTTCCACTGTTACGTATCTTTGTTTAAAAGAAATCGCTAAATAAGAAGTTAAGAAAAATGTCAAGGTCAATCATTGTGACAAAATGTCTTTCTCCTAATAGAACTACGTACTAATCTTCATCAATGACGTATCCGATGTCCTAACCGTCCTATATAGTACATCTACATACATCGAGGACAGTGAGGACATATCGGATCCGCTATCTATGGAGATTAGAACCTAAAGGTCAGACTCCAAGGTCATGGACAATAACTTAAGAAAATTGAAATTCTAGGTGACCTTTACCTTTGAACTTGAAAATAAAATAGGGTTCATCCTCGCCCCAGTGCAGACATTTCAGGAAGGTTTGGTGATTCTATGATGATTGATATCCTCGCCCCAGGGCAAACATTTCAGGAAGGTTTGGTGATCCTATGATCCCGTGCATGTCTAGTGCATACTGTAAATTTATCTGTTCTAAAATAAGGCTTATGAATATGAAGACGTTAACATGTCTTCTATGCTGTTCACAAGGATTGTAAGCCTAAGTCCACTGTGACCTTTGACATTGAAAATCAAGAGTTAATCATCTCCCAAGGGGTAACATTTCCTATGACGATTTATGTGTCAGATATGCTGTTCATATCTGACACATAAAACAAGGATTTTGAAAAGAAGTCCACTGTGACCTTCCCTCAGGGGTAACATTTCTAGAAGGTTTGGTGATCCTATGATGATTGATATGTCCTCTATGCTGCTCAAAAGGATTTTTAGTTCGAGTCTACTGTGACCTTGACCTTTGACATAAGGTCTCATCCTCTATCTATGGGGAACATTTGTGGATGGTTCAATGTTTTGGCTTCTATGCTACAAAGAGGATAATAAAGCCATATTTATATAACATGATATACACGAGAAATATGGAAGCCCAATCATTTCCTATACAAAAGTTGTGCGCAAAGTTAAAATTAAACATGCGCAAAATTATCCATAAAATTATAAGTCCAAGGTCCTTGATATTATGATATAAATTGAAAGGTTTTGTCAAAAGGAGTATATATGTAAAATACAGAACCTTAGTGAATGGTTCACACCTTTGGACAATATATATATTATTTTTCTATATCGATAGAAATGTCTTGCAAGATGGAAAACATCCATCTTGCCAGATGGAAAACATTCATGAATTATAAAAGCTATATCACCTAGCAGTCAAATGATATATATACAGTCTTTAATTTTTCAAAAATAGGTGAAAGTGTGCAAGGCCAATGTCACCAGTACAATGTACTTGATATCAATGAAAAGGCCTTATCAAAAGTAATGCACACTAGAAATAAACCCTTTCACTTAAAATAACAAAGTCATATCCCTTTCATCGAATGAAGACAAGAAGTATAGACAAGAGAAATGAAAAATCACCTGTATTATATATTCTGAACTACGGTATAAGGCGTTTCGTAAATACGCCACATGTACATTACTCATTACCAAAGAATTCATTTAATATTATGATTTTACCACCTGGTAACCTTGACCCTATTTGACATTAACCTTATCTTACTTTGTTTGACCTCATTGTACCATGTTAAACGTCTTCAAATTCGTTAGCATAATTTAAAATATTTTTTTCTCATTACTTTGAGGTGTTTTAAAATTAATCTTTATTCTTTAAGACATTTATTTCATATTGATTTACATGTATCATATTTTCACATGTATAAATGTACTTTTCATTGATATTGTTAATTTCTACTTCCTAATAAACAGTATACTGTAGTGACACAAGACGTCAGTGGTAGTTTCGTTTGAATTTCATATATTCCTGCTACAGGCTCAAAATACCCCCTCGAACACTATCTTTATTATTGTCACTAGGATTCAGAGCCACAAGAGTGAAGAATGTGAGCGACCGGAGATAATTTTTTGGCACCTGATAACAAAATATTTGCCTTGTTCCGTAAGAATTTTGATATTGTTAGGAGGCGTTGGTCTCATAGGGTTTTGGTGTTGTGACACGCAATCTTTGCGTTGTCGAAGAAGAACTATGGAGTATTGGAGTTATCAACAAGTCTACCTCCAAAGGTCTTAGCTATGACATTTTCTTTTATAAGCGAGTGCCAAACAGTTTGTTGTTAGATACAATCATCATCGCCATCCAATTTTTTGTTACCAGGAGCACATCTCTAAAACTCAGCAAGGTGGTTTAAATCAAAGTAAACCGAAACCTGTTACGCAACATCCGGATCCCTCCAACCCTCGTTGAATAGACCTTCTTCATATTACCCTTAGGCTTGCATTTTAGACACTCCAAGACCCGACATCACTACTTATGACGTTTTTTTCTAATTGAGACGTCATAATTCAGATACTACATCACAGTTAAAAGTTACGTCAAATGTTGTCATGTCGGGCCTTCGGATATGTAAAATACAAGTCAACTGCGGTAATGTGAAAATCGTCTAATGTAGATTTATTCGTAAAATATCTCTTTATATCTCTTAATTATTATATATTCCTTCCCGTGGTTCATTATACCGACGTCCTCTGCCTTGAAAGAATAATATACCTAAATGTCCCATGCAAGTCTGTGTCAATACCCTTGGATAATATTTGCAACACATGTATGATGATGCTGGAATTGACAGCAAAGTGAAAAACCACCCCGGTCGTGTGTACAGTTCAGGTTATTAGGAGCAGGATATAATGCAACGAAGTGGCAACGGTAGTTCCGTTGTGCGCACATATAAGCGACCATCTGAAGAAAAGGTCCAAAACATTTCAAATGCATTGCAACCCCCTGCACCGAAAATAAAGCTGAGTGAACCCAGAATGTCCAGGGTCGAGAACCTGAAATAGGGGAAATTGAGTGGTTTTGAAAGGTGGGTTGAGAAGACCGTTATGAAGATAGTCTATAATGGTAAGATGCATATTGAAGAGTATGCCTGGCTTGTGTAAGAGCAATAAAGTTTTAGGCCACATGACTTATTTATTCTAAATATAGATATTTCAAAAGGCGTACCGGATTTTCCCTGTTTGACAAGACTTCATAAGGGAAAATATGAAGTTTTTGGGTTTTTACACATTTGTTGGGGTTACATGTGTTGGAAATTTTTAAAATTTGGCTAGAATGAAGTATAAGATAATAGCTTTAAGGAAATATAAGCATTATTTCTCAAATTTTCTAGGAGATCACATACAGTACACAGAAAAATGGCAAAAACCATGAATTTTAGGCCAATTTTCTAAACCTTTTTTTTGCAAACATGTGTGATATTTATTATGTATAGCAATCTTAACATGACCTTAAGACTAGTATCCTATAAAAGCTGTAGATATAACAAACAGATTGATATATAGTATAATGATGTGAAATATATAGAAATAAAATGATATGACGTCAAATTCTATCATGTTATAAGAAAAAAAAATTGAACGCTAACATAGGGAAAATTATTAGTTTCCGCTCACCGGTTTTTCGAGTTAATCCAGAATACCCAATGTGGAAAAGCTGAAGTAAGGGAAATTGAATGGTTTCTGCTGGTGGACCAAGAGTCCCCGAGGGCACATGTAGCCAAGTTCGATCAACTTCGGTTGATCGTCTGTCTCTTTAATGCATTTGAAATTTTGTTACAAAATTTCTTGAAATTTCTAAAACGTGGGTCCTGTAGCATCATATCCCACCCATTCTGCTACGTCTTTTTGGTACATTTTTGGACATAATCATTTTCATACTTTTTGGCCATTTACCTTGTTTAGACTGAGGATCACTGACGAGGTTTTAGTACCCGAAACGTGCATGTCTGGTCCATGCTGTAAATTGATCAGATCTTAAATGATGCTATTGAATTTGAAGACATTTAACATTTGAAAGTTGGGTTGAGAAGACCGTTATGAAGATAGTCTATAATGGTAGTATACATATTGTAGAGTATGCCTACCTTGTGTAAGAGCAATAAAGTTTTTATGTCACGTGACTTATTTAGTCTTAATATAGATATTTTAAAAAGCGTACCGGATTTTCCATGTTTGACAAGACTTCATAAGGGAAAACATGAAGTTTTTGGGGTTTTTTTTTTCACATTTTTTAAGTTACCTTTGTTGGAAAATTTCAAAATTTGGCTAGAATGGAGTATAAGATAATAGCTTGAAGGAAATACAAGCATTATTTTTCAAATTTTCCAGGAGACCATATACAGTACACAGAAAAATGGCAAAAACCATGAATTTTAGGCCAATTTTCTAAACCTTTTTTAACAAACATGTGTGATATTTATTATGTATAGCAATCTTAACACGACCTTAAGACTAGTATCCTATAAAAGCTGTAGATATAACAAACAGATTGATATATAGTATAATAATGTGAAATATATAGACATAAAATGAGATGACGTCAAATTATGTATGATTGCGCAATATTTCTTCACCGCGTGACCGAGTAAGAGAAACTAGTGAGCGGACCCTGAGCAAGTAGTCTGAATCGAGTGACCATGCGTCATCCATTTCTCGTCCCCAGAGTGTCAGTATTGACAGTACCACTAAGCCATCAGCACAAGATGGAGCTAGCACTCTAAGCATTTAAATGCCCTCTTGTATTGAAACTGTTATTCTTATAAAATATGACAAGAAATCAAGTTGTCCCTGTGAAAGTTCTATTAATAATTCATTTTCTGTGATATCTCGTCTCCATACGGGATACAGCATTCTTTCATTACTGAGTTCGAAGTATATTCTTGTGTTCCAATATACATGCAGTATAAGTTTTGTAGTCGAAGAAATGGCCAGGGAGTTTTTTTTTTATTTTTAAGTGTTGAGACTTAAATCTTTGGTAGTAGCCACAGTTAATGAAAAACAGAAAACCTATTAATGTTCTCTTTCAATTCAGTATCAGATGATGTAGATCATGTGTCGCTTCTGCTATTTTCATCCTTTGCAGATGGCCGTCCTAAGTCGTCACCGGTTGTCCATTGGTCTCGTTGGTTTATGTGTAATCCTTTGTGTTTGATGTTTCTGTGTCGTGCGTTGACGTTCCTTGTCCCTTTTGCGTCTTTTTCTGTGCTTGTCTGCTTTGTTTTTGTATTGGGTGTTTTGCTGTGTTGTTGGAGATTCCCTCTTTTATTTGAGGACAATGTTGTAATTGGACTACAAAATCCATTTAACGCAAACGCTCCACTGCCATTTTCACATTGTTGCGATACCGAAAAACGATTGAACGGTAAATCTGGATGCACTGGTTTTTACATGTCTTGTAGATCTAAATGTATTGATTGTACTGATGTCTGGTTCATAATTGATAAAGTTATGTAAATTACTTTAATAAAAGTTTAATGACTTCAATTTTCGAAGGGCACACATACTTTTTTAGCATTCGGAACAGTGCGCGAAAACTGTATCGTGAGCGGTCATATATTGTACTGAATTCATGAAATTTCTAATTATTCACTCGTTCATTTTTAAAAGGTTTTATGTGAAAAGAGGACGTCGTAGCTTAGAATGTAACCATTTTATCTAGGGGGAGAAACGTCACACCCTACTCAGTTTTTCTTGACTAATTAACGCGGTACTATGATTTAATTCTTTTCTTTTCAGAAATTGAAAGCTCCATTCCTAAATCATTTTTATTTGGGGAGGGGTGTCTAGTTTTCTATCGAAACATAAATTTCCTATTTGAAAATATCAAAAGAATGCATGTTAAATGAAAAAAGGGATGTATTATTATTAATAGATGCATGTATCACAATAGAGTCTAAATTTATGTGCAATCTTTGAAGGAGAACTTCAGTTGTTCACCAATTTACAACTCTAAATTTGAAAATTTGCCTGGAGGACCCTCCCCTCAGACTTGTACCTTATATAAATTTTGTTTACTGAGGATTATATTGTAAAATTGTTTTATCTCTCTGTTTATATGTGAATTAAATCCGTGCATAAAAATAAAGTCATATTTTCGGAGTTTTAGTCAAAATAAAGAATTCCTATTCATAAAACATAAACATTCCTAATATATCGCATATCACAAATGTTAGAAAAAAAATCTTGCTCTAACTTTGTAAGAAAAAAATGATTTTGCTCCGGTCCGGAGCGAAAAGAAAAATAATCTTGCTCCGACAAAAAAACCAAGCCCCCCCCCTCCCCCAGAATATCAAATGGATAAATATTATAAATAAAAAATAAATTATTATAAAATCAAGTTACATTGAAGTATATTCATCTTAAAGTCAGTAAAAAATTAATGGCTTTGACATGTGTCATATTAGTACAAGAATTTAACATTAGTGGCGCCATCTACGGTAAATTAACAAAACTATCTCGAGTTTATTTGTTTTTACGAATATGTGATACTATACGGTCTTTGTCTTAATTAATATCTTGTTTACTTTTTTTAAAAGATAGTTTTCTTCCAATCTAATAAGAATCAGTAAATTACTTGTTCCTCGTTATATCGAGTGACGAAACCCGCATCCATTACCCTTTGGGGCCCCGAAATTGCACGTTGTGCCCACATGTACAATTTATCGTCACATCGACAGGGTTGTTATAAGTATGAATATGTGTACTTTCTATCGAAGATGGTCTTAAGGTAACGCTAAAGTCAAAATGGATGCCTGGCAGCTCATGTAATAAAAATGTGTATATCTTTTTTCTCTCTGTGCCTGTTACTTTCAAACTTTGCATGTAACTACATATAAGTACACACTATACATTTACAGTAATGGCCTCTCCGTGACCAGACCATGTTTTAACCAATACTCCATATAATTTATGAAAATTATTGTTTTCCTACCCAATTTTTCAAACAGTTCAGCTGTTATATACTTGAAAAATAAAAATTGAAACTTTGGCAACAGAAAAATATGTTTTGATACTAGTGCATGCGGGATTTGAAATTGCGCGCCACTTTTGTACAGTTCTGAATGGAGGCCGTTTGTATGTCACTTTGTCATGATGGAGGTCGCCATATTTGATTTGGTGAGTAGCCAATTTCATCTCAATTTAATGCATGATCTAATGGGTGACAGCCCATATTTCTGAAAGTATTCAAGTAAGAGACCCATATATTTTTTAAAACATGTGGTACCTGTTTATTTCTAGCCATTTGAATGTACTATTTCAACTGTATAATTTCGGTCTTCCCGCTTCGATCAAAATGAAAGTACGTCAAATTCCTGCGCGAATTTTTACGTTTGAGAAACTTATATGAATGTTGATTAAACAGTCTCTTACTTTCGTAGACATAATATAAATTACTATATCTATTCTACAAAAGCACATAGGAGAGATTATATATAAAGGTTTGTCGTCATTATATCGAACTACTTTTCGTTGGAAGTATTTCCCCTCTTTGCGTTCGAAGGTCTGCAGTTGGCACGAAAGAGAAAATAAACAATCGAGAGAAAATCTGCTTTGTTCAGACGTAAGACAGGTACTGTAAACAATATTTGGTGGCTATAAGAATTTATTGATGCACGTCTGAAAGAGATCGGACAAGATTTTGCCCTTCTAAAACTTAAATTCACTCGATCAATTTGGCCTAAAAGTCATGACGTCACATGGTGAAAACATCGACAAAAATTTCTTTTTTTTTTAAATATTAATACAAAAATATACCGAAATATATCCAATATTTGCAATTGACATAAGATGCAACAACAATTATTTTGAAATAATTGACATTTCTGTCAAGTTTTTGTCAAAGTGTTGTATGGAAGCCAAAAATGGTCATTCACACATGTGTATGGTATTTTAGATGTAAATAGTGTTTACAACAACATTGATACCTCATACTCAGATATTTTGTACCTGAACAGTACTAAAATTTGCTCTTGGATCTTTCATTGGTATACTCTTTCACATAGAAAACAATTGTTTTCTGCTTAATATTTGTATAACTGTTAAAAGACAGCAAGTGTGAACAGCAGTATGTCAATTCGTACCATTACCTTCTTTTCCTGCAATTTCCTACAATGCCTACTAACAAATGGTTTCAATATTTCGCCAGTATCTTACATGTTATTTCTTATTGGTATAGTTCATTTTTGTGTGAAGGCTTCAAGTTCAATATTCCTGCCATACGATGCAAGCCGATTGTGATCTCAACAGTGATTGGGAAGGACAGAGACCATGGGCAAAGACTATGATAGTCCCATTTATAGATGGCACATATTGATTCCGAGTACTTTCTTATATTAAGAAATGGCCCATTAAAATGGTAAAAAAAAATAATGGAAAATGGCCCATTCACAATATTTCATAATATTGTAGGTATACATGTATTAACAGTTGCACACACAATCTACTGATAAGAAATATTGTGTGTGACAGGCAAAAACTTGAAGCTATATTAAGTCGAGACCTGATTTCCTTTGCATTTTTGGTGTAATTATCTGAGAGATGTTGAAAACGTTTAAGGCATACCAGTCATTTTGAAAATGATGCCAGTCCTAACAAAGTACATGTGTATTGTGTAGCAAAACTTTAAACCTTTTGCCAGTATGAATGTAATTTTGCCGGTGAAATCCTTCCGACTGGTACTTTTCAGCATCACTGAATTATTTTGCAATTTACTTAAAATTACATTCTACTCTTTTGCTGCTAAATTTTATGTCTTAAATGAATTACCATGCGAAATAACTTTTTGCAAATTTGTCAGCAAGCGAATAGACATGTGTATGTTAATCACTTCAGCATTTGAATGAATCTATTCTATACCAATGACATAGGCAAGCATGTGATTTATAAAGATTTGCTACAATGTTGAAGCAGGGAAAATCTATATTTCTTCATACGTTAAGCATAACAAAGTATATGTTTTACTCAAAATTACAAAGATTACTCCTCATGAGGTAACCCATTTTAGGAATGCAAATTCATATAAATGCTTAAGTTTATATCTAATTTTGCTTGACATCATTTTGATTTTGATGTCTTTGCTCTTTTCCTCTACAGAAGTTTCATTTACATGTATCATGAATTTAGCATTAGTTCTTTGATTTCACTTTCATTGGTTTCTTGTCACCTGAAGACTATGTTTGAATATCCCTTCAAATTTCTTGTATGATTATTTTATTATCATGGCAAAGTGACCTGACCAGGTCGAGTTTATTTTCACCTGGTTATCAAAAGATTTAAAAAATAAGCCGTTTAAAATTACAGATAAAAAGTATATACTTAATTAATATCATAGATCTACCCTAATATAGGGCTGTCACGATTCACCGCGGTTCTCGATTCACTGCCCGGTTCTCAATTCACCGCTGTTCTTGATTACGGTTCGATACACAATACAAGAAGAGGCTGTATCGTTGACTTATGGTTTATTTTTGGCATTTAGTTTTATCTTTTAAAATTCAACATGGCGATGCTGAACGCCGAGTCGTCAAAGATAATTTCTTTGTACTTTGTTTCTAGTCAATACAATATATTCTCAAATCATTCAAGTTATGAATGATCTTAATTTGTTGTTTTAATAAAATATCTGACGAATTACAGAAATGCCTCCATATCTACATTAAAAATGTTGTATCGTGATATGAATCATATCGTGAGTAAATATCTTGATACATATCATATCGTGAGCTTAGCGTATCGTGACAGCCCTACCCTAAAATTTTTGTTGACTCGTCTCGGTCGCTTGATTCAAGAAGTTCCACCCAGTCATGCCACAAAATGCATGATTACTGAAGATGACTAGATTAAATTGTTTAGTTTAATTTGTTAGATATAATTAATGGTCAATGAATTAGTCGCTTGTCTGTCTACAAAGTCATTGAAAATGCGTTTTGAGTCATGAAAAAGTAATGGAATTTTGGTATAGAATTTCCGTATGAACCTTGGAATCGAGCAAAATTATCAAACAGTATGGAATCTTTTAGGAATTGTTACGCCTCTATACAGTATACCGTATGAATTTAACTACCAGAAACAATTCATCAAAGACTTCTGTTCACACTTGCTGCCTTTTTACAGTAAAGTACAAAAAAAAAACTTTAACTGTGCATAGAATTTTGACACACCATATAATTCATAATGACAATGACTCCAATATATTACTTTTTATACCACTAGCCTATAAAAAGACAGATATTTGCATTGCTAAATTTTCAGTAGCTCCGGGCATTTGGCTACACCAGATTTTTTTTAATTATATGATGTAACTGAGTATGATTGCCATCAAATTCAATGAATATGACATCACTTCATAGTTTGTATATTTTTTTGCATACATCATATCTATGCCCAAAATATGAAAATGTCTCAAAATTTTTATGATGAAAACCAAATTGGATAAATCTGTTTGAAGAAATATTTTGAATTGCATTTTGGATACAAATTTGCTTTATCTGTTTTAGGAATTCAATATGTTCTACGTGGAGTGGAAAGAATCGTGAACCAAAAAGGCCTTTCAATATATTTGGTATCGAAAGGAAAAATGTACTACTGCTACATACAGTCTAAGATTGACATGGATACCTGCAAACATTATGTGGTTCAAGGAGATGTGGTGTGTATCTTACAGTATTATACTTGAAATCTTGTATTAAGACTTTCAACAACTTTTGGATACATTTGGAACAATTTTTAAAATTCAATTAACAAATGTGAAAGTTAGAATGTTAGAAAAAAATCAGTACAACAGCATTTTACAGACCAATAAATATTATATATTCTAAATATGCTGTCATTTAAAGCAGAGTTGCCTTGCTCTTATTTTTAATTATTACAACTTCAAAATGATTCATAAGTTTTGTGTAATCTTGCAATAAGGGCAATCATACATGAAGATATAAATATTCATACATTCAATATAAAGCAGTCAATACACATTGATAAATTGATGATGAATTTATAACAATTCGACAGTGGGCTTACATATCGTCATATTTATATATAAATGCATATATATGTTTAATACTTTTGTTATTAGGGACTTATGATATTTTTTCCCTTTGCAGTTGATTCCTGTACAGTATTCTTGTGTATTTCTGAGGATGAATGAACAGCTATGGTTGTAGAATGGACTTCTCTCGAATACCTAACGTACATTCAGTATGTGATTTATTCACATAAATTACATTATAAGTGATAAGAATTTTAACACTTTAAAATTGTTCCCCTTATACTTCAGAAAGAAGTGGTGCTATAGAAATAAAATTCTAACATGACTTGAGATTTTCTCCCTTTATGTACCATAGAACTTGCCTGATGTCATTAAAAAAATCATTACAACAGCATTTTACAGACCAATAAATATTATATATTCTAAATATGCTGTCATTTAAAGCAGAGTTGCCTTGCTCTTATTTTTAATTATTACAACTTCAAAATGATTCATAAGTTTTGTGTAATCTTGCAATAAGGGCAATCATACATGAAGATATAAATATTCATACATTCAATATAAAGCAGTCAATACACATTGATAAATTGATGATGAATTTATAACAATTCGACAGTGGGCTTACATATCGTCATATTTATATATAAATGCATATATATGTTTAATACTTTTGTTATTAGGGACTTATGATATTTTTTCCCTTTGCAGTTGATTCCTGTACAGTATTCTTGTGTATTTCTGAGGATGAATGAACAGCTATGGTTGTAGAATGGACTTCTCTCGAATACCTAACGTACATTCAGTATGTGATTTATTCACATAAATTACATTATAAGTGATAAGAAGTTTAACACTTTAAAATTGTTCCCCTTATACTTCAGAAAGAAGTGGTGCTATAGAAATAAAATTCTAACATGACTTGAGATTTTCTCCCTTTATGTACCATAGAACTCGCCTGATGTAAAATCTCCAACAAACTTCCAGTACGCTAAGCTCCACCCATGCACGTGCGCGTGCTGTAGAGCCTGTGCAGAACAATATAAGAATAGAAATAACAACTAGATAGCTGTGATTTGTTGTCCAGTAATTTCCTGAGTTGCATGAACCTGCAATCAAATTATCACCTCGCTGCGAGGTGATAATTTGATTGGTTCATGCGACGAGGGGAATTACTGGACAACAGACCACGGCTAGCTAGTTGTTATTTCTTAAATATTATACACAAACATTTTTTTCAACAACCTAGCATTTTAGTGAAAATATTGTTTGCACATGTTGTATGTAGTTTAGATGGGAATAGATTCAGACTCGTGCATTTAACTAGGTAAATAGGTAAATTTTGATAAAGTCTACTGTGAAATAATTTTAATAATTGTTACATGTATATATCTAAAATGAAGGAGATAAATTTGTATAATATAATATAGCTTAAAATAAAATGTCACAAAAAGATAGGAGAAATGTAAACTTTTCTTAAAATTTGACATTTGCTTACAAATTTCATCAATGTTTCAGTTTTTTTCCTGAGTGATGAATAATGGCTGCACATTCAGCTTTACTACAGATATTTCCAGATGAAAGATAGAATATGAGTAAGTATGAAGCTAAGTAATCAACAGCTTGTGTCTAAATTGTGATTTTTTTTTTTTTGATTTTTTTTTATTTGGGGGGGGGGGGGTGATCATGAGTATATATAAACATACAGTGTTTTTGCATTTTAATGAAAAAATGGAATGTGATAAATAAAAAAAGCTCATCTTTATTTAGTGTTTTTTTTTTATTTTGTACAATGAATGTTTCCTGAAAACAGTAATAGAAAATTCACATTGTCACCATATATTACATTTTATATTTGCTTGGAAAAAAATTAATGTTAAATAAAGTGAGTTTCCTTGAAATAGTACCTTCTATACAGTACATAATAAAACATTTGTTGATATTAGTGATTCATTTCAACTTGGTGATTTTTATTAAGGCCCCCCCCCTTTCATTATTCATTTTAGTATATACATGTATACTTTTATGCTAGTCTCGTTATCAATATACATGTACAATGTCAGGTAACTATGATTTAACTGTTGGATCATAAATTCAAATAAATTGTTGGCACTGCAAGGACACCATACTTTTTACAACATGAAAGTAGTCCCCAATATGGCCGACATTTTAAGATTTTTATATCAATAATTTCAGGCCAGATTACAGCAATTTGTTTGAATATATTAAAAACTCACATCTAGCTTGCACTAGACCTAACTTTAACCATCAATAATTCTGCATTGTTTAGGTGAAAGCTGTTATCTTAACCTTGCTGAACTGTGTGAAATGGAAGGAGTGAAAAAAATGACATTACTTCAAGCCAACACTCTGTGGAGAAAAGTTGATACCATGATTGTATGCAGCTTTTCATGACAATCAATTTGATGTATAACATTGTATATGTATCTTGAAAATAAGCGAAAAAATCTGATTAAATATGTAAGTCCAAATTTGTGTTTAGCGTTACCTTAATACTATCATTTCCTTAAAAGGTGAAAGAAAATAAATATGTACTTAGTTGTACAAATGTGCATGACATGTCTGCACACGACCACTCCGTATGTATGGTCGGGAAGTCTAATTTTTGCACAGTAATCTGATGTTTTACAGAATCTAACAAATAATCATACGAGACAGAAGGGTATAACATGGCATATTTCTTGACTTTTGCCGGGGATTGTACTTCTACAGTCTGTATGTGCATGTATCTACACGTGTAGATCGAAGAAGTCTACGGTCATCGAAACATGAATGTGTATTTTTAGCCTCCCTCCCATTCAAAGAAGAAGGGGCATACTGCTTTCCACTGTCGCGATAACAGTTTCCGCTCATTATCTTGGGAATGGATACACATGCTGAGTTGAAATTTGGTATACAAATATCTAGGTCAGGTTTATTTTTGGGTCCGATCGAAATCGAGTTATGCCCTTGAACATAGAAAAAAATAAACAAATTTAAGGATTTTAGAAACACCATAGGGAGAAAATGATTCGCCATTTAATTTCTTATTTTATCATTTATTTGTATGGTATAAGTATATATCTGTCAAGTTGTGAGAAAAAATGCAGGGGTAAACTGGCTATCTATTGAGCAAATTCACGTCGAAGAGTTACCTCCCCCTGAATTAACATGTACAAAAGATAGCAGTTATGTTTTGCATTTTGGATGTCACGAAGGCTTCCAGATATAACAGTTTCTTTATTATTCGTATGGTTAGACTACAATTAATGTCACAAAACCAAAGAATGACATTCTGTTGCAATATTTTCAGAAATTTTAACGAAAATTGTCAAATGTTACATCATTTTTTGTTGTTGCCTTTTTTCAATGTATAATTTTGCACCTTTTATGTTGATTACAAAAATCTACCCAGTTGAGGTGAATAAAAAACTACTGTGAAAATATTGAGATCATGTATCACCAAATGGTAAAAAATTTGTGCCTCCAATCAATATTTTGGAGAAATCCAATAACAAGAGTTGCCTCCTCTTGATCAATCTTGCATCCACCAATATTGAAAGAAGAGCAGAAAACGTTAACTTCCAAGTTTCAGATATCAGAAAAGATTGATATTAGAATCTTTATTGAATTTTTATCTAATATAAAAACAATACATGATAAAAATTGTTTCTTGTATACCTTATTTTAAAATCAAAACGCCCCCGCTCCCTTTTTTGAATTTGCTAAAAATGCCGGTTTTTCAACTCTTATGAGTAAATGTCTAAGCCGAGATTGGAATCCTGACTGGACAGGAACTTCCTTTTTTATTTACAAGCATATATACTTCAAAAAGGGGTCCCTGTAAATTGCGAAACGAAACAGAAACGAAACAAATCGAAACGAAACAAATCGAAACGAAACAAATCGAAACGAAACGAAACAGATCGAAACGAAACGAAACAAAACATAAATCTTAAAGAACTTAAGAAAAATTTATGTAAATGCAGAAAAGTATCACGGATGTCAATATCTGCATATATTATTGCCTTCAACCATTAGTTCTTGTGGCTGGAGGGTTTTTTAAAGGGTCAAATTTGACGACTTAAACATAAAATATACTGTATATAGCACAATTGCATTTTAAAGGAAAGTGGAAGGGATGAATAATATCGTCATAGCCAGAAAAAAAAAATCATATTTATAAGGGAGGAGTCTAGTACAGAGGAAATGGAACTGTTCCGTTATTTGTATTTGAAAACTTTATCAGAAAAACGAGAACAAATATTGGGGGGGGGGCACATTTCGTTTGAAAAAGGGGTAGTTTTTTCCCTGAAATCTCAAATTGGTGTTATAGCGTGGTTTTCTATCCCCTCCCCATTATTCATTTTAAATACATGAATGGCATTTGACATTGACTTTTTTTAATTGTCAACTTTGATTCTTTCAAGAAACCCTCTCGGCACTAGTTACAAATGTAGAAGTCTTGGATTATGGCAATATTACATGCTCATCTTGTCTTTAAATATTCGTTCTCGGCGATTTTTCCTCTTTTTCTCTTATTCTTTAAGTTTTATGTTTCGTTTCGATCTGTTTCGTTTCGATTTGTTTCGTTTCGTTTTTGTTTCGTTTCGCACTTTACAGGGACCTTCAAAAAGAAATGTAAAAACAATACCTATTGTTGCACGGTCTACGTTGTAGACGGTAATTAACACCTTTCCAGACGGCAGTATTTTTCATTGTGAATCAATGATTGAATTAATGATTGAACTAATCATTGAATGATCAACTGAGCCGTTAACTGTCCTTAATTGACCTAACGTCCATTGCATCCCGTTATCAAAATACAACATGACAAAAAAAGGAAACGAATGTTCTCTTTAGCATAAGAACAATAAAATTGTTTTCATAAGAAAAAATGCCGCGATTGAAGGTTTGAACTATTCTTAAAAATGTTACGGGCGGATCTAGATTTTTTTTAATCAGGAGGCAGGTCCAACCCGTTGGTGAAAGGGGACCAGCATTTGATTTTGAAAGAAATACGGAAAAAACGGGACTAAATTTTTTTTTTGCAGTTCCAGCGGGGGATGGCCGGTGATACCTGACTCCATGTCCACTCTTGATCCATGCGTTTTAAAATGTTTCAATCTGAATAGGATCAACTACAAACGCAACCCGACAAAACTCGCAAGATTTCGATTGAATAATGTAACTCTTACGATTTCGATTGGTACCCTTGAATAGTTTGAACAGAAATAAAGATATTATAATTGCGGAATATTCCCATAGTTTTGAATATTTGTTGGAAAACTTGAACAGGGAAATCCTAAACCGCAACTCCTAAAATCCGCTTCCTATGTAGTCTATTTACTTTGAAAAATTAAAATATCAATTTCCTTTTTTTTCTTTCTCTCATTTAACTCATAGATTGGACCAAATTCTTTCAATTTCCTTTCCGTTATTTTCTTTGTAATCAACTTTTAAAAAACGTTAAATTCTTATCTATTTTCTGACCATAGAGTAGTTTTCTCCTACTTGGATTAGTCAATCATCGGTGATAATTGTTTGATGGCCTAACAATTGCCGTGCAACAAGTGGGTTATTCAACTGCTCCTCGGGCTACGCCCTCGGAGACAGTAGAATAACCCTTACTTTATCGTTAGATGTAATTATTAGTATTTTTTATTCTTGATGCTGATGGAATATGTGACAATAAGGAGACTCTTGTTAATTAATTAAATAGACTTAAATCAAGCTCACATTCAGGACTACTTCAAGATATCGTGAAGCAACGGAGTGTCTGGGACCTCTATGGGATCAGAAGTGTTTTGATACACACTTAAACTTAGATTAATACACCCTTATTAGATTTTCAATTCATACAGTAGTTCTGGAGATGTTTTAAGAGGAGTACTTTCTGGGGCCTATAAGACCCTGCCCCCGACCCACCCTTGAAGGGATCCGGTCGAAATAAACAAACCTTGTAGAGAATCTTTTGTATTTGATGCAAATCAAGTTTCATCAAAATTTTCCAAGAAGTCGAAAATGTATAAAGTTGACGGATGGACGTCGGGCTAACCCGGGTACTCAACCGTCGTTAGTGATCCTCAATCTAAATTAAATAAACTCAGGTTATCTGTGTTTAATCGTGACCTCGGTTTCAGTCAAAATGTCATTTTCAATGACATTCTATTTTCAGTAACACATTAACAGCTTTATTTCGTGAATGGGGAACTATATATAATGAAGATATAATGAAGCTATTTCTTTTTTCTTTAAATTTTTTCTTCTTTATTCGGATTTTGACATTTCAATTCCTAAGAAGATCTAATAAAGGAGAAATCCGTCTCTTGCTTGTAAGAGTAGCAATCTAGTTGACATCAATTTTCTGTCTAAAAATTTGAATTTTATAATTATATACTTTCAGCCAGAAAATAATGAAATATTTTCAGAGTCTCCTCTATGCATACTTGTGGAAATTTGAACTTTTCTTGTTTTGTAATCTATAGTATTTTACCTGCATTTTCAGGGAAGAGAAAGCAGAAGTAATGCACAACGAAAAGCACAAGAACTTGGAAGATCTACATCCAGTTGGAAGTGTTACAAACAAATTGACTGAATTTGTCTCTTCCTAAATGATCCTATTGAATTTGATGACGTTTAAGATTTGTACTACTTGGTGAGTGCCACTGCTGGCGGACCAGGAGTCCCCGATGACACATGTAGTCAAGTTCGACCTGCTTCGGTTGGTCATTCCTTGGACGCATTCGAAAATTTCTGTCATCAAAATTTCTTGAAATTTCTAAAACGTGGGCCCTGTAGCATCATATCCCACCTATCCTGCTACGTTCTTCAGTACATTTCACAACTTTCACAGTATTGAGGATCACTGGCGAGTGAAGAACCCGAAACGTGTATGCCTGGTCCATGTTGGAAATTTATCGGTTCTTAAATGATGCTTTTGAATTTGAAGACGTTTAACATTACAGGCAAATCTGAATCCGTTGGGTAGAAAACCCTGTGTGAATCTTAGTCATTAGAAAGAGAAAGAAGGATATCACAGAGTGAGGAATATGACACCATTGATTTGACTGCTTATGATACAGATTAGGATAGTTTACGTGCATGTCTGTAAATATATCAGGTTGTAAATGATGCTATTGAATTTAAAGACGTTTAACATTAAGACGGAAACTACAGGAACTACAAGTTGTTTGCTTAAACGTTCGATTGAATATAAGTGCACTGGAGAGAACTTCTAGTATTATCATGACGATATAGATGACGATGACATCTTGATGTCAGTGCTCGGACCTAGTGCTGCCAATGTAGGCACACAATCTGCTGAAAATATGAACTCCATTGAAAAATGTTCAGGAAAGGGGGGGGGGGTAAAGATCATTATATGGAGGTAGAGGTATATTCTGATTCAGAAGTGGAATATACCATTATCAAAGGAAACACCAAAGACCGAAACCCAAATAGTCAGATAGCAGGAAAAGCAGTTTCATGAAATTACAATGGAGATTTTAAGGTTAGGGTTGCGACTACAGGGAGATAACTATATTTTCATATCACGTAATATTTGAAACCGACATGGACGATAAATGGTATAAGCTCAGTTTGTTGCATTATTTCAGAAAAAAATAATACTCCTTGAAATTGTCATTGCTGAATGGGAATTTTTCGGAAAAATGAATATTTTTCAATGAAAAATCGCCGAAAGAGGAAAAAAAATTATCTTTTTCGCATGAGTTCTGTTTCTTAAGATTTAAACATACGAATATATACTATTCATTATACATTTAAGAAAAGAGAGAATTATAAATTCGAACTTGGAGAAAATCTCTATGTTTTTGGGTTAAAATGTTGATTTTTTGCACAAATTATTGTGCTATTTATAGAAATAGTCATTTTGCTAAAAAACAAAATTCGGGTACATATTGGTTTGATTGCTTAAGAATAAAGATACAACATAGCTCTATACATAGAATTAAATTGATGTACCTGGCGACCTTCTAGCTATTAATGAAAATAATGAGTTGTTCCCATAGCAACCAGAAAAATCGTATTTATAAGAAAATACACCACTTATAACTGTTTATTTCATAAGAATTTTTTCAAAATAGGCTTTAATTCATATAAGAGCTATAAGAATCCAGAAAAATAAGGGTATATATGACTTTTTGAAATTTCATGCATTGCAGAGGTATGTAAAGTTATGATGTGGTATTCTGTAAAATGACGAAAATGTTAAAATAGGACACAAATGGACGTTTATAGCAAAATAATAAAAACCAGACGGGCAAATTTTTATTTTTTGGTCTGAATAGTTCGAGGAGATTTTCCTCTACATGTGGACATATCCATCTTTCTTCTACCTCATTTCTATTGAAAGTCGCCACCCTGACCTTAAACACTAATGCAAATCCCATGAAATGTCCATGCTTGTAGAGCTTTATCAACTGGTACAAGTCCGCGTTAGAGTAACATTTCTACAAAGAGTTCATTAGGAGTTAGCTCCTCAGCTGTTGACTTCTTCACCAAGTCAGCCAAATGTTGGTCATCCTCGTGCCAGTACAAAATTTGACAGTAGTGATGTTTGTAAAGTATCACTGTCTTCAGATTCTGCTACTCAGAAAGTTGTGAAACAATCTCAAGTGCATGAGTTATCTAACTTGGTGCAAAATCTCTCTAATTTTCTTTAACAATAGTGCATAAAGAAAGAGCTATTTAGTCAGACACTTCAAACTTCACTAACAGACAACATGATCAAGCTAGTGTCATTTCATTGACTACAGGAATGTTAAACGTCTTCAAATTCAATAGCATCATTTAAGAACTGATAGATTTGCAGCATGGACCAGACATGCACGTTTCGGGTACTTCACCCTCAATATCGGAAGTGCTTTAAAGCATCTGTTATCATTAAATGACATAAAATATGAAAAACCCCACCATGCTGATACAATGTGTGACAACAAGGAGAGTCTTGTTAATTAAAATTAGATAGACTTAAATACAGCACTACTTCTAGATTTTGTGAAGAAACGGAATGTCTAGAACCTATTGTGGATTAGAAGTGTTTTGATACACATTTTAACTTGATTAATACATACTTCCTGATCGGATATCATTAGATTTTCAATCCATGCAGCAGTTCTGGAAATGATTTTAGAGGAGTACTTTCTGGGACCTATTAGACCCTGCTCCCGACCGACCCCTCGAAGGGATCTGGCCGAAATGAACAAAGTTGACAGAGGATCTTTCGTATTTCATGCAAAGCAAATGAGTTAAAAGAAGATCCTGACGATAATCTCAACAGCACTCACAATAGAG
Organism: Pinctada imbricata; assembly: GCA_033119305.1. NCBI lineage: Eukaryota > Metazoa > Mollusca > Bivalvia > Pterioida > Pteriidae > Pinctada > Pinctada imbricata. Next base: position 63,184,452 of record VSWD01000005.1, on the reverse strand, counting down.
CGCAAAATTAAACATCGACGACCCCTAGCAAACTAGAGGTGGGACCAGGTGCCCGGGAGGAGTAAGCATCCCCTGTTAGCTAGCCGCACCCGCCGTCGATGCTCATGAAGCATGGAAATGAAAATATATAAAATTCATGCACTGTCTGACGTTGTCTATATAGAAAGTGCTATGGCGATAATGTCAGGGAAGCATATTCAAAACACTTACTGTCAAACCCCTCGCGGGGAACTTTTTTACGAGCTCCACATGGCAAAGGGCATAAGTGAGACACAAATGAGTTAAAGAAGATCCTGACGATAATCTCAACAGCACTCACAATAGAGCGCAAAATTAAACATCGACGGACCCCTAGCAAACTAGAGGTGGGACCAGGTGCCCGGGAGGAGTAAGCATCCCCTGTTGGCTAGCCGCACCCGCCGTCGATGCTCATGAAGCATGGAAATGAATATATATAAAATTCATGCACTGTCTGACGTTGTCTATATAGAAAGTGCTATGGCGATAATGTCAGGGAAGCATATTCAAAACACTTACTGTCAAGTTTCATCAAAATTCTACAAGCGGTCCCAAGAAGTCGAAACTGTGAAAAGTTAACGGATGGACGCCGGGCAAACCGATATGACAATAGCTCACTTTGAAGGTTCAGGTGAGCTAACAAGGGGGCCACATCGCTCACCTGAGTTTCGGGTACTTGACCCTTGTCAGTGATCCTCAATGTGCGGCAAGCCAACAGGGGATGCTTACTCCTCCCGGGCACCTGATCCCACCTCTAGCTTGCTGGGGGTCCGTCGATGCTCAATTTGGTGCTCTATTGTGAGTGCTGTTGAGATTATCGTCAGGATCTTCTTTAACTCATTAGAAAAATCCCAGGTTATCTGTGTTTAATTGTGACCTTGGTTCTAATCGTAATGTCATTTTCAAGGACATTCTATTTTAGTAAGTGTTCAACGTCTTCAAAATTTAATTTTACTTTTATATCCTTTCATCCAGAAAATTATGAAATATTTGAGAGTCTCTCCTCTGCAAACCTCAATACAATGCTTTTACATAACAATAACTGCAACAATAACTACACTTTCATATTACATAATGACTTGTACTATTGATACAATCCACAAACAAACCTGGTTATAGTGCTGTAAGGAGTTTGTAACATAATGACGTTAAGATAGTTTTAAGGAAATATTTTCTTGAATTTTAAAAGAAATTTTGTAATTTTTATAAAATTTTAACCAAAGCTTTTTATCTATTTCATTTCTAAATAAAGCAAAGATATTCGTAGATCCTCTTCTTTGGTTACTTAACTGAAACCATATATGGTAATTCCAATTAAAGATAAGACTATATTAATGTCATTATATTCTTTAATACATGATTTGTATCCTAAAACTATATATTTTAATTTGTTTAATGATGTACTATAACCTAAAATTGTTAGCGTATTAGTAATTTTATTCCAAAAATACTCTAAAGCAGTACATTCTAAGAAGTAGTGTTCGTAAGTGTCTAATTTATTTTACAGATATAACATTTATCTACATCACTTAAATTCCGTCTCTTCAATAAGATTTGATTCGGGATTACATATATTATGGAAAAGTTTCCAACGAAACACTTTCTCATCATTTTCCTTTATATTGTAAAAAATAAAATCAAAAGAACTTTTTAAAATTACATGTACCAGTAAATTTTCTCTCCCAATATTTGAAATTATGGTCGTGGGTCCTTGTGCATCATATCTCACCTATCCTGCTACGTCTTTCGGTACATTTTTAGACATAATAACTTTCACATTATTTAGTCATATTACATTGCTTAGATTGAGCATCACTGGCGACGGTTAAGTATCCGAAACGTGAATGTCTGGTCCATGTTGCAAAGTTATCTGTTCTTAAATGATGCTATTGAATTTGAAGACGTTTAACATTAAAGGCAAATCGGAATCCTTTGGCTCGAAAACCCTGTGTGAATCTAAGTAATCAGAAACAGAAAGAAGGATATCACAGAGTGAGGAATATGACACCATAGATTTGACTGCTTGTGATACAGATACGGATTGTATGAAACGGAAAATCCAGGAACTACTAGTTGTTTGCTTAAAAGTGAGATTGAATATAAGTGTACAGGAACAAGGGGATAAAGATTATCATTTTGTGGAAGTAGAGGTAGATTCAGAAGTGAGTGTATCACTGTTGGTGGACCAAGAGTCCCCGAGTGCACATGTAGCCAAGTTCGATCAACTTTGGTTGATAGTCTATCTCTTCAACGTATTTGAAATTTTCTGTTACAAAATTTCTTAAAATGTCGAAAACGTAGGTCCTGTAGCATCATATCCCACCCATTCTGCTACGTCTTTTGGTACTTTATGGCCATATTACATTGTTAAGACAGAGGATCACTGACGAGGGTTTAGTACCCGAAACGTGCATGTCTGATCTATGCTGTAAATTTATCAGATTTTAAATGATGCTATTGAATTTAAAGACGTTTAACAATTTTTAAGGTCAGAAGGATTCTGTGGAATGTTATATATACAGACACAATTTCTTAATGCCTTTGACTTTGAGTGTAGTAATGTGAGGATGTCTACATACAGAAAAAGGCAGCCTCTGTCAGCAAATGAAAGGTAAAGATATGGTTTTATAGTCTCGTTCACCTGAGCCTGACATGACTCTTACAATCACCTCCCTGGCGAGACCTGTACAATCTAGTACATTCTCAACTTCATTAGGAGTATACAAGCAGAGTTGCCGTTTAGGCGCCCATGCTTTTCATTTACATTAAAAGCCCGTCTCATGTGCCAGGTACCCGGTTTACTCATGGGTAGAGAGAGAGCAACGTAGTGTAAAGTTACTTGCCTAAGGTTACAATGGTTTTGTAATGATCGGCGACGGTGAGATTCGAATCCAAGACCTGTGTGTCCTTTGTCCGCCGCGCTAACCACCAGTACTACAAAGACTGAATATCTCTCCGTTTACTCCTTCTTCATAGATAAAAGCCTACTGAAGACTCACCATCAGTCTGAATTCTACCAGCAATTTTGGTCCTAATTATACGCCCGTCATTTGACGGGACGTATTATGGTATGGTGAAGTCCGTCCGTCTGTCCGTCCGTCCGTCTGTCCGTCTGTCCGTCCGCCTATGGAACGCAATAACTTGAATACGCGTCAACGGATTTTTATGAAATTTATACATAGTGATCAGACTGTGGAGAGGTAGCCGCCTTTCGATTTTCAGGTTCATCCGATTTGTCGTTACAGAGTTATGGGACTTAGATTTTTAAAATACAGTGAAAATATACTAAAATATTTAAAAATTATTTAAAAATCTACTTTTGGTCGAAATGTTTTGAAATTTGGTATACTTCAAGTAGAAAGGATGTTCTTTGACATATGTAATTCCTGGTAGTAAAACTTTGGAAGGGGGCGACTCCTTAATATCTGTAAAACTCAGGGGCCTTTAAACTATGAAATGAAAAAAATAAAAATTTTACCGTTAAATCATTCAAACAAAACTGAATGAAAAGTTTTAATCTAGGCATAACTGTAACCGATTTCGTTAAAATGTAACGTGGAGCTCTATTAATGGGAAAATTAAAGCAAAAGGTGCGCAAACGAAAAATAGATATTAAAAATAAAATTGGCAGATATAAATGTATATATCTAGATAAGTGCCAGGGTTTAGTACCCGAAACGTGCATGTCTGGTCCATGCTGTAAATTTATCAGGTTTTAAATGATGCTATTAAATTTAAAGACGTTTTACATTTGAACTACTTGATGAGTGTCACTGCTGGTGGACCAAGAGTCCCCGAGGGCACATGTAGCCAAGTCCGATCAACTTCGGTTGATCGTCTGTCTCTTCAACGCATTTGAAATTTTCTGTTACAAAATTACTTGAAATTTCTAAAACGTGGGTCCTGTAGCATCATATCCCATCCATTCTGCTACGTCTTTGGTACATTTTTGGACATAATGATTTTCATACTTTTTGGTCGTATTACATTATTTAGACTGAGGATCACTGACGAGGGTTTAGTACCCGAAACGTGCATGTCTGGTCCATGCTGTAAATTTATCAGGTTTTAAATGATGCTATTGAATTTAAAGACGTTTTACATTTGAACTACTTGGTGAGTGTCACTGCTGGTGGACCAAGAGTCGATCAACTTCGGTTGATCGTCTGTCTCTTCAACGCATTTGAAATTTTCTGTTACAAAATTTCTTGAAATTTCTAAAACGTGGGTCCTGTAGCATCATATCCCACCCATTCTGCTACGTCTTTTGGTACATTTATGGACATAATAACTTTCATACTTTTTGGCCGTATTACATTATTTAGACTGAGGATCACTGACGAGGGTTTAGTACCCGAAACGTGCATGTCTGGTCCATGCTGTAAATTTATCAGGTTTTAAATGATGCTATTGAATTTAAAGACGTTTTACAATTGACGTGTTATTAAAAAGAAATCATGAAATGTGTCGATAAGTATGCCTAACGAAGACAGCATCAATAGTGATCGGAAACTAGCGAGACAAATAACAAAGATAATAATAATAAATTTAAAAGAATAATTGGTCGTACAGACTTACACTGTTAAGCCCGGTACACACGATATTGAAAAATTAATTTGAATTGATTTTACATTTTTGGAAGGGGAATTATGGAATTTTTTTGTGGGGAGTGTTTTACTAAAATTTCAAGTGGTAGGGCTCTGGTTATATTATCTATTACTTTTAGGCGTGCTTTCAATAGGAGTCCATGATGGTCACTAAATGTTCTCTTCACGTTTGGCCTTGCCAAGTATCTACTTCTAATCTATTTTCTTTGGAGTCAATTTCTTTCACGCCTGTAATACATATTGTTGCAATTAAGTTGTCCTAAATTAATGAGGTTCTTTAGCGGGAGAAAACCACATGGAGTAGACTGTTTGTTTACAGTCTTATAAGATTTGTATTACCGTGTGTACGGTATAATCTTATGAGACATAAAATCTTATGATACAAGTCTTATAAGACTAGTCTTACCGTGTGTACCGGGCTTAAGTTGCAAGACTTGACGAAGTAGAAAAAAACTTTATTTTTTTCTGAGTTGTGAGCTGCGTTGACAGTATAGATGCTGACGTAATGTTTGCAGACGGCAAATACTAATATTACGGTGTAAACATCCGAAAATGTGTTACAGTATTTGAAAATATTTCAATATTTCAAATCTTTTCATCAAAATGAAAAGAAGTGGGTGGAGCGTCAGCGAAGTTCCTTCTTATGTAAAAACTTCAAATTACCTTCTAACCGACTTAGATGGCATCTACCCCGGTAGCGTAGTGGTTAGCGCGCCGGCTAACATGCTAGATAGTATGCTAAAAGTCTGGGTTCGAGCCACACTCGTCTCGCATATTTTTCTGTTGAGCTTTTGTAGGACACTGAATCCATGACGACCATTAAGATGGTTTCTTCACAGATTCTTCACAAATAAGACGACCCATAAGAGAGCCTGTGATTGGCTTAGCTCAAATGTTGCCATCTAAAGATTTAAAGAAGGCTATATACATTTTTATAAGTTTGAATTGAATAAACGTATCCTCAAAACATGTCACCTAAACTTGCAAGTGTGGATCTAGACTGTGATGGGATGGGGAGGAGTAGTCTTAACCACCCCCACTCATCCGCCGTGATATTTGCAAAAAAGAATAGACTTTTCTAGATTTTAATTTCAAAATGATATCATAGGTATGACAAAAAAGAATTGACTGAGCCTTCATAATTGATAATCGATTACAAACGGTTGGTGATCCGAAAGGATTTGATCGATTATTCATCGGTAACGCAGAATTGTATCATTTACACTCAGTCTGAAAAGTGATTTTTACGACAATAATTACTGCAGCACCTCAAATGTGCTTGTATTGATACATTTAAAGGCTTAATGTTGAAAAACACTTTCTCTGAAAAAAGAATAAGGTTTTCCTTATTTATATATATTTATTTTCTCAAGGCATAACACAGTTCAATTTTCCATTTCGGTATCGTTAATGAAATTGGAAAATGAACTCAAATCCGCTGTATTAAACCACAATTCAATTTTCCTTTACAAAAGGAAAATAACGAAAATGGAAAATTGAAACCATTTTCAATTTTCACTTTGAAAATCAAAAATTGATTTAATTTTTCATTTTAAAATATAAAATTGAAAATGGACAATTTTCCATTTATGCTCTCTGTGCGCTAATGCAAAAATGGAAAATGAAAAATTGAATCAATTTTCATTTTTTCATCTTTGTTTTAACGACAAACGACCTGCACACCCCTACGACAAACGACCTGCACACCACTATCTCTATAATGCAGTAGTCCAGCGTTTAGCCAATTAGAGCGCTCGTCTCAAAAGTAAACAAAAGTTTCTATTGACAGCTTGTCCTTTCTCTCGTTTCGCAAATAAAGAGTCGTAGTCGTGGAAATAACATTTTATATATTTTGTTTTTAAAATAATATAAAATATGATATCTTAGACACATTCTTGCAGCTCTTTCGTATTCAAAAAGCATATTACAAAGCAATGCGAAAAGCATTGTCATGGACATGAGGAATAGAAAAGGATCATGGACTTTTAAGTTTACATGTGTAATCGACTATATTTCGAATGAATCTACCAGAATTGTGCTCTTTTGCACAAAAAGAACGATGGTTATTTAATTAGTATGAATTATAAAGAAAATCCTTTTTTATTAATCCATAACCCGGTTGACCTCTGTTTTCTCGAGAGGTTACTCTACTGCCACCGCTGTATATATATCCGGTCCTGCTTTGGATTGTTGTATACTATAAGGGGCGGATCTAGAGCGGGGGGAGGGGTGTTGCTTCGGCCCAAAGGGTCGCTCCGAGGCACGAAATGCCGAGTGGGGGAGGGTACGTGAGGTGAATGTCCGGGGGCCTCCGTCGGGAATTTTTTGGAAAAAATGGAGCAGATAGAGAAAGTGTAATATCTAATCTTTCGGGGTTTTTTTTTGCATTTTTATGTCCCCGTAATCGGAGATAGCACGATGGAATAAAGTAATTGCTTTTCAGAGATGAACCCAATTTTATGGAATGTTAATGTTTCCGCTCGAAGAGTTTGTTGGTGTTTGCCTCCTATCGTTTCTATATTTTACATTCTGAATAACTTTCAAATTAACTAGGTTGTCATAGTCCATTTTCTCCATATCTTTTGAATTATAGATATATGGATTGTTACCATGATTTATACCTTCTACATTTGCAGAGTTTTTTATCTTGCTTCAACGTTACGGTACCCGTTTTTAGGGTTGATTCGAACGATGCCAGTGTATTCGTAATGAGTCAGTCCATTGGAATAATACCGTTTCGCTATGATAAAACAGGTTTTGTTGAAGATGAATAAAATCAAAAATTCCAAACCGAGATTAAAATGTTTTCATCCATACCCCACAATCATCTACGAAAGATACCTTGTCTGTTCGTATTAATGATCGACATCGAACAAAAATGTTCTTTTTGGCCTTTTATTCTTTAAGATTTTCACCATAATACTTTACTCTCGGCTTATGTTTGGTTAAAATCTAAAACTTTTCCCGCCAGGGATTGTGCTCTGTCTTCCGAAATCGAAGTGACCGGATGTGGCGGATCTTTCGAATTGGGGCGGTGGGTGTTGCATGCGGACAGGGGATGCTTGCTTTTCCTGGGCACCTGGTCTCACTCCCATAACGGGAGTTCTCTTTTCATATGGTGGAGGTTTTGTTTGTTTACTTTGGTTCCTGTTTTATCTGATTTTGTATGCATTTGGTTTCTGAGTTATCGATTTTGGGCTGTATACAGGGATATGGTCATTATCCATATTTGTCACTCTTTTAAAGTCATTTGATCGATTGTTTGATAGTTGGTCCGGTGGGTCTAAAAAAAGGCACGTGTGTTGGTCGGTCGGAGGTTGACATAGGTACAGCCTCCATTTTGTGTCTAACAGAAATGTATGTCTTCGCGTTCGTCTGTCCGTTAGACGAGCCTAGCGGAGGACATTCTGAAGATCAGAAATATTTAACTCGGATTGGAAGATTTTTCCAAAAGCCAACTGAATACCAATTGAATTGGCTTCAAAGGTGCCGTTTTGATAGAGGGGAGTTATACTTTACCGAAGAATAGAGGTAGGACTACACGCTTTCCTGGGATGAAATGTTCAGTTCAAAATGCCAATAGAATAGTCCAATATTGGAAATCTCGTTTCATTAAATGATCTTGAATGCTATAAATCTATTTTAACATCAATATCATCAGATAATTGTAGTTTTTCTGATCAATAAAGCCAGACTCATCCATCTTTGCATAAAGATTTTCCTCGCTTTTTTCCTGTATTCCCATTCAGGTATATTGATAATTTATTTACGTGTCTGACGAGAGAGTACGTTTAGCAAATGGTTTGGTTAGCCGGATAACGTGCTTACAACTCTCCCACTTATACGGCAACACAGAGGTCTACATAGACGGACAATTGTTGTATAAACATCAAATTTCTCACTGTTTGAGATACTTTTCTACGATTGGCGTATTTAAAAATTTTACATTAAAATGTTTGTAATGGAAACAATCTTTGAATGATTTGAAAAGTACAATTTCTTCAAAATAATATAAAACATGTTAAACGTCTTCAAATTCAATAGCATCATTTAAGAACAGATAAATTTGCAGCATGGACCAGACATGCACGTTTCAGGTGCGTGAGTGATCCTCAGTCTAAACAATGTAATATGGCCAAAAAGTGAAAATTATTATGTCCAAAAATGGGTGGAATATGATGCTACAGGACCCACGTTTTAGAAATTTCAAGAAATTTTGTAACAAAGTTTCAAATGCGTTGAAGAGACAGACGATCAACCGAAGTTGATCGAACTTGGCTACATGCGCCCTCGGGGACTCCTGGTCCACCAGCAGTGACACAATTCAATAGCATCATTTAAAACCTGATAAAAGTAATCCCTTGCTACATCCATTTCCTTGCGAATGTCAACTACTCTCCCTGTGTGCACGTTATTATTGGAGAACTAAGTATAGTCAAGGAAGACAAGTTGAGAGAATTGTTAAAAGAATTGTAAAAATACAGATAAAGTAGATCCTTTACATGGAATCATAAATTCAAAATTATCATAGGTTTGTGTGTGGAAATGCAAAAAAAAAAAAAAAAGAATGTACAGTTCGACACCCTGCCCCGATTGATAAAATCCAAGGGTTTCTGTGACACCAGATTCGAGTCTATCTGATGTTATCACAGAGCTTATCTACCTCCGAGAGCATTATGTCATCGCATGGCATGTGGTCTGGTTTTATAACGCCTACCACAACACAGACACCTGTGATATGGTAATATTTGGTTTATGAAACCCCTCCAGTCTTTCATGAACAGGTTAAAGGTGCTGAAAAGCTGGGAGCTGCATTCTTCAGGAGTACTTCGTGCTTCACCAAATGGAAAAACATCCAAGCTGTGTGAATGGACGAAATCCTTTATCTCTTTCTCGTCATCTAGAAGCAAGATGTCCTGGCTTATACTGGAAATGTTGAATAAATCAACAGAATGGCAAATGGAATGACAATGCTGCAATATATATTGTCAATTCTCATGAGACATTTAATAGATGTAATGACAAACAATGCTATTTTGTAAAAAAAATGAAAAGAGAGATAACTCTTGTAGTAATTTTCTTCGAATATTTCTTAAAAAGTCTACATCTTCATTTATTAAACTTAGTTTGCCATAGTATACAAATTCCCAAGGATGGTAATTGTAGCATGAACATTTATTAGATTTTACTCTTTTTGTGGAATTGCAAAAAAATAATGAAAAAATACATTTAATCGTAACATATATATAAAAAAAAACATGAAACGCATATATAACTTAAACTAGTCAGAAGCAAACAATGTATTGAATAGACAGTATTTATAATTTCCTATCTCAAAATTGTAGTGAATATAATTCTGAGGTTTCCTTGGCCTCATACTTTCTCTTTTTCTGTTGGCAATTCTGACGAGGTTTCCAGTATCGGGCCGGGATCTGAATTGTTTAGTATGCTGTTTCCTTTACCACTCTCTCCACGACGGCACTGGCTGATTCAAAAATGCTATTTTTGCATTCTTTTATATATGCACAACCAATGTAATTCCCTGAGATGTTACTATTGAAAGAAACGTGCTGCAATTCGTGTATTAACACTCGTGACGTCACAATGCATAAGATCTAAAGAAGCATGCCGCGACGGCTGTTCTAACCTGCAAACTGAGCCCGCGGTGACCTGAATTTTAACGTCACCCGTTTACCTAGAAAACGCGATTTCAGAAAACAAGAATGAAATAGACAACTATGGTGCATATATATAGAATAAATGTCATAATTTGTGTTTTGTTACGGGTATACAACACACAGCAAGTGCATTTATCGCATGAAATGCGCTAACGCGCATTACATGTACGATAAATGCACTTGCTGTGTGTTGTATACCCGTAACAAAACACAAATTAAGACACTTATTCTCTATTTGTTAACCTGAAAATGGAATTAAGAAAATGCATATTTATTCTGCCATGTTCATTCAGTTTTCTCTCACCGACTGGTAGCTTTTTCAAAAGATGTAGCACAGAACAGAATAAAAAACAATAAATGACCTTTCATTTTAAGTTTCTCTACTGTGGTACACACTTAAAGTGGTAGTTCGAGTCGGGAAAAGCCGGGTTGAGATTTTTAATTTCAGATTTCTCGGCAACGGATGCATTAAATTCAATGAAATTTTAAGGAAATATGTATTTTATACATACAAATCGATTTATGTTGTTAGATTTTGAAATATTTGTATATCTTGGAAGAAATTATAGTAGAGCAACCAAGTCGCTGAATTTGAAATTTTAATCAACCCACCTAACACAGGGCTAATTTTTATATTAAACGAAAGAATATAACATGGGGCATCAGATTTGACCTGTCGTAAAAAATTCGTATGGTCAGAATTACTGTAAATTAAGATAAAAGCGGAAATTAAGTAAAATTCAAAATCATAGATATTTTAACAAAAATTATCATCCTTTAATAAATGAAAAGTCAAACTGACCGAAATCAAAGTCAATATGGTAATTGAAGTCAAAAGAAAATTTTTGAATCAAATTGAATTTCCCTAATTTCAACTTCATGGATGAATTAGCACAAATTCTAAGATATTGGTAAAATTGAAATTTTCAATTCTTTCACTTCAATATTGAGAATGTTAATTCGAAGATAAAAATTAACATACGGAAACAATATTTTGATATGTGAATGTGTTTTTAGGAAAGTTTGATAGAGATCGATTGAAAAACTTAGGAGTACCAGGCAAATAAAGTGCCCCACCCCCAACTTCGTTATTAGCGATTCATTGCAATATAAACTAGGAGATGTTTTCTCGATAATACGGAGTAAAACAAAATAATTACTGCTTAATTAAGTTCTAACATGTAATAAGAATGAATGAAAAGTATCGCTTTATTTCAAAGAAGACGAAAAATGAACATCAATAATTTTGAAAAGTATTTTTTTTTTATGTACTATCTATGTTCTGGTAATTTCAAATATTGTGATATGGACACATTTTGTCAGCCGAATATTAGAAATAATTAAGTATAACAAAGATTTTATAATCTATGCAATGCATTTTAGTTCCACAAGTAAGTAGCGTAGCTGCCTATACGACCCCATCACATTCAGGCAATCGTGGCATTTTCTTTCTCTGTTTGACCTTGTGACAGCAGTTGTCGCTAAAACGTATCTTAAAGGCATCGTTCTACAGGTATCGTCGTACCAAACTGACCTGACCGGGCGGAGCTTATTTTCACCTTGTCATCGGAAGAGTTTACTTCTGACCAGGTGATAAAAGCCATATAAAATTACAGGTTATGAGTATTTACTCTAACTACGATGTGCAATTCATAATCTATCTACCCTAAAATTGTATCAATTCGTCTCAATTGCTTGATTGAATTAGCTCCGCCCGGTCAGGTTAGTTTGCTACGACAATAGATGATAAGGGGGATAGCCTCTGGTTTCTAGTTTCGGTTCTCTAGTTTCTGATTGGTTGATCGTTGATGGCCATATCAACAATATTGTATTTTTTTGTTGAGTTTGTTTTTTTATTGTCTGTTTATTGTTTTTCATGCTTCATCCATTTCTACAATGGACATTTTTTTTAATTTCTCTGCAATTGTTTCTATATAAATGAAACGTAAAAGATACAAACAAATAGTGAACATCAAACAACCACATTTACAAGAATTAAAGACGCTCACATAAAACTATCAACCGAGAAGCAAATCTTTAGCAATTTTATAATAGAAATGACCACACAATAAAGGGTGCTCTATTCTCTGAGGTCTCATGCTGAGCTGTCAACATATCAGTCTTGTCGTTATAAAAGTTTGATTTTACTATGTTGTATCGCATCTTTGACTCTTTAATACATGTACATGTTGAAGATCAATGCTTTGCTGTTGGAATAGTTTCTTCTTGGACACATTTCATCGACTATTCTTTGCGTCATACATTTCACACTTTTTCAATTTTATTTCTTTATTCGGAGCTCTTTGGGAAATACGGCCATTGACGCGCCAACATTATAGGCTCCTGTTGCGGCGAATTTTTCGTTATCAACAGACGGTTCCTCTTCGTGATATAGCCTTTTATTTGATGTATTGTAGACGTATGTAGGAACTGCCCAATTAGATTACCAATATAACATATGACAATGTGGTGTTTGTGCTTATGTACAGCATTAGGAATTAAGCCCCCCGTGACCCTTGAGGACTTTCCATTGGATCTCACGGAGACATCAAAGGGGTTTTCTGACTCGGTATATCTTAAAAAGCATCGACTTGATTTTGTAACAATTACAAATCTGAACGAAGAGTAAGTGCGGATGCTAAAGGGGATAAATTGCACAACGTTTACCCAAGGCATATCGTAATGTTTAAAACACAGATAACGAAGAGCCCAAACTCTGACCAATGTACTTTACATGTATATTCACATCTCTGTGGTACTAAAATAAACGTCAAAATATACTTTCATAATTTTATATGAACTTATTGCATTTTTCTTCAATTCACGTATTTTCATTTCAACTTGTCACGAATGGGTTTCCATACACGGTCTTACCACGACATATTAAAAAGAAGTATTTTTCATTAATTTTTAAACAGTATGACGTAATTCCCATTTCTGCATTTAACTTTTATCAAAAATATGTATGTATACCGGTTGATAGGTACGATTTGATAGAAACTGTAACACGTGTTCGACCGAATTTTTATCTACGGAAACTAATTAGTGAAATGCCGCTTAAATCAAAAGTATATACGCTTTAGGTTTTTACATTTATTTATAGCCCCTTAGAAAAATGATCAATAAAAAGGCATTGGAAATAATAAATATATATTTGTCGATATATTTCGAGACAAAAATTTAGTCTCTGTGCTTTAGAGAAAATATTAACACGCATTCTTCATATTTCATAGAAATTTGCATAAAACTGCAATTTTTTGAGAGAGAAAATATTCTTCCTCCAAAACAATTATTATGTCATGTGTACATATCTAATGCATGGATTGCAACGACTTTCTATACAAAAAAGAACAAAATATAGGAATACCGAGGATATAAACGCTAAATATTTCGTTTTAATTTTTCACGATTTTATCGCTTTTTACCCAATTTAAACAAAATCTGACCGTGGCATATTCTTTACGACAGCTCTATTTGAAAGCAGGGGTATTCAGCAAAAAATTCAGACCAAATTCAGGCCTGTGTTAGGTGTGTTGATTAAACTCGAAAACTAAGCTTCTTTTTTAAATTTGTCGCTCTACTAAGCTATATACCGATTTTTACCACACTAAAAGTGGTAGTCCGAGTTGAGATATCAGAAAACGTAGATAATTCATGAATGGACGGGTGGATTGTGTTCAAAATTTCAGAATTTGCTAGAAATGGAAATTGGAATGCTCAGAAACCTCATTTTCCAAGGTCTATGGACAATATTTTATTTTAGAACTAAAATAAGTGCGTTTTAAGTATAATAAGTAGAAGCCGAGTCCGTGTCAAAGACAAAAAGCAAAGTTGAGATTTTAAATTCAGATTTCTCGGCAACTGGTAGATAGATTTTGATGAAAATTTCAGGAAACATCCATTGTATACATGCAAATCGATGTATATCATTTCATTATGAAATATTTGCTTTCTTGGAAGAATGTATCTATAAATCGAGTGGTAGTCCCAGTCCAAGTTGAGAAATAAAAAATCTCAGATTCTATTATCCATAAATGGACATGATGGATGGATGATTTTTTTCCAAATTTTCAGAATTTGTTGGAAATTCAAATAAGAATGATAAGACACATTCTTTTCCTAGATTTGATACAATATTTTTTTGAAAAAAAATAGCAAAAGCCGAGTCCGAGTCAAAACCAAAATCCGAGTCCGGGCTGAGATTTCAGATTCGAATTTCTCTGTAATGAGTGCATAAATTTTGATGAAAATCTCAGGAAACATTAATCTTATACAAATTAATCTATGTATCTATTTGATTTTTAAATAATTAATCAGCTTATAGATAATCAGCATAAACAGATATTCACCTATGAATATTAATTACAATATTTATAATAGTAGTCATTTATAGTTGAATGGCCTCCTTTCATCCCCTTCAGCCATCCTTCTCCACCAAGTTATTTAAAAAACTTTGATTGTACTGGGCTGCCGATGGAATACTTAAAGCAATACTAAGTGCTTCAAATTACGCATGTGTACTCTTGTTTAACAGGAACGAATAATAATTCCAAAGTTACAAGTACATTGGTGTAAAAACCTCACCTCCATTGTTTTTTATGTTTACTTACTCATGTTTAATAGGAGTAAATGACTACATGTAACTATATCTTTGGAATTATTTATTAATAATTAATTCCAAAGTTTTAGAAGCTTTAGAAAATCAGACAACCCCCCCCCCCCCCCCACCTTTTCCACAGATAGAAATATTACAAAAAAGACAAAGTATCTTGTATCACATCACAAAATCAGTCTTAAAATCTTACAAAGATAGCAAAGTATTACAAAAAAGACAAAGTATCTTAATAGTATCACATCACAAAATCAGTCTTAAAATCTTTTTCAGGTTAATATTCATAAAAAGGTCCATGAAATCACGTTGAATTTAGCTCTAAAAGACATTTTTTCATCAGAATTAGCAGTTAATTCAAATGTATAGTCAAGACTCTCTGTAATTGATCTATCTAATAATGTCGAAGGGTTCCAACTCTATACCTTCTTGAAGAAAATTCCAAACCAATTATCTTCTAAGTTTGTACAGCAGACATGATACCACCTATTACAGTCAGTGTTGCTGCACTGAATCATGTCATCAAAAAGGTTGGGGAGAGGGCAAGAACAACAATCCATTTCAATTGTATATATTATTGGTTTACTGAAAATTCTCATTTTCCAATTTACTTATAATTTTTCAAAATGTTAGTTTTTTTTTGGGGGGGGGGGGGTGTTCGTTTGGTTGCTTGTTTGCTTAAATTTCAATAGGTCTTATAGTCCATTCATCTCTAATGGTTTAAGGACCATTTTAAGTGATTTGACATTCCCCCCCCCCCCCCTTAGATTTTCATTAAGACGGTATCAGTGAAATTAAACTCGGTTTAAGGCTGATTAAAATAATCTATATCTAAAAAGTCCAATTGTTTATGTCGATTTGTATTCATAAAATACATATTTCCTGAACATTTCATCAACTTTAATGCATCCGTTGCCGAGAAATCTGTATTTAATATCTCAAATCGGCTTTTCGTTTTTGACTCGGACTCGGCTTCTACTTATTATACTTAGAACACAAAATAAACCTATGAATTTGGTAAAAGAAGATTTCGTAGCATTCCAATATCCATTTCTAACAAATTCTGAAGTTTTGAACAAAATCCATCCGCCCATTCACGAATTATCTGCGTTTTTTTTCCAACTCTAGTGTGCTAAAAATCGTTTTATAGCTATTCACTTACGAAATAATCAATTATTTAACAATCAAATAAAATGCATCGATTTGTATGTATAAAATACATATTTCCTGAAAATTGCATCAAAATATATCCATCTGTTGCCGAGAAATCTGAAATTAAAAATCTCAACTCGGCTTTTCCCGACTCAGACTACCTCTTTTAGTGTGCACCATCTACTGTTACTAGATGTTGCTATCTGCATTGAGAGATGAACATTGAGCAATGTCTTGGAATTTAGTGAAATGATACATATCATATTCTATTCTATACTCATAACTCTTACTTCTGATATTATTTGCTGTTCAGCCTTTGCTTTACCAGGAACGGAAGTATGACAGTGGGCGTGCAGTCCATGACAGAAATCATCCCCCCTATGAATGAATGTACCAGGAACGGAGGTATGACAGTGGGCGTGCATCCATGACAGAAATCATACCCCCCTCTGAATGACTGTACCAGGAACGGCAGTATGACAGTGGGCATGCAGTCCATGACAGAAATCATAAACCCCCCCCCCCCTCTGAATGACTACCAGGCACGGCAGTATGACAGTGGGCGTGCAGTCCATGACAGATACCATCCCCCCTCTGAATGACTTTACCAGGATACATATTACATTCTATTCTATACTCATAACTCTTACTTCTGATATTATTTGCTGATCAGCCTTTGCTTTACCAGGAACGGAAGTATGACAGTGGGCGTGCAGTCCATGACAGAAACCATCCCCCTTTGAATAACTGTACCAGGAACGGTAGTATGACAGTGGGCGTGCAGTCCATGACAGAAATCATACCCCCCCCCCCCTCTGAATGACTTCAAGGCACGGCAGGGTGACAATGGGCGTGCAGCCCATGACAGAAATCATACCCCCCCCCCTTTGAATGACCACCAGGTACGGCAGTATGACAGTGGGCGTGCAGTCCATGACAGAAACCATCCCCCTCAGAATGACTACCAGGAACGGCAGTATGAGAGTGGGCGTGCACTCCATGACAGAAACCATCCCCCTTTGAATAACTACCAGGAACGGCAGTATGACAGTGGGCGTGCAGTCCATGACAGAAATCATACCCCCCCCCCCTCTGAATGACTACCAGGCACGACAGTATGACAGTGGGCGTGCAGTCCATGACAGAAACCATCCCCCTCTGAATGACTGTACCAGGAACGGCAATATGACAGTGGGCGTGCAGTCCATTACAGAAATCATCCCCCTCTGAATGACTGTACCAGGAACGGCAGTATGACAGTGGGCGCGCAGTCCATGACAGAAACCATCCCCCCTCTGAATGACTGTACCAGGAACGGCAGTATGACTGGGCGTGCAGTCCATCACAGAAATCATCCCCCCTCTGAATAACTACCAAGAACGGCAGTATGACAGTTGGCGTGCAGTCCATGACAGAAACCATCCTCCCTCTGAATGACTGTACCAGGAACGGCAGTATGACAGTGGGCGCGCAGTCCATGACAGAAACCATCCCCCCTCTAATTGACTGTACCAGGAACGGCAGTATGACAGTGGGCGCGCAGTCCATGACAGAAACCATCCCCCCTCTAATTGACTGTACCAGGAACGGCAGTATGACAGTGGGCGCGCAGTCCATGACAGAAACCATCCCCCTCTAATTGACTGTACCAGGAACGGCAGTATGACAGTGGGCGTGCAGTCCATCACAGAAATCATACCCCCATTGAATGACTGTAGCTTGGCATCGTCGTATTTTGTTCCGTGTGCTACAACATCAGTACGTCACTTTCCCACGCTGTCTCTAAAAATAAAAAAAGTCGGTTATTATATCTTTCTTAGTCATAATTAATTATAGAATTCTTTAACTCTTCTTTAACTCATTTCAATTGTGAAGGACGATTCATTATAAGTACAGTAAACTTCACCTATAATGAACAGGTTTTTAGCGAAATTCTGCTTGTAACGAAGTAAAAAGAAAGTCCCTGCAGAAGTCCTATTACCCTCCATTGACTTTTGTACGCCTATAACGAATTTGTATGTAACGAATTATCGGCTTTTACGAAGCCATCTCGTGGTCCCGTGGTCATAATTTCTGCACTATTTTCACCTGATGTAACGAAATGCCCTCCAGGTAATCCTAATTAACACACCTGGCGGAAAGATAATTACTAATTATCAAATAATTACTCTCCCCGTATTTTGTTCCCGCGCTAATTACCTATTGGGAGACGTGTTGTATACACATGAGAAAATGATTGCCAATCATTTAATACTCTATCGGCATGTCAATTGTAAAGAATGCTTACTTAATAAATCACAACATATCTATTGAATACTGGTCTTTACTTTTCATTAATTTAGAACGGCCGACCAAGGAAACATATTTAGCATCAAAATGCATGTAACGAAATAAGGCTATAACGAATTTGGACCAATGGTCCCCTGGGCTTCGTTATATACGAAGTTTACTGTATTTCGATCACGTTTTTATTTCTTTGATAATCATGCATGTATTCACTTACCTTGACAGTGTACATGAAACCCTTTTATCTGCTAGTTTCCGTTTCCCTTTTTGTGACTCTTCTTCTGTCATTTGGAATGGTCTCGATGTATCACAAGCAATCGAACTATAAATTTCAAATAAAAATAGCAATGCTAGCTCGCGCGTCAAAATACACCCGTTGGAATTTTTTCATTATCTATCAAGTAATTGCAAATTGTTCAAAGCTGTGAGTTCTTTCTATTTTCAAAGCAAGCATATTTTTTTGTCTTTTGAATTATAAAACGTTTGAATTCCTTATAGTCGGGAAGACAGTGGGACCCACCATGCCCCCCATTGAGTACTTTATTCACGGGTACCATGATGTTTCTTAGGGTCTACAGAATTGGTTTTCGGAATGTACTCAAAAATAAAACACATTTAGGCTATGTGGTTTTTCGACCGTTTCTATGGCAACCCCTGCTTTAGTAAAAAGAAAAGCACTATTGGTTATGTAGAATAGCAATACCAAATATTGAGTTAAACACTTGTAACTGTTATCAATATAACGAGGGAAGATTGTTCCATTAGTCAAGTGATTATATGCAAAATAACTCATTTGCATATTTATGAATATTAATGAATTGAAATAAAAATGAGGTACTTTGATCGCAATTCGACAGCAAATGTCCCTAGATCTGTTACACTGATATGGTTATAAAAAGCAATTGTGAAATATGACTATATCTCATCATTTGCAAATCTTTTTTATTGTAAAGGAACATGAATATGATTTTAGAATCAAGTCCTACCTATTAATACTGGATTCTGTAAATGCGGTACCAACAACCTCCAATTTAGAGTTCTTTACAATAACTGCATTTCGTCTACTGCTGTTAATTGGTTAAAAAGAGTTAAAGTACGGTACTTTACAGAGTGAATAAATTAAAAATATGTATAAATCGTATGTATTATTATTATAACTTGTTTTCTTTTCTTTAGTAAAGTTCCTTATATATCATCAAATTACTTTTTTTCTTCTAATTTCCTCCAATTTTCTATACATCCTTTGTTGTAATTGACAGTAAGTGTTTTGAATATTTTCCCAGACATGGTTGTCATAGCACTTTCTATATAGAGATAACCTCAGACAGGGCATTTATTATTATTTTTTTTGCATGAACATCGACGGTGGGTGCGTCTAGCCAACAGGGGATGCTTACTCCTCCCGGGCACCTGTTCCAACCTCTAGCTTGCTAGGGGTTAGTCGATGCTCCAATTGGTGCTCTATTGTGAGTGCTGTTAAGATTATCTTCAGGATCTTCTTTAATATTAAACTTCTTCAAATTCATAGCATCATTAAAGAACAGATACATTTGCAGCATTAACTTACTTATATAAAACAGTAACTCTCCCCCCGAGGAGGAGTAAGGTTGTCGCTCTTTATAATGGTATTTCTTTCGTTCGACTGAAATTGCATCGGTCTCGTTAGATGGAGGAACTCCACTTCTATCTACATCGGGAGTACTGGTTTCAGTCTCGCCTATATTGGGAGTACTGGCATCGGTATCGTCTACATCGGGAGTACGGGTATCGGTCTCGTCTACATCGGGAGCACGGGTATCGGTCTCATCTACATCGGGAGTACGGGTATCGGTCTCGTCTACATCGGGAGTACAGGTATCGGTCTAGTCTACATCGAGGGGGGGGGGGGGGGTATCGGTCTCTTCTACATCGGGAGTACGGGTATCGGTCTAGTCTACATAGGGAGCACGGGTATCGGTCTCATCCACGTTGGATATAAGGGTGTCGGTCTCCAGTACATCGGGAGTAAGGTTATCGGTCTCGTCTATGTCGGAAGTAAGGGCATCGGTCTCGTCTACATCGGGAGTAAGGGAATCGGTCTCGTTATCACTTCCTTCTACATCTGGAGTAGGGTCATTGCTTTCTGTGCATAAGAAATGTCTTCTTCGTTGTGCACTGCTTCTCGCCATTTTTCTTGATATACCTGTTATAAGAGTAACACTTATGTATGTCATATGTTAAAATTTGATTAGAACACACTTTGAATTATGATTTAAAATCAAGACAGTCCAGCAAAGAGACAAAGAAACATCAGAGATAGTAGATATAACCCAAAGAAATTAAGGAGGGTTTGAACACCAAGATGGCGGCGGCATTATTTGTTTTCTCGCTTCCTAGGAAAAGTACAGTCTTAATTCCCATTAAACATTTGATACTCTAATTGATATACACATTTTAGTATCCTGATGAAGTTTGAATAATTTCCGGCGTTATTTGAAGAAATTACGGCGATTTTCGAAATTTAGGACTTTGGGAGTTTTATCCATGAGCAAATCACGACGTCATTTCGACGTTATCGGGAAAAATGGCGTCACAAACCTTCGCATTCAAAATGCAATAAAAACATTATTACTAAACGTATTGCATTGAAACTTAACATGTGTAAAATAGAAAATAAAATCTTCATCACAGTGTATTCGTTATAAAATTTACTTACAGGAAAGCGGATGTCACTAAATTGAAAATTGACGATTTTGGAAGAAAAAATTGGAAAATATAAAGCCTTGTGATATTTAAATCCTAAATTCAAATTTTCCCATTTAATCATGAAATTATCTCTGAACATTCTTGATAATTTTGATAGTTTTTGAGAAAGATTCATCCACAGGATTCCTAAGAATTAACTAGCAACTACAGTAAATTGGCTCGAAATTGCCATTTTTTTAGCGCCAGTGTCATCTTTTATTCAAGTATCCGGCCTGTGTTTAAAACACAATTTCCTTTTATCTTTTCCATATGAAAGTGCAATATATTTATTGATATTTTGGAAGTTAATTCAAAATTAATTTCCAATAGCTTTACGAGAACTGGAATGACACTTTCAATAAAATGACGTCATCAAGAAATTCACGAAAACGTCGATTAATGCATATTTCAAAGTCTGGTAGAAAATTTTCCTGTGGATAGAATCAAATGTAAGTTTGTATAGTCAAGGACAGACAAGAAATGTATAATTTCAGAAATTTTTAGAAAAATTGAATTTGACGTCCAAGTGTTCAATACCTCCTTAAGGTATTGCAAAATGACATATTACTTTTCATACATTTTGGCCATATTACATTGTTTAGACTGAGGATCACTGACGAGGGTTTAGTACCCGAAACGTGCATGTCTGGTCCATGCTATTAATTTATCAGGTTTTAAATGATGCTATTGAATATAAAGACGTTTAACATTAGATCAATATACTACAGGAATCGTTAATAATTTTGAATTCTAGATGCAACTGTTTGTGTGTAGCTATAGGAAATATAAGTAGTTTCTTTTCTTTGAAATATGGTGGGATTATTTGTGACAGTTTCATGATTCAAAATTTTAGCAAGATTCAATATTTCAATACCCTTGTTTGCAAATCTTACTTTACTAAAAGGGTAGTTTGTTTTCTCTTCTGATTTTTCCGATCTTACAGCTTGAAATAAACGAAAAGTAGAAATATCCATGATGACTCCTTGTAAGTATATTCGCACATTTTGTGCATCTCCTTAAACACTTCACCTGAAAAGAAATAAACTCGTCACAAAGACTTCGACCATTTGAACGATTGGTGAGTTTTTATAAGAAGTTTTTTAAGGTTTAGTTAAGATTGACTAGTAAATACGTCACCTGGTTACATGTTGACCAGACAACTCTGCGCCAAAATCATCAGGTTACGAGGGGGAGGGGGGTTGGTTACGAGTTGTCTTTGTTACGAAGTGTACAGCAATCTTGATAACCTTCTTAAAGCGAAATAAAAATACATGAACTCATTCTAACTAGGGGTCTTCTTTACCATAACAGCTTCATTTTCCGAATTTTTGATCAAAACAACATATCAGTAAACTTTTTTTCATGACTGAAGATTGCTTACATCAAACGTTTTAGCTGTAGCTCTGTAAAATCATTGGAAAAAAAGGAGGGGATCTCCAACAACACTCGGTTGCAGTACCCATAACAAAACGTCCCCTGTAAAAACACAGAAACATCAAACACAAAAGACCACACATTCACCATCGAAACCCATTGGCAACCGGTGCCGACATAGGACGGTTACCTCAACAAACCCCCCCCCCCCCCCATAAAAAGATGGAGGTTAAAGTGGATCTGGAAAATGCTTTTTCATCTTTCGTTTTTTTTTTTTCAAACAAATTATATATTTTGATTCCAAGACTATTTTTCTTTTTAAAGAAATCGATCAGATTCAGAGTTTAAAAGATGGAAAGGGGCTCATATAATTCATTTCTGGCTGAAATGTAAACAGCAAGTACGTAGTTGATTAATCATTCTGAAAAGATTACTCATAGACTTTTTGCTAGTTAAATAGAAAGTCGATGCAGACGAAGCAGGGATTTGCGTGTGTGATGTAATAATTATCTAGTTATGAAGGTAATAGCCTAAAATGTCCGATCGACATATAATCAAGACAATTGAGTGCATGAGTAATTGCATACGTCACAGCTCGCTCATCCAAGCAAGTCTACCTCGAATATATCACAATTTTTTAATACGCAACTCATTCATAAAACTTATTAACGATTAACTTATACACGTCACATATCTGTCCAATGAAATTGCATTTTTTTACGAAAATGAGGGGGAAAATGCAGTGTTATATCCGTGAAGAAAAGGACGCTTAATCATAATTTGAAAATAATGAATTTTCATTTTCTTTGGAAAAGTTCGAAAAGGGCCATCTTTCCCATCTCCTTTAACCAGTCATATTCGAAAGACAACCTTGAAAGATTATTACTTTTATGTCATTTGTGTTATGTTTGCTCATTCTCTGGTCTCACTTCGGAATGTTGTTCATTCCGGGGTTCGCAACCGTTTCGATGAAAATTCTCACGATTTTGCCTTGCCTTCTCGACTTTGGGACTGAATAACGGTTAGGTACTTCTTTGATGTTTATTCATTTGTATTATTGAGTTATGTGTCATCTACAAAGAGCCTTATATTATGGACAGTGTATGGGAAATCATAGAATAAAATAGGGTCTAGCACACTGCCTTGGGGAAGTTCACTTGTGACATCTAACCAGTTGCATGTACTGTCATTTAAAACACCATTTGTATCCTGTTATGAAGTTCTCTAACCCATTATAAATCGAACGACACATATGGTCACATATTTATACCACTTGGTGAGTGTCACTGCTGGTGGACCAGGAGTCCCCGAGGGCATGTAGCCAAGTTCGATCACTTTCGGTTGATCGTTTCTTCAACGCATTCTAAAATTTCTGTTATCAAAATTTCTTGAAATTTGAAAAAAGTGGGTCCTGCAGCATCATATCCCACCCATCCTCCTACGTCTTTCGGTATGCATTTTCGACATAGTAACTTTCATACTTTTTTGGCATATTACATTGTTTAGATTAGAGGATCACTGACGAGGGTTAAATACCCGAAACGTGCATGTCTGGTCCATGCTGCCAATTTATCTGTTAAATGATGCTATTCAATTTGAAGACGTTTGATATTTATACCACTTGGTGAGTGTCACTGCTGGTGGACCAGGAGTCCCCGAGGGCACATGTAGCCAAGTTCGATCAATTTCGGTTGATCGTTTCTTGAGTGCATTCTAAAATTTCTATTATCAAAATTTCTTGAAATTTGAAAAAAGTGGGTCCTGCAGCATCATATCCCACCCATCCTCCTACGTCTTTCAGTATGCATTTTCGACATAGTAACTTTCATACTTTTTTGGCATATTACATTGTTTAGAGTAGAGGATCACTGACGAGGGTTAAATACCCGAAACGTGCATGTCTGGTCCATGCTGCCAATTTATCTGTTCTTAAATGATGCTATTCAATTTGAAGACTTGTATTATTGTAGCCCTTAAGTTTATATGTTGTTCGTATGTGATGCACCCTGTCAAGGGGCATATGAAAATCTAGGTATATTGTATCCACCAAGTTGTGTTTATCTAATTCTTCTTTCCAATTATCCATTATCGGGACAGAAGAATTACTTGATCTAAACCCATGTTGATGTTCAGGGAATTATTCATTGGATTCCATATACAATTTAATGTCTCTGATAATTTTTTTCATGATTTACAAATTGTGGAGGTCAGACTCGCCGGCCTATAGATTGATACCTCATGTCAGCTCTTTTATGTGTATTGGTGTTATATATGCGATGTTCTAATCTTTGAAAGGTTCTTTTCCTACTTCTAGTGATTTGTGAACTGTTGCCTTTCTTGATTAGTCTGCCTAGTCTTTAATGTATGTAGGATTATCAATATTGAAATATACGTTATATCGTAATAAACATCGAAAGATGGGAAATCCGAATTCTAAAAAAGATCTTAAATGTATACAAAAAGTCAGGAAAGAACAAAACTATGCCATTAGACACCAGGGAGCTAGGTTAGAACTTAAAATTATCGAAGTATCAAAAACATTACAAATATACCATCAAGTCAGTGCACATAGAATTATAGTGAAAATAGGCGAACGATATTTTTAGGGACGTATAGTCCTCCAGCAGAGGTAGTGGTTCAAATTATCAATATTTCAATATATATCTTAGTTTATTATCGAATATTCAATGCACTATATGCACATTCAATGCTCGAGGTCGAATCAGGAAAAGTTAATTATCAGGTCCCTGGATTTTGTCTCTTTAGTCTGGCTAAGTCAGAAACATTAGTCTGGCTAAGTCAGAAACATCTGTGTATGAGAGGTTTTGCAAAGAGTGGCATATCGTCTGTGATATTTTCTTCTTGTAAGTACACTAATAAAAATGTTGTTGAGAAGTTCTGCTTTAGTTTGGTTGTCTGAGTGTATAATTTCTATATCATCTGATACATTTAAAAAATGACTGTCCTACTCTGGGTGTTCATTGTAGTATTATTCTAGTTGTTCACGTTGAAATTTACACGTGTCCACCCAGAATTATTCTACAATAATTACCCAAGGTAAGACAGTTTTTTTATTATATTTATATTTCCATTTGTACTAAATATCAGACATCCAAATTGGCATAACGTCAAGAGAATGTTAGTAAATTTTCTGTAGTTTCAAAACTAAAGCGCGACGTGGTTGTATTTATTTCCAAAAGACCTTGAAGTCCATATTTGATTTCATATCAAACTTAAGTTATATTTATGTTTTCTTGAAATATTTTATTGTGCGACTATTTGAATTGTGCTCATAAAATTTTGTGATTGCAAAGTGGGGGGGGGGGCTACAAACATGGATGTGCCCCCCACTTTTCAAAGGATGTGCCCCCGCTGCCCCCCCCCCCCCTTCTCCTACGCCCTTGTTTGAAATAAAATGTTACACTCTGATATATTTTAACTATTGATGAGACTTGGTATGCATGAAGAACTAATCAAAGGTCATCTACCAAATTTCTTCATTTCTGGCCGATCCCCAAAAGGATGGATCCGGGATGGTTGCCGCCCTTCAAAAACCTTCTACAGATCCAAGGCATGGTATTAAAAACTAAGTGTATCTGAGTGATATAGAAATTATGTATGATTCAAGTTTGACACTTGGTGAGTGTCACTGCTGGTGGACCTAGAGTTCCCGAGGGCACATGTAGCCAAGTTCGATCATCTTCATTTGATCGTTTCTTCAACGCATTCTAAAATTTCTGTTATCGAAATTTCTTGAAATCCTGAAACGTGGGTCCTGTAGCATCAAATCTCAACCATCCTGCTATGTCTTCCGGTTTAATTTTTGACATAATACTTTCACATTCTTTGGTCATATTACATTGTTTAGATTGAGCTCACTGACGAGGGTTAAGTTCCCGAAGCGTGCATGTCTGATCCATGCTGCAAATGTATCTGTTCTTAAATGATTCTATTGAATATGAAGACTTTTTACAGTTGTACCACTTAGTGAGTTAAAAAGATCCTGGCGATATTCTCAACAGCACTCACAATAGAGCACAAAACTGAGCATCGACGGACTTCTAGCAAACTAGAAGTGGGACCAGGTGCCCAGTAGGAGTAAGTATCCCCTGTTTGGCTAGCCGCACCCGCCATCGATGTTCACGTACGAAAATGAAAGAATATATAAAATACATGCACTGTAATTTCTTGAAATTCCTAAAACGTAGGTCCTGTTCCATCATATGACGCTCATCCTGCTTCGTCTTTCGGTACATTATTGGACATAATACGTTCACACTCTTTGGTCATAAACCATGAATCCGAAGTGTGCATGTCTGGCCCATGTTGCTTTATCTGTTCTTTTGAAATACCTATTCTCTGTTACTTTTATATTAAGGACCAAAATTGGCTGGCCACGGCATGCTATGGACTTTGCTGATTTTCTCTACAAATTGTACCTTTTGGTACATTGAAAAGGAAAACGACCTTTTTCAGAAGTGCAATAACGGTCGCCGTGGAAACTAGGTCAGTCTATTTTTAGCCATCACGAGACTGGAGTAAGCTATATTTGGACACTGTATTGCCATGGAAACAACTTTGGTAGATTAATAAATTCGACATATGTGACTGTATAAAACTTTTATTCTAAGACAATCTATTCATTTAATTTTAAAGATATTTCTTCTATAACATCTACAACAGCAAATCAAAACAGGCATAAAATCAAGGTTTATTTTTCGCCTTTTTAGTGCAATTTTCAGCATTTTTTAATCACAATTAATTCTTTTGTTTCCTTGAAATAAGATGAATATAATCTGATTAACAAAATTAGGAAGAAATCTCGATGGGGAAATTGATCATTTGCCTCAAATTTGCCATTAAAGATATGCCAACTTTTGACGTGAAACCCCAACCATATTACTCTTTTATAGGGGTCTGTATTTGAAAAAGCTATGATTTACAATAGTTAATTTCTATGAATTGGCAGCAAAGATACTTGCCTTGTTTCTTATAATTTTTATTTTTTTCAAGGTCAAGGTAATTTCAATTGCAATGCTAAAATTTCACTAAAATCTGCAATTTTCGATTTGTGTGTGTGTGTGTGTCAATTTTTCATTTACAATTTTAGGGTAATGATGAATCGGGTAAAAGTTTATAAAGTTTAAAGAAGACAAAAACGTATAATTAACATGACTGTTAATTTTCTGATAGAGAAAAATGATAGAAATTGATATATTGTACACCTTTTTCTTTCAAATGTATGCATGGGATTTACTATTTCAGAGATTCAAAGTTTTTGTGCAACTTATCCCAATTAATAAGAGATATATCAAATATTATACTGTATAAAACAATTTTGATAAGATCCCATCTGATTGAAAAGGTAACGGTATAGGTATGGGTTTATAATCTCATTCACTTTAGTCTCACGCGACTTCTACAATTACTCCCGTGGCGAGACTTGCACAGTCCAGACGAATGTATTCTCAACTCCCTTAGGAGTATACAAGCAAAGCTGCCATTCAGGCGCTAATGCTTTTCATTCACATTGCCAACTCGTCTCATGTACCAGGTACCCGATTTACTACTGGGTAGAGAGAGCGCAACGTAGTGTAAATTAACTTGCCTAAAGTTACAATGGTTTTGCAATGTCCGGCGACGGTGAGATTCGAACCCACGACCTATGGGTCCACCGCGCTAACCACTACGCTACCAGCACCACATAATTTCTGAAATATGGCTTTTCAATTTTCATAAAAAATCACATCACGTTCCTTGTCCCTTATACGTCTCTTTCTGTGATTGTCTGCTTTGTGTTTTTGCATTGGGTGTTTTGGGGTTTTGCTGTTGGTGCTGCAACCT
Organism: Pinctada imbricata; assembly: GCA_033119305.1. Classification (NCBI taxonomy): domain Eukaryota; kingdom Metazoa; phylum Mollusca; class Bivalvia; order Pterioida; family Pteriidae; genus Pinctada; species Pinctada imbricata. The sequence goes on along the minus strand of VSWD01000005.1, from coordinate 63,156,160 downwards.
GGTGCTTTTGGAGATCCCTCCTTTGTTTTATTTATAAATAGTGACCTTGACACAAGGTAGAGAGACTTTGAAATGTTTTCAAGGTCAATTCTTACTGAATAGTCTATTATTGGCACACTCATTAAGTTTTTCTGTATGGTTTAATTCAATTAGAAATGGAGCAAAAATGTACTCCATGTATAGTAATATCGAACGAAATGTTGCCATAGATAACGTTTTTGATGTTTTTTCTATTAAAATGAAATATTTCCCCACCCTACTTTTTTCATCTTTTTTAAGTCCAAGGATTCTACTTTTTAGATGAAATGCACCTGAACTCCGGGATAACCCTGCTGATCTAATATTACATGCTGTAAACTAAGCAAAATCATGCAAAAATAGTTACTTTTCAAGTCAGAAATATGCCCCTTTCTGAGCTTGTTTAAACCCTTTCCTAGACCACTTATATGAAAAGTACAAATTGATGGAGCGCATTTCTTTTTACATATTCACCCATAAGAGGATACAATGATTTTACATAGAAATTTACAGTTGACTGCTTTACCCGTTTCCATGGAAACGAGTCTTTTGTATAATGCTTTGTTTTCAATTTTTAAATTCTAAAGAATTCAGACATGGTTACCATGGCAACGGAAAGTTTAATTGTTTAAATGAAGCCAACTTTTATCTTAGTGATGCATACCTATCTCCTTTACCAAAAATCTTTAAAATCGGTGACACGGTCCTATGGAAAGTTGTTTGTCCTTACAGAGTTTTAGTATTAAATGATGCTATTGAATTTGAAGACGTTTTACATTTGTTCATTTCGTTGAATTCCGACAAATAATTTTTCACGCCTTTTTTATGTCTACTTTGTCATTTTTAAGCAAAAATTAATATTTCATTATTTTTTTTCCCTTTTCCCCCTTCTCTTTCGGTTAAATATTCTTCCAATTTAGTTCATTCAATACCAAAAACGTGTATGTCTGGTCCATGCTGTCAATTTATCTGCTTTAAAATGATGCTAATGAATTTGAAGACGTTAAGCATTAGTCATGATAAAGTAGAGAAATGTGAAAGAACGTTGCAGACAATTTTATATTTAGATTTTCTATTATTCTTTAGACCTCCAAAAAGGAAAGGTTGTAATTGTGATATTTTCTACTTTTCATCATATCCATTGCAAGAAATGTAATTGTGAAAGGATTGTTTCAAAAGCTTATATTTGGGTTATACAATGATTTTTTTCGAGAATTGTTAATAGGTATGGTTTCTGTGCAGATAGAGCCTGAAGGATTGTGGTTTCAAATTCCGACAGAGACCAAATATTATTCATTTTTAAATAATCTGAATAATTTTCATTTCGTCTATGATACTTATTTGTGTTCTGTAATTTGGCAATTTTTGTCGCCGGCAACACAAGAGCGACATATTAGGATAACTTTTTTCCGGCGTACGTCTGATCTGATTGATTGATCGTAAACAGTCTGTTGTTGGAACTAGAATTTAATTTCAGCATCACAAATTTTCCTTTTCTGAGCAGCAATATCCCTTCATCGCCTGCTTATGGCGTGTTCATATCTCAGTTGATATTGCCAGAGCAAGTACCAAATGACAAATTTTGGATAATGACCATATCCCTGTATACAGCACAAAATCGATAATTCAGAAAACGAAGGCATACAAAATCAGATATAACAGGAACCAAAGCAAACATAAAAAACCCTCCACAATATGAAAAGAAGCGAACTCCCTATATGGGAGTGAGACCATGTGCCCAGGAAGAGTAAGCATCTTCTGCTTGCATGCAACACCCGCCGCTTCAATTCGGTAGAACTGTCACATCCGGTTACTTCCATTTCGGAAGACATAGAGTACAATCTTTGGTTGGATGGTTCAAATGGTCTATGACAGAATATCATCCACCATTCTGGAGAGTGGGACATCATAGTGTATGACGAGTTCCCCATATCGACCGTAGAATTTCCTCAGTGACGATGTTAGTCGGTCACAAACATATCCCTGACTGAGAAGCTTATCTGAAAGACTCCTAGCTCTCAGAACAAAATCCGTATATTTAGTACTTGCTCTGGCATAGCGTATCAACTGAGATATGAACACGCCATAAGCAGGCGATGAAGGGATGTTGCTATTCAGAAATGGAAAGTTTGTAATGCTGAAATTGAAGTCGTCATGTTTGTCATATATTGAGGTGTTCATGTGACCATCAGTGTCGTGGGACACCATTATGTCCAAATAGGATGCTGAATTATTTGTCTCTGTAGTTTCTTTGACTTCAAACTCCGAAGGATAGATACTGCTCAGGTAATCCGCGAATTTTGGATTATTGAGGGAAAACTCATCGTCTGTATATCTGTAAGTGAAGTTGAAGTCAGAAGCTAAGTATCTTTTCCCTTCAGAGGCCAAAGATTGAATGAATTCAGCTTCGTACGAGTACAGGAAAATGTCGGCAAGGAGTGGGGCATAATTGGTCCCCATTGGAAATACGACAATTTGATGGAAGACCTTTTCTCCAAACACCACAAAAATGTTGTCGATCAGAAAGTTTAACACCTGAAAAATATGTGTTTCAGTGTACTTATTTTCAGAATCGGACTTTTCTTTTACAAAGTAGGTTTTGTCATAGTTAACAACAATAAATTTGTATTTGTGATTATCGTTCTTACTTGTAAACGCATTACTAATGATTTTTGCGAGTCTTTCCTTTCAATTTAGAATGTGGAATTGTAGTGTAAAGTGTTAAACGTCTTTCAATTCAATAGCATCATTTAAAACCTGATAAATTTACAGCATGGACCAGACATGCACGTTTCGGGTACTAAACCCTCGTCAGTGATCCTCAGTCTAAAATATGTAATACGGCCAAAAAGTATGAAAATTATTATGTCCAAAAATGCACCAAAAGACGTAGCAGAATGGGTGGGATATGATGCTACAGGACCCACGTTTTAGAAATTTCAAGAAATTTTGTAACAGAAAATTTCAAATGCGTTGAAGAGACACACGATCAACCGAAGTTGATCGAACTTGGCTACATGTGCCCTCGGGGACTCTTGGTCCACCAGCAGTGACACTCACCAAGTAGTTCAAATGTTAAACGTCTTTCAATTCAATAGCATCATTTAAAACCTGATAAATTTACAGCATGGACCAGACATGCACGTTTCGGGTACTAAACCCTCGTCAGTGATCCTCAGTCTAAAATATGTAATACGGCCAAAAAGTATGAAAATTATTATGTCCAAAAATGCACCAAAAGACGTAGCAGAATGGAAAAATCAAAGGCTTTGATCATCTGGCTGATACCACCGCTAGAATATAATGTCGAACTAAATTTTTGAAGCCCATATCTGATTTCAGATAAAACTTTGGTGAGTAATAAAATCGATACAGCTTTGGTAGAACATTTTGAGGAACCAGCGATGAAACGTTGTTTGTACGGATTCTTCTGCATTTTAGGTATGCAGTATAACTATGGTAAATCTAAATCTAAATTGTTAGTGTCGAAGCCAAAGGAAGCAAGAGCTGATTTGTGGTTATCTATTATTTCAGGGGCAGAAAGGTTTATTGGGGTGTAAGTGGGATTTCAAGGTGTCGAATTTAAACCCAAATCTTTAACTAGACTGTCGAAATAGTACTTTTTGCAAGTAAATGTGTAATTATTTAGGCTTTGTCCGCTGGTGTGATGACATAATGATCATCAGGGTCTTTAAATATAGACTCGAATCTATTTTAATCGGTAAATACTAGAGAAAAGTAACCCTCTGATGTATTTTATCAATTCGGAAAGGGTGTCGAGCTGTACATCCTCTTTATTTGCCAAACGTCTTGCATATTCCTCACAAGAGTCCATGATAATTTTGACATTTTGGTTCAATTTTTTTTTAACATTTCTCTCAACTTGTCGTTCTTGACTATACTAAGGTAACCAGTAATAACATGTCCACAAGGAGAGTAGTTGAAATCCGATGATGAACATTCGCAAGGAAGTGGATGTAGTGAGGGACTACTTAAATCAATACACTACAAGAATCGTTTCTAATTGTAAATTTTAGATGCAACTGTTGGTGTGTAGCTACATGAAATACAAGGAGTTTCTTTTCTTAAAATATGGTGGGATTTTTTTCTATGACAGTTTTGAGATTCAAAATTTGACCAAGATTCAATTTATCAATACCTTTGTTTGCAAATCTTACTAATCTTAATGAAAGGACGGTTTGTTTTCTCCTCTGATTTATCTGATCTCACTGCTTGAAATAAACGACAAGTAGAGATGTCCAAGATGACTCCTTGTAGTCTGTATTCTGGGGAACGTGTATCGGTAAATGTGAGGTCCTTCGTATATTCATAGATTTCGTGTAACTTCCAGTAAAGGAACAGAGTATAATGTGTTACGAATATAATGCCTAATATTTACATTACTAGTAGATTCCCTATGTTAAACGCCCATTAGGCAACTAGAATTATATTCCAATAACTTGGATTGCTATTGTGACGTCACGTTCAAACTTTGCATGTAGGGAGAATTTACCAACGTTCAAATACATTTGACGCTAGAACAGACGAAATGTGCGTAGTGCATGCAAATAAAAGTAATCGATATTCAGAATAAATGTAAATATAAGCAATGACTGTCTTAATTACTTTTGGTGTTCATGGGTGTATAATTCTGGTTGGACACGTGCAAATTTGCACGTGACCAACCAGAATTATACACCCCTGAACACCAAAAGTAAGACAGTCATTTCTTAACTGCCTAGAGGCTCATTCAAAAATATATGCACAGCCACTGTAATTGCCTGAGACAAAGCTTTCAGGGCGATTGTTATTGATTTCCTTATAAATGACAGTGTGACATCATAACGCCCGACATAGCGGATGAATTTGAATTGAATATCAACAAGTTTAAAATCCTTTCCTTTGCAATGTAGAAAGTAGGAATAACATTATATATAAAAAGACGAATTCAATTCTAAAATCATCCCCACTAAGTCCTTACCTCTTTCAGCAACTGTGTCTAGACGATTACAGAATACGACATCAACAACAAGCGACAGAGGCAGGCGCAGCTACAATAGCTCTCTGTCGATTGATTCCATATCCTACACTCAACGGAATATTTCGAATGAAGATTTCTTGTCACATTCAGCGTTGTTTGTGATATTTTCAAAATAGACCACACATAAACAGTACACAGTATAAGACAAATCCATAAACTAACGCTGTCAACATTTCATGATTTCACCGCTGCTGCAACTGACTCGAACGGATAACAGAAATGGGAATACATTCCGCAAACAAAATTAGTTCCAAACAGTCAGCATCTAGAGAGTTATAAATAACTTGTTTGGTCATATTTGGTCATTATTCCATTGTTGAGTTTCTAATTTGTAATACTTGATATATCACAATGCATTAATTTATGACATTTCAGTCATACTGAATAAACGTGACGTTGCCATGGGGACACCCCCACTGTTCCTTTCTAAAATTAACTCCCCTCCGCATTGGTAGACGGATTCGCTTTAAAAACAGAATTGGGAGCTTTCTTTGTTCTTTCTTTTGGCTTTGAAAGCGCATATATATATAGAATAAGTGTCTACTTTTGTGTGTCAGAAATAAATTACAATGGCTGATGCATTTATTTGATAAAATGCGCTAACGCGCATTATATTAAAATAAATGCATCAGCCATTGTAATTTATTTCTGCATTAACACACAAAATAAGACACTTATTATATAAATGGAACCAAGTCATCGAAGGAGAAACTATGTATCTCAGGCCTATTATATTTACGAATGCCATGACTTAGAGGTTTTCTTTGTGGTCTGTTGAATAAGCTAGTCACATTTACCGATTGACTTTTTAAGTTTCCTGTGCTGTGCTGCTCCCATAGGGCGATGCAGTGTTAAAATTTTTTATCCAGAACTCTTCTCTGTTGTGACGGAAAGGTGTGCTCAAATTGGGATTGTTTGTGGGGTGATATATTTTCTCCAGGATTCTGACTCTCATAGATAAAACAGAATGATGAAATTTACAGTTTTATTCCTGAGAGCTAGGCGTTGTACTGGTAACTCGCAATCGCTTGGGCACATTATGGAACATTTGTCACAAGCTGATCTCACTGCTTTTAAGAGAAACGATACTGTAACTCTGCCAGAAATGAAATGAAGACAATCTGCCATCGGGCGATGATGCCACTTACGTTTACCCATGCATACGGCTCTACATCCACACGTGATGCCTTGTATCTGCACTGTTCGAGCATGACATCAAAGTTGATCTGAGAGGCATTGAAGGCACATTCTAGGAGCATTAATTTCCTTGTAGCCTATATTCTTTGCTGGATGTTCACTGCTACAAGCTTAAAATAAAGGAGACAGTTCTTTGTCGCTATGAACATTGTTCAGAATTCAAAATTGGCTAGGTAAGCAACTAGCCCCTTGCTGAAATAAGTGTTTCCATGCTCAGAATGTATTCATGGTTCTTTCTAAACACGAAAGGATAGCCTCGTACAGCTCAGAAAAGGTCTCAAAAGCTCTCTCAACCAATCGTGTCTTGCAAAGGTCAACTCATTCTTATTATTTGTGTTTTAGAACCTCTTTCTCGATGGTTTCCTCTTAGGCACGGTCCATTTGATATTATGGGGGGGGGCTTGGGGTTTTTTTTTCGAAAAAAAATAATTTTGCTCTGAATTTTGATGCATGAAATAAATTTGCTTATGGTGTGACCATAAAATTTCGCTTAAAAATCCTGTAAAATTTTCGGCTCGCTTCGCTCGCCGCAGTTTTCAATACATATTACAAAATTTTGGATCGCTTCGCTCGCCATAGCTTTAGAACTATCAAAACATAAAGATCCTATTTAAAAACATCAAAAGAATGCGTGTTAAATGAAAAAAGGGGCGTCTTTAAAGGCTTTAATATGTTATCAAAATAGTGTATTACTATTGATAAATATAGGATCTCAAATGAATTTTCATTTCATACGATGTATTATGAAACGAGTTGGGAGTTTTACATCCCCGAGCCTTGGCGAGGGGATATAAAACGCACGAGTTTCATAATACATCGTATAAAATGAAAATTCATTTGAGATTCTTTTTATCACATGATATTGCCAAAAATGTGTATTTCTAACGTGAAATCAACGTTTCCGAGAACTACAGAGGCGAATCACGCCGTCATCTAGTAGTCGTCTGCTACGCTATGAGAAGTAGTGTCTCCATCGAATAGATATTCTGTGCGTAAGAGAAAAGTATTTCAATTTTGAATAGTATTTTAATGCAAGAATTAATTCAACAACAACAATTTTAATCATTGATATTGTCTCCGGGTCTGAATTTAACAGTTGACCGATATTTGAAAGGTCACTTTTGTCAAGGTTCATGTGATTATGTTCCAAACTTGACGAATCGCATTCAAGCAGAGCGATATTTAACGTGTCATCATATCATGTATTTATGAAATTGCTTATGAAACTGCATAACGGATGTACCATGTGATAAATGCATGTATCATAATAGAGTCTAATTCTATATGCAAGTTTGGAGGGAGAACTTCAGTTTTTCACCAATTTACAATTCTAAATTGAACATTTGTCTGGAAAACCTCTTACTTGTACCTTATAAAATTTTGTTTACTGAGGATTATATTGTAAAATTCTATTATCTCTCTGTTTAGATGTGAATTAGATTTGTGCATAAAAATTGAAGTCATATTTCAGAGTTTTTAGTCAAAGTAAAGAATTTATATTGATAAAACATAAACATTTTTAAGATATCACACATCACTAATATTAGAATAAAAATTCTTGCTCCAACTTTAATGAAAAAAAATAATTTTGCTCCGGTCCGGGGCGAAAAAAATAATCTTGCTCCAACAAAAAACCCAAGGCCCCCCCCCCCGAATATCAAATGGACCTTGCCTTATGTACAAAGTCTGTTGTTACTGGTTGGAAGTTGAAAGGTATCTCATTGTCATTGTTTTTAGCTATTAATTGCTTCTATGCTAGGATGATTAAGTTTCATTTACAAATGTATGCCTATATCTTTGGCAACATTTACAAAGAAATCATTAAAGATGTTACATATTTCTTGTTGATGTGTTATTAAAGTTTCTTTTTCACATAATACTGTGTCTTTTTGGTGTGTACTACCTTTCTTTGAGATAAATGGGCTTATAGTTGGCCAAAAGTCTTTTGATTTCGGTCCCCCGGAACAGCGCTCGATAAAGTAGTCATTCATTGATTTTCTTAATTTTTACCTTGTTCACATAGTTTCTTTGAACCCTGTTGTTCTCCCAGTTAATCGAGTTTTGGAATTTTTGATATTTATTGTGTAGCATCTTTTTCTTATAGATAGCCTTCCTCAGCTCACTGTTGAAGTATGGAGCTTGATTTTGTTTGATCTTTCTATTTTTGAAGGGGGCATGTTTATTTACCACATCTAAAAGTTGGGTCGAGAAATCTTGATATGCCATACTTACATTTTCTGTTTGTTCTATTTTTTCAAAATCAATTCCTTGTAAGTCTGCAGGAAATTTTTCATGGTTAAAATTTTTGACACTTTTACATTTTTGTCATTTGGGTTCTACATTATTCATATTAATGCAATGCAGTTGTGTACGTCACTGAGCCCACATGTGAAATTTGCAGTCTTCTTACATAAGGAAGTGATCTGTTAGTCAAAATAACATCTACTAACCTAGGTTTTCCAATTGATGTAAAACATGTAGGTTTCTTTATCAAGTTGGTAAGGTCAAACACATCATTCATGTATAAAATTGGAGCATTTTTCGATTTATCTAAAATATCAAAATTCAGGTCTCCTAAAAACATGAAATTGTCATATTTGGTGGTAATCTTATCTACAGTTTGAAGAAAAGCCATTGGTAAAAGTGGAATCAGGCATTGATGGTGGTTTGTATAAGCCTGCGATAAACCATTTTTGATCATTACAGTTAATTTCGATACCTATAGACTCTATATGCTGGAACTCAAGACCTTTTTTCCTGTCACCTGCTATATCAGACCTCAGATATGCAGCAATACCACCTCCATGTGCATTTCTATCTGCCCTCCATAGTGAATAATTATCAACTAAAAATTGTGCATCAACAAAACTGTCATCTATTTTTGTTTCTGAAAGAAATAGAAGATCGATAATATTTCTTTGTAGTACATCTTTTATACTATCGAATTTGTAACGAACACTGTTCATGTTTAAGTAAGCACATAATAGTTTGTTTGCATGGGTTTTTCTCAATTTTGTTAGTTCACAGAAGACGTCAGTGGTTTCAGGGGTTGGTGATGGTGGGGGTTATCATAATTACAGTTTGTGGCATCGTTGGTTTGTACAAAAGTCACAGTGTCAGTGCTGTGCATCCCATCACCCGTGTCCGGACTGGAATCGGAAGTGGTACTGTCGCTGAAGAAGGAATCGTTCAAATTTGACAGTCTGTTAATAGGGGACGTAGTCGGCGCGAAGCGCCGACGAAGTCGCCATCCAGCCGGAACGCCAATCCCTATTTTGACGGTTGGAAGCATTGTTTCTAAAAGGGGCGGATAACTCTTGACATACAAAGTAGCGGAATAAGAATAAATTGGGCTAAACGACCTTAACTGTTTATCTCAAATTTTGAATATAATTATAAAACAAATAATACTCAGGTATAATATTCACTACATATAACTGAAATTCCCCTGAAAGGGATTTTTGATATTTTTCACCCCTGCTAAAGATCCAACGAAAATTGTGCATACACCATTGGTTTTAAAAGCTGACACAAATGCTCCCCTTTGCACTTCTGGTCAAAATTCAATGATAATCTTTTCAACAGAATCCCAATTATGATAACTATATAGAATTTTAGTCAGTAAGTACTCTATAAATAGGAATAAAAACGCTATAACGAGGACCAGATTTTAATTGAAATTCATCATTACGGACTCAGAATACACCAAATTCAAGTGGCAATGGAATTTTTAACATTTGTTTGATGGTTTGATACCTTGTAGGTGATTTTGTGCCAATTTCATGTTTCATTTTGGCAAATCTAACCACTTCGGAGCACCGACTTGAGTACATGTGTACCCGTGTACTCTCTGTTTACAAACGAGTTTCCATACGTTGACATGGAAGATGGACGCCCGAACAGGATATCGAAGTTTGAAAGGTGACACAAACTCCTTAAGGCAAAGATCGGCATACTATTTTTGGTTTTGGTGACTTCGGTGATATATAAAGTTTACATTCAGATTGTTCCCAATCATTCCCAGCTGGGATTTTAAAAGAAAATAAGCAATAAAATGCAGGTAAACAGATCGTTGGCGAGAAACTGCCCTTGACAACGCCCGATTTATTTCAAAATGCCACAAAATTTACCTGATTAAGTGTTATGACTTGAAACGGTATCTCTGTTGCCATCAAAATCACCTGTGCCATTCTTGTTTACACATGCAGCACAGTCAGTATGACGCGTTTTTGATGACGTGGTACAATGTCGTCATATTCAAAACATTTGTCACGTGACTTCGTTTTTAAACTTCAAAGACAAGTGCCGACTGGCGTTCCGGCTGATCAAGATAGACGTGTGTACGTGAATAAGCAAAAAAGCATGCATTTTCCCGTTTTTTTTTTACCATTACCTTCGATTCAAAATTTGTGTGCACGGTTCATGCGGAAACGGCGAACGTTAGAGAAGACAGAAAAGTTACGAATGGAAATGCACATCACAGGCTGCCGATATTTATCTATCAAAAAATAAAAACCAACCTTTTGTTGTTTTTTTTATTTATTTTTTAAATAGATAAACATCGGCAGCTTGTGATGTTCATTATGACGTCGTTTTTTGAAACGTAAATGCGCGTGAAGTTTTGTGTACAGTACCGCATACATTAACAAGTAAAAAAAAATAAAGAGGGAACATTAAGACGCTTTTTAACAGAGATTCAAACACGAAATGAAATATTTCATCGTAAGATCATACATGATACTGCCGAACCGCAAGCAACATGTAACAGATCAATTTTAGTCGAAGCTACAGTTTGAAACGTGTGATAATCACAACCTACCTCGACATAACATTTCACTGCCACTGGCGAAGATGAATGACAAAAGTATAGATCAAACGTTCAACCTAAATTTTGAATAAGTCTGATCCACTAATACCAGAATTTGCACAGTATACATCCTAAAAACCAATGGAACCCATGGGTACCCACAAGTGCTGTACACACTTTACTCAGTGTCGGTGCATGCACAGCCAGTCCATTGACTACGTCACATTGACATTTAGGTCACTCACATGTAGTGTACACGTACACTCATAATTATGTCATGCAACTACAAGGAGCAATGGGGAATCGCCAAAGATGATCAAATTGACAATTTAAATTCCTTGGTGGATCTTTTTTTCCCTGTACGTATGATAAATAACAACGACGGGTTGATTTTTGTTTTTTGATAGACATATAAACATCGGCAACCTGTGGTTTCTACTACATGTATATTGTTGTACATCTCTTAAATTATCTCAAAATATTGATTGCAAACATTTTTTTTTCTAGAAATGACACGTAAGTCGTAAGCTGGATGTATTGTCATTTTCATTTTTTTTGAAAGGGGGGGGGGGGGTGGTATTTAGTTAGTTTTTTATCTATCATTCTTATTTATTTGTGACTTGTCTTCTAGTATTATTAATTATCTATAGCAACATCTCGTTATCTTCAAATATTGATTGAAAACATTTTTTTCGGAATGATCGACATGTCAAATCTTAATTTATTTCATGCTGGATCTACTAATAACTCAGTATTATTTCATTTTCCCTTTTAAAGGGGGGGGTAATTAATTCATAAGCATGATTTGGCAAAGTATTTCTTCAGCCCTTTAATCTGTTTTTATTGTTGTTTTGGGATTTTTTTTGGGGGGGAGGGGGGGGGGTCTTGCTATGATTTGATGAGAAATCTCAAGCCAGTCATTTTATTTACCTAGAACACCCCCACCTTCCCTCTGCTACATGTAATAATGTTTCCCCACAATAATTTAATGCAAAGACCATACTGAGCTTGGAATACCAACAGATATTGCAGACAGACACTCACGGAAAAGCAACAGATACATATATATACCGTAACATAAGATTTTCATGAAACTTTAATTGTGTTGTCCATGAATTGATAGGACAGCACGTTTTGGTTTTCAAGGTCAGAGCTTAATGTACATTATCTCTTTTCAGGAGGCTGGTAAGAGCTTCATGTCATCATGCTGTTTTGTCCATGTGGTAGAAATTATAATATTTCGCTCTGGCTAAATCACCTGTGTCAGTCGTGGATCCAGCGCCCCCTTTGCCGGGGGTCAAGGGGCGAATTTCGCCAATTTTTACTGAAAATGGGCCAAAATATACCTGTTTTTGGAAATTTTGGGGTCAGTGCCTGGGAGGGGGACCCCCCTTCGCACCCCTTGAATCTGCCATTGTGTGTGAATTTTACTGATAAATAGTTTCAATGGTGAGAAAAATTTGCAAGAGTCTACATGTAGCACTACGAGCTAAATGTCATTATATTGCTGAGGTAAAAATCACTGTGATTGTCACAACTAGGAGGATAACAGAACTTTAACCTCTTTAGAGAAGACAGGGCCCTGACCACATGTCCTTTCTAAATGTCAGTCGGACTCCTCGGGTGATAACATACGTATATGAGCTCGCTATAGCCGGCAGAGCACGGACTGTATTACGCATGACGCGGCATGTCCTCTTATCCATTTTTATATTCATCTGTGTTGCTTGGACTCCTGTGCATTATGGTCTTGTTTGTGGTCATCTAACAGTGAAGAGGTTGTTTTACACCATAATTGTGCGTTCTTCGAGACCTCTGGGAAATCGTAATAGAGGGAGGGTTGTGCACACGTAATCCAGGATAACCACATCGTATGCTACGTACGCGGCACTGCAGATGGCCGGCGTCCTAAGTCTGCACCAGTTGCCCATTGGTCTCGTTGGTTTATGTGTGGTCTTCTATGTTTAATGTTTCTATGGTGTGAGTTGGTGTCCCTTTTGCGTCTCTTTCTGTGGGTGTCTGTTCTGTGTGTGTGTGTGTTTTTTTTTTTTGCATTGGGTGTTTTGGGGTTTTGCTATGGGTACTGCAACCTACTGTTGTGTTGTTTGAGATCCCCTCCTTTCTTTTAACTTTTCTATCAGTGCTACGTCCCCTTCATGGCTTTGCCATAGTTCATATTACATAAATGGCAGTAATATATTTCATCGGGTGAGCCTAGTTTTTCATATTCAGTGACCGATAACTTTTCACATTTTCTGTGTGTCCACAGATCACAGAAATGGCGTCGGGACTGTTGTTCCCTCAGGTCCCTTGAACTAGGGGTCCGTTGTACACTCGGGATCTTTGACCTGGGACCGTTGTAACCTTAATTGGTATAGGTGGTAGTGACGGTAATTGGTTTGTTTTTGCAAACAATATAATTACTGTGCAAACAAACTAATTAGCAGGCAGACTGGCATAACAAAGAAAATTGTAAAGAATTTGAGAAGAAATAAGAGCAATATAAAGGCATTTTACATCATATATATGTATGTTTTCGTTATCCGTTTTAAATAATCTGTGAGAAATATGTACGATCAAAATATATGTACAAAGAAAATGGTAAAGAATTTGAGAAGAAATTTGAGAAGAAATGAGTGCAATATAAATCAAATATATGTATGTTTGCTCTCGCTATTTGAAATAATCTGTGAGAAATATGTAAGTGTATATGTAGAATAAAGCTTTCGATCTGCAGTGCAGGTTATGGATATCTTGGATCGTGATATTTGTGGTTTTAATTTGATTTCTACGACAAGATGTGGGGAATATACCAAACCAAAACGACTCAGAGTTCTGTTAATCCATTTATTTTAAATTTGTCATGAATATATCATAAATAACAAATCAATGTGATGTATACAATAATCATTGACATACAATACAATAAATGACGATCATAAACAAATTACATTAAAGACAAATAAAAGTAATTCATCAATAGAGCACTACAAGAATCATCATTATATAATTAATTTATACAAAAGATAAGATAAGGTATGAACTGTAAAACAAAGCACTGTCCACGACTAATAGAGCACTGTTCATAATAAAATAAAATCACTAAAAGGCACAGTACAGATGTCCCACATGTCGAAGGAATGATCCAGTCTGCATGTCCCCGGCGTCGTATCTGCTCCAGGCGTCGTTGAGTCGGGCGTTGAGTCTGGTGTAGCGGCTGTTCTTCTCGCGGGTGAAGTCTCCTGCGGCGATGCTGGTCTCGACGAGTTGAGATTCGCGGTGTAGGATGTTGATCAGTCGGTAAACCCCTGGAAAGCCTCCGGTCTTCTGGTTGAGTCGGGTATGCCAGCCTACAATGAAATAAAAACGATGTTATAAATATAAAATTTATAGATATTCATGAAATTTGTGATTCAATTTTAATCAAATTTCGATTTCCGAAGTGTGCTACGCGAGTGGTATGTACATAAAGATAATTTTGAAGATTTATCAATACAAAATGTACGAATATTATCTTCGACATCGTTGTTGGTCCTCACAGTCATCCGGTGTACACTCCACGAAGATGGGGGGAAGATTGGGTTGGTGATCCACTGTCTGTCGATGTAATCCACTAGGGCGTTGAGAGGTGTAGTGTCCGTACGGGTCTTGAGTTGGTCGAAGGCTGGTTGGATGTGTGTCGCTGGAAGGAAGGGTAGGGCCATCAACTGACGGGTGAAGGAGTGGGTGTCGTCGTCGTCACGGTAAGCTGGAGATAGTCCTAGTTCCTGGGTACGTCGCCATACAGCCTGAATGAAGTGGAATACGCATCCTTGGATTGGTACGGAGGGAAAGACATCACGGAGGGACTGCCAAAGCGCGCGCTCAAAGTCCACCATGAATGCTGCAACGTCACATGTTGTCAGGGAGAGTAGATGTCTGAAAACCTGAAAAACAAAATAAAAAGGCATATTATTTTCCTGAAATAAAAAAACATCATATGACATTTCATTTAAATATTCATTGGTTTCAAAAGTTTTTTCACAGAGCTTAGACGTACTTTTTTTCTTACATGTATCATATAATAAAAATGTAAATATACCATTGAGTAGTCGTCTTTTGTCTTCCGGGACATCAATGCAAATACCAAGGGGAATTGCTTAGAATCACCGCTATTTCCCTTGATAAAAGCATTGATGGTGAAGAGTTGGCCTCGCTGTTGGAAGGGTCCGGTAACCGACTTGAAGGTGCCGTCTATGAACCATCGTCTCGACTGCTGAAGTAGGCGGAGTTGGAAAGGTGTGGCGAAGAGGATGTGGCGATGTCCATCGTTGGTCCGGAGGTCCCCGATGAGAAAGTCTCGTCCATCGTCCAAGTGGCGAAGGTCCAACTGAAAAGAGACAAAAAAATTGTGAATCCTGAAAGAGAAATGCATTTTAACATAATACATGTATTGTATAAAAATATATATAATTCTATATCATTGAATATACAAAATGTTCACATCAAATATGTTCTTTTTAATTTCTTATTACATATTATTTGAATTAAATTGTTTTTAATTAAACAATTATTTGAATAAAATAAAATAAATACCATGAAGTCCAATGAAGTGGGTTCAGATGGTCTTGACTTAATTGGCCCGGAACTTGTTGAGTACTCTCTTCATGTTTGTCTGCTTTGGTAGGAGGCCTCGCTGGTCAGTTGGTATGGAGAGAACGGCATCTTCCACGAAACGCATGGATGGTCGTAGAACATCTTCCTCTGCTCGGTCTTTCATCTGAAAAGAAAGAAGATATTATTAGTAAATCCTGAAATAAAGAGGCATGGATAAGATGACAAACGTCGCATAGATATGAAGAATGGATGTAATCTTATTTCATATTTTGAAATTTATCAGATTAAAAAAATCAAAGGACAAGGGACACTTGTCATTATAGTTTGGCCCACTCATTTCATAAAAATTCAAGCTCTCTAAAAAGTATTGATAGAAATAAATTTAAATCAATTAAGGTTTGTATTTTTAATATCAAGAGTAATTTTTCCAAGAAAAATCATAACAGCCTATATATACAGTAATGAAGTTGCTTGATTTCTCGAAAATTCTGCTTTTTTCACCATTTCCATATGTTCATCTTCTTTTTTTGATATGAGCACACGCTGGCCTATCTTTCATATTTTGATATGGTGTTTGTGACCCATTTATGAGTTGATGTGCAAATTTTCTCAGATAGGCCCTGCTGTGCTCACTTGTTATAACGAAAAATGTAACGTTTCCTCCAGCAATTATGACGTTTTTTTTTCGCGGGATCGGGATTTTCACGTTGACGTTTTGGAGTAATTTACGTTGGTATCACCAGTGACAATGACATTTTCGCGCAGAATTGGACAAGATTGCTTTGCAAACTATATACTAATTGAGAAAGAAAGATCATGTGTATAGGAATATATAATAAATATCAAATCTAAAGTTTTGTTTTATAAAAGTTCATTTTATTTCAATTGAAAATGATATAACTTTATATTTTTATGTTTTATAAACTTATAAAATTATCTAGTATTAAAAGTACAAATCTAATCATAAATTCTTGAAAATAACAATAAAATCAGCACAAGGGCATCAACTCTTACAATTTTCGTTAACATAAAAAAAGCAAGTTACGAGACCCTCGTATAGAAACTTCCAACTTGCCACAAAGTACATATACCCAGGGGTATATTTTAATATACGTCTCTGATATATATATGAGCAGATCTAGTCAGGTTTTATAGGTTGTAACCCCCCCCCCCTTTTTTTTGTAT
Organism: Pinctada imbricata; assembly: GCA_033119305.1. Taxonomy (NCBI): domain Eukaryota; kingdom Metazoa; phylum Mollusca; class Bivalvia; order Pterioida; family Pteriidae; genus Pinctada; species Pinctada imbricata. Next base: position 63,139,316 of record VSWD01000005.1, on the reverse strand, counting down.
GATAGGCCAGAGTCAATCAGTTCTTACGGAGACTGTAACTGTGTAAGAAGTTTCTGTTCTTGGTAGTTAAAACTGATAGTTTGCCGGTATGATATATTTTAAAAAATTACTGTTATTTTACAAACGCTATTCCCAATAAAACTGTCATCATTTATTCCAAAATTTTCCCGAATAGATTCAGAATCATACATTCCCAAAGTTTCCACGATCAAAGGAATAAAGGACAAAACTAATTATCACTATCATAATAATTTTCAATTGTAATCGACAATTTGGTAGATCTCATCAATATGATTGAATTTACACTGACAAATTGTATATTTTTATTTCTTTCATTGGGGGGGGGGGGGGGGGGGGGGGGGGGGGGGGGGGGGGGGGGGGGGGGGGGGCTCGCACCGTCGGTTAACATAGATGTAAATTTCAAAATTACAAAAATGGAATGAAATAAAAAAAATATATCACAATTTCGTATATGAATTGTAATTCTAACAATAAACATCTCTTCGCCTTCTCGATAAATCATGTCTTCAATAACCCCCCCCCCCTTATCTCTAAATAAAAAACCCAATATTCTGTCTATTGCAAGAGGTCCATAATGTCGGTTTGCATATAGAATATCGATTGTAAATTTATACGACGCATAAAGATGTTTTAACAAACATTAAAGATACAGTGTCTCTGAAAATGAATTTTATTGAAAACGTAAAATTTTTTCCGATGGGTCTAGATTGAAGATTAAAAGGAGCCATAAAAAGTGCTATTTGAAAATATGCAGTGGCTACCATAATATTGTCGAATTTGTAAAATTAAATCTACATATACCTCGATTGTAAAAACGCAATACATTGTAGGTGGTGCTAGTAGAATGAATTAGAGCTGCGCACCCCAAATTAAAGATGACGTTTTCAAACGGCTACAGCTACGAATGTATGCGTTAGATTAGCCTGAAAATTTGAATTTTTGTAAATGAGAATGTAAACTTTCACATTAAAAGAAAGATTTTTCATTATAGAGTTTTGTAAAATTAATTAATTTTCAGGGACACCGTACCTTTAAGCATTTGTTTCAGACATTGTATGCATAAGCGGATCTTGAAACTTTTTTCATCCAGGAAAGAGGAGGGGGATTCTAACCCGTTGGATGGAGAGGCTTAAGTCTATAGTTTTGAAAAAAACAACCCATAAAACGGTGAAAATCAGCATGTTGTGGCAAATTCCAGGGGGGGGGGGGGGGGGGGGAGTCTGACCTCCTGAAGCCCAGTTTAGCTCTTAGAAAAGTATTCGTTTTTAGAGCCATTAAATCAATCGCACAATCGCAGACCTTGGTCCTTGTCATTGAATACATAAAAGTCGAGGGTAAGGGGGCCAAATGCGCTCCCGTGTACCCTTTTCTGTACTCCTTTTTACTGTGTTTTCCTTAAGGGTAAACGGAATCAGTTTTCAGAAGATACGGCACTCAAAACTAAAAATGATAAACTCATTTTAGCCAGTACGAGGGCTGATTGATATGTTGTGAGCCTCGTATGACAGAATTTCAATCTTTTGACAGCGGTGTTTAAGGGCCTCAATATCACCTAATAAGAACTCATTTTCTTGGCTGGTCATTCACTGCATATGACTGAGTATGACGTCATCATCGGACTGGAAGTTGGAGCCAGAAATAGCTGCTTTCAGTTTTGGGATTAGATGAAAGTCTGATGGAGCAAGATCAGGTGAATAAGGCGGACGCTCAATCAAATTAAAGCCAGTCATAAATGACATTCATGGCAGTGACAGACTTGTGATCAGGAGCATTGTCCTGATGGAACAACACACCTTGAACTAGTGAGCTTTCCACGGCGCTAGTAAGTGTAACTTGTCAGAAGTGAAGCATAGTATGTACCATTCATTGTTTGTCCTTTTTAGCTCGCCGGGACGAATGTCCGGAGAGCTATTGTCATACCCCCGGTGTCGGCGTCTGCGTTGGCGTCTGCGTCGGCGTGCGCGTGCACAAAAACTTTAACCTTGCTTATCACTTTTAAACCAATACAGATTGGGCTTTCATATTTCACATGTGCATTCCTTGTGACAAGACCTTTCCATGGATACCAAAATTTTTGACCTTGTGACCTTGACCTTAGAGATTGACCTACTTTTGAAAAACTTTAACCTTGGTCATATTTTTTGAATGGTAAGTGATAGGGCTTTGATATTTCACATGAGCATTCCTTGTGACAAGACCTTTCCATGGATACCAAAATTTTTGACCTTGTAACCTTGACCTTGGAGATGATTGACCTACTTTTGAAAAACTTTAACCTTGGCCATATTTTTTGATTGGTAAGTGATAGGGCTTTGATATTTCACATGTGCATTTCTTGTGATAAGACCTTTCATGCCGTACCATAAATTTTGACCTAGTGACCTTGACCTTGAAATTTTACCTACTTTTCAAAAACTTTAACTTGGGCCATATTTTTTGAATGGTAAGTGATAGGGCTTTGATATTTCACATGTGCATTCCTTGTGATAAGACCTTTCATGCCGTACCATAAATTTTGACCTAGTGACCTTGACCTTGAAATTTTACCTACTTTTCAATTTTTGTTGCAATTTACATATGGTTGCCACCGGCGAGCTATGTTGTCATTCTGAAAAGTCTGGTTGGAGATAATCTATCAGAAGAATACCTTCTGCATCTCAGAAAACCGAGACTCACAACATATAAATCAGTCATCGTATATTTGTGTTTTTCAAATGACAATCACTTTCTAAAGTGAAAAAGAACTACATATGTATATTTGGTATTGTTTATTAATAAGCCTTAGTAGCCTATATTTTGGTCAATTTTTACGCAGACCTTTGTAACTGGTACGAATATTTATAGGATATAATTTGAACTTTGTTTATCAAATGATATTCCTTTCCATTCATGATCAGAAACAAGATCCTACCACAGCTAGAATGTGTCCATTTTGTCAAGGGAAAATAACTTGTACTCATTTTCTCTAAAGAAGTGGTTTTTTGCGCAAAAAGTATATATTTTACCCAAAACGACTTCAATTAACTAAAACGTTTCATATTACTTGCATTTGATAACATAAATGATTTTTTTTAGTAAACGACAGCTTTGAATTTATTATTATAAGTAGGACCTTGTTTTCATTAAATTTTACCAGAAATCTGTGATTTTAAAACAAAAAATAAAATTTTGCCTCAAAACGAAGTAGGAAATATGCCGTGCTTACTTTGAATATATGATTCATGAGCAACACCTTTAAGTATTAGTTTAACTCTTCAATAAACGAATATAGGCAATATTAAGAACTGAGGAACAGGAGAAAATTATAATTTCCTCAAATTATTTGAAATTTTGCAAAAAAATTGATTTTTTACCCCAAAAACACGTCGTAAAAATAAAAAATGAAATTTAAATCTTATTCCATCTGGAAGAACACGAAAAATACTTTATAATTACGTTTTTCTATTTTTTAAATCATCGTCCATTTACAAATTATAAAACTTTTCCGATTTTCAGTGATTTTGCACTAAAAACATGTTTTTCCTCCAAAAACATCACTTTTTCAATAGAAATTTCCATAAAACTTTTTTTCAATTGAAAGAACACAAAAATGCTGCAAGGTTAGGCCAATTTTGGAGGATGAAGGTGGAAGGGTTGCAGCCAACCAAGTGATGCATCCCATACTTTAATGGTTACGTTCTATTCCTTGAATAATTAAGCCATAACCTTGACCTTAAAAATTGACCTTAAAATATATAGAAACGATAAAGCATGGTATGATATATAGGTTTTTCAGTAAGTAGACTTCATACTCCTTTGTTTTAGACCAAATTCATTCATTTCTATGAGGGGCCAAATAAGGCCCTTACTGTACCTTGTCCTTTTAATTTGATTTAATGAATTTAATTATATATAGACCTCTGAGTTTAATCTAATGACATTATTTTATTAAATAAAAAAATCAAATTTAATAAAATTAATTATACATATAAAAATATATACCTCTGAGTGGAGAGTCACTCTCATCGGCAACTTGGAGTCGGCTGGGTGGCAGTGTCGATGGTCGTTGGTGAAGAACGCATCCCCCACTTGGGTGACTGCAGCATGACATCGAAATTTGCCCGATTTCTTGCTACAGACCCACCTAGTGGAGGACTTGTTCTTTGTCTTGACGTTATAAGAAAATCCGTCGCTCCTCACAAGTAGTGGACCTCTACGTTTGCTGCCCTTCTCGAAGAGTTGGTAGGTGACGTCATCGGTTGTGGTAGAAGTAGTGGATGGGTTCATGTGGAAGGTCATCTCGGTTGGCTCTGGGTTGGTGTGGGTTGTTGGTCGGTCGGGTAAGTCGAATGAGGCATTGAGTGGTAGGACATCTCTAGTCAGTGGTGGGTAATCCTCGAGGTATGGAGGCATGGGTCGGTGCATGGTCGGTATTACAATACGTCTGCGTAGTGGTAGTGGACTGGCTGCAGGTGGGGTTGGTGGAGGCGGTAGAGGGAGGCTGTTGTCTGAAAAGTCCAATTCTGCCTGGTCGACATCTAGTGGTGATGGTGGTGGTGGTAGTAACGGACTCAGTGGTGACAAGGGTGGTGGCGTTGATGTCATGAGTTGTTGTGTTGGAGTCCTGGGTGGTTGTGTCGGAGTCCTGGTGATTAGATTCGTCACTTTTATATGGCAGTTCTACTTAATTTCCATTATCTGGGTCAGAATATTTATTTCCAAAAAGCACCAGCCCGCCTACTCCGGGTCAGAATCGTCCTCTAATGGTGAAACAACACATGGATAGCGAAACGACCCAGTACCGATTTGACTACATTGCTGTGGGCGTCCGAACAAACTTATGGGTGAAATGACTGGTAACCAAGATCGAGAATTTCGACTTCGAGAACCGTCTTTATCGGTCTGGTGGGACTGAATGTGTTAAAAAGTGATCATTTTTCCAAACTGTTGGCATAAAATTAATTAATTTTAATGTTTAATTGGTGAATATTACTGAAAAGTACTATTTTCAATACTCGAATTTCCTCTGATATTTGTGTTTCTCTGTAACTAGGGAACTCCTGATTTCAAACTTGTTTTCTCAGAGTTGGGTCTTTTTTATTCATAGCTGGAAAATTAAATCGACCCACATATACGTGAATATGCTATCTAGGGGTCATAATTCCCCAGGATGTCCACAGGTGATCCACCAGTCTACTGTCCCAGTCCGGGAAAACTCAAAATTCGGCAACGTTGTCAAATTCAACAACTCATTGCTGAATTCGGCAACTTTAGGTTGCCGAATTCAGCAACTTTTCACTGAATAATAAATCAGCATTAAACTAGAGAAATCGGCATGTATATGCTGCCAGTTTCTTGACTAATTCACCATTCTACATGTTTTTGAGCAATTGCGAAAAAATTCTGTAGAGCAATTAAAAAGTTGCCCATTACAACCAATGTTAAATCAGACAGTAAATCTGTATTTTCAGTCCTGATTTTTTCCTGTAAGGTTGCCGAATTCGGCAATATGTTGCCGAATTTGACAACGTTGCCGAATTTTGAGTTTTCCTGAACTGGTCCGCGCAGCTCACTTCAGAAATCGGAAAATTGAAGTTTTCTCTACTTTGTCGGCATATTTTGCGATTAGAATTTATAGGGGGATAGATCTCAAACTCTCTTAACTAACAGTGTATGATATATGTCTGTACGATCAATACCATGCTCACAGTGAAAGAAAATAATTTTACAGAGATGGGGAGATTTTTATGTTAATTTTAGTGTGACATTGTCGATGTTCTCCATAGACTCAGTGTTAATTATTGGTGACGTCGCAGTCTTCATGAAAACTTTTTTTGACCACTAGCCAGCCGGGCTAGTTGAGTGCCAAAATCTACTAGCCACCCAAAATTTTCACTAGCCATGCATTGAAGAACAATCAAAACGCTATAAAGAACCATCATTTCCTCAGCAAGGTCTGTTGAGTTGGCAAAAATTGACACATATATAGAGTATACATAAAAATCGAACGAAGTTAAACGGAGAAAAAAAAAGAACTTATTTGAATCATACTCGCTAAAAGGCCGGCCGTTGCTTGCGGCGCTTGGCCAATAGTTATAAAATTTTCGTAAGAATTTTCATTGCAGTGTTCATTCGAGATTTTTGAAATTGTTAGATATTTAAATGAACACGTTATACTCGCATATAAGTCAGTACCGTAAAATAAGCCGTCACGCTGCACTGAAAACAATGCACTGTTGTTACGGAAATATTTATCTTGTATCTTAGGACAATATTTTAATAAACAGATTTTACAGGAAAACATTATAATATTTCATTTGAAACATGTTCAATAAAAGAAACATTTCATACTTAACCAGCGATAAAAGTTGAGACGCAACGTGTTCTTTTTACGGAAAGAAGGCGGCGAATTTACTCCAAGTATAAAGACAAGAAATCGCCAGCCGTCGGCAAAGTCACTAGCCAGTCGGGCTAGTTCAGCATCAAATTTTGGTTGCCCGAGGAAATATTTGGTAGCCAGGGCGGTCGGGCTAGTGAGTTTTCACGAAGACTGACGTCGTGCTAAAATCAACATAGAAAACCCCCTATCAAAAAATATTTTCTTCCACTGTGGGCATAGTTTTAGTAGCAACCCCAGGTGAAATTTCCAAAGTTCTCAAAGTGTTCTACAACCAGTTTTATTGGATAAAGCTTTGAAAAACCTACACAAAACACTTTACTTTGTTCAGATATTTTTACCTGAACCAAAGTTATGACAATTTGAAGTCCCAAAATTTCGATGCTTTCGGGGAATTTTTCCTGCACTAAAACGCAGTCTTCGTGATGCTGTTCGCGGCACCGTCGAAACAAGATTTTACACAAAAACTGCCATATTTTTTTTGTTTTTCAAGATAACCACACTAAATTTTCCAATCTTAATGGAAATTTTCTTCTCTTTCCAATTCTGATGTTTGTTTCTCTATATCACTTCATTAAATAAGACTAAATTGCTGAATTGTAGTGTCATCTGATCATTTTATTGAAACATTCAAAGTATGTTTATTCAAAGACTCAATTTTTTGAGATATAAACTCTTTTAGAGTTAATGGAAATTCTTTAATACCCTTCAATAGAGTAGTTGCTGTAAACAATCCAAAATATTTGCAAGAAATAGGTTAAATCAATACATATAGAACCACATAATATATCAATTTTCATAATTATTTTATCGAAAATCATATCTCTTACGCTTTCTGAAATATCAGGATTCAGATAATATTCTAAATAAATATCACAGATATCTGTACATGTAATTATTATCTGAGATAGTTAATACATGTACCATAATTCTAGATATCTACATTACTATGCTATTTAACACTATTCTGAGACGCTCAACTATACATGCAGTGTAATTACATGTATATTAAGGTTTGTTACAACACAAGGTGTCTTAATTTTGTCACTAGTCTTTCCCTTGTCATGAGTAAGCCATACTGAATCACCCATCATGGTCTCTTCATGTAACAGTGCACAGTCCTTGCCTTTGCTTACTGGAGATGATGGGTACACACTTGGAAGAGAGAGAGGGTCCAAACATTTTTATTCCTCACCATTTCTTGAAGATAGAGTCTCAAATGCAAATTGCTTATCAATAAATTCCTGTAGTGTTCTGTTTTCTTGACTCTTGCAATGCTACAAAGTTTGTCTATAATTCCCTGCATTGATTTGTTCACAATCTGGATGAAGTAAAGAAAGGTACTTTAAAATGTCTTGAAATCTGCTATCATAAAGTATAGGTCCATTTGTGATGTTTTCCGTTTGTACAGCTGTAGCTTAAAATTCACAGAGAGGCTCAAGGATTTAGAATGACCCAGGATATGTCTCCATATTCTTATATACATGTACCACTGAAAGCACTGCCAGTACAAATTGAATTTGGATGGAGAAACCTGAGAGACTGAAATGAATAAAATAGATATGTTTAAAGTTTGAAGTTTTTTTCTCTCATAAAAACAGACATAGGAGGTATTTTCTAAACTTTCTTTCTTTGCAGGGGGGGGGGGGTAATATAAGTTTCAAATTATAGCCCCAACTAATACATGAAAAAGCACTTTTACTATATGTTTGAGGTTGCTAGTATAATAGATCTATAGTCATGGAGTTCTTAAATACCCATGATAACATAAATAGGGAGAGAAGGGGGTAGGGGGGGGGTGGCAGTAAGGCCTAAAAAGTGAAAAAAAAAAAAGAAAAATGGAAGTGTTTGCCCAATGTTTCCCTTTCAATTACATTTGAAAAATAAAATAATCCCTATCTATAAATGTTTTAATAGCTATGTCGATTTACTCAACTGAAATTAAATGTATGCAAGTTTAAGATTGGGTTAAATTGAAAAAAAAATCCAAGTCTCAACATTAGAAAGGGGGGGGGGGGGGGGGGGGTTCGGGTTAAACTTTCAAAGGAGGCTTTCAAACTTATAAGTTTATTTTGAAATTGAAAAAAAATTATTAATTTTTTAAGTCGGGGAATCCCCTGCGATCGTAAGTCAGTCCATCAATCATTCTTGCTGAATTTATTTTAACTGAATGACCGGGGGATGTTTGGAAATAAGGCCGGTTGTGAAAATTTCCAAGTCCGTAATTTAAAGAAAATGGGCAGGGTTCCTCGGTCCCATTGATTCTTTCTAGTCCATCCTATAAACCCAATTATTTAATGTCCACAGCCACTACTATACAAATATTACAAAATGAATGTTGGAGAGGGGGTACGGGAATAAGGCAGTGGGTTGTTAATTAAAATAGACGGCTTGTAATTTTTTTCTAAGTCCGAAATTTAAAAAAAAATTGGACAAAGGATCCCATACGGACGTAAGTCCAGTGTTTCTCTCCAGTCCAACCCCTTAAACCCAAATTATTCCCTTGATTTTGTGAATAACATAATACATTCATATTTCAATGCTGCAGTGACGCGTCCACGGCAATTTTGGCGTTTTAATTGTAAATAATTACTTTCTAAATACATATTTTGATTAACTATGTATTCATAAACATTGTCTATAACATTTAATTACTTTATTAGAGCTATTAACGATTTTTCAATTGAGTAATTTATCAAATTCAAGGCGCCGGCACGGAAAATCCAATATGGCGCCGTTTGTTTACACAATGTAAACAGGTGCGTGGAGGCGCCGTGCGAGTTTTTGAATGAACTTGACCTTTGACTCCCGTTTGAGCGGTGCTAAATAATACAAAATATTATTAATATATATACCAAAAGAAAATTTAGATTTCTCTCTACAAGAATATGTATTCAAAATATTGACTTACCTTATAGTATTCACGTACTTGTTGATTAACTTTTCACGCTTGTAGCTCCGGTCATGGTCAACATATTTTAATTTTGAAGGTGGCTTCATCCAGGTAATTTTCTCACCTGTTTGGTCTGTAAATTTCATGCATATTCATGGAGATTTGACCCCACGGAAATCCTTTCACGTGTAACATATGTGACAAGAGCTTAGTGTTTTAGGCGCCGAAATCGGCGATGCGTAATTCTTAGCTGTGTATTGCAAATAACTCGTCTAAAACGTTATTTATACAGAACAAAATATCAAAACGATTACATATTCAGAAACTTTAGATTATTAGCTTCAAAATGGTACATAAATAATGAAAATTGGTTGGGTAGAAGTTACTGTAATCTTAATTTTAAAAAGTGAGGTATCGATTTTCGGCGAATTCACCGCTATCGGCGCGCTCGGCTGGGGTTGCTAGTTTTAGTTGTAGGTACACATATCACATACAGTTAGTTATGAGAGTTCGAGATCTATCCCCTATGAAAATTTTAATCGCAAAATATGCCGATAAAGTAGAGAAAACTTCGATTTTCCGATTGCTGAAGTGAGCTGCGCGGACAGTACATCTACAAGCTACTACTGGTGTCAAAGCAGTAACCGAACGGAAGCAGTAATCGAAAGATTGCAGTGTAGGGGGTATTAGAATGAACAAAATTTGATGAAATTAAGGAAACTTATAAAGTATCACTAGAAATCAACATTAGTATCAACATTTTTATAAAAGGGCGACTAATTGATGGATAGTTTTTAGTCATTTATTAAGCATTGATAGTTTCAGATGAGATATTACGGTTGGGAAAGGGGACCATCCTAAATCTTTCAGTAGGAATTATATTTGAGGGAATTTTCCTTAAGTTTGTACAAAGCGGTCTTTGGAAAAGATGTTACCTATGATTTATCAACATAGAAATAAAAATTGATCAATAAAACGCATCTGAATGCTCGATCGTTCGGTTACTGCTTTAGCAAAGTTGCGAAATTGTATGAAATCTTGTGGTTAAAAGATCGACGTAAAAGATGATTAAAGTCCAATTTTTCAGATAATTATTTGATAAATATTTGAGACATATGCCGACCATTATTTGTTCCAAGTTTCATGTCTCAATTTAACAAAACAACGAATTTATCGTGAAGAAACCTTCAAAATTGTTAGGTTACTGCTTTGACACCAGTACAACTACTACAGTAGTTTGAATATAATGAGGAACATAATTGTCAAATGTTGACAGTGTGTTTAACCATAAAGAAGAAGAAGAATAGAAGAGCTGAAACGAATATTCGAATATTCGCGAATGAATAGTATTCAGCGAATATTCGAATGGAAAATTGGTATTCAAATATTCGTTAATATACATGTAGTCCCGTAATTATACAGAAAAGAAGGAAATATAAAGCATTGTATAACTCAAGTTTACGAGACGTACGGACACAGAAACCTAGCAAACGAATGACCCAATAACGTTAGCACAACTAGTCAGTACGTTACATATTACTTGAAACATGCATCATGAGGCTGTCGTGTGTCATTTGCATTAAATCAATAAATGATAAAGACGCTTCAATGTCTTGCTATAACATAGATTTCATCAATTAATATTTTCAAGCGAGAGCGGCACCTGAATACCTTAAGTTGAATGACATGTACCCTGTAACGCCCCTCCTTTCCTCCTGTCTTATTATAAAAGAATTTATATAAGAAAATTGATGTACATTGCTATAACTTTCCGACATCTTTTTTTGTCACCCGTAAATCCATAGTCCGTTCTGACGGGAATCTTTTAACCCATTGACTTTGGGATACGACTCCAGTCCTTTTTACCACAGCCTTCGGGATACGACTGCGGTCGTAGTACGAAAAAACCCGTTTCTTCCTGTGCTGACTGAGTTATCTTCTCATGCTTTTGTCATGAGAGTTGTCTTTCTTTTATTGTAGTATGTTTACACTGAGAAATGAAAGTAAAAACGAAGTATGATCTTGTTTCTGGAATATTTGAAAGAAAAATCGGAAAATCTGGTGATGAAAATGAGGATTTTTAGCAATCACCAGCAATAATAAACTTGAGATTACTCTTGAACCAACTGCTTGAATTTAATCAAATAAATTGCAGAATGTAGGTAAAATCATGGCCTCTCAAACAATGATATAAAAAAGGCACGATAATCTTTTCTTTAACAAACTAAGCATTTCCGGAAGTACCCTGATTAGCCCGTTCTGAGTTTGCGCTAAGTCCAAAATGTAAACACTGAATGTAAACATAAACATGTATCACGTGGTTTATGAATACATTAATTTCAAATCTGTTTTACCCCTGAGGTATTGAAATCGACATTTATGACTGCGAATATGTAAAACATAATACATGATGTACTGGGGTATTGTGTTCCCGCATTTTATAAAGGATTAAAGCCTTTAGAAAAGAAAATTACAGCTGACCAAGGCTATGCTGCATGCTGTGTCCATGCCATTAAATAGTAATAAAAAAGCAATAAAATCGTCAGACCATCGACAAGTATACACAAAATAAATATTGGTAGTAAGGTAACTTTCATCAAGTGTACAGAAGCAAATGTAACTTGTCATAGTCATGATTTAAGAATCTGGTGTGAAAAGGGGGGGGGGAGGCGGGCGGTGTTGTTGTTGTTGAAATGCAATACATGTATTTAAGAAACTACGTAATACGGCGAAATGATTCTATTTATCTACTTAGATTGTGATCAAAATCATGAACAAATATTTTCTTGCCGGTAAAATGGTGCATATATATGATTTTATTTTTCAACTAGCCGTATACTGCAGTACTGTAATTACCCCCCCTTTTGCGCTGTAGTTGAAACGGCTGATGAAGCATTTAGATCAACTGGAAGTCCATTATTTGGACAAAAACAGTTTATTCTGATAATTCGGTGAGCAGAAAATCGAAATATTCAAAAGATAAAACAAAAATACGTACCGTTTGAGAGACCGGATGTTCCAATTTTTAACGTTTCAACTTAAATTCCATGGATTAGACTCCGAGTTATAAAGATGGACTCTACAAGACACCGGTGCCATTCAACAGTGCAGAGTTCACTCGATCAATAAAAATTCACAACATGTCCATAAAAATCCATATCTCCTCAGAAAACACGATTAAAGATCACTACCCCCCTATTCCGCCATTAGAAGTTTTCCGCCACTTCAAATTTTCATAAAATCATTAAAAATCAAAACATTAGTCCAAGGTACACGTGTTTGGTATCGATCGATTCTAAATTTAGAGCTTACGTGAGATATCTGGGTCGCGCAGGTATAGCTCGAAGTTTTTCCCTCGCTTTTACGTTTGCGCATCTCCCATTGGTCATTCTCAGAACATGACCGCTTCGACACCGTGACGTAGACATTGTTTAGGTTCTAAGCTCATTTGCATAATTCATGCACAGTTACAAGGAGCATAGAAAGATCTAAGTGAAAGGTATGTCATCACTGGCTTTCTGCATAGAAATTTTGAATGAAGATCTTTACCTGACATTTTAAAAGTTTTTTCTCTTATGCACAATGTTTGAACTTATAATTTTTTTCATGTCCTGTAATATTGGGTATTGATTTTTACATCAATGGATAGCGATTTTATTCCTCTTTCAAATGATATGCATGGTTTACAATATTAAATGGTTTAGAATGGAGTTATTAAGATAAAACTGAGCCGATTTGAGAACTCCCAACGAACAAATTCACAATTTAAATATCCCCAGTAATGGTGATCATGGTATCTGAATTGATCCCAGAAGCAAATGGGTTAACGTGCGTATGATTTCCACGTTGTCATGTTCAGAAAGATACCCTGAACAATACTACCACCATGACCACAGGAGCTCGATGCTTACGATCTACAAGAATATCCGCCTCTACTTTCCTTATATTTGACTAGAGAGAGATGGGAAGGGGCCAGGTATTTTTTTTTATTATTTTGGGGAAGGTGCCTGTGCCTGTCCCATTTGGGAAAATTTGCAACATTTTGCTGAAATTGGGAAAAATTTTATACAAATTCTCACCATGAGCTCCTGTGAATACTATCAAGTACGGTGAATTGCCATTTGGAACCATGGCTTGATGATAATTACGGGATTACGACGTTTTTACGTAGAGATGCGTTAGTGTTTCAGGGTAACAATTGTTTACCCCAAACCTAACTCTTTACGGGAATCTTTTTTTTCAAGTTAATCCATTGAAACATAATTTTGAGGACGCTCTTAAAGCCCTTACAAGTAATAACGAATATTCGAATATGAATCAAATACATGTCACGAATATTCGAATAGCATTTTCAGGTATTCGTTTCAGCTCTAAAGAATACATGTAGTCTGCATTAATACTTCAGCATTGTGTGAAATTGACTTTTGAAGTTTTATAGACATTCAGTCTACAGTGATTTCGGTTCATATAGACCACAGCAATTTCCTGGAGACCAAAATCCCCCCCCCCTTCCTGTAAAATCTAATATTTTAAGGAATTTCATTTTAATGTGTCAAAAAATGACATACCGGAAAATTCACATGATTCACATTCAAAATGGTACCTTCAAAACTACCAAGCCTTTGACCTTGAAACTTTAACAATAATGGAAGATTCTAAAATTACTACTACATTATTTCAATGTAATACATTGCAAAATGTGATAATTGATCATTTGTTTATCAAAAGCATTTTTTGTCGAAATGAGATGGCCGATATGGGGGGTTAGCGCACCTAATCCTTTTATGGTTTTATTGCTAAGGCGAAAGAAAAAAACATGCTTGTTTCTGGGTCCCTTTAAAGTACAAAACGAAATGAAACGAAAGGAAATGAAACAAAACAAAATTGAACAATATAAGAATGTATCTACATGTATCTATCTCCATATACTGCATCACCGCTGTTCCCATAGAGTTCAATTTAAACTGTAAGGGCCCATAACTCATAAAGTAATCAATTTTTTTCCATATCCAAATTGGTCACAAAAATTTTTATTAATTTTTAGCTCTACTGGTCAAAGACCAGTCGAGCTTACGATACCATGTTGTCCAGCGTCCGTCTGTCTGTCTGTCTGTCTGTCTGTTAACAATTTTTTTGTGATCGCAACTCCTCTGAAACCATAAATGATAGAAAGATAATTCTTTTTGCATTTAGTTTGGTCCATGGTCTAGTTTTGCACCTGATATTTTGTTAAAGCCTCTGACCCCCAGGGTCTTTGAAAATGGGTGTGGTCATTTTCTCCTATATGAGCCTATGTAATCTAGTGAAAACCAATTCTCAGAAAGTATAATTGATAGAGAAATAACATGTTATAACATAAATCTTTTTGCAATATAATCAGTCTCTGGTCCAGTTGTGCACCTGATATTTTGTTTGAGCCTCAGACCCCCAGGGTCTTTGAAAATAGGTGTGGTCGTTTTCTCCTATACAACAGGAATGCAAATAAGCACTCGCCCACCCGCCAATGCGACTTAAAATTCAGTGTGGACTACCAAAAATGTTTTTCTGATCGCCCACTTGGCGACTGTAAAATTTGTTTCTTGTTTTGTAGTTGCCGTAACTCTCGTTGTTAATCATGGGTATTTAACAAATTTTCGGTTCGCTTTCTCGCATAAAATGAATATATCTCCCTTATTTCCTTGTAAAGATGTACCATAATTTTAAATCAGTATACCATATCATCTAACGTTTCCAAAAGTGCATAAAATCACTGTCTGGAGACCATCTGACGTATACATAATATGTTTGTAAATGGATTTACCTGCATTTATTGATTTTATTTAAAGGTACTTGTGCTTGAGATGACCAAAATCAAAACCCTACTTTAATATCTAAAATATAGAAACATCTCAAATCTTTAGTGAAATTTACGCTGAAAAATTACTCTAACTTATTTGATGAAAGAACGGTGTTGGAAGATATAGAGCGCTGACCTCAAACGACTGACTGCAGCTCGACATGTACACTGGTCTCTCTCTCGTTTTTGAAGTTAATTTCGTACATGTACAATGGCCATGACTTGATACTGAGAAGGAGAGGAGGGGGCTTAAATTTAAAAACATAAATTTAGATATGTTTTGATGTGGGCTAATTGTTTTTGATGTGGGCGCCTAAATTTATTGACTTGGGAGCCCACTTGGCCCCTAAAAATTTCAACCAATTTTCAACCCTGTATACAAGTCTATGTAATCTAGTGAACACCAATTCTCAGAAAGTATAATTGATAGAAAAATAAATCTTTTTGCAATGTAATCAGTCTCTGGTCCAGTTGTGTACCTAATATTTTGTTTGAGCCTCTCACCCCCAGGGTCTTTGAAAATAGGTGTGGTCATTTTCTCCTATACAAGTCTATGTAATCTAGTGAACACCAATTCTCAGAAAGTATAACTGATAGAGAAATAAATCTTTTTGCAATATAATCAGTCTCTGGTCCAGTTGTGTACCGTGTACCTGATATTTTGTTTGAGCCTCTGACCCCCAGTTTCTTTGAAAATGGTGGTGGTCAATCTCCTATACAAGTTTATGTAATCTAGTGAACACCAATTCTCAGAGAGTATAATTGATAGAAAAGTAACTCTTTTTGCATTATAATCAGCTTTTGGTCTATTTGTGTGCCTGATATTTTGTTTGAGCCTCTGACCCCCAGGACCTTGGAAATGAGTGAGGTCATTTTCTCCTATGTAAGTCTAAGTAACCTTGTGAATCTTATTTTTCAGAAAGTATTGATACTGTAGAGAGGTATTTCTTTCTGCATTACCATGAGTATGTGGTCTAGTTGTGTACCTGAGATTCTGTTTAAGACTCTTACCTGTCTTTGAAAATAGGTGTGGTCATTTTCACCAAATATAATTCTAGTTTTCAGAAAGTATAATTCATGGAGAGTAAATTCTTTTTGCATTATTATGTGTCTGTGGTGTAGATGTGCATCTGATAATATTTGTGAGCCCCAGATACAGTCTAATGCATATGTTGTTGTGTTGTGCTACTTATACTTTGTTAGGCATGGTCCATTTGATATTCTGGGGGGGGGGGGGGGGCTTGGGTTTTTTGTCGGAGCAAGATTATTTTTTTCGCCACGTACCGGGGCAAAATTATTTTTTTCTTGCAAAGTTGGAGCAAGGAAATTTTTTTACAACAATTTATGTGAATATTAAGAATGTTTGTGTTTTTTCAATAGAAATTCTTTATTTTTACTTAAATTACTCTGAACATTACTTTATTTTTATGTAAAACTTGTATTCACTTCTAAAATGAGAGAGATAAAAGATTTATGCAATATGCTATATATTAAATTTCAGTGAACAATATGTATATATTAGGTCATGTAACATGCAAGAGGGCCTGAGGGATGGGTCTTCTAGACAAGATTTTACATGTAGAAATGAAAACTTATGAAAAACTTAATTAAATTCTCCTTCCAATTTCCAAATTAGACACTATGGTGATACATGTATCTTAAATAATAGTAATAACTTATATTGAAAATGTATTTAAGCATTTAAGGAAGCCCCTTGTTTCAGTCACATGCATACATTTGATATTTTCAAATATCAACTTGCCATTACAGAAGAAAACTATGGCGAGCGAAGCGAGCCAAAAAATTTCCATACATGTAGAAAGTTAAAACTGTGGCGAGCGAAGCAAGCCGAAATTTAAGCGAATTTTATGGCTATTCTTCAAATTCAGATTACTTGTAAGAGCAAGATTAGTTTTTTCTGTCGCACCATAAGCAAATTTATTTTTTTCATCAAAATTCAGAGCAAAATTATTTTTTTCGAAAAAAAACCAAGCACCCCCCCCCCAGAATATAAAATGGACCGTGCCTTAGAGCGTCTGCTCCCTATGGTCTTTGGTTAAAAATAAGGAAATTGATATTTATGTTTATGTATCTTATTCACTTGTCAATGAGTGAATAAAACAAAACAACCAGGAGAGCTAAATTCTCGTCAGAGACTTCTGGTTACTTTATAACTCTGTGCTTTTAGGTCTCAGGTTTGCATAAATGGGTGCAGTCTTTGTGAAAACTCACTAGCCCGACCGCCCTGGCTACCAAACATTTCTTCGGGCTACCAAAATTTGATGCGGAACTAGCCCGACTGGCCAGTGACTTTTAATGAAATGCAGTGTTCTCATTAAGGGCTGATGGCTGGCAATTTCTCATCTTTTACATAGGGTAAAATCGCTGCATACTTTCCAGTAAAAAGTACAGGTTACGTCTCAACTTTTATCGCTGGTTAAGTATGAAATGTTTATTTTATTGAACATGTTTAAGGAGGGTTTGAACACCAAGATGGCGGCGTCATTATTTGTTTTCTCGCGTCCTAGGAAAAGTACAGCCTTAACTCCCTTAAAACATTTGATTCTCTGATTGATATACGCATTTGAGTATCCTGATGAAGTTTGGATAATTTCCGATGTCATTTGAAGAAATTATGGCGATGTTCGAAATTTAGGAATTTGGGAGTTTTATCCATGAGCAAACCATGACGTCATTTCTACGTTATCGGGAAAAATGGCGTCACAAACCTTCGCAATCAAAATGCAATAAAAACATTATTACTATTAAAAACGTATTGCATTGAAACTTAGCATGTATAAAATAGAAAAATTAAATCTTCATCACAGTGTATTCGTTGACAAATTTTCGTTACAGGAAAGCAGATGTCACTTAATTGAAAATGGACGATTTTGGTAGGAAAAATTGGAAAATATAAAGCCTTGGTATAGTTTAATCCTAAATTCAATTTTTCCCTTTTAATCATGAAATCATCTCTGGACATTCTTGATAATTTTGATAGTTTTTGACAAAGAATCATCCATAGGATTCCTAATAATTAACTAGCAACTACAGTAAATTGGATCGAAATTGCAATTTTTTAGCGACAGTGTTATCTTTTATTCAAGTATCCTGCCTGTTTTTAAAAACACAATTCATTTTATCTTTTCCATATGTAAGTGCAATATATTTATGGATATTTTGGAAGTTAAATGAAAATTAATTTCCAATAGCTTTACGAGAATTGGAATGACACTTTCAATATTATGACGTCATCAAGAAATTCACGAAAACGTCGATTAATGCATATTTCAAAGTCTCGTAGAAAATTTTCCTGTGGATAGAATGAAATGAAAGTTTGAATTGTCAAGGACAGACAAGAAATATATAATTTCAGAATTTTTTAGAAAAATTAAATTTGGCTTCCAAGTGTTCAATACCTCCTTAAAATGAAATATTATAATGTTTTCCTGTGAAATCTGTTAATTAAAATATTAATTGTCCTAATTTAAGCTAAGATACAAGATAAATATTTCCGTAACCATGACAGTGCATTGTTTTCTGCGCAGCGTGACAGGTTATTTGATGGTACCAACTAATAAGCCAGTATAACATGTTCAATTAAATATCTAACAATTTCAAAAATCTTGACTGAACACTGAAATGAAGAAATTCTTACGAAAATTTTATAACTATTGGCCAAGCGCCGCAAGCAATGGCCGGCCTTTTAGCGTGTATGGTTCAAATAAGTTCTTATATTTTTCTTTTTTTGTCCATTTTCTGCAGGAAAAAAGTGTATGTGAAATTATACTTATACAAACAATATCATGCATTCATTGTAAAATTGTGTCTATTGATAATGACGTACGTAGCTGACACCCGCCAGAGAAATGATCGGGTGGTGGTTTAACTTCGTTCAATATTTATGTATACTCTGTATATGTGTGAATTTTTGCCTACTCAACGGGCCTACTCAACGGACCTAGCTGAGGAAACGATGGGCATTTATAGCGATTTGATTTTTCTTCAATGGCTAGTGACTATTTTGGGTGGCTAGTAGATTTTGGCACTCAACTAGCCCAGCTGGCTAGTGGTAAAAAAAAAAAATTTCTTCCAGAGCAGCCGTGATCATATTACATACATAACGCCTCTTGTTTTAAATCATTACAGTGAGTACATGTACATGTAGTTCATACCTAACCACCTGGTAGATTTAATCAGTTTCACATCATTGACAAAGTGTTGAGAGCTAGTAAGGATTAAAGTGATTATCTTGTCACGTTACCTGTATCATGTGTATAGAGTATTGTAACTGAACATAATGTAACCGAGGAAGAGCAGACAATTTTTTTTTCAGTTTATAAAGGCTGACTTTTTAAGAAAGTAGGAAAATAAGATGTCATGCAATTTGTTCATCAGGAAGATCAGCATTTTTTAATCACACATATTTTCTACAACCTGGACAAGTGGGGGGGGGGGGCTCTACTTTTCCTGTTTTATGTAATCTTATCGTAACATCACTAGCTGGAACCCCCCCCCCCCCCCCCCAATCTCCCCCTCATTCCCCGGAAACAATCTAGATTTGCCCATGTTGGAGACCTCAGATGTTTATTATTAAATTTCCACAACCCGTCATAAATTTCACAATAATCAAATCTTAGTTTGATATTTCATCTTCAAATTTTAGCGCAGATATTAATATTTAAATGCACTAAAATAAATTGAGACTGAAAATTCTTGTTCTACAATAGTATCACTACAAGTATGATCCTTTAAATGTGAAAGGTAATATCAACTGTTTGTACTGATACCAAATTTTTATTTTTTAGAGAGATTGCTCCTGAAGAGAAATGCAAGACATCAAAGCAAATGATGAAGATGGATGAGCAATACTAATAACAGCTGAACAAGAACTATACGACTTTCTACCGGTGTCATGAAATCTACCCGACCCTAGACAGATGCTTGAAGCACTGCCATCATCCATATAATGATGATGTCAATGAAAGATTTACACAAAAACTTCTCCGTAAGTCAGTTGGGCTATGTGTCTGATATAGTATTGGTGGTGGCCCTTGGTTTGGGTCTGTACACACAATGGCTGTACACAGAGAATATCACTATCCTCTACATTGCTATCATAGGACTGCTGATATTTGCCATATCCTGTGCGTTACAGTACTACTTCAGTTATTCTGGTGTAGGTAAAGCTTTACTACATCTGTGGATGGGATGTATCTTAGGAATCCTGATATTTACAGATCAAAAAGAGATAGAATATGTGACAACACAAGAAGTTATGGACATTCTATTAGTTACCAGTATGGGAATGGGATGGTTTTGGAGTCTACTGTCACGGTTTCTAAGACTTGTCAAATCGGAACCGAAAATATTTTCTAGTGACGTCATCCTAGAGTCGTTGGGACTGGCAGCAGCTACTATAGTAACAGGAAAAGATTGGTTATCCTTTTGTATTTTGCTGATAGCGTTTGAATTCAATCTGATTGCCATCCGATTTAAATCGTATCTAGGACTACTTTGTTTCTGTGCATTCTTAGCCGTCTCATCGTTCACGATCGTTCATGATATGAAGATAGTGGTAAACATTTATGGTATTGCTTGCTTCTTGGGTAGGCATTCGTTTGATCCCGTCATAGACTTATATTTCTCTGGACTATCAATCCTTGATAGATGGCAGGTAATTTTCAGCCAGTCCCAGCTTACAAGACATTTGATAGTTATTCTCCTCTTCCTATTAAATCTTGTATCTGGTGCTTTCATTGGACATTCCCTAACAGGTCACAAAGAGTGGTTTGTAGTTGTGCCATTATTCGTGATTTTTGCCATTATCTGGATATGCTTCCATGCCATTTTCTTTATCACTTGCTGGAAATTTATGAGCAAAATTACGAAGTGCAATTTAACATTTTCAAGTCTTTCCGACGAAAGGAAAAATATGAACCGTATAATGTCATCAGACGGTGTGCGTCACTTCAGCCTTATTTCACAGCGCCTGATTTGTTTTACATTTCTCACCACCGTTGTACTGTTGGGACTAGGATGGGAGACTCGCACATTAACCAGCATCAGTCTTATTATGACGATCTTGCCGTTAGAAGCCATGACTCTCAGTCTGTTCTGGGAGATGGGAGATTTTCTTGGAGGTACTGCTACTGGATATGCCATCATTGCACCTGTTACTGGACAAAGGTATATAAATGTTTTTCTCACACATTGGATAGGCTGATTCCCCTTGATCTGGCACTGTTGATTGTTCCTCTATGACATCATAGACAGACTGACGTACGTTATTTCAGTCATTCTGATGCGTAAACAAGAGGACTTTGAAGGTTTCGATGTGCAAGAAAAATAATCAAGCAACACATATGAGTTCTGGATAGAAAAATATCAGTCTCAGCGGGATGATCAATGTCCCAAACTTAGCTAACACCTCTGTTGGGACTTGATCAATCCCACCATCGACTGATATTTTTCTATCCGTAACTCAAAGTGGTGTTAAATTCTATTAATCTGGTACCGTACATGCATGTAGAATAATAACATTTTAGTGTAATGTTTTAAAATACTCTGCACATGTTTTTGCCTTTTTGCTCTTCAGATAGAATATAAACATTTTTTTTATCAAGTCACATCAAAATAGACTACAATTTAGCTACCATATTGTACAATGTCTGAAGATAAGTAAGCAGGAACTCCTGCATGTAGGGAATAAAAAAGGTTTACTTAAATGTGTACAGGAGCTTCTTATTCTATTACATTACATGAATATTTTAGGGCCTCATGACCTCATGAGTCATCAGGAGCTTCCAACCTATCAAATAATGCTGTACAGAAGCTGTTTTCTTTAAACATTACATGATTATAATATTTCAGGGCTCATCAGGAGCTACCATTCCATTTAATGGTGCGATACAGGTACTATTATAGAGTATACTATTTACATAACATGATAATTCTAGGGGCCTGTCAGGACCTACTAATGCATCATCTGATGATGAGCACTATACAGGAGCTTTTTATACATTGCAGGATTTCAGATACTCATGGGGAGCTACCGTACCATCTGATCTAAAGGTGCTGTACAGGAGCTGATTATTTATTATGTGATTATTACAGGGCCTCATCAGGAGCTTCCATCCTATGTATTGTTGCTGTACAGGAACTGTTTACTATAAACCTCTTATAACAGTGCCTCATCAGGAGCTACCATCCTATGTAATGTTGCTGTACAGGAACTGTTTACTATATACCCCTTATAACAGTGCCTCATCAGGAGCTACCATGTTATCTTATGTTGCTGTACAGGAGCTGATTACAAGATATGAATAACATGATTATTTTGATGTCCATTCAGGAGCTTTTACATTACATGATTTTTTCAGGGACTGATTAGGAGCTACAATCATATCTAATTATACCATATACTACATGTATTGGAGCTACTTGCTCTTTATTACAGGGCCTTGTCAGGAGCTACCATCCTGTCTAATGGTGCTGTACAGGACATAGGATCCAGAGCTACCATTACTCTCAACAAGATGAACCAGTTCTTTACTTATCACATGATAGATAATTACGGATGTGATTTCTCAATGAGCGGCCTGACAACAGAATATATGGAGAGTAAAATCAAGGCATTCTTTGACAGACGTACATCTGAGGGGCCGAGATTTGATACCTACATTTTATATTTCTCTGGTGATGTTTACAACTCTGGAGATTGGGCTCTTGCTGGTATGTTATGGCCCTTCTATAAACCTGCACAATTCATCAGTTATTCTTTTATGCCCCAGATTCATGTCTAGAATCTACATGTATGATCCAATACTTAGAATTAACTTCGTGTAAGTTGATTCAATTGAATTGGCAATTGATACATGTACAATTGATACAGATAAAACTTTTCGAACAAAAATGATAATGAACATTCATAAAACCTTATTGAGTCTTTGCGGAATACAGAGTTTTTTCCCCTTACAGACGGTATCTGACGTAAAACCATTGTGACGTCATGAAAATGGTATGGTAATGTCAATTTTATACCGTCATTTCCCAGACGTTTAGGACTGTTTCCATAGAATTTGATGATGTCATAATCAGTCTACGTCAGATACCGTCTCAAATGGGAAGTAACTCTGGTTTTAGAAAATGGCAAATATAGAGTTAAAAACCTAAGGTTGCATGGACAAATAAATGAATAAAGTCATATGTCATTGTTTAATTGCAGAAAATCTGTTTGAAGTGCTATTATAAATCTGTTCTCCGTTTCATTAAAGAAGTTTGTTATTATTGTTTTCATTGCAGACAACAAGAGTTTAACTGCAGAGACATTGATAGACTGGTGGAGCCAGAAGAACAATCAGTCCGGTACCAGACTTATACTGATACTAGATACACTACACTCGTATAACTGGGCTAAGCTTATAAGACGTATACCAGAACAATATGTGGCTCTCCAGAGCTGTACGTACAGTAAGCCTAAAGATCTGGAGTTAGGGGAGACGGCTCTCGTAGGATCCTTCACACAAGACTTTGTTCACTATAGTCAGGGCGTGGAGTTAAGTATGAACTGGTCGAACAAAGACCGACAGGTCAAACCAGTTATACTCAGTGTCCAGACACTGGACGGACTTTACGTTTTATTTGCCGACAAAAGAGGACATAGAGAGTCACTGGAACAGCAGTTTCCCTAAGTGTACCAGACCTCTGATACGAACGACAAACATCGGAGGATTTGGTAGTACGTGCTTTCTGCTGTAACTGTCTGATGCAGTGTCTAAGAAGGAAAAAGATGAAGTGGCTACCACCCAAAGAAATAAACACACGTCATGGCTTTAGACTCGTGCGATCTTAAATCATGTTAATGTTGTTTGCCACTGATTGTCCGACTTTCTTCTTTTATCAAGGAGTATAATTTTTCCAAGTCTGCCAGGCAGAGTTTTTTTTTGCTTTATTTGTCATTCCATTCTAGATCATTACTGTTTTATTTATTTATATTTTCAGTTATGCATTTACAAAACTTATCCAACTTCTTTTGAAGTAAAGCATGGTATCTGTTTTATTACATTTTTATTCAGAAGCTATTTACATGTATTGATACATGGTATGTGATATACAGAGAAAAACATCAAACAGATTTTATTTTATTTTCATAGACTGTATTCAATGTTTGAAAGTGAGCCTTTGTGAAAAAACTATCAGAAATGATAATACCCATGCAGGAATGCGATAGTAATGTCATCCTCAGCATTTGGAGACCAGTGGCCAGTTTCACAAAAATACTTACAAAAATTTTTGGGAATTTCCATAACTGTTAATCGCTTAGTACTTGTTATAAACTAGAAATCATGATGTTTTGTTTTTAGCTCTACTGGTCTCAGACCAGTCGAGCTTATGCAATCACCCTTCGTCCGTCCGGCTGTCCGTCTGTCTGTCTGTCTGTCCGTAAACAATTCTTGTCCGGACAACTCCTCTGAAACTGTTAGAGATAGAAAGTTAATTCTTTTTGCATTTTACTTGATCCATGGTCTAGTTGTGCACCTGACATTTAATTTCAGTCATGGGCGTGGTCATTAGATTCTATGTAATCTTGTCCGGACAACTCTTCTGACACTATAAATGATAGAGACATAATTCTTTTTGCAATATGATTGGTCTGTGGTCTTTTTGTGCACCTGATATTTTGTTTGAGCCCCTGACCCCCAGGGTCTAATGGCCCTGTCACACCTTCACTTTTTTGGCCAACGCACGAGTAACGTCCAAATAAATTTCCAACATGTCAAAGAACGTTGAGGTCGCTGGCTGATCGCTGGCTAGTCGTTGGGTGATTGCTAGTGGACGTTGGCGTGCGCTGTGGTCGTTGGAAAATTTTGTGCATGCACAAAACTGCCGACTACTGCCCAGCGTCCAATCGTTAGTTGTGAAGTCGTTAGGAGGTCGTTGGGAGGTCGCCAGGCACACGCTGGGCATGCGTTCCCGTGCGCTGTGCAGTCGTTGCGATAAAACGTTGCGAGGTCGCCAATAATTCCAACGACCGTGGAACGCATGTCTAACGCGTACACAGCGACCCTCTGGCGATGGTCTAACGTCCTTAACGTGTGTCCAACGACAGCCTAAAGTCCTTTTGGCGTGTGCATAACGTCTTGACAGCGACCTTATCGACCTGTTCATGTTAAATGTATTTTCATCTCGGTAATACACCAAGTCTTGCTCTAGTCTAGATCTGAATATCATTTAGACAGTTACAGATAGCTCTTCTGAATCATCAGAATAACATCATGGACGTATTATTATACATGATGAGAAAAAAAATATAGTAAACGTCGAAGGTACTGGGTGAGAATGTGGATTGCCAGAAGACAAGAGTTTGGTATCTACATCCAATTCATGGTCGAACTAAGAACAGAAGATCAAGCATCATTCATTAATTTTCTTCGGATGCCTCCATTTAAGAAATGACTGTCTTACTTTTGGTGTTCATGGGTGTATAATTCTGGTTGGTCACGTGCAAATTCCGTGAATCGCGAAGCGATTCTCGGAAAATTTGCACGTGTCCAACCAGAATTATACACCCATGAACACCAAAAGTAAGACAATCATTACTTATATTTACATTTATCCTAATTATCGGTCATTTTCATTTGCATGAACATCGCACATTTTGCCTGTAACAGTGTCAAATGTATCTTCGCTTTGGTAAATTCTCCCTACATGCAAAACTTGCACGCGACGTCACGATAGCAACCCAAGTTATTGGAATATAATTCTAGTTGCCTAATTGGCGTTCAACGTGGGAATTTACTAGTAATGTAAATATTGATGTTTGGCAAACTTTTGAGGGTTGATGTTTGGGTACTTGTCCTCGTCCCCTCCCGCTCTTTTTCCTTGTCGTAGTGGCATCTTTCCCCTTCAGGGTATGTTTCAAAATGTCTGAGTAAATAGAAAACAAAGAAGTTTTAAATATATTTTGATTCAATATCGATCAATTACTTGCACGTTGTAGGTCATTAAAAGGTCGCTGGCAGGTCGCTGGCAAGACGTTAGACAAATGTTGCAAGGTCGTTGAGCACGCGTTACAGAACGTTAACAGGTAAATTGTAAACTAATTTTATGCGTTGGGAAGTCGCTGAGGGCGTTGGGGGAACATTCCCCGTGCGCTAGAAGGTCGCTACGCGCGTGCGTTAAGAACGTTGCTCCATGATGAGTTTTCGGACCAAACCCCGACGTTCCTCAGCGTGTTGAAGGTCGTTACGCGTGCGTCGGCTAAAAAAGTGAAGGTGTGACAGGGCCATTAGAAATGGGTGTGATCATTTTCTCCTATATAAGTCAATGTAATCTTGTGTTTGCAACTCCTCTGACACTATAAATGATGGAGACTTAAATCTTTTTGCAATATGATGGGTCTGTAATGTAGTTGTGCACCTGATATTTTGTTTGAGCCCCTGACCCCCAGGGTCTTAGAAATGAGTGTGGTCATTTTCTCCTATATAACGCTATGTAATCTTGTGCTCTCAACTCCTCTGACACTATAAATGATGTAGAATTAATTCTTTTTGCATTGATTGGTCTGTGGTCTAGTTGTGCACCTGATATTTTGTTTTAGCCTATACCCCCAGGGTCTTAGAAATGGGTGTGGTAATTTTTTCCTATCTAGTTGTGCTCTCTACTCGTTTAAAGCTTTTAATAATGGGGAGTTAATTCTTTATCCAATATTATGGATCTGTGGTCTTGATGTATCATTGATAGTTCATTTGAGCAAGGAGCCCTTGGCCCCTAGGATCTTTGAAAATGGGTAAGGCATTCTTTTTTGAAATACTTTATCTCGGAAATTATGAATTATATGAAAGCAGTGAGTATTATAGTTGCAGTCTAATGGATATGTAGTTTTGTCATGCTACTTATAATTTGTTAGAGCGCCTGCTCCCTATGGTCTTGGTTTAAAAAAAAAGAAAGGAAATTGATGTTTAAGAAAAAAAAAAAAAAACCAGGAGAGCTACAGTCTCGTCAGAGACTTCTGGTTGGATTTGTATTTAGTGCATAGAAATTCTATTGAGAAGGAACAACATAATCTAAAGTGAAAAAGATTTTAAGCTTTTATTTGAAGATGAAAATAACGAAAATTACTAAAAATTTTGTGAGTATTTTTATAAAACAGGCACCTGCTTTCAAAACCAGAATACACTATATATGTATCTTTCTCAGACAGCATTTACACTTCGGCTAAGCATTCTGTAGTTCTCTTCACTGTTCTCATGTTTAGTAATACATGTTCGGTTTTGTTTTTGTTTTCTTTACTTAAATTGAATATTTTATTTTTTGATTACATGTATGAGCCAAAATAATGTCTTACTTAGCCACATCTCATTTTGATTGATTGTACTCTAAAATACAAAGGGAAATATTTTTAGCTTGCCGGGACGAAAAAGTCCGGAGAGCTAATGCCATACCCTCGGTGTCATTTTCGTTGTCCGTAGACGAAACTTTAACCTGGGCTATATCTCTTGAACTATAAGGGGTAGGGCTTTCATTTGAGACCATGACCTTTGACCTAGTGACCTTGACCTTGGACTTTGACCTACTTTTCAAAAACTTTAACCTGGTTTCTGACAAAAACCTGTATAGGCGAGCTATGTAATCTTTGATTACCCTATGTTTATCAATTTGCAATAAATTTATATGATAACAAAAAATGTGTAAAAAGACATTACCATAATCAAAGAATTTTTTTTTTTACTTTTTAAAGAGAAAGCAGTATGTGTATTCAATTTGGTAAATTGATGTTTCAAAAACATGAATAACTTATAATTATAATGATTCATTGAAATATTTAAAGTATGATCAAAATTATGTAAAAATTCAGTGTTGCTGAAGTAAAATTTGTTTTATCACTTCTTCATGTTGATTTCTGCTTACAAAATGAATACATGAAAATTACTACAACAGTTATAGGGTACTACATGTATGCAGTAGTAATCACAACTTTTAGCAAGTTATGGACGTTTAAAGGTCAAGGTATGCTTGTTGTGGTCATGTTTCAATGCAACTTGATCATATTGGTAACTTAACTCCGTTTGTCTGTCTGATTTTCTGGGTCATTTTCTGCCTCCTTCACAGATTGTCAAGCATTCTTTTAGTCACTGACCTTTTTCATAAAAGTTTAAATGCCCTCTGAAAAAAAAAGTTTCTTAAACTTTCAATTTTGTAGATATTTCATAAAAATTGCTGTGTAGCTTAAGAATTCAAGTTGGATATTGATTTAATCAGACTTTTTAGCTCGCCAAAGGCTCAAAGTGAGCTACATGTGTTGTCATATTTAACTTACATTTTCAGCTTACTTTCTAGAATAATTGAGCATATTTTGATTCAGCTTAGTAGGTATGAAGTACATGTACTTTGGTCAGTAGAATTTTTTTTTATAATTGTCACCCTTTACATGATTGGCTATAACTTACTTGATGTACTGTCATCAAACTTGCAGTGATAGTTACAAAAATGTAAGGATGACGAGACTCAATAACCAATAAGGGTCACCTTTAAGGTCAGGTTTATTATTTTGGGGTCAAACATTTGACAGGTGGTCTTTAATGGTCTTGTTGATTATTGGAAATTGACACTGGCAATTTAAAGGTAGCTCAATACTGCAAGTGCCCCCTTTACTTGGCTGATGCAGATGGGGAAAGTACTAGAATGCCTCAATAATAGATGGCTCTTATGATTAGCATATAAATGATAAAATTGCATTTGCCGTAAGATTTTCAGTGTTCTCAGGTGAGCGATGTTGTCCCTGGACCTCTTGTTCATCTGGTGAGAGCCCTATGATGACATTATATTCCGTCTGCATGCAAAACAAATAATAACAACACTGCTAAATAACAAGGATAAGAGGGTTTATTTGAAAATATTTTGATTTTGAGTATTTAAGACAGAAAAAGACCAGAACCATGCTGTCTTTTGAAGAATACAATAAATACAGGAAATATATTATGCTTTTTGGAACAAAATGCCCCCAACAGTTTAAGTTAGATATTTGGTTGACGCGGTTTGTACAAACACGATCCCCCATCGTGGAATATAACAAAACAATGATAAATAACTTGAATTTTGAAGTGTCTAAGCTTCCGACTCGGCACGTACTGCTGGTCTTTCCATTTCGTTGTCTATACTAGCATCTTTTTCTGGTGATCTTCGCCTCCTCTTCTTCTTTTTCTTCTTTCTTTCACTCTGTAGTGATTTCCTCTCAGATAAAAGCTCTGATCGTGGCGACAATATTGTTTCATCGCTAAATAAACAGAAATGGTTTTACATATATACAAATGTAAATAAATAGAAAATAGTTTGAGAGACTAAACAATTTTCGTGACTATTTAAAAAAAATCATGTTCGAGTAGTAGTATTCTGTATAGTTGCGAAATAAATGAAGACGTGCTTAACAAGAACACATCGATCTTAATATTATCAGAAGCATTAATTAACAATTAGTCAATTATTTTGTACGGGTAAAATCCATATGGGTGACTTTCTTAATTTATTTGATTAATTTTGGACAACTTATGTACGTGATGTAATCAATGACTCATTTTCTCTATTATCAATCACCATGGTATTCAGCTTTTACCACAATCAGTGATGTATTGCAATGTCAATTCAACTTTGAAATGTGAAAACGTTAAAGTTATAACTATGTTAAAATTATGCGGTAAGCTAAGCAAATAACATCAGCAAAGATTTTTTTTGTTGGTCAAAGAATAGCTTTTATTTTCAAATCTATCTTTTAGATTTGAAGACGTTTAACATTTAAAAAAAAATAAAGCCTGTGTTTGTGAAACACGAATGCCCCCGGTGGCATCTTTGTTAGTATAAACTGCATTTTCTGTTAAGTATGTGAAAGGTCAAGTTCAACAATTTTGGTATCAATGGAAAGGTCTTGTCACAAGGAATACACATGAGAAATATGAGAGTCCTATCACTTACCATTCAAAAGTTATGCCCAATGTTAAAGTTTTTAAAAAAAAGGTCAAAGGTCAAGGTCACAAGGTCAAAACTTTTAGTATCAATGGAAAGGTCTTGTTGTAAGGAATACAGATGTGAAATATGAAAGCCCTATCCCTCACCATTTAAAAGTTATGCCAAATGTTAAAGTTTTTGAAAAGTAGGTCAAAGGTCAAGGTAAAGGTCACGAGGTCAAAACTTTTGACATCAATGGAAAGGTCTTGTCACAAGGAACACACATGTGAAATATGAAAGCCCTATCACTTACCATTCAAAAGTTATGCCCAATGTTAAAAGTTTTTGAAAAGTAGGTCAAAGGTCAAGGTCACGAGGTCAAAAATTTTGGTATCAATGGAAAGGTCTTGTCACAAGGAACACACATGTGAAATATGAAAGCCCTATCACTTACCATTCAAAAGTTATGCCCAATGTTAAAGTTTTTGAAAAGTAGGTCAAAGGTCAAGGTGAAGGTCACGAGGTCAAAAACTTTGGTATCAATGAAAAGGTCTTGTCACAAGGAACACACATGTGAAATATGAAAGCTCTATCACCTTCCATTCAAAGGTTATGCCCAATGTTAAAGTTTTTGAAAAGTAGGTCAAAGGTCAAGGTCAAGGTCACAAGGTCAAAAATTTTGGTATCAATGGAAAGGTCTTGTCACAAGGAATACACATGTGAAATATGAAAGCTCTATCATCTTCCATTCAAAAGTTATGCCCAATGTTAAAGTTTTTCGGACAAACAGACAAACAGACAGACAAACAGACGGACAGGCCAAAAACTATGTGCCCCCGAATCTGTGATTCCGGGGGCATAAAAAAACTAATTCTGAAAGTTGAAATGAACAGTGCGATTAGTGCAGAAACCCATTATTAACGTGTTTATTAGAATGATATACATATGTTTATATTTATTATCAAAGAAGCATATCTTTCAACACTCCATCACCACGTCATTAAATGCAATACAATATATGTGTACATTTATTAATGTATTATATGTCATGTACATTTCGTACACTTCTGTACTTTACCTATTTATTATAAGTGGACCGTCGTCATGGTGATACATGGACCTACATGTAACAGTCAAATACAATATAAAATTGCCTTGATAAATGGACCTAATAAAGTCAAATGTAATATATGAATACCATAGAAAACTATTCTGAATAATCGACTTGAGTATTATGGTTTTCTTTTTGTTACATTCATATTCCAGTGAATCTCTCTTTCGTAGGGACTCCATCCCCTTTGTAGAGAATCAATTATAAAGGAGCTGTTAAGATAAGGCGTAAAATCAGCCCTGAAAAGTGGAATTTTGAAAATTGAAATTTCAAGAACCTTTTTTTGGTAAAATGTATACTTATACGGCATCCCATCAGAATATGAAGTTATTTTTTATCTGTTTTGCATAATATTGCTAATTTTTAGGTCAAAACTTATCTTTTTCCCATAGAAATCAATAGAAAACGGAAAAGTTTTATTGAACATTGTTCCCCCCGGATATACAGAAAGCCACTTTTACTGGAGATGTGTATCCATGATACAAATTTTTTGGCAAAGTGGGGTTCTGTATCTCCGGGGGGAACACTACCCCAGAGACGAAAAACTAAATATGGAAAGGGGGGTGCATTTTATAAGAATCGATCTTTTTGACCATTAAATATAGCACATTTGACTATTTTTCCTCTTTAATCAATCAAACATTGTGTACTCGATATGAATGAATGAAAGATACAAGAATTAGAAACGAAATAAGCAAGAGTGATGTTCATTTCTCCGTCAATGTGTATTTCGCGCTAAAAGGCTTACATTGTAGCCATTGAATGAAGAATAAGACCGTATTTTAAGTTCCGGATTTCATTATTTACCGATTAAAGGAGGTAGAACGTTCGAAATCTATTTCTGATACACAATGTAGACATATTTGATGTCTTTTAGCTTATATTTATCCATTTTAGATAAAATATTCAAAAATGTATACGTTTTTTGTCGATATAATCGGATTTTCTATCCGAGCACCCCTACCTCTTTCGACCAAAATTTTACAACCTTAAGAGTTCCTTAACATAATGTAAAACATGTAAAAGGTCTGCAAATACATTATATTTCAATAATGATTCATGTTTTTCTGTGTACGATTCGCCATACGGAAGAAATAAGTCACGGGATTCAGGGCTAAATACGGCCCTTATCTTAACAGCTCCTTTATTTCCATATTTATTATAATAACAATTGATACGAATTATCTTTGTTATTGGAAATAAAATATAAAATACCTAAAAGCTGTCAATCAAAAACATAGCTTACTTGTCTTTGAAGTCCATGCGAGTCGAAGTTCGTTACTAAAAGCCTAAAAATTTTAGAGACAAAATTAGACTATCGAGGAACCCCCCTTCCCATATCCCTTTTTAAAAAAATTGTAATACCTACCGTTCGTTTGTATTGTTGATATAAGAGTGAGCATTAATTGAGTAGTTGTCCTCGGTACCAAAACTCTGGGAGTCATAATAATTCTCTGGACGTCTGGAAGGTGGGGGAAACCGTCGTTTATCTCTCACGTCTTTCAAATAATAACTCACAAATCTCAAATTCGTATCTCCATATCTGTTTACATGTTTCCATGGAGACGGACCTTTATACAGTATATCATACCTCTCTATAAAAGGAACTGAAAAATAAGGGGAAAAAAGATCTATAGATTTCCAGAGAACAGCAAAAAAAAAAAAAAAAAAAAAAAAAATAATAAAAAAAAAAAAAAAAAAAAAAAAAAATGAAAGATCAAAATCGTTGAAAATTTAAAACCATTTTGAACATCCATTTGGATTTCAAATTTGTACCTATGGCCAGATAGAGATATACCCTCGAAATTTTCCGGCATTTTAAACTAATACTAAGACACTCTAATTCTAAATATTCTTGAATTAAAATGGACATAATTTTATACGTACTTTTGTCTGTGAAGAATAATACAAAGATGGTGATTGCGATGACGATGATGATGATTATAGAAATGATAACAGCTAGTGCTATAGCTGTCCCAGACTCCTCCCCCGTGGACGGGCTACTTGAGCTAGACCCCATCCTACAGACGACCTGTGATAAGAGGAAAAAAGTCTACATTGGAAGATTATGCTTTTTTCAACATAATTTTAATCATCTTTTATTTTCTTTTCATAATCTTTTCCATGGATGTGAAAGATAATGATCAAAATAAAAGGTAAACAAAGATGCGTCTATAATGAGTTAAAACAACTTACAGACTTGCATTGTCTAGCTGAAACATATGAGAGTTCTATTTTATCGTTAAAGCACGAGGAAAATTAAAAGGAAGGGAGAGGATCGTTTCGGAAAAAAGTAATTCTATATCAAAACTACCCTGCCCCCTAAATTGTAGTAAAATGTTCATTGGAGTCAAAATTGCTGGGTTTTTTTCTGATTGTTACAAACATTTTTTCCCCTTCAAACCCTCAACCCCCCCCCCCCCCGTTTTCTCCGGAAAAGTATAGATTCGGTTATATAATATTGCCTTTTCTAAATGTAAAACTATAAATTCGTTTTCAGTATAGGTTGTATTCCGCTGTGGTCAGTTCAAGGCGGTCTTGCTAGAGCTTAGTATATGGATGTTCATTTACAGAGAATCTCGCGTTATAATAAACGGAACCCCCCCCCCATATTATTAATATGAAGAGTCGATTGGATTTAAAGCTACATGTACATGTAATTTGTATCTATATGATTGAGTCTAATATATAAACTCACCTGTTTACAAATCTATCATGGGGTTGCCATTGATATTCTCTCCAGAACGACCAAACCTGACAGTCTCCAATCAACAAGATCAAAACTTCACACTGTAAAGGTTGGTTTAAAAGGGAAACAAACACGATATTACAGAACAAACATGGGAACTAAGCCTGGTAGAATGCAGGTATCGACTTGTTTGTAAATGTCACCGATGATTTGTCAAGGCGAAGGACAAGTATATATATCAATCGATTTAAAGGTACACCGGCTAACTAATCGATCGTTTACTGTCATACTTTTAACAATGTATCTTTATAATGCCGTTTCATTAAAATGCCATTTATATCTTACAATGCGAGTAATAACTTTTACGCAATAAGTGAATGCAAGTATTGGAAATTTTATGAATGAAATAATAAATCAATTAACAGATCAATATCAGTTTCTACATCACTAAACTATATGTATATATGAGCAATGCAGACTAATATAACGAAGACCATTCTTTACATGTAACTAAATATGCATAATTACAGTATTTCCTTTTGTTCTTTCTGAATATATCTTTTATCTTTTTCACATGTGTATGCCGGGGGGGGGGGGGGGGGGGGCTACATGTGTTACTCTTAAGTGTGAATTAATTCATACTAGCGCATCTACATTATGTCTAGGGTGAAATCAACACGCCACTGTGTACAAAATGGATTTTTATCCTTGCAAAACATTGTAGAAAATATATCAATGTGTATATCTTGTCATGTATTTCTTAGTGTTACCCAGAGCTTACTGTCATGGACTATAGCTAATTCCAACTTGATGAAAATCATCTGTTTCGGGTTTCGTTTACTATGTACTTCATGAAACAGATATTAATCAGATAGAGATAATTCCAAGGCGCATTGTTGTAATGTCCGATATCTGTTCAAATCAAGCCCAAAAAGCAATGTTCAAAGTCATAATAATACTTCATGAAATTTTTATTTGTGACGATAAAATGTTTGATGTTCATTGTCCCTTTTGCGTCTCTTCTTGTGTTTTCACATTTTGCGTCTCTTCTTGTGCTTTCATATTTTGCGTCTCTTCTTGTGCTTTCATATTTTGCGTCTCTTCTTGTGCTTTCACATTTTGCGTCTCTTCTTGTGCTTTCATATTTTGCGTCTCTTCTTGTGCTTTCACATTTTGCGTCTCTTCTTGTGCTTTCACATAACGGAGTTTCATTGTTTTACTGTGGGGACTTCAATCGAGTCCTTTCGGAGATCCCCTCCCTTTCTGTAAAACTATAACTTCCAGACGTATTTGTTTACTCGAATCTGCGAATTCTGATCTGTCAATTAATGATTGAGATCTTGGTCTCATGGACTAGCTAATTCCAATCTGATGAAAATCATCTGTTTCGGGTTTCGTTTACTATGTACTTCATGAAACAGATATTAATCAGATAGAGCTAATTCCAAGGCGTATTGTTGTTATGTCCGATTTCTGTTCAAATGAGTGACTAGAAACAAGCCCAAAAGCAATGTTCAAAGTCAAAATAACACTTCATGGAATTTTGATTTGGGACGATTAAGTGCTTTGACCAATGACTTTTCTCAAGAGAGAGGATAGAAAAATCAAAAGGACGAAAACGGTTGTCAAGCAACATAAGAATTCTTCTAAAAACCGATATAAAATCTGATGACTGTCCACAGGGGCTACTGTACACAAAGAGTACAGAATAAATACCCCCTTAATATTATAAGGGGGGGTGGGTCGGTGGGTATTCATTCTGTACTCTTTCTGTACTGAAGCCCCTGTGATAGTAGATATTGAACACATGTAATTGACTATGATCATAGACAGATAAAGTTCAATTCAGCCATTGGCAGTACTGAATTCTCTATTGGTAGGAAACTGTCTACCAGTCTTAACGGCTGTATTACTATGTATCCTTGATATTGTAGTATTCTTCAATACAATTAACATGTTGAATTCCGAAGTTACGCCATTTTCCTGTTCTTCTGTTGTTAGGTCGTGTTGTCTTGGTGTGTGTTGTTAGGTCGTGCTGTCTTGGTGTTTGTGTTGTTAGGTCATGTTTTCTTGGTGTTTGCATTGATAGATCGTGTGGTCTTGGTGTTTGTGTTGATAGATCATGTGGTCTTGGTGTTTGTGTGGTTAGGTCGTGTTGTCTTGGTGTTTGTGTTGTTAGGTCGTGTTGTCTTGGTGTTTGTGTTGTTAGGTCATGTTGTCTTGGTGTTTGTGTGGTTAGGTCGTATTGTCTTGGTGTTTGTGTTGTTAGGTCGTGTTGTCTTGGTGTTTGTGTTGTTAGGTCATGTTGTCTTGGTGTTTGTGTGGTTAGGTCGTGTTGTCTTGGTGTTTGTGTTGTTAGGTCGTGTTGTCTTGGTGTTTGTTGTTAGGTCATGTTGTCTTGGTGTTTGTGTGGTTAGGTCGTGTTGTCTTGGTGTTTGTGTTGTTAGGTGGTGTAGTCTTGGTGTTTGTGTTGTTAGGTCGTGTGGTCTTGGTGGTATTTTCTAAAAGCTGATTTGTCATGATGAGTTGGTGATTTGTGTGGTGTCATGCTTCCTAAGTGGTATTTGTGTTGTGGTAGTTGTTGGATCGTGTTGTCTTGGTGGTGTTTGTGTTGTTCTGGTGGTAACTGTGTTGTTGTGTCTTGGTGATGTGTTGTTTGGTCGTATTGTCTTCAGGGATGGGGTCAATTACATTGAAATGTAATTAATTAAATTACACATTACATTGCAATTTTTGGCAATGTAATTAATTAAATTACACATTACTTTGCGATTTTTTGGCAATGTAATTAATTAAATTACAATTACATTGCAAATGTAATTAATTAAATTACACATTACATTTCATTTTTTAATGAATTTATTTTTAGCATATTTTTTAACAATTCCGGAATGGTAATTTCAAGTCTCTGACAAAATGCAAGAAAGAACAAGAAAATATTTGCTCAACTGTCCAAATTATATGTCTTTTAAGATTCTTGAGAAACCATTAATGTGCAATGCTCACATTTCATCTTGAAATTTTCCCCAGAATTCATAGCACTTAAAAATACTAGCCAATTTGTCCTTGTCTTTGATAAGTTAGTCTTCCCAACTGAATTTTGTTAAATTAGGATCAAATCACATTTGTAAACAGTAACCTTTGACAATTTTATTCATGAATTCTTTCTGTGGACAACCAGGTTGTGGGAGAGAGTTTTACATAAGATTCTCATCTTGTTACTCTATCTTCATATTGTTAATATTGTAATGTATTTAATAAACTGTAAATTAATAAATAAATACTGTTTAAACCAACCAGGTACAAATGCATTATCTCTAAGATTTACATGTATATAATGGAGGCAATTGCAAAAGTGACAAACAAGTTAATAAGAACAGAAACACACAACCTGACTTTGTTTTGATAACTATAAGTCACATTAGGCCTTGTGGTCATTCAGGTAAAACTGTTTATTTAACCATTATGATTATCTATGGCTAACCTCAATGATAATTGATTACACAACAAGTTATTTTTTTCACAGATCGATCTGTGCATTCATTTTTTTAAGATGCAAATGTAATTGAAAAGTAATTGGAATTATTTGCAGTTTTTCCCTTGTAATTAATTAAATTACAATTACATGTAATTGAAAAAAATCTTCAATTACACATTACATTCAATTACATGGAAAAAATGTAATTAATTGTAATTAATTACAATTACATTTTTAAGGAGGTCCAGGACAGCCAGACTTAAATTTGATCCTATCATTTAATTTTCCTAAAAATTATAAATGTTATTAATTGAAACATACTTTTTCTACATGCGAAGTTTCATCAATTTTTTACCGTTAGTTTTGACGCTACGAATGTACATATATACCCATTAAAAGCCCCAAAATGGGCCATAAATATGACGTTAAAATTAACACACTTTAGGTAATAAAAACAATTACAAATCTTCTGTAGATGCAGAATATTAACAAGTTCTGTATTTTTCATTTAGATATGATGTGGGCAATCGGATATGTACAGAATTATAAATGATCACCAAGACTTTTAAAAGAAATTGTCGAAAGGAGATAAATGTATGCTATTTTTCAAAACGTCTTTGAGTTGCTATTTTTTAATAATAAAGTCCGTTTATCTGAAACCCTATCATTTATTTTCCGTAAAAACTTGATATTATCTTCTTCATATGTCAAGTAAAACACCGATACATTCCTATTGAAATTTGACCATCAGTTTTTAATTTATAGTGATTTTGTAACCCGTCCCCCTTATTTCTACGTTACCTAATCCTGACGTTCTCACGAAAAACGTGCCAATGTCGCCGTTTCTATTGTGACGTCATAATTGATCAAGAGCTTTCCGAATGGGGTTCTTTCGGATACTGTTCTGGATCCCCTTAATTACCCCGTCCCTGATTGTCTTGGTGGTGTTTGTGTTGTTCTTTTGGTAACTATGTTGTTGTGTCTTGGTGTTTGTGTTGTTTTGTCGTGTTGTTTTGATGGAATGTGTTGTTGTGTCATGTTCTCTTGATGGTATTTGTGCAATGTTAATGGCAAAAAGAATGATAAAATGTTGTCCTGGTCATAGCTTCTCCCACTCTTTATGTATTTAAGGAATTACATGTTCGATTTATCGAGGTATCAGCACCAAAAAATTGAGGGAAAACTGCATGCATTGTACGCAAGACACAATATATTTTTGTTTTCCCTCAATTTTTGGTGTTGATATCTTGATGCACCAAAAAAATATTACATTGATTACTCATCATTGCAATTTTCAAATTGCATTGCTAACAAAGTTGCTTATGACGTTGCTATTAGCCAGCACTTCCGAATTCTATTGATACAGGCATCACATCAAAATTTAGACCAATGAAAGTGACATTTACATACTAAAATTACATGATTTAAATATATTTCGCAGAATTTTCAAGGACCTAAGAGTGTGTCATGACCTTGAACCAGGTACGATCTTAAAGGTAAAGGTCACATTGAAAAAATTTTGTTCTGGCCAGAATGTTAAATCCACTGTATTAGTTCAAAGGAATGTTACCCCTGCATCACAAATTTTGAAGTTTCTGTAATTCCTTTTTCTCATAATACACTCAATTCATGTTTTTTGATTACAAAATACTATTTCACATTTTTCTTATTTCACAATAAAGGTATCATAGTCCCCTACTAACATTATATATAAGTCCTGCAACTTTGCCTTGAATGCTTCAATCAGAACTGACCTCGAATTTGAATGATCCTTATGATATACCCAAATGTGCATGCCAAGAGAAAAAGACTGGACTGGGTAGACTGCAACCATTTCATTATTTTGGTCTTGCAGACAGGGTACTTTTTTTGACGTAAAATAAATTCATTGTCACATCACCTCATTGTACATGAAAGCGATTGCAAATCAACTTATATTCCCAAATTCTCATTTTCATAATACAAGATGGGTGAACATAGGGCACTACATGGTTCAACATTTCCAATAAGAGCAATATTGAACAAACTGTGTTTGTGTAACAATGTACAGCAACTATCATTCGCATGTAGACAAAGATGTATGCCAAGGTCAGTGTTCAGAGGTCAAAACTTTTGGTCTCAATAAAAATACAATGTATCTAAAAGAATACCATTAACACAGATTAGAATAACAAATTCCAAAATTCTGTCAAATTAATCAAATAAATTACATTTTTATCACATAAACATGTCATTAATCATAAACACAAACAAGTTCATGCATATTGATATTACATATTATCATGAATCAGATGCAAATTTAACTTCAGTTTGTCTTGAAATTCAGTTTGTCTCCAAGTTAGTAGCCTGACAAATAAAAGTCTGTTGGAAGTCTCATATTGTCTCAGATACATGTAGATGTTCACATTAATTGATAACATAAACAAACACATTCTTATCAGTATTACACTTATGATGAAAACTTGGCTTCAGTTGCATTGAAAGAAGTAGAATGACAAACGGAAGTCTGCTAACAATTGTTTCAAAGAATAGTTCCCATCCATTAAAGCCATAACATGGTATTTACACTGTGTTTTCTTGCTCTATACACTCCAGGACATGGATCTGTAGTGTGTCCATATCTGGACATAACTGACCACACTTAGGGACATTCTAGGTGGGAATCATCATCATTCTGGGATCCACTGCTGGAGGGCTGTAATGGTAATAAAAATAATATACATCTATCTGATTAAATTGACAAATCATCTATAGATCAATCATGGAATCTTCATAAATATTAAACACATGTAGATGCATAAATTAATGTAGAACACTGAAAAAGTCATAAGGGCCCCATCAATGATTTTGTCTGATGATAGTGGTGCTTCTTATGAATCAACAGATATCTAGATAGCTGAAGGTTAAAGTTTTTAAAAGTACTGTGTAGATTGAACTCTAAGGTCAAGGTAACTTGGCAAAATTTTGGTACCCATGGAGAGGTCTTGTCACAAGGAAAAGACAATTGAAATATAAAATCCCTTTCACTTATCATTAAAAAGATATGGCCAAGGTTTTCCATAAGAAGGTTAAACTCTAGAGTCAAGGTCAAAAGGTAAAATATTTTGGTAACCATGGAATGGTCTTACCACAAGGAATACACATGTGAAATATGAAAGTCCTATCACCTACCTTTCAAAAGTTATGACCAAAGTTAAGTCTAAGGAATGAACTTGACCTTCTGACTAACACTTTATTGTAAACCCATGTATAAAATATAAAAGACCTGTTAATAAAACTAATCGAGTTATTGTGTTACAACTTAGAGGGCTCTCACATCAATTATTGGGACTGGGGCCCGGGCCTTTGAAAATGGTAAAAATAGTGGCATTTTCTCATAAATTTGGAAAATGATAATTTTTAACCCATTTTGTTGAATTTTTCCATGAAGTGTCAAATTGGAAAAAAATGGTTGATAAATTGGGAAAAAAAGACACTACGGTATTTTGCATTGGGACTGGGGCTGAATATGGGCCCCAAATTGGGCTGATCGAGAGCCCTGACAACCAAAGTATTATACATTGTATAATGCATAAACTACAAGTCCATGATATGACCTTGACCTTTGACCTTCTGAATCAATTAGAAAAGGGATCATCCTAACATTTTAAAACATGTATAAAATATTAAAACTCTATCATAAGAACCATATCAGGTATCAAATTACAACGATGGATGGGGTGAAAACCATAAGGCTCCTACAGTGAGCATGTAGGGAACTGATAAACAGAGAATAAACTTTGATTTGTAGAAAATTAGAGTTCAAAGATTTGAAGCAATAGCAAATCAGGTCATTTTATTTAAATAAATACATCTTAGGTGAAACCAGTCCATACTTCAGTAGACTATAAAAGTGACCTATAACCTTACATACCTGTCCCCCAGGCCTGGCATGTTCAGGGTAAGGT
This sequence comes from Pinctada imbricata, assembly GCA_033119305.1. Taxonomy (NCBI): domain Eukaryota; kingdom Metazoa; phylum Mollusca; class Bivalvia; order Pterioida; family Pteriidae; genus Pinctada; species Pinctada imbricata. The sequence goes on along the minus strand of VSWD01000005.1, from coordinate 63,098,022 downwards.
TGATATGGGTTAGGATGCATTTGTGAATACTGTGGTGGATAGGTCACACCCTGACTTCCAGGATGTGGATTGGCATGTGGATAGGCAAAGTTATGTGCCCCTTGTGGATTGTATTGTGGATATCCACCAGTAGGTGGCGGTGTCACACCCAGTCTTTGTTGTAGAGTCTGTTGATAGTTTATAGGAGCGTGTTTCTGCTGCATCTCCGAGAACTGCCGTTTAGACGACGACTCCATTTCGTCTTGAAGTTGCTGATTACGGATTTGGAGCTGCTTGATCTCGTCCTTCAGTTTCTCTTTCTCGTGGTGCTGAGTTTCCCTTGCTGCTCTCTCAGCATCAAAGTCTGCCTTCCATACCTCTGCCTGAAAAAGAAAATATGAGCCTTTCTCAAAAAAACTTTCTGTACCTAACAAGAAGAAACATAAGTTGTATCCCTAATGCAGATTAAGAATTACTGTAGTTGATCTAGAGTGATGATTTAATGCCTGTCATAATGTTTGAACATAATAATGTTTGAATGTAAATGTGACCTCATTTGGCAAAATTTTCCATCGTTACGTCCCATCTGATCCAACAGTCTTGAAGCACCTTGATGTGTTGTCCATGCTTTTTATTATGACGTCACGATGAAAATACCACGAGATTTTATGATGTCTGGTGTTTGACTGTCTCACGAGTTTACTGGGAAATCAGCTATTGATAGGCATTCCAAACAAGTTTGCTTTACATACCATGATAACTAAGTATAACACAAAGAAACACTAAATGCTGCTTTCCTTTGCAGGCATATAATAATTACACATTACAAGCTTATTGCAAAAATACTCCTCTTTTTCTTGGTATTCTATGGATATTTCTTCATGCCCCTATGCATTGAAATATGCCAATTTATTAGTTCCATATGAAACATTCCTAGAAATAAATCTGATCTTGAGGTTCTAGTTTGCTATTAACAATAGAACACCAGAAGTCTCTGATGAGACCTGAAGCTCTCCTGGTTGTTTGCATAAATTAATCTAAGTGACACAGCCATTTTCCAAGACCCTGGGGATCAGGGGCTCAAACAAAATACAAGACTAGAGAATGATCAATATAACTGAAAAAGAATTAACTCTCTATCAATTATACTTGTAGAGAACTGGTGTTCAAAAGATTCAGCTTATGATAAAGTTATACATGCATAGAAGCAAATTACCATACCCATTTTCCATGAACCCGGGGGTCAGGGGCTCAAACAATACAAGGTGCACATCTAGACCACAGACTGAGATTAATGCAAAAACAATTATCTTTCTATCAATTATACTCTCTGAGAATTGGTGCTCACAAGACTACATAGATACATAGGAGAAAATTATCACACCAATTTTCCAAGACCCTGGGGGTCAGGGGCTAAAACAAAATATCAGGTGCACAACTAGACCCCATACTTAGAATTATGCAAAAACAATTATCTTTCTATCAATTATACTTTCTGAGAATTGGTGCTCACAAGATAACATAGAGTTATAAAGGGGAAAATAACCACACCCATTTTCCAAGACCTGAGGGTCAGGGGCTCAAACAAAATATCAGGTGCACATCTAGACTACAGACTGAAAATTATGCAAAAACAATTATCTTTCTATCAATTATACTCTCTGAGAATTGGTGCTCACAAGATTACATAGATATATATGAGAAAATTATCACACCCATTTTCCAAGACCCTGGGGGTCAGGGGCTAAAACAAAATATCAGGTGCACAACTAGACCCCATACTTAGAATTATGCAAAAAACAATTATTTTCTATCAATTATACTTTCTGAGAATTGGTGCTCACAAGATAACATAGAGTTATATAGGGGAAAATGACCATACCCATTTTCCAAGACCTGAGGGTCAGGGGCTCAAACAAAATATCAGGTGCACATCTAGACTACAGACTGAGAATAATGCAAAAACAATTATCTTTCTATCAATTATACTCTCTGAGAATTGGTGCTCACAAGATTGCATAGGTATATAGGAGAAAATTATCACACCCATTTTCCAAGACCCTGGGGGTCAGGGGCTAAAACAAAATATCAGGTGCAGGGTTTTTTTTCCTTGTTTTGGGGCCGAATTTCGGCCCCTTCCCAATGCCAAATTTCCTCTATTTTTCCCAAAAAATCACCCTTAAATTCCCAAAGAGGAATTATGAAAAATCACCAGAGAAAATAAGACTCAAGACCTGGAAGTCAACACAAAATGTCCTATTTCTAAGTGCATCTTAAAGTTTTCATTCATCCCATGTTCAGTTCAAGCAAATCAATGGAATAAATGATACTTTAGGGTTATAGTGAGGTGAGAATTTTTATAAAAATTTTCCCAATTACAGCAAAATTTTCCCAAATGGGACAGGCACAGGCACCTTCCCCAAAATAAAAAAAAAAAACCCTGAGGTGCACAACTAGACCCCAGACTTAGAATTATGCAAAAAACAATTATCTTTCTATCAATTATACTTTCTGAGAATTGGTGCTCACAAGGTAACAAAGAGTTATATAGGGGAAAATGACCACACCCATTTTCCAAGACCTGAGGGTCAGGGGCTCAAAAAAAATATCAGGTGCACATCTAGACCACAGACTGAGAATAATGCAAAAACAATTATCTTTCTATCAATTATACTTTCAGAGAATTGGTGCTCACAAGATTACATAGAGTTATATAGGAGAAAATCGCCACACCCATTTTCCATGACCCTGGGGGTCAGGGTCTCAAACAAAATATCAGGTGCACATCTACACCCCAGACTGATAATAATGCAAAAACAATGATCTTTCTATCAATTATACTCTCTGAGAATTGGTGATCACAAAATTACATAGAGTTATATAGGAGAAAATGACCACAACCTTTTTCCAAGACCTGGGGGTCAGGGGCTCAAACAAAATATCAGGTGCACATCTAGACCACAGACTGAGAATAATGCAAAAACAATTTTCTTTGTAATATCCACTATACCTACTGAGAATTGGTGCTCACAAGATAACATAGAGTTATATAAGAGAAAGTGACCACACCAATTTTCTAAGACCCTTTGGGTCAAGGGCTCAAACAAAATATCAGGTGCACATCTAGACCAGAGTCTGAGAATAATGCAAAAACAATTATCTTTCTATCAATTATACTCTTTGAGAATTGGTGCTCACAAGATTACATAGAGTTATATAGAGAAAATGACCACACCCATTTTCCAAGACCCTGGGGGTAAGGGGCTCAAACAAAATATCAGGTGCACATCTAGACCAAAGACTGAAAATAAAGCAAAAACAATCATCTTTCTTTCAATTTTACTTACTGAGAATTGATGCTCACAAGATTACATAGAGTTATATAGGAGAAAATGACCACACCCATTTTCCAAGACCCTGGGGGTCAAGGGCTCAAACAAAATATCAGGTGCACACTTAGACCATAGACTGAGAATAGTGTAAAAACAATTATCTTTCTATCAATTATACTTTCTGAGAATTGGTGCTCACAAGATTACATAGAGTTATATAGGAAATAATGACCACACCCAATTTGCAAGACCCCTGGGGTCAGGGGCTCAAACAAAATATCAAGGTGCACATCTAGACCACAGACTGAGAATAAAGCAAAAACAATCATCTTTCTATCAATTATACTTTCTGAGAATTGGTGATCACAAAATTACATAGAGTTATATAGGAGAAAATGACCACAACCTTTTTCCAAGACCTGGGGGTCAGGGGCTCAAACAAAATATCAGGTGCACATCTAGACCACAGACTGAGAATAATGCAAAAACAATTTTCTTTCTATCCACTATACATACTGAGGATCGGTGCTCACAAGATAACATAGTTATATAAGAGAAAATGACCACACCCATTTTCTAAGACCCTTTGGGTCAAGGGCTCAAACAAAATATCAGGTGCACATCTAGACCAGAGACTGAGAATAATGCAAAAACAATTATCTTTCTATCAATTATACTCTTTGAGAATTGGTGCTCACAAGATTACATAGAGTTATATAGAGAAAATGACCACACCCATTTTCCATGACCCTGGGGGTAAGTGGCTCAAACAAAATATCAGGTGCACATCTAGACCAAAGACTGAAAATAAAGCAAAAACAATCATCTTTCTTTCAATTTTACTTACTGAGAATTGATGCTCACAAGATTACATAGAGTTATATAGGAGAAAATGACCACACCCATTTTCCAAGACCCTGGGGGTCAGGGGCTCAAACAAAATATCAGGTGCACACTTAGACCATAGACTGAGAATAGTGTAAAAACAATTATCTTTCTATCAATTATACTTTCTGAGAATTGGTGCTCACAAGATTACAAAGAGTTATATAGGAAAAAATGACCACACCCAATTTGCAAGACCCCTTGGGTCAGGGGCTCAAACAAAATATCAAGGTGCACATCTAGACCACAGACTGAGAATAAAGCAAAAACAATCATCTTTCTTTCAATTTTACTTCCTGAGAATTGGTGCTCACAAGATAACATAGAGTTATATAGGAGAAAATGACCACACCCATTTTCCAAGACCTGGGGGTCAAGGACTCAAACAAAAATATCAGGTGCACATCTACACCACAGACTGAGAATAATGCAAAAACAATCATCTTTCTATCAATCATACTTTCTGAGAATTTGTGCTCACAAGATTACATAGAGCTATATAGCAGAAAATGACCACATCCATTTTCCAAGACCCTGGGGGTCAGGGGCTAAAACAAAATATCAGGTGCACAACTAGACCACAGGCCCATTTTAATGCAAAAAGAATTTATTTTGTACTATTCACAGATTCAGAGGATTCGTGCTCACAAGAAAAGTTTAACGGACGGACAGACAGACAGACAGACAGACGGCCAGATGCCGGACACAGGGTGATTGCATAAGCTCGACTGGTCTTTGACCAGTAGAGCTAAACATAGTGTAATCAAAGATTATGAAGCTCACCTCGCGGCAGCAAAGTTCAATTAAAACATATCTCTAAGTACATGTATAATAAGAAAATCACTCAAGTGGGAAAAAGTAGGTCAAGGTCATTTTATGAAAGTTTGATCAAAGATACATCCAATATGCAAGTTTGGTACATGTAGCACTTATACTTTGCTCAATATTGGCCTTTAAAGGCAAAATCACTCAAGTGAAAAAAGTAGGTCAAGGTCATTTTATGAAAGTTTGATCAAAGATACATCCAATATGCAAGTTTGGTACATGTAGCACTTATACTTTGCTCAATATTGGCCTTTAAATGCAGAATCACTCAAGTGGAAAAAGTAGGTCAAGGTCATTTTATGAAAGTTTGATCAAAGATACATCCAATTTGCAAGTTTGGTACATGTAGCACTTACACTTTGCTCAATATAAGCCTTTAAAGGCAGAATCGCTCAAGCGGAAAAAGTAGGTCAAGGTCATTTTATGAAAGTTTGATCAAAGATACATCCAATATGTAAGTTTGGTACATGTAGCACTTATACTTTGCTCAATATTGGCCTTTAAAGGCAAAATCACTCAAGTGGAAAAAGTAGGTCAAGGTCATTTTATGAAAGTTTGATCAAAGATACATCCAATATGCAAGTTTGGTACATGTAGCACTTATACTTTGCTCAATATTAGCCTTTAAAGGCAGAATCGCTCAAGCGGAAAAAGTAGGTCAAGGTCATTTTATGAAAGTTTGATCAAAGATACATCCAATATGCAAGTTTGGTATATGTAGCACTATTACTTTGCTCAATATTGGCCTTTCAAGGCAAAATCACTCGAGTGGAAAAAGTAGGTCAAGGTCATTTTATGAAAGTTTGATCAAAGATACATCCAATATGCAAGTTTGGTACATGTAGCACTTATACTTCGCTCAATATTGGCCTTATAAGGCAAAATCACTCAAGCGGAAAAAGTAGGTCAGATGCTGCATCCGATGCATGGGTTCACCTCAGCATCTCAAGATGAATCACTTGTGCAAGTTTGGTTACTGTAGCATCAGTACTTTGTCAGATACTGAACTACCCCAAAAACTTTAACCAGACATTGACAAAGTCATTCAACCGGAAAATGTAGGTCAGATGCTGCATCCGATGCATGGGTTCACCTCAGCGTCCCAAGATGAATCATTTGTGCAAGTTTGGTTACTGTAGCATCAGTACTTTGTCAGATACTGAGTTGCCCAAAAACTTTAACCGGACGCGGACAGGGACGGGGACGCGGACGGGGATGCGGACGGGGACGGGGACGCGGACGCTGGGGTTATAACATAAGCTCATCTCAACTTCGTCGAGGTGAGCTAGAAATCAAACTGTGTAATTTTCCTATCACAAATAGAGAACACAATATCATTATGGAGTACTTTTTTCATAATTGAACAAAAGATTCTCCTATTTACCAACAAGGTACTTTAATATGCTTGACTGGCAAACATTTGTGCCAAATGAATCCACACTCCTTAACTCATTTTAACTAGGAATTGTGCATCTTAGACAAATCTCAAGAAACATATCAAATTTTATGTTTTTTTTTATGTAAAGTTAATAAATGTCAATAACAGACCTGAGCCTTTAACACTGGTACCACGTTATCCAGCTCTGATTTCAGGTTCTCATTTTCCTTTTTGAGATCTTTAAGCTGCTGATCCCTGTAAGCTATAGCCTCCTCCGCTCCTAACAAACCGGCTGTCATACGTCCTATCTCATCTAATAACTTCTGTCTCTCACTGTCACTCGACCTCTGAAAAACGTACATACACACTAGTTATAATACTTAAAAAGATGACTACTGTTGTCCTCTACACACCTGTCAATATACTTTATGGGATGGCTACCCATGTTTGAATGATAGCAGGGCTCGAGACTCGATTGGCTTGATTTGGGGACGATTTTCGGCCCCATTCCCAATGCAAAATAGTATCTTTTTTCGCAATTTATTGACCAATTTTTCCAAAGGAGCTGATAAGATAAAGGCCGTTTTTAGCCCTAAATCTTATGCTGCATTTCTTCCACATGACGATACATATGCAGACAAAAGATAATCATTTCATTATTGAAATAAAATGTATTTGAAGTTTTTGTACGTTTTACTTTTCGATGAAATACTCATAAGATTCTAAAATGATGGTCCAAAAAAGTAGGGGATACTCGAGTAATAAAACTGATAATATCGACCAAAAACCTAGAAATTCTTGAATATTTTGCCTGAAATGGATAAATATTAACTAAAAGATATCAAATACATCAACATTGTATATCAGAAATACATTTCGAAAGTTCTGTTTCCTCTAATCGGTAAATAATGAAATCCAGAACTCAAAATACGGTCTTATTTGTATGTAATGGCTATAATAGAAGCTTTTTAGCGCGAAATACACAGTGGAGAAATACACATCGCTCCTGCTTATTTCGTTCCATTGTTGTACATTTCATTTGATCGTATTTAGAACACATTTTTTGATGGATTAAGGAGAAAAAATAGTCAAATTTTCCATATTCAATGATCTTAAAGATCGATTATTCAACAAATGCACCCCCTCCCTTTTTTAGCTCACCTGAGCCATAGGCTCAAGTGAGCTATTGTCATAGTGTTGCGTCTGTCGTCCGTCGTCGTCGTCGTCGTCCGTCGTCGTCGTCCGTCGTCGTAAACTTTTCACATTTTCAACTTCTTCTCCAGAACGGCTGAAGGGATTTTGATGAAACTTGGTAGGTATGAAGTACTCATGGTCCCCTACACGTGTTGTTGTTTTTCGTCCGGATCTGTCAACAGGTGGCGCCACCACAGCCAAAAGTAGGTCACGGGGGGTACCCTCCTTTGACAAACTTCTTCTTCAGAACCGATGCATGTATCGACAAACCGAAAGCATCAGGATGATCTAGAGAGATGTCTTAAGAAGTGTTGTTATTTTTGGTTCCACTTCGAAGTCAAATTTTTGATGCGTTTTTGACGTCTTTTCGGACTTAGTCAGAAATGCACATTTTTGCACTTTTTCTTTAAATAACTCAATAAGTGTATGATTTTACACACTCATTTACTACATATTTATCATATTTAACTTACTTAATGCTTTGATATGTATTTTATGCTTAAATTTTATTTTTTTGATTTTTTATGAATTTTTTTCTTATGTAAAAAGGAAGGGGGGGGGGGGGGTGATTTTCATACATTTTCTGCTTCTTTTCTATAACCACTCTTCAGATTGTCATGACAATTTGTAGGTATGAGGTACTCATGCATGGTACCCTACAAGTGAAAGAATTTTGTCAAGATATCCACTTTTGGATTTTTAAGGAATATTTTTTAAGATTGTACATAGGTATAATGTATGTTTTCTTACCAAAAATAGGAGAAAAATTCTCAAATCGCACCGGGTTATACACATTGATACTACTTTTGAATGAAGAAATTTTATTTGAATCACAAAAAAAAAAATGCCGTAAAGATTGAAAGTACACAACTTTTTAAATATTTTTTTCAAAGCCATGCACCTGGTTCCGGACCGGAATTATTCGAATTTTATGATCTGAGGACCCATTTTCACACGTATTCTTCCACACATGTAGATGTCTCACACACTTTAAAACTATATTCAAAATTTTATTTCATCTATCTAGTAAACAATCACGGGAAGACAATTCAAGATAAACATTGTGTGTATTTTCCACCAATTGTTGAAAATAATAAGAAAATAATCGGAACTATTTGACAGGACAATGACCTAGATATGCATTAATTCATCTTCGTCCCCAAGGCGCATCGTAATCCGCTAGGCGCTTCATTGCAATACAAACCGCAAAGCAGTACTGCGATATATTTCAGGAGATACAGTGCAAACGGAATAGATTTTTATACTTGGAACACTTTCATAATGGTCATCATTCATGTACTTGGAACACTTGCATATACTTGTTATCATGTATAAAGTTTGCTCGAATTTCCTCTGTCTTAGACTCTCTTAGATGAAGTAATTTACGGACTGATTTCTTGAAGAAACGTCTAATGAGTAATCTCTTCCTCTGGATTTTGAGAATGCATAGGACATTTAATATCTGAAATTCTTGAAAATAAATAATTCCGTTCAGAGTTCCTGAAATCTTCCAATGAAATGTTGGACCACAGAAGCTGTTGTTTTAATAGAGAAAATAAACCACTTTATATCTTATATAAAATGTTTTATGTTCGCATACACCCCTTATTGAACCCCATTTAAATTCTACATGGTCTTACGATGCGCGTGCATCATTCTGTTTTCATCTAGCGTCTCGACGACAACTATCTGTTTGTAAATTTGAAGTATTTTCACGGAAATTTGGATTATTATTGACATTAAATCTGGATTGTTATTGACATTATTCTGTTGTACGTCTTTTCAAAGGTAATTTTACTTTGGAATTATAATTTTTCAATGCTATTTTTGCTGCATTTCCATTTTTGACTGCTGTTCCGTCCAAAAAAAAAAAAACTATCAATGGCTGACAAAGTTCTGTTCGTCGGAAGTTCCCACGTCAATCGCCTTAAATCTTTCATGGAGCAACGTGGATTTATGGATTTTAACTTTCATCCACCTATAGATTGTCATTTATTTGGTATTAGCGGTGGTCGTTTGGAACTCTCCAGCCACGTCAGACGAGTGGAGATGGAAATCAGCGCCCGTAAACCAACCGCCCTTATTATTCACATCGGAGGGAATGATCTGGACAAACGCGACGCAACAGAAGACTGCTGTCATACGCTTTGCTACAAATTAGTGTCCCTTTGTTCAATGTTGATGCAGCGGTACAACTTGAACCGTACAACGATCCTACAACTCATGCCGAGGACCCGAACCCGCCGTGTGTCAATCCGGGTATATAACGATCTCGTACTTGCGTTTAACCGGGAGTTGAAGCAGGCAGTTATGGACCACCCTCGAATCGATTACTGGACTATCTCAGGGATGAAAAAATCGAAGAAGCCAATTTATGATGACGGTGTCCATTTTAATAACATTGGACTTTTTAAGTATTACAAAAATGTGCGAGGCGCTATCTTAAATTCGGTGAAGTAAAATTTTACTAGCAGTGCCGACCCGGTATCCTTTCTCATACCATGGACAATATTCATATCCTTTTGTTTTCTTTCACATTATCTATCTATTTCTGCGACACAACTCACTTTTGTGCATGTTAGATCTGTATTTATATACATATGTATCTATCCTATATCTATCATTTCCTCACTTTTAATTCTATTTTCCCTTATCCCAGACTCCCTTTCACTCGTTTATTATAAGACCTCGGACGTGCTAATAGCAAGTTAAATCATTATTAATATATCTTAAATCTACGCAGTAAATCACAGTTTCTATGTTCCTATAAATCCTACATCAGATAATTTGGTTTGGATTAGATAAAAGTTCACAACACACGTTAAATGTTAACGAACAATTGCTTAACAGATCACTATGACAGTTAAAGTACGCACGCTAGGTATAAGGAGAATACAAAATTGAGTATAAATCATTATTTATTCAATTACGTTTCAGCACTACATGTCTATAGTGCCAGACATAAACTAGTATGTTTCAGTTTTTAATTGATATATCCATTTTCATATGATGTCATGTTCAGTACCATGTAAAGTACAAGCCTCTATAATTTTTGAACCAATCTCGGCTTGGTACTATGTTCAGTTCCATAGGTAGTGCGGTTCGGTACTATGTTCAGTACCAAATGATTAGCTCCTCTTGACTTGGTACTACTTTCGGTACCATATGATATTGGAGCTAAGTACTCCGATCAGTATATTACGTTTGAGTCAACAAGACAGATGTTAAGTACAAATCATAATTCTATTTGAACCAATCTCGGCTTGGTACTATGTTCAGTTCCATAGGTAGTGCGGTTCGGTACTATGTTCAGTACCATATTATGATTAGCTCCTCTTGGCTTGGTACTACTTTCGGTACCATATGATATTGGAGCTAAGTACTATGATCAGTACATTACGTTTGAGTCAACAAGACAGATGTTAAGTACAAATCATAATACTATTTGAACCAATCTCGGCTTGGTACTATGTTCAGTACCATAGGTAGTGCGGTTCGGTACTATGTTCAGTACCATATTATGATTAGCTCCTCTTGGCTTGGTACTACTTTCGGTACCATATGATATTGGAGCTAAGTACTATGATCAGTACAGTACTTTAGACTTAAAGAGACAAAAATTAAAATAAATTATTATTCACAACCTTAAGCCACTGTGTTCGTCATCTTGTATGTATAATATTTCTAAGAGGAACACAGAGGCCTGAGGTTGTGAATAATAAAACATTTTCTCTCATAAAACGACAGGATCCTGTGTTGAGACATTTGGGAATTTTTATCTGTTCAAATAATAGATACATGATGAGTTTTTATCGGACCAAATAACTTCTTGTCGGCAAATCCAATGCAACCGATACATTTCATGAACTCTCTCCGCTAACAACTTGTCCGTGTAACAGACCTATGATGAGGTAAAACAATTAGTTAACAGTAAATAACGATGTCATAGGTCTGCTAGTTGGACAAGCTTAACAATTTCATGGGCCTTTTAATTTGTTTCAAACTGCGAAACCTTAGAGAAACCACTTGAGTTGTTGAACAGCGTATGCTGAAATGCGACGCTCCTTCTCGCCTGTTGAAATATGCATAGGCAAGAAGCGTCGCATTTCAGCATATTTACTGAAAATTATTTGTTCAAGTGGCTTCACTGGGTCAAGAGGTTTGATACAACATACACTGCTTTTTGGAAAACAAACTGGCACATTTTCTGCACAACTCATTTGAATTGATGAATATTGGATCAAAACGATTTTAACTGTACGTTTCATGTATTTGAGATGAAATCAATACTATTCAAAAGCATAATTCATAGATTTCAGTGAATAAAGGCAAAACTGAAAAATCTTTGTTTTTTATGCCCCTGGAATAAAAGATTCGGGAGCATAAAGTTTTGGCCTGTCCGTCTGTCTGTTTGTCTGTCTGTTTTCCGAAAAACTTTAACATTGGGCATAACTTTTGAATGGAAGCTTGTGATAGAGGTTTCATATTTCACATGTGTATTTACCAAAATTTTTGACCTCATGACCATAACCTTGACCTTTCACGTACTTCTCAAAAACTTTAACATTAGGCATAACTTTTGAATGGTTATAGTGATAGGGCTTTGTATTCCTTGTGACAAGATCTTTCCATTGATACCAATATTACGCTGACCCTGACCTCTCACATACTTAACAGAAAATGGCGTTTATACTAACAAAGATGCCGCCGGGGGCATTCTCGTTTCACAAACACAGGCTTTATAATTTCTGGCATGCTAGCTATCAATAATGAAAGGTTTTGTGTTCAATTTTAAATAAACTTAATTTGTGAAATCATTTCATTGTTTTATTCTTTTTCTGCTGCACATTAATGTGGAATTTTACAAAATGATTTTATTTTTGATGTTGCATAATTGAACTATACTAGCTGGGCATATGACGTTGGACCACTTTATCCGTTTTTTTCAAATCAGTAAAAAAGTTATTGTTTTGAAATGTGACTATTTTTTTCTTTTTTGTACTTTTAAAGGTTGTCTGAAAAAAACACTTGTCTGCATCCGGCAAAAATCTTTTTAGAAAGGTTGTGGGCTAAAATCCTGGTACTGGCACTATCAGTATTCAATGTCAGTATGTCAATTAGAGCGTGCATGGGTATCAGGTGAGCGTTGTGCCCCCTGGGGCTCTTGTTGGTTTTTCATCTCTGGGGTAGTGTTCCCCCCGGAGATACAGAACTCCACTTTTCCAGAAAATTTGTATCATGGATATACACCTCCAGTATAAGTGGCGTCCTTTATCTCCAGGGGGGAACAATCTTCAAAAAAACTTTTCCTTTTTCTATTGATTTCTATGGGAAAAAGACAAGTTTTGACCCAAATATTAGCAATATTATGCATAATAGATCTAAAATAACTTCAGAGTTTGATGGGATACTGTATTTGTATTAAATTAATGAATGATTTTCTTAAAATTTTCATTTTCAAAATTCGACTTTTTAGGCAGATTTTACGTCTTATCTTATCAGCTCCTTTGAAACCTCGTGGAAAATTAGAACAAAAGAGTTCAAATGCTAAATTTCATGAAAGAAGGCATCCAAATCTGTTTATATCTTTTTCCCAACTTTTGAGAAATCAACTCTATTTTTTCCCAATTTCAAAGGCCCTGGCCCAAGTCCCAAAAATGGGTGTGAGAGCCCTGTATAGACTTAGAGAATCTATAGCCACTTTGTAAAGGGACAGCGAAATCCCACCATGATTATGAAAGAAACCTTTAGAAAGAACTTAAGTCATTCAATGTACATGTACATTGTAAGAGAACAATAAAAAATATTAAGTTTGATCTACTCTTTTAAACGAAAGATCAATTTTCAGTAAGATTCTTTTGCTCTAAATTCTTATTTTCATCATTTTTTGCGAGACATATCAGATTAAAATACTTCTAGAAGTCTAACCTGTCTGTTACTTTCATTGCTGGCCTCTAGCTTGTCTCGGAGCTCTTTGTTTTCCGACACAATTTTGTTGAAAGACATCCGCATATCTGCCATTTGCTTTCTAAAATAGAACAAAACATAATTAAAATGTGAAAATTTGTCCCCAAACAACAAGAAGCAACACAAAGTGACCTTCAAGAAGTAATGAGATATTTCTATGAAGGGACATACAGTTTCTCAGCAAAACAAAATGTCAACAGCAAGCATACTTAAAATTGATTTGTACTCAATAAATACAAAGCTATGAATCAAATTTCTTGTATAACTCTACAAAATATAAGTCAGTCCCAAGTCATAAGATGATCTATAACAACCCGTTACAGACAATTAGGGGCCTTTAATTTCAGATAATTAATAAGGTTATTAAAGGTGTAAAATGTAGCTGACACTTAATTTCTAAAGATTGAAAATACCATGTAAAATGCGGTTTCTGATCACAAATAAATCTAGCTAAAGTTTATAATACAGATATGTAACATGGGGAGCTGCGAGATTTATTTCAATTCTAAATGACTAGGTGTAGGTACATGCCAATGGACATATCTATGACCAACATCCCAACTTATGCATAAAACTTTGCCTTAAAGCTTAATTCATCTTGGGAAAAACCTTACAAATACACAAATTATAAATACTGTGACTGTGATTACAAGAGATTACAACAATCAGTACATGACAAAATTTTGAGTCGAAATTCATCCATACCGTGTATTCATCAGCTCTTTCCTTTCTGAGTTTAGTGCCTCCTCAAAGCTTTTCACTGAGACCTGTAGATTTTCTATTTGAGCTCCGTCATTCTGTTTCTGTACCTGCATTTCTTGCTGCATACTGTGTAGTGTTTGTTCTAGCATGGACACTCTGTAATTTCAAAACAGTACATACATTAATGTAGTCATCTACACTGTATATAAAATTCAGTTGTAAGCTTTTTTATCTGATGAAGATCTCTAACTTTGTGAATCAGACCATAATGAGTTATAACTTCTAGGATTTTTCTGGAAATGTATTTTGTGAAATTCATGTAAATGTGCTTTTAAAAGGCCTTACCGTATATTGTTAAAATGTTTGCAAATACTGGTAAGGATGAGATTTTTTTTTAAAATATTGTTCAAGAGATTTTTTCCCTAATTAGTTTATGAGGGAACCTTGGGTACTTCATACGAGTTGCTGCAGCTTAATCTGAATATATTCTCTTTTTTACGTAAGAAACAAGATTTATTTGTGAAACATAAATGCTCCAGTGGGATCTTGGTCAGTATAAACAATGTCACCTATAAGGAAGGTCAAACTCCAAAGTCAAGGTCAAATAGTAAAAATTCTGGTACCCACATAATAGTACCGTCTTAAGGAATAGACATTACAAAATATAAAAGCCATATCACTTACTGTTCAAAAGTTTTGGATATGGTGAAATTTTTTTTTCAAGTAGGTCAAATTCCAAAGTCAAGGTCAGAAGGTCAAAAATTTGATATAAAGGAATGGTCTTTTTACAAGGAGTGCACCTTTGAAACTGATACAAAAACTCTATCACTTAATACTCAACAGTTATGGTTTGGTTCACTTTAAATAAGTTGAAGTCAAAAGGCAAAGGGTAATTTTCATATTATGTACAACAATTTGCATTACCTTTGATGTTTCTTTTCCAAAGTTTCTGTGGTTTCTTTGAGTTTATTTTGGGACTCAGTGACCTCATTTATCAGGGTCATAACCTGTGACCTCAAACTCTGTACATCGCCGTGGGCTGCCTAGAAAATATCATTAAATGTTAGCAATATACATGTATATATCTATACATTACATGTATATGAATACCAGTCAACTTAAAGTTAAACTCTTACATACATGTACATGTAGCTTGAGGAAGCCTCATTTAGGACTGCTAGTGTGTACCTTTGTATGCTACATGTATTTCATAGCTTTAAGTTTTCAAAGTGTAATGGAGTTACATGTTTATCAATAAGACAAACAGTTTGACAAACAGACAGACTGACTGACCAACAGACACACAGATGAACCTGAATTCTATACTATCATGTGTCCTTATCATATAAATCATGATCCCAGAAGATGTGTTAAGTTTCAGTCTAACTGCAAGGACAGAGAGGGGTTTGTATGATATATTTGTATGTATAGTTTCCTATCCTGTGTAATAAGTAGTACAGTACATGGGTACCAACAGTCCATGTATGCTACCAGTATTAGCTACAAAACTTTGACATACTGTAACTTCAGGTTCCATCATCTGCCTATTAACTGGACCTGTTGCCTGGTTTCTTTCTTGTATTTTCATCCTTCCATCTGTCAAAAGATAAAAGACGTAAGTCATTGCAAAGGGAGGCATCCCCTAGCATAGCAATAAAATCTTACATTTCTTTTCTTTTTTTCAACACTATTATGCCTGATGACTGTGTTAAAAGAGCAACTTTCCTGAAAAAAGTTTAATAAAATACAAAGCAATCTGTGATCAATCCGGAGTGTTAATTTTTTTTTCCAGTACATGAATTGCCAGCTTTGACCCCTGACCTTGAAAATCATCAGGTATCTTCCTTTAACTATGGGCAATTTGCACGCAAAGTTTTAAGAATATCGCAAGTAAGTTACTTTTGGAGTGTGCAAAAAGTATCGTACAAAAAACAGACAAGCTTTTGATACATTATGCTACCTTTAAAATATTCTACATATTACAGATTAATAGAATCTATCATGACGTTACAACTGAGACAAGCGAATCTCATCCGAGTGTAAAAAATTGTCAATCCATGACAAGTCTTGGATGCATGTAGCAAATCTTTTGCAAGAGGATGAGATGTCCCTGCCTCAGTCGTAACGTTGTGATAGACTATTTTTCTCACTCACCTCATTTTATTATCACTAAAATGATTTTTAACTAGAATCAGTACCAAAACATACACAAATCTAACGATGACGTGAAGTTACGTTCTATGACGACATAATAGGCGTCACGTGGAGTGTGAGACAGGAAATCTCACACTGCGATGTCTATGTTTTTTTTCTTTTGTCTCACGACATCAAGTGAGTGAGAAATTTCTAGTCTCTGTGAATTAAATGTTTACCTTCAGATCTAGTTTTTGTCAAAAGAAAACAATGCGGTATTCAAAATGAGATGAAACCATTCATATTCTCAAACTTTCAGTCTCATAGTAACATTAACAAATTTCCCCAAATAAAAGGATGTTATATAAAAATTCCACAAGTAGTGTGACTACACTTCAAACTTACCATTAGAGGAATCAATAATATTAGCTAGATTTCTAGGAATTACATCTGAACCTTGAGGCGAAGAGGCCAATGTCAGGTTTTCAAGTCTAGATTCCAGATCCTGAACCTTTCCACGCAGTTCTTTATTTTCCCCCTTTAACGACTTTGAGTCACTTAAAACATTCTGTAGCTTTGTTGAGAATTCCATATTTTCCTGCTCCAGTTTATAGTTTTCTTTCTGTAAGTCTTTTCGTATTTGATCCTGTGTGAGAAGTGTTTCTTGATGCTTGCTCTGTAACTCCGTTAGTTCTGTCTGTAGTCTCTCCATCTGCTCCATACTAGGAATACCAACATCTCCAGCCTCCATTGCACCCTGTTAAGAAAATGTATTTTACTAGTAATTACATGTATTTGATAAATATTCAGCCAAATTCATGTCACCAGTTGAATGTTTTTAAGTGTACATTGTTAAATTCCATTACCTACATTGTATGGATAGGAAACACTTAATTTACTAGAAAGGGAGACATTTTGCCATAATACAGAGGGAAAGTGCCCATATAGGAAATACATGTATGCAGTACATGTATTCTCAATTCTTTTTGTAAGATGAGTTAATGAGTTTAGCAAGGGGCTTTTATCTTTCTAACTGCAGAAAATAATTTCAGTAATACATTTTGTACAACTACATTTAATTATCAGATTATGCATGATTGTGCATGTAAGTTATACCTCAGTTCTTTTTTTTTGGGGGGGGGGGGGGGATTAATTTGGAGTTGGAATGCCAAGGCTATTCCAAGGCCAATAGCTGGCCTCAATCCCAATACGCAAGATCGTAGATGCAGCACGTGCAGTGGGTCCATTCTGATTTTTCCTTTAGTCACCTACCTAAACCATTGTTCAAAACTTGGGCACATTTTCTGCCCAAGTAAATTGATGACGTCATAACAATAGAGAACAATCGGGGAGTGCACACGAACATTCGTACTGTCTTGGTTAGAAGTATTTGCGATCTTCTGTATTGTGAGTATAACATCATGAACATACCATTTGTTGTTTTCCATCAGTGATGCTACTTAATTCCTCAAGTTGTTTCCTTAAACTTGATTTTTCCTCTTGTAAATCTTGTATAACCTTTCTTGCATGGTCGTATTTTTCTTTATTTTGGATGTTTGACTGTCTTATCTTTTCCTTCCATGCCACCAGGTTTTGGTATTGTTGTTTCATTATTTCATTGTTTTCTTTCAGTTGGTCTTGAAAAAAGAATTCAAATAATATTATACATGATTATTTTAAGCTGATGTATCTATAGGGCAAAATTTTATCCTATGATACTGAACATGCTGAACAATTTAGAATAATCTAATCATTAATAATCAGATCCATATAAAGACAGGGAGGGCAAAAAATATTAGATACAGGGTCTTAATTGTAATACACAAACTTTTTTGTCATTTGAAAATAAGAGTAACATTCTCTACAAGCTATCTACATGATGATGATCTATATGGTTGATTTTTGACTATCCATTGAATAAAATGTTTATTCATACCTCTAAGATCACTATTTTCTTTCCTCAGTTCTTGCACTCTATCCAAAGCTTGCTCTAGGGACACAGTGGTCATGGAACCTGGATTTATACCATTCATCTCAAGGTGCGCAATGGTGGAGGATCCAGGCTGTAAATACTCGAATGAATTGCCGTTCATGTAACTGTTCATCATTTGAAAGTTAGATCAAGGGTATCTACATTTCAATTCCACAAAATACCTGTTGTTGTGACTTTAGATCTGTCAATCCACATTTTTCCTTATCATTTCCTCCTGCAAATAAAATGAAATTCAGAAGAACATTGACATATGTAGATACAGAATAATATCAGAATAAATGTTGAATGTAAAATAATCTTGACATTGTACAACTTAAATGAGTTAAAGAAGATCCTGACGGTAATCTCAACAGCACTCACAATAGAGAACCAAATTGAGCATTGACGGACCCCTAACAAGCTAGAGGTGGGACCAGGTGCCCGGGAGGAGTAAGCGTCCCCTGTTGGCTAGCCGCACCCGCCGTCAATGTTCATGCACAAAAATAAAAACAATAACTCTTGCAGTTACAGTTGTATTGGCATACATGTAAATCAAGATGTGAGTATAAAATTAACCTTTGAATGGAAAGTTTCATGCTCTGATGATCAAAATTGAAGGTAAATTTTGAAATTTCAGCCTCTTTTAAGGAATGCCTGAACAACCATCCTCCGTTGCATCAAAGGGATACTGCAACGTAACCATACAGATACAGATACCAGTATAGACTATATATGTAGGGTCATAGATAACTTCACTGGATTACATGTAGGTTCAAAATATATGTCAGACCATCGATAAAAAGGGTAGATTCAGCCAAATTAAGACCTCCACTTCTCCATGTAAAGAAAGCTTTGAAACAATGAATATCACATCTTGAATATCTGTAAGTGGAGAATTACCTACATTCTGTCCATGTTAACACGGTAAAGGTATATTAATTGTATTATTTCTCAATATTAATGTGCCTGCAATGTGGACAGGTTGATCAGGATATATTTCCTGAATAAACTTATGCTTGGCTGACAAATAAATCTGACAAGGGACCATAGTACACTGCAGAATGAAACGGTCCTGTGACAGAATCCCAAAACAGGAATTTATGCTGCTTCTTGCAGGTGGCCATTTCCTTATGACAGTCAGGGGTGCTACTTCAACAAGTAATCGAAAAAATTACTTCTACATGTAATTATCTGACTGATATCAAATGTACCCATGATTTCACATAAAAAGTTAAATAATGTTTTATTTCCTATAGCAAGTAAGAAAATACAGCAGTAGAAGCAATAGCACTTCCATCGTTTTCATAAGGAAATAACTTTCTCAGAAGAAACTGTTTCAGTTTAAAGAAAGATAGTCGAAATTGTAGCTGAATTTCACTTAAAAAGTTGCAAATTTGTGAAAGTTTGTAACCTTGTAGATTTTTATATAGAATTTTCATCCCAATAGCAATAATTTTTCCTGTAAATTCAGACTTTCCTTTTCAAAATAAAATTTGAATTTCAATTACGATAATTGCTTAAAGCTTTACTCCTTTCCTTTAAAGATAAGCCCCATTCAATAAATATTACTTAAACAAGTAATTTTAAGGAATGGTATTTACCTTAATATTTCTGTTACTGAAGCAATTATTACTGATATGAGTAGTCCTAATAAGAATTTAAAGATTGAGAACTTTTAATTTGTATGCTACCATCATTACAAACCATCGAATGCCCTACTTTTTATGTATATTACTTGTAGAAGTAATATTTTGCATGGACATAGCAAGTAAATCAGTTACTTTAAGAAGTAATTATTTTAGAAGGCAGAATTAAAAAGTTACTTGAAAAGGTAATTTTTTTAATTACTTGTTGAAGTAGCACCCCTGACTGTATGATGCAGTTAATGTTGAGGATTTTTGGGGGTAAACATTCAACACCAGAAATATTAAACAGTCCCATTCAAAAATAAAAAAGATATTATATGAGAACTCATTTAAATTATTAACGAAATGATCATACAAACATACCTAAACTGTTCCTACCCTTTAATCAAACCGAAAGTAGAAATTCAAACGTCATTCAACTTTTACAAAAATAGAGATTACTGACTGTATATTCACATTACTCGTATCGTTTACAATGGTGTCCCTTATCTAACGACCTATATAAAAATGATGAATTCCTTTACGGCGTTTCAAAGACAGATTATCAAACGTGGTTCTTTCAGTTTCTGTTTTATCTTCCTTTTCGCCCGAAATATTTGTGACGATATTATCAAAACGAGTGACGAGCCTATTCGACAACGAATCGTTCGATCCATATATGTTACGTGCGTAACAATTTACCTTGAATATCTCCATTCCCTGTTCATGAATTGTATGATTATGATCGACCATTGAAATTATAAAATTTACATTGGTACTTTATAGTATAAATAGAAAATTAAAGAGGACAAAATAAATGTTACTCTATGTAGCGTATACGAGTCAAAAACTGACAATTTCCCATTCTCAAAGTCCGAGACGGGTTCCCCTAACCTTCGTCACAATTTTGCCAGTCGATCCACAGGAGCTCGGTGCCAACAACCTTGAACTGTATACGCCCCTTCTCTACGGAACTATATACTTTCACTAGGAAGGATGCGATTGTAGATCCATGACATCGAGCTCTTGTCTGGTATCTCAGAGCCGAATTATACGCGGACCATGCATATGAGCACTTTCTTTCAGTGGCGGATTCAGGGGTGCGGAGGGGAGTCCCCCGGCACTGACCTAAAAATTTCCAAATAATTTGACCCATTTTTAGTGAAAATCGGCAAAATTCGCACCTTGACTCCCAAGCAAAAGGGGCACTGGATTTCAAAGTTATGTTACTCGATCATTTTTATTTTCAGAATTTACTTTCAGGAATATTGACAATTGAATAATCCCAACGCATGCCTATTTCACATCTTTTATATTGTAATTCAACTTTCTATCTCTTGATACCTATGTTTTAACTATAGTGAAGAGAAATCAGTTCGGATCCGCCACTGTCTATTTAAGTTTTGGCGATTCTGTAACTCGGTGTAGCAGAAATCTAGACTACGCCTGCTAAAAATGTACATTGCACATCGTGGCTATCTTGCATGGCTAAGCTCGAGATCTTGCTTCATAGACGGATGAGGCGGTAGTTCATTGTCCGGTAGTTATGTCAAATGTCAATTTCCGTCATACATAACTTTCATCAGTATCACATTTGTTCAGTACCGACGAATCGTACACACACGATAAGTTTCAATTTATCGATAAGCAAGTTTGAACAAGACAAGGTCAATGAAGCTATAGGTTTAGAAATGCAGTGGGGCAATGTCTTTCCAAACATATGCATGTATTGAAAAACAACCGACATGCTGGGGAAGACAGATTTTAAGTGATAGGAAATCTTTTACAATTGCTAAGCTTGTTCACTCAGGTGGAGTCCAGTCAGGTGGATGAATTTATTATTTATACAAGAAGTTCCGGTGGGGGTGTTAGGAGGAAGGGGTAACATACGGACTAAGTTGAATTCATGACTTGTTTTGTAGTGGAGACATATTTCCCCATGCCTTCCATGCAATGATTTTCTTATTTGACCTTGTCCTTAAAATAAATCTTTCCTTAATGTTCATAAGCAAACAAGCAATCTGAGTTTTCACTATCCCCCACTGCATGGTTGTCATCTTGTAGGAGTAAAAAAAGTTTCACCCAAAATATCTAACAGTGACAAAGAGAAATGCGGAAAACAATTTCATCAAACGGAAATAACCGGTGAAAACACAGGAGCTCGACAATAAACTTTAGTCATTGACGCTCAGCCCTTCTATAGTCCCCCTATACTTTATGATAAAGGTAAAGAAAAGGAGGATGCGATTGTAAATCCGTTGCGTCGAGCTCCTGTGCCGTGAAAGTGGGTCAACAGCAAATAGAGTCAAACTTGATCTGTAATCCAACACTAAAGCTTCAAGTTTCATTCAAATATCCGAAAAGTCCGGGAAGCTAATATTCTTCCGACGGCAACTCCCGTAACAGAGTCAAACTTAGTCTGTAACCCATCGCACTGAAGCTTCACATCAAGTTGCTCTTAAATATCTGTGTTATGAAGATAGAAAATACTGGAAAACTGGTTTTCTTAAACCCGTTTCTTGACCATATACCCCAAAAATCTACCACGCTCATCCTTGGTACAGTGGCTCTGAAAGTACCGATATTTCGGATAATAAAGAAAGTAGAGCATAAGAAAGAATGATTGAAGCCCGTTTAGCCAGCCTTCATGAAATGAAAATACTGCAGTAACAGCGTGAAAAAAGCTTTTGTTTTTCACGTTTTATGCGATCATGATGCGATATGCATTGTAGGTCAAGCCTGCCAGACATATGGTACTGAAACCGTCATACAGACAAAACTTCGTTTGCATGGGCGATAAAGTTCATTTGATTAGTCATGCAGACATTAGTTTTTTTACTCCCTAAATAATATTCAATCCAATCTGTTGACAAATTGACTTATGCATAATTGAATGAATCTTTACCAAACAAGGAGATTCTATATACTCTCTATGTAGTTTATATTATTGATCCTTGCGGGGTCTGGTCACAGACAGACTCCTGTTTACTCACTGTAGTAGAAACCTAATAATATGTAACAGTGTCATGACTCCCAACAGTTCCATTTGCATTACGTTACTCTCCATTTTAATGTTATGGTGGATGAATAAATTGCATACCATGACATGACGTCAAAAATAGGGGTTTTCTACCCATGTAAAATGACATGTAGCTTGTTTTCCCTTTTGCCGTAGCGATAGCTTCAAAATAATGAGATAGAACCATATTCATACCATGTAAAATGGAGGATTAATAATCACCCATGTATTAGAATCAATATAAACATAGGGTTGACGCATCCCCCTTCTCAAAAGTAAATACTACTTTTTTCCATCCTGAAATTCCCTCTTGAAATTCACCATCATCTCCTAACAATCTATAAAGAACAGAAAAGTCATCTTTAACTGAACTGGTCACCTTGTAAAGTCCTAAAATACTGAATCAACTTCAAAAATAATTTGGCGCCCCTTTTACTTCAAATCCTGCATGCGCACGTGTGTATGCTTCTGATGATGACATCATGATGTCATAATCATCTTCATGAACTACATATGTAGATTTCCCAAGAAAAGAAAGAAGAAAACCCATTGCACATCTTTTTTTGTTTTTAATTTATAACAATATATCCGCATTACAATATACAAGCTTAAGAAAAAGATTCTATATAAAAACAATAACATTCTCAGGGTTTCATATGTGAATATATGAATATTTTCCCCCAATATAAGTGGATTTCAGACAAAGAACCCAAAATAAATATACATTAAGTATTTTTCTCCCTCAATGAAAAAAAAAAAATTCCAAAGAATGCATGTGTCATTTGCTAGCTTTCAATTCTGAGTAGTTTAAAGTGAGCACATGACTACTGCTCACTTTAAATTATTCAGAATTGAAAGTTAGCAAATGACACATGCGTCGCCTGCGAAACATAGCGACACTTAGGAATCACTTTTATATAGGGTGTGACATCCAAGTGTGAAAGACAGACGGACAACGGACAAAGTGATCCCTAACTGTCGCTACGTTCGCAGGCGACACAAACATGTTTGTGAAACACTAATGTCTCGTCAGCAAAAAGTTTTTATTTGAAACTTAGGTCATACAACATGGTCAAGGTATGAAGGTAACAAGTCAAAAAATGTTGGTACCAATTGAAACTTAGGTCATACAACATGGTCAAGGTAACAAGTCAAAAAATGTTGGTACCAATAAAAACTTAGGTCTTGTCACAAGGAATACGCAAGTGTAATATTAAGGCCCCTTCACTTATTCAAAAGATATATTTTTCCGAAACGAGAAGAAACTCCTAGGTAAAAATTTCGGTATCCTGGAACCTCGGCGCAGTTGCCATTCTAAAATTAATATTATTCTTTGTAGACAGACAAAGGAACATGTCAAAAACTATATGCTTCCAATTCTTCGGTTACGGGGACATAAAAAATAACCCACTACAAGTCATTGATAATGATGACTTGGCGACTATAAATGTCACATAATACAGCTCTGGTATCTAACCAAAATAATACTCCTCTTGACCTTTTTATCACACGCTCTGAAAACCTGAGAATAGACGGAAGACCCAAGAAGGTTTAATTGACAGAATTAATTCTTTTTTTAAAACAAACTAGGTCATTCCACGTTTTCCATCATGTCTGTGCCTTGATTTGCTATATAACTTTTCCCGTAAAAAATTGTAAATTCCATTAAAACAGAAATATTGGTTTACAGTTCAATGGATGGGTAGAAAATTTTGGTTTTGAGGAACTTGGACTGGCCTTATGTTAACAATTATGCAAATCATTTCATCTATCGAATTCACAATAATACAAATGTTGCGGACTCTGTATTAGGCACGGTCCATTTGATATTCTGGGGGGGGCTTGGGTTTTTTTCGAAAAAAATAATTTTGCTCTGAATTTTGATGAAAAAAATAAATTTGCTTGTGATGTGACAGAAAAAAATAATCTTGCTCTTACAAATAATCTGAATTTAAAGAATTACCATAAAATTTTGCTAAAATTCTTGAAATTTTTCCGGCTCGCTTCGCTCGCCACAGTTTTCAGTCTATCAAAAAAATTTTGGCTCGCTTCGCTCGCCAAAGTTTTCTATTAAACATTATTTAATAATGTCAAAGTTCATATATTTGAAGATATCAAAAGTGTTAGCAAATATTTATGTATTATTATGTTGCATGTATCCCAAGACATGATAGAGTCCTTTATGTTCTTGTTAGCTTGGAAGGAGAACTTCAATTATTCACCAATTTACAATTCAACATTTAAAAATTTGTCTAGAAGACCTTCCCCACAGACCCTCTTATATTCATGTACCTTTAAAATATATAAATTTTGTTTATTTAGAATTGTATTGTAAAATCTACTTTTATCTCTCTATTTAGAATTGAATTAATTGAATACTTGCATAAAAATAAAGTATATATTAATATTTCGAGTTTTGAGTAAATAAATATATTATTAAATCATTTCTATTGATAAAACACAAAGATTCTTAATGTATTTGCACATCACTTTGTAAAAAAAAAATTCCTTGCTCCGACTTTGCAAGAAAAAAATTATTTTGCCCCGGTTCGAGGCGAAAAAAATAATTTTGCTCCGACAAAAAACCCAAGCCCCCCCCAGAATATCAAATGGACCGTGCCTTACACTCTATACAAAATTAATCTTACCGATCCATTCAATAACAAATTATGTACGAAAAATACCGATTTTCAAATAAATAATCAAAGACGTGTTTTGTAGAATGACACAAATGTTTCATCGTTTATTACTGTATTAAAGGGGTCGATATAGTCGATGTCAATCTGTCACAGAGGGGTGTTGAAGGAATACGTGTTTCTTCAAAGCCAATCCCAAACTCCATACCATATGTGCGGAACTTGAGGTTGGGTCGAGGTGTTCGGAACTCCCACTTAAGAGTTTTGCCGATAATACTGATTTAATTTTCAATTTCTTGCATAACTTTCACACTATTACAGGCTGCCCCTCCCCCCATCCCCCGTACAGGGCTTGAATACAACATTTTAAAGATCCGCGCATGATCAATATCATAGTCAATTCGTAAATAAAGTTTGGTTAGTTTTGAACACAAAAATGGCTGTAGGTAGGTGGGCCAAAGAAAGAATCTTAATTTACTTATTTATCTCTTCAAAAGATATGCGGACAAGTAAGTGCGTTGAGGTCAGACAGTCCCAACTCCTTTTCAAATTGAATTGACAAAGCAATATTACGTAATACGTTGAATTCTGACATAAACATTCTGCACTGTTTGTAGAACTAATCTATCATACTAGGACTAATCAGTCATATGAAATATTCATGTCCCAATAGCTTTTGATAATTTTAAAGTTTTCAAACTAAATAAACCCATTTCGAGCAGATCCTCGGCTCTTGGGTAATGATGACCCCATTCTATTTCACATCTCTGCATCTGCCCCTGACTTCAGGCAACATAGGCGGTACATGTAAAATATCAGTCCTTATAATTACCCTTGTTTATAATGTCTCAATTACGACATTCGTATGCAAAAGGTCCTAAAATATATTTTTCAAAATTAGTCATGGACAAAAATGAATACGCGCACTAAATACTTTTTAATAGCAAGTCCATTTCAAACAGGAGATCCCATCTTAAAGCTGAAAAAAACATTACATACATTTGTATATACTTTGTAAAAAAAATATTCTCATTTTTTTTTCTTATAGACAGACCAAGCTGATTTACTGTTCTAATGTCCAAGTTTTAGAAAGTCTTATCTACCGGTACATTCAAATGAAGGTGTAAGTGTAACTTTGACCTAGTCTTCATATTCTGACATTTACATACAGTACTTACTAATATTTTCTAGCTAAGAAGGTGGGACAAAGCTTTAAAGCTACATTGTATCAGAAATAGGTGGCAAGATGATTTTGCATTAAGTTTCCTTGGTATAGCATAAGCAACACTATAAAAATTATGTCCTTCAGTAGAGCCATTGGTGCATGTATCATACTGTAGAACCATTGGTGCATGTATCATACTGTAGAACAATTGGTACATGTATCATACTGTAGAGCCATTGGTGCATGTATCATACTGTAGAACCATTGGTGCATGTATCATACAGTAGAACCATTGGCGCATGTATCATACTGTAGAACCATTGGTGCATGTATCATAAATTAGAACCATTGGTGCATGTATCATACTGTAGAACCATTGGTGCATGTATCATACTGTAGAACCATTGGTGCATGTATCATACTGTAGAACCATTGGTGCATGTATCATACTGTAGAACAATTGGTACATGTATCATACTGTAGAACCATTGGTGCATATATCATACTGTAGAACCATTGGTGCATGTATCATACTGTAGAACAATTGGTACATGTATCATACTGTAGAACCATTGGTGCATATATCATACTGTAGAACCATTGGTGTGTGTATCATACTGTAGAACCATTGGTGCATATATCATACTGTAGAACCATTGGTGCATGTATCATTTGTAGTGAGACAGTTTCTGACAAAGGATGTTTCATTTCATGAAAAAAGTTTTCTTAAATTTAAAGAATAAATTACACTCTAAACAAAATAGGTCCTAACTTCTAAGTGTTTATGACTAGTATAACAATATTACATACACACATAATGGAAACATAGAGTACTACAAGAAATAGAATCCATTAATATAAATTAAGAAGTATCCATAAGTCCCTCATCATTATTATATGACTAGTACATAACCCACATCTGACAAAACCCAGATTAATATATACATGTATTTGAAAAGAAAAATCCAAAAATCAAGTCCCTCCCTTGCTACCCCCCTTTGATGTACACCATTTTTACTAACCTTGCCCTTGCTATATGAAATTATGGCAAAGTCTAATTGAGATTCAAGCAGTAAATTTAAAGGCAAATACATAACCTGTTTTTCATGTACTAGTTGTAGGTTTTTTTTATATCATACATCACAACATCAAATATACTAGTATATGTTGTATCAAAATATAAACCGTATCACCAGAAATTTTCGCGAGTATCAAATTTCGCGATTTTATGGTAAAATATGGTGTCTTTATTTTCGCTAGAATAATTTTTCGTGATTACAAATCTATCGCAAATATGGCGAAAATTAGTATCTCGCGAAAATTTCTGGTTATATGGTATGCATGCATACAATACTTTAATAAGAAAAGGAAAAAACATTTCCAGTGTGCAAACATGATAATTTATATGATACATTATTACGCATGCAAATTAAGTACCTAGCCATGTGTCAAAGCTCTCTGTATAGCCATTTTTCACCAAGAGATGAAATTGATACTTTTACTACAGGGAATATTCAACATTCTATTTTCAGTGACATAGTGATTGGGCTGGGTAAGGGCCATCGACCATTGATTTGTAAAATAGCCAATCGAGTTCACAATACTTTCTTAGTAAATGGTTCATTATAATGATTGAATTTCTTGAAAACCGAGAAAAATGCGGCAAATGACCCATTAACAAAAACCTCTTTTCAATCACTGGTGACATTGACGCAAGTCTTCCCATTCTACATGTTCTAGCTCAGCCTAGATCACACGTTGACATGACATAAACTACATGGACATGCAGTATACTGATTTGTGTTTGATATGATAACTCATTTCTGGACAAGTCATGCTCTCAGATCAGTTTTCGGGACCTGATCTCGAGATCTACTCTTTATACTACTACAGTAATATTATGTAATGATGCATAAATATCTATGTACCTTAATTTTCAGAAAAGCCATTGTAAATAAACAAAGTTTTCATTTTGATTTAAATATCTTCAGTCAATTCATATACATATAAATGCAAGAAACTTTACATTGTCAAAAGATAGGCATATATCAAAATGATACATGTATACAAAGACTTTTCATTCTGGCTTTCACATTTGTATTAGTAATACTATACATAACTTTCAAATAACAATCATAAGTTAATTACCCAGAGTTCTTCATAATTGTAATATCATTTAAATTCACCAACATGAAAATTTGTTTAAAATTTTAAGAAATCTGAAGGAAAATTACTACATGTATGATGTAGTAAAAACCATCAGAAATTATTAATATTCCAGAATTTTTCAATGATAGTGACTGATTTATGAAAAAGCAAAATCACATAATGTAGTATATAATAACACTATGCAAAAAGGCAAACATTGCATCGTCATACAAATGTATAACTTTGAACAGATTTCGTTGTACATATTAAAAATATCAACTTTATTATTTTTGCTCTGAAAATCATTCTTTCTTTTTTTTTATTTTTGGATCATTCTGATAAATTTGATTCAAGGAGACTTTTTTACTGACAGATCACAAATATTTCTTTAAGGTAACGCCCGATTCTATAAATATCATTTACAATCCACAATCACATGGAGAACTGGCTCCAGTGAGGCAAATTAGGCATGTAACAAACATGTAACAAGAGGCCCATGTGGGCACATGTCACTCAACTGAGTCCCAAGTCATTTCAAAATATCAACATACTTACAGACAATGCAAGTATAGCACCCCTTTACATGGGATAAATATCAGTAAATGTCATTATATATCCCAGCAATCCTCTATTACACTGACAATATAAATCAATACTGATTAAAATACTACTTGACTAAATTCATGAAAAAGTGTCCCCCTCTACATACGACCAATCATTTGATTTTGACCTATAACCTTGATAAACTTCATACGTAAGCAATGGGTGCATTACCAAGATTCATTTAAATGTGCAAACTTGAGTGTATACAGGGATTTTGACCAATGCCAATCTATAACCTTAGACTTTGACCTTTGAAAATTCAATCTGGCAATCCTTTTATTATGATCAGTGAGCATATAAGGTTTCAAAAAGATCCGAAGAAATTTACAGCCACAAAGGTGTATAGAAAAAGTGTTATGTACACAATAAAACACTAGCACACACAAGAATGGTGGTGTTACTACATGTATATACCCCTACAGCAATGTAGAGAGGGGATAATAAACAAATGAACAGATCATTGAATTCTTAATGTTTCCGTCTATTATACATACAGATGGACCAATACATGATTGAACCTCAGTGTATAAAGAACATGTGATGCCTGCTAAATTCTTACATAAGGCCATACCAAATTAATTAAATGTTCTTTGGATTTCCTGCACCATATTTTTCAAAATTCAAAAAAATAATATTATAAAAATAAAATGCTCGCCCGCACCACAAAATTTCTGGCTCAAGATTTTTTTAGGGTCGGTTCTGACTTCTGCAAATCTTAAAGCTTCTAGAAGTCTGAGATTGTGCAAATTTCGAAGAAAACGATACTTCTTGTGTTTGAAAAATTATGTTGGGAGCTTTGTTGTCCCATCGAAAGTCAAGGAGGGGGGAATGTTTGAAAATATTTTCTGTAGAGCTATGTGCCAGGCTTCCTAGTCACCAGATTTCTATGGGGATTCCTTTTTGAGTATGAAAAACATCAGAAATGTATTACAGAGGTAACCTATATCAAAAATAAAATTATTTTACTCGCCTGCACATTAAAAACTGCAATACTGAAAAAAATATAATAATTATATTTTCGCCCGCTCGCACCCTTTTTTCACTAGAAAATCCAAAGAACATTTAATTAATTTGGTATGGCCTAAAGATGATTCTTACATTTCCAATTAAAAAACTTTACTCTTATTGTGAAAAGACAGCGAGTGCAAATGGGGGTATTTTGTGAGTTATCATCTATGGTAGTTTGTGAGCTACTGCATGTATGAATTTGATAAGTGTTTGGCTTTTCAAAGATGTAAGATTGCAAAGAGTGGTTCAGGCTTCAGTAATGCTATAGTGCATGTAGTATTCTTGCACTTGGACTATTGTACATCTGAATGATATGCAGTGGGACATTTAAATCTGATGAATCTTTCTATGTGTGATATGAATTATGATGCACAATTACTCCAAGCTTATACTACATGCATCCACTTTTGTACCTGCCTACTTCATATTTTAATACATGGGGAGGGGGGGGGAGGGGAAGGGGGGAGGGCTTTGTGTACTTTTCATCTTTTGTTTATGTATAATGTTACCTTTTTGCATATGAAGAACTTAAAAGATTCCATATTTCAGATGCTTTCCCCTCAATGATAAAGTTTCTATATTATCATTGCCACCACAACAATGTAACAGTTTAGTTTTAGAATAAGTTAACCTTGAAAATCATGTCGAGATCTTTGACTCAAATGATCATAGGGGTATGAAGTAATCAAAATATGCACAAAATGGGAAAGTAGGCCAGTCTATAATCTGCTATAAGCTTTCAGCTCAATCTAAAATAAAATGAAATTCCGATCAAAATTGCAAAAATAAGTAGTATAATTAATGTTGTTTACACTTCTGCAGTGTCTGTTTACTATAAATTAATGTCACGCGACACCTCAGTATGACAAAGAGACAACATACAAAGTGATCCCTTTGTGCTACTACGCAATTACCAGCGGCATGGTGAATTAGATTGCAAGTCTCCCTCAATTATATTAATGATAATGAAATTAGCTAAAATGATTAAAACATGGTCATGACTTGAGAAGGTACTTAAATTTTAAAACTGCTATATCTTCTGAACAGACTTTTTGTCTGTAATCACTTCAGCCTTGTTCAATAAAGCTGGTACAAATTTACTGTAAATGTAAACTGATACTATAACAAGCAATGCTCCAGTCGTGAACTGAAGTGAAAGTTGAAAGTCAAAAATATAAATAGACGCTACACACGACACAATAATGGCAGCTGATGTAGCAAATCCTTTGAGGATATTGTCTGCATATTTTACCACTACAGCTACTAAAAGACCTCCAAATGAATTCAGTAGAATAACAATGAATACTAAGTAATCATACCCATAGAAAAAGCCTTTAGCCCAGAGTTTTTCTCCGTCTTTGACTAACATGGTGATAGCACCTATAACAACACCAAGTACACTTAGCTGCACGTTTCTCAGCCATATCGACTGTTTTGTTCCTTTCAAAATTTTCTCAAAATAGACACCAGCGAAACCCGACATGAGACAAGAAATGAGCACCGCAGCTAATCCTACGAGTGGATTATGTTCGACCTCTGAGCTGGTGGCCTTGTGAGGTTTGTTATCAGGTTGGAGCTGTACCAAGGCCACCCCAGTAAACAGTACAACTAATGATGCCCACTGCTCCTTACTTAGATGTTTGTTGAGCATTATGACTGAGAAAAGTGCCGTCGTCAGAATCTTTAGTTGGTAGGTAACCTGCGAAAAGAAATATAATATCACTTTTTAAATCTTCTAATCTTAAAATATGATATTTAGTGTATTCATAAGAAGTACATGTATTGCACATTGACCCTTGAATAAAGATGACTGTAAAGACCATCGTCGAAACCCACGGCATCTTCTCCCTTCTACTACGCAAGATACCATGGGACAGTCTATTGGGAAACCATCGTATTCCAAAACGATTCGAGCAGGGAATTTAAGCAAATCAGAACGAGCGTTACAAAATCCCTCCAACACAAAAGAGCTGATACTATTCAATACAGCTAGTTCATTGGTTACTATATATAACCATATGACGCATTAAAACGAGAATTCCCTTACAATTGCACCCACGGCCCATAATCGTAGGGCAATAGGCTGTGGGTATCCGACAATGTGTAAAGACAGACTTGAATCTATCTGAAGTCAAGCATGACCTCTGCAAGATAGACAAAAAAATCAAAGTAAATTGTATATTGACCTTCCATCTGATAAGCATCCATATATCTTGTTAGATTTGAATTCTATAGAATAAAGGGTTGTCGAGTGGTCAAACTGTGACGGAATGGTGAAAGGAGAGAAAGAGATAAAAGATAAATAGTAATATTGCCAAATAATATGATAACACATAGGGATTCAGACGAAACTGTTCAAAAACAGCTACGACGCCTGTCGCATGTCTGAAAACTTTGATGGTAAATATTTGACCCTGACCCTCAATGGATAAAAAGTCTCATTATGATTGACCATCCCTGCACTGTTGATGACAGTATTAATGTATATAAACATGACCAAGTAAGTTATAGCCATGAAATGCGATTTTCACTACCAGAGTTACAGACAAATGGACACTATCACTAGACAGATGGACACTATCACTAGACAGACGGACAGACAGACAAATGGACACTATCACTAGACAGATCGACACTGGTTAGTGATTCTAACATGTCAACCTAGCCTTGTAGGATAAAATTCTTATAAGGGACACAGTCCAGGCTATGATTTTCAGAAATGTTAATTAGGAATCATATACAAGTGTCAAGGAAAATGTGGTTTTAGGTGCAAACAACTCAATATTCTCATATATACATGTACATGATTTCTTCAATATAAAGTTGAAGATTCAGTTTTCAAAAAGAAAACAGATCAAATTGATGAACATCAGGTTCAGTTGTTACTTGTTTGATTTTATCTAAAGGAAAGAACACAGTTCAATATATACAATTGTTTTGGGAATTAATGTTTGCGACTTAAATCTATTATGCAATATGTGAATTTGCCAGTGGCATGAGCAGTGGCGGATTTAGAGGGGAGGGGGGCCCAACACCCCCCTTTTCCCTCCAAAGTTATGCAATACTCTTATATTCTTATGCATATAATTTGCGTAAAAAATCATAAATTTAGAAACAATTTTTTTTTTCCGGCTCGCTTCGCTTGCCTTGACTATTTTTAATCGCATGTTAATACAAATCCCTTAATTATTCAGTTTCAACTCTTTAATATGTATCTTGTATATTTATTTGCTTACCTAATGAAATGATTTGAAAGTGGGGACACAGCCATGGTTAACCGCTCCCCCCTTTTGAGCAACATACTTGAAAAAAAAGGGTCAATTTGTAAAGGAAATCCTTAATTCTGGTGTCGGCATTCTAAAAATTTTGCTGGCTTGCTAATGCTAGCCAGCTTTGCTTACATTCTGAAATTCAACTAATCAAGATTTTCCTCTACGGAAGGATATACATGTAGATTGTAACGTGTGACTTCTTTTGTTCCAACAATGCCAAAATTACGCTCGCCATTCATTTATTGAATAACATACAAAATAAGAATTCAATTCAAAACTCAGCTCCATTTATAAACATAGTAATATACGACATCTATCTAATGTACTGACGGCGGCTTTTTTTGCTTGTTGGTTTTCATGGCATCATGATTTTGGGCCCCCTCTTTTGAGAAATCCTAGATCCGTCACTGCATGTGGGACCAACTAAGTCAATAAATGATCAATTGTCTAGGATCCCATCTGCTCGAGTCTTTTCATACATTATCTACATTACATCCATCTAAACAAATATTGCATTAAAACACAGAGTAGACAGGCACAGCTTGAGCATTTTAATTGAAAAGATTTCATGAAAATAATGTGATTTATAATCCTTGAGCCTCCTATCAAGAACATTTTCATAAGTGTAATGGGTTGTGATCCAAGACTACAACCAATTAACACATCTAAAAATCAAATTCAAGGAATTTTGGTCCCCCGCTTTTGAGTGATTGTCTTTAAAGACATGCTTACAGACACACACCCCCATTCTTAAGTTTTCATAATATATCTCATATATTATCAACATTCTAAATATGAAAGATTAAACTCCAACAAAAGGTAAAAGGGTCCAAACTTTTGTTTTGTTACCAAGGGACAGGGCTTACGAAAAGGCGTGTGAAATGTTAAAGTCTTATCATCTAAATTACCATCCAAAACTTATGGACGAGGTTAAAGTTTTTAAATGTGGGTCAACCTCCAAGGATGAGGTCACAAGGTCAGAATGTTGTTACCAACAGAATGGTCTTGTAAAAGGAATACACATGTCAAATGTGAAAGCCCCATCACTTTCCGTTCAAAAGTTATGGTCAAGGCTAAAGTTTTTGAAAAGTATGTCAAACTCCAAGGTCAAGGTCACGAAGTAAAAAAATTTTGGTATCCATGGAAAGATCTTTTCACAAGGAATACACATGTGAAATATCAAAGCCCTATCACTTTCCATTCAAAAGTTATGGACAAGGTTAAAGTTTTTTGAAAAGTAGGTCAAACTCAAAGGTCAAGGTCAGAGGGTAAAAAATTTTGGTATCCATGGTAAGGTCTTGTCTCAAGGAATACACATGTGAAATATCAAAGCCCTATCACTTTCCATTCAAAAGTTATGGACAAGGTTAAAGTTTTTTGAAAAGTAGGTCAAACTCAAAGGTCAAGGTCAGAGGGTAAAAAATTTTGGTATCCATGGAAAGGTCTTGTCACAAGGAATACACATGTGAAATATCAAAGCCCTATCACTTACCATTCAAAAGTTATGCACAAGGTCAAAGTTTTTGTGACTGACGGACAGACGAACCAGTTTTAATGCCCCCGCGCTTTAGCGAAAGCGGGGGGCAATTAAGGCACATGTACAATGTACTCTGACTACTCTACAGTCAAGGTAGCACTTCATTTGTTCCAGTTCAATAGTTTGGACCAAATTATCGACCAATATGTGTACTGCTATAGGGACTTACCACTGAATGTGAGAAGCACCCAAAACAATCTGATCTAAATGTTTGTTTTACTGTAAAATGTAATTTGAATGGATATCGAGGCTTTTCATTCATTCAGAAAATGTGTTCAATGAATAAACAACTTAAATGAACAAAATAGTGCATGCCAAACTTTTGTTTTAGGTAAAATTGTTAAGAATTGTAAGGGGAAATTTTAGCATAATCATAATAGCCTCTTTTCCAGAAAATAATTATGACCGTTTTAAACCTAGATTTTATATGCACAGACACCAGACATCACATCATTTGGCAAAGTTTTGAATTGTGACATCATAATTGATCGCACTGACTTTATGCGTTGTCAAGTTTTCTATTATGACGTCACAACAAAAATATCGCCAAATTCTGTGATGTCTGGTGTCTGTCCACCTAAGGAATCTACTGGAAAATCACCTATTTCTTGATGTTACGCTAATGTAGCAAGGCCGGGTTTTAGATCATATCAGTTTTATGAATATGGTACCATGTGAATAATCAATTGAGATGATTTCCAAACAAAAATGAAAATCAAAATTTGTTAACACTGTCAATGATGAGTGAAAGACATGTATTATAAAACATATGTAAAATGTCATTTGGGGCATCACATTTGCATCAATCAAAAGAGGGTGTCCTGTACAAAGTGATATGAAACATTACATAAAACATGTAACTATATAAGCCAGTTTCTGTGATGAACTATAACATGTAATCAACGATGGATATTTGATGCAGTTTTTTCTTTGCGAAAATCTTGTCAAAAATCTTTTTGTAATGCTTGTGACAAAAGATTATGAAATTTTATGAATTTCCAAATAATAATTTTCCCTCATGATGCAAGACTGCCTTAGTCTTATACAAGTCATTGTATGGTGTACAAGTGATGTAAAAGTGAACTGACCTGAAATGTGGCAGCATCTAGATTTGTAAGTGCTACATATAGTAGATTGTTTTGCATTATGTAAATGAGAGAAGGAACGGAGACTTTCAGGCAGTCCATAGGCTGGTTGACAATGTTCTCCTGTAGATGCCATATAAACTTCTTAATGTTTCTGTCAGCTTCACAATAGAATATCACAGCTAGAGCAGTAAGGAGCTTGAATAATTCTGATACGATGACGGCAGACGTAGCCATGAACATAGGTCCCTCACGTGTACGTACGTGGTGCATGACAAGAATGAGGACGGCATTTTGTAGGGTAAGCAGCACCAAACTCACTAACTTTAACATTCTCAGCGACGTGACTGAAATAGAGAAAAATACTTTATCATACACTTACAATGATCTGCCAAGCCGGCAGGTGATGATTTGATTGGTTCATGCCACAATAAATGAATAATAAAAGATTGCTAGCATTTCTTCATTTTGTAGAAGAACTGACAGAGTAGTTGAATATTTCTCACGTCCAACACATTGTTCTGTTCCATATTTATGGGTGTAAGATATACTGAATAGAAGCAATTAGTTACGTGTGGGATGGGCAAATTATTGAAGCTACTGAAAGATCTGTGACTATCAAAAGGGGTTACAATTATCTGAGTTGATTTGAAAATTTTTCATAGGAAACACTCAAAGATTCGAGTCTGATTAAAGTTTTTATATTATCCAAAGTTTTCCTAATGCTAAAACAATTAATTCCCTTTTTGAGACAATTTTTCATCTTCAATAAAAGGATCTTTTAAGATTTCATTATTAAGAGAAATGACAATGTCCTGTAATCTTGAATAATATTTAAACATAAGTTCATGAATACATTCTAATACATAATGGATAAATTCCTAATTCACACAAACATGCCATCTGAGGGACTATATACATGTACAGGTATATTGTATGTTGTTTCTATACATGTAGACCCTTTTTCTATATGGTTCGCTCGGATTGGGATTACTTTTGTCTCTTCGTATATTATTTTATCCACTAAAAACAATGAAATTGCATTATCGTGCACCAGTGCATGCCACGGTGTAGAGCGGACCACGACAACATTCCAATATCTTTGAGTGGATAAAACGTCACACGAAAAGACAAAAGTGATCAGAGTGAACCTTTTTTTGTAAACTGTTTCGATGTTTATCATACCCATCTGAATAAAATCTAATAAAACGACAATTCCATCTTTTCGATTTTACAGTCCTATGTTCGATTTGTGCAGGTTTCTGATGTAAAAGCATTGTGACGTCATTAAATTCCTAATCAAAAACGTCATATTGGTAACCCTGTTTCCCTGAATTTCATGCTGGTTTCCGTAGAATTTGACGACGTCACAATGCGTTGACGTCAGATACCTGCACAAATGGGAAGTGACTCTCTATTTCGAAAAGACCGAATAATCCAGTCTTCTTGCAAAAAGTAAATAATGATGTAATGATGTCAGTGCTCAAAATGTTATGACGTCAAGTATGACGTAAGTTACAGTATGTGATCCGAAGGAATATCTTAATCTATAAATTAGGAAAATTATTTTACGTATACTAACGAACAAATTCAGAATCAACAGATTTTAAATAAATTGGTAGATAAATCAATTGGTAGATGATCAGACAAACGGATGCTTCAAAAGTAAGACAATAACTTTGGACCATGCTATGCTCCCTCGTAGGCAATGCCTAGATTCATATTACATTACAAAAATTTTATCATTTCGATAACGACCCTTTAAACTTGAAACATAATGACGATCATTCTGTATTACATCAACTTACATGGTAAAGCAGGCTCTGTAGCCGAGTCAAAGA
The DNA here is from genome assembly GCA_033119305.1 of Pinctada imbricata. Lineage (NCBI taxonomy): Eukaryota > Metazoa > Mollusca > Bivalvia > Pterioida > Pteriidae > Pinctada > Pinctada imbricata. The sequence goes on along the minus strand of VSWD01000005.1, from coordinate 63,059,716 downwards.
TCCGGGTTCCGTTTCTTACGTCGACAAGGCCTGAGTGGTCGCTTTCTAGAGGCTTATCTTGCATGACCTACATTTGACAATACCTTCTTTTCCCTTCACTAACCAGACCTACACTTCAACGATTTGTTTTGATAAGCGATACAGCATTCGGTCTGTTCTGCAACACCTGTCACCATCGGACGTCTGATTCGACTTTTAGAATGACTTCAGTTCCGGACATCTCGCACACCGGACAAACCTCGCGAGAAATGTTAACATAGTCATAGGCGGGAATGTTCGAATAAGTTTAATTTTCAGAACCAGGGGCGTAGCTAGAACTTAAATAACATGAATGGTCACTGAAGTCGCACGCTTTGATAAGAAAAGGGAAGGCGTTTATTTATTGAGGCAGTGCAAACTCATTAATTCATTAAATATCCCATTAATTAATAATGTCTGTTAAAAAGATAAATAAGTATCATACAAGTGTTATCCACAAGTGATCACTCCCCAGGATATCAATTCCTATAATATAAGACCTCAAAGAGTTAAAAAAAATTTAAGCCGAAATGGAAGACAAGACCAGGATTGCAAAAGCAGGACATTAGCTAAAGCAAGGACTTATAAACAGTCCTTGGCTAAAGACATCGATTGGTTTCAGAGAATCCGCGATGATCGACACTTAAAATTATATTTCCAATGCTTTTATCAATATTCTGACCGACAAATCTTCATGAATTGATTACTGATGCGAGTTTTTTTCTCGTAAATATTAGTTCGTTCGATTTCATTCGGATCCGGAAAAGAGGTAAACATTTACAAACTTTTCTTCCCTGTTCTATACGGTAGAATTTCAGGAATGACATTGTTCAAAGTCATATCTGGGGCGGGGACCGGGGATGTAATAATGCGGTTTTCTACATGTTTTTTTTTTAAATATACATGTACAAAAAGAAGTTACTTTAATTAATACTTCGTAAATCCTTAACTGCCTGTTTTCATTCTCTTACCAATAAATCAGTTTCCGGTCGCTTTGCGTTCATAATTGCGCCGTCCCTGCGAGTCATATTAAATGAAATACAGCAGGTTTTCTGAATATCTTACTAACATAATTATCTTACCTGGTTCCTTCACGTAATAAAATTTTGCCCAGGCGATACGAGTTCCCACCGCTCGAACTAGTATTTTTAAAGTTGACAGCCCGGCCTTAATTCTAAGTACTGACCATATCTACTCGTAAGGCACGGTCCATTTGATATTCGGGGGGGGGGGGGGGGGGGGCTTGGGATTTTTGTCGGTGCAAGATTATTTTTTTTTTGCCCCGGACCAGGGCAAAATTATTTTTTTCTTGCAAAGCTGGAGCAAGGAAATTTTTTTAACAAAGTGATGCGCATATTAAGAATGTTTGTGTTTTATCAATAGAAATTATTGATATTTTTACTCAAAACTTTAAATATTAATATATTAGTTTATTCATGTTATTTTTGTGCAAGTATTCAATTCACTTTTAAACAGAGATAAAAGATTGATTTTTACAATACAATTCTCAATATTTTATATATAAGGTACATGTACATGTATATAACATGTATAAGAGGGTCTGAGGGGAAGGTCTCCTAGACAAATTTGTAAATGTAGAATTGTAAATTGGTGAATAACTGAAGTTCCCCGTCCAGGCTTACAAGAACATAAAATTAGACTCTATGGGATACATGCAACTTGTATTAATAGCAATACATAAATATTGATAATATATTCTTTAAGCTTTTAAGGAAGCCCTTTTTCATTCGCATACATGTATAACTTTTGATATCTTCAAATTTAAGATCTTTGCCATTAGTTAATAATGTTCTGATAGAAAACTATGGCGAGTGAAGCGAGCCGGAAAATTTTCAAGAATTTTAGCGAAATCTTATTGTAATTCTTCAAATTCAGATTATTTGTAAGAGCAAGATTATTTTTTTTCTGTCACACCATAAGCAAATTAATTTTTTTTCATCAAAGTTGAGAGCAAACTTATTTTTTTCGAAAAAAACCCAAGCCCCCCACCCCCCAGAATATCAAATGGACCGTGCCTAAGTACCTTTTAGATGTGTATCCCAGAGTGACCATCTCTGCTTGAAATGTCACTTATTATTGTTTTATAGAAATAACATGTATTTTGAACTGAACTGATAATTATCAACTTTGAGTTTGAATTACATTTTCTTGGAATATTCCTCGTTGGACCAGCAAATCATATGTTGCCCTCATTCTCAGTATATTATGTTATGGTAGGGTCTTCTTCTTCATCAATACATCGAACCTATATCAGAGGGGGTGGTCAGGGTGAAAGGAAGGGGGCGGAAAGATGGAGAGAGGAGGAGGGAAGAGGGAGGGAGGGGTAAGGAGGGAACGGGGATGTAATGGGGCGGGAGGGGGAGAGATGTACCCCACTGTCCGCCCCATGTCAGGATCGTCCATTTATCAACGAGCCATGGTGTATCTAATCACAGCGGCACTGAATTTATCGCTACTTATACATTTGTTCTGGAAGTAGTCAAAATAGTCCATTACCATAATATAAGGTTTTTTTGTAATAAATACCCATTGTAATTGGCAAGAAAGACAGTAAGTAATGAGCATTTGTCGAATGTGGACAGCCTATTTTCTAAACATTTCCTTATATTCATATATCACAATCTGCATTCAAAGTGAACATTTGAAAATCAATTAATTTGTGCGTCGACGCATACATACTTGTTCTATTTCATCTTTTGTTTTTTAGTCATTTAGTTTATACAGTATTTATTACAACATACATATGCAAATGGCGTTACAAAAAGGTAGTTTGGGGATAGAACAAAAAGCTCCAAACTCGTATGAAGTCATCTCCCAATTCATTCATTTTGAAGGAGGGGGGTGTCTGAAATTATGCGTATGATTGAACTCTGATCTAATAATAATATTTTGGTTAAGAAGTTCTGACAGATTGATGTGATCTTCACCTTTGTTAGCTAAAACTCAAAATCCCCATTTCATTCCGAGCAATGTTAGGGAATGCTGTTACATACATGTCAATTGCTCTTGACATTTGGACCTGAAATCAATAGAAATTCTTCTTTCCTCGTGGATAAGATAAAGAATAACCCAAGTTATGTTTCGCGGAGACTGTTTTTCATAAATGCATCTTGACCTTGATCTTTTGACCCCAAAATCAATAAAGTCCCCCCTTGGGTCATTAGCAATAATACATGTATTTGCCTGAAGTTTCATCACTGTAGGCCAAGAACTATATCACTTGAGTTACTGAAAAATACTGTTTTCCAAACCTGTCAAGTTTGACACTGACTTTTGACCCTGAACTCAATAGATACTCCTTTCCCATAGACAATATAAATTTGACTTACATGTATATTGAAAAAATAACAAACATCGAACTAAAACTCAACCGGTTTCATTGGTATCATCAGAAGTTTTGCAAAACTTCTGATGATACCAATGAAACCGGTTGAGTTTTAGTTCGGCGGTTGTTATTTTTTCAATATATTAAAACTTGTGGAGAGAATTATTGACTATATATTGATTAAATTTGAAATATATATTTATAAGCTCCATTGGTTACTCGAGTTATGATACGGAAACAAAATTTATGTCCCTGGACAGACGTAATTATGAAATCAGTGTGGTATAATTGCATACACTTTAAGGCATGCATTATTTATGGAACTTTAAATTGTCTGAACAGAGGAGGATGGCGTGTTCAGAATTCCCCAATGGGTACTAAATGGCCACAATTTAGGTAACAAAGGTACCACAAAAGGTACATTAAAAATAAATACGCCCGTCGCTTGTTTCAAAGATATACATGTACATTCAAAAACAAACAACACTGTGTTTCAGACAAATTATATAGAGGAATAAAGCCTGTGCTTGTGAAACACGAATGCCCCGGCAGCTTCTTTGTCATTATTAACACCATTTTCTGTTAAGTAGGTCAAAATCGCTAGGCAAGAGTTAATGTTAAACTTTTTTTTAAAAGTACATCAAAGGTCGAGGTCGCGAGGTCAAGATTTTTGTTATCGATGGAAAGGTCTTGTCACAGGGGACACACATGTGAACTATGAAAACTTTATTACTTTCTACTCGAAATTTATGCCCAATGTTAAAAGTTTTTTACAAAAGTAGGTCAAAGGTCAAGGTCATGAGGTAAAAAATTCGGTATCGATGGAAAGGAACACAATGTGAAATCCGTCGATGCTCAATTTGGTGCTCTATTGTGGGTGCTGTTGAGATTATCGTCAGGATCTTCTTTAACCCATGAAAGCCGTATAAAGTTATGCCCAATGTTAAAGTTTTTCAAAAGTAGGTCAAAGGTCAAGGTCGAGGTCACATGGTCAAAAAATTTGGCAACTGTGAAATTATTTGGCCCCGATAAGATTTAATTGACCATGTGGATTGAGACCTTTTTTAACCTTTAATCTTGATTTGATTTGAGGTCATGACACAAATTTGGATTCTGCGAAATATGAAGACAGGTGAAATCCCATCTAGTGAGACATTGACAACTTATCTCAATCGGTTTCTGTCAGTCATGTCACACTCTTTGTTCCTACGCAACGATTCTCTGGTATATTATTGAAATCATTGAGGAGGGAGAAAGTTATGACCCGGGCATTGACCTTGGCATGTGACCTTGAGTACTGAGAAACAATTCTGTAAATATTTTTGAAATCCATGCCAAGGGGGACGGAAGAAGATATACACATTGCCCGGTCAATGTTTTTACCATGTAGACTATGAACTTGACCGGCCTTTGACCTTGATTCCAGGTCATTACACATCCTTGGATCATACACAGCAATTCCCTGAAATATTATTGAAACATTCTGAGGGAAAGAAGTTATGGCCAGGACAAGACACCAGATGGACAACAACTTAAGACGAGCGTATAAACATCAAACTTCAGAATTGGCAAACATTGGCAGCATTCTTTCAGGTGAGTGATGGCATTATTAGCAAAATTATAATTCGGGTACTAAACTTAGTGGGTTTTTTTCCTTGGTGATATCACTTGCAAATCCCCGATTTGGTGACATAGAATTGCTTTCTTCAGCCGATATCTGTTGTTGTCCTAATTAACCCAAAAGTGACACCATTTGCTATCGGTAAAGAAGAAACCAAAAACTTAATTGGTTGAAAGCCTTATGCACTCGTTTCCTATGATGTTTTGTGATATTCTTTGATGCACCCTTTCCCTATGGTGTTATGTGAAATTCTTTGATGCACCCTTTCCCTGTGGCGTTTTGTGAAATTCTTTGATGTACCCTTTCCCTAAGGTGTTATGTGAAATTCTTTGATGTACCCCTTCCCTATGGTGTTATGTGAAATTCTTTGACGCACCCTTTCCCTATGGTGTTATGTGAAATTCTTTGATGCACCCTTTCCCTATGGTGTTTTGTGAAATTCTTTGATGCACCCTTTCCCTATGGTGTTTTGTGAAATTCTTTGATGCACCCTTTCCCTATGGTGTTATGTGAAATTCTTTGACGCACCCTTTCCCTATGGTGTTATGTGAAATTCTTTGATGCACCCTTTCCCTATGGTGTTATGTGAAATTCTTTGACGCACCCTTTCCCTATGGTGTTATGTGAAATTCTTTGATGCACCCTTTCCCTATGGTGTTTTGTGAAATTCTTTGATGCACCCTTTCCCTATGGTGTTATGTGAAATTCTTTGATGTACCCTTTCCCTAAGGTGTTATGTGAAATTCTTTGATGTACCCCTTCCCTATGGTGTTATGTGAAATTCTTTGACGCACCCTTTCCCTATGGTGTTATGTGAAATTCTTTGATGCACCCTTTCCCTATGGTGTTTTGTGAAATTCTTTGATGCACCCTTTCCCTATGGTGTTTTGTGAAATTCTTTGATGCACCCTTTCCCTATGGTGTTATGTGAAATTCTTTGATGCACCCTTTCCCTATGGTGTTATGTGAAATTCTTTGATGCACCCTCTCCCTATGGTGTTATGTGAAATTCTTTGATGCACCCTTTCCCTATGGTGTTTTCAGGCTTTCTACTCTACCTTGATGAAAAAGTAGGAGAAGTCAATGAAAAAAAGTAGGAGAAAAGTAGGAAAAAGTAGGAATTTATAGGGGAAAAAAAGGAAATTTTCAATCACTTTTAGCGACAATTTTCAGTAAATATGACACACAAATCACAGCAAGCAATGATTTTAGACTGGTAATGTTCATCTTTGAGGAAATCACAGAGAGAAATAAGGACAGATTGATTTTTCATGTAAAATATGCAGAATGGGCGAGCGAAGCGAGCCCGAATTTTTTAAAAATCTTTGAAACAGATGTCAATGACAAGTGAAGCAAGTAATTTTTTACTTTTGAGATGAAAAAGTAGGAATAGTAGGAGGTTTTGAAGAAAAAGTAGGAAAAAAAGGATCAAAATAAAACATAGGTAATCACAGATTACGAAGCTCACCTCGTGACAGCAAAATTCAATTCAAACATATTTCTTAGTACATGTATATTGGCTTTTAAAGGCAAAACCACTCAAGCAGAAAAAGTAGGTCAAGGTCATTTTATGAAAGTTTGATCAAAGATACATCCAATATGCAAGTTTGGTACATGTAGCAGTTATACTTTGCTCAATATTGGCTTTATAGAGCAAAGTCACTCAAGCGGAAAACGTAGGTCAAGGTCATTTTATGAAAGATTGATCAAAGATACATCCAATATGCAAGTTTGGTACATGTATCACTTATACTTTGCTCAATATTGGCTTTTAAAGGCAAAATCATTCAAGCGGAAAAAGTAGGTCGAGGTCATTTTATGAAAGTTTGATCAAAGATACATCCAATATGCAAGTTTGGTACATGTAGCAGTTATACTTTGCTCAATATTGGCTTTATAGAGCAAAATCACTCAAGCGGAAAAAGTAGGTCAAGGTCACTTTATGAAAGATTGATCAAAGATACATCCAATATGCAAGTTTGGTACATGTATCACTTATACTTTGCTCAATATTGGCTTTTAAAGGCAAAATCACTCAAGCGGAAAAAGTAGGTCGAGGTCATTTTATGAAAGTTTGATCAAAGATACATCTAATATGCAAGTTTGGAACATCTAGCACTTATACTTTGCTCAATATTGGCTTTTAAAGGCAAAATCACTCAAGCGGAAAAAGTAGGTCAAGGTCATTTTATGAAAGTTTGATCAAAGATACACCCAATATGCAAGTTTGGTACATGTAGCACTTATACTTTGCTCAATATTGGCTTTTAAAAGCGAAATCACTCAAGTGGAAAAAGTAGGTCAGATGCTGCATCCGATGCATGGGTCCATCTCGGCATCCAAAGATGAATCACTTGTGCAAGTTTGGTTACTGTAGCATTAGTACTTTGTCAGATACTGAGCTACCCCAAACTTCTTATCCAAATCACTCAAGCGGAAAATGTAGGTCAGATGCTGCATCCGATGCATGGGTTCACCTCAGCATCCAAAGATGAATCACTTGTGCAAGTTTGGTAACTGTAGCATCAGTACTTTGTCAGATACTGAGCTACCCCAAACTTCTTAACCAAGTCACTCAAGCGGAAAATGTAGGTCAGATGCTGCATACGATGCATGGGTTCACCTCAGCATCCAAAGATGAATCACTTGTGCCAGTTTGGTAACTGTAGCATTAGCACTTTGTCAGATACTGAGCTAACCCAAACTTCTTAACCAAGTCACTCAAGCGGAAAATGTAGGTCAGATGCTGCATCCGATGCATGGGTTCACCTCAGCATCCAAAGATGAATCACTTGTGCAAGTTTGGTTACTGTAGCATCAGTACTTTGTCAGATACTGAGCTACCCCAAACTTCTTAACCAAGTCACTCAAGCGGAAAATGTAGGTCAGATGCTGCATACGATGCATGGGTTCACCTCAGCATCCAAAGATGAATCACTTGTGCAAGTTTGGTTACTGTAGCATCAGTACTTTGTCAGATACTGAGCTACCCCAAACTTCTTAACCGGACGCGGACACGGACGCGGACACGGACGCGGACGCGGACGCATAGGGTTATAGCATAAGCTCACTCAACTTCGTCGAGGTGAGCTAAAAAGTAGGAAAAGTAGGAAATAGTAGGAAAAAGTAGGAACAGTAGAAAGCCTGTGTTTTGTGAAATTCTTTGATGCACCCTTTCCCTATGGTGTTTAGTGAAATTCTTTGACGCACCCTTTCCCTATGGTGTTTTGTGAAATTCTTTGATTTTACCCTTTCCCTATGGTGTTTTGTGAAATTCTTTGATGCACCCTTTCCCTATGGTGTTATGTGAAATTCTTTGATGCACCCTTTCCCTATGGTGTTATGTGAAATTCTTTGATGCACCCTTTCCCTATGGTGTTATGTGAAATTCTTTGATGCACCCTTTCCCTATGGTGTTATGTGAAATTCTTTGATGCACCCTTTCCCTATGGTGTTTTGTGAAATTCTTTGATGTACCCTTTCCCTATGGTGTTATGTGAAATTCTTTGATGTACCTTTCCCTATGGTGTTTTGTGAAATTCTTTGATGTCTTTGGAGTTTGTTTGACACTTCGGGTCTAAAAACACGAACTTTTAAAATTGGTATATGCTTCCTATTAGGTTTTATCACATGATACACCCGTTATGCAGTTTCACAAAGCCATTTCATAAATATATGATATGATAACACGTTACATATCGCTCTGCTTGAATGCCATTGGTCAAGGTTGGAACCTAATCACATAAACCTTGACAAATGTGACCTTTCAAATATCGGTCAACTGTTAAATTCAGACCCAGAGTCAATATCAATGATTAAAATTGTTGTTGTTAAATAATTCTTGCATTAAAATATTATTCAAATTTGAAATACTTTTCTCTTACGCACAGAATATCGAATACGATGGGGACACTACTTCTCATGGCGTAGCAGACGACTTCTAAATCACGGCGTGGTTCGCCTCTATAGTTCTCGGAAACGTTGATTTCACGTTAGAAATATACATTTTTAGGCAATATCATGTGATAAAAAGAATCTCAAATGAATTTTCATTTCATACGATGTATTATGAAACTCGTTGTGCGTTTTATATCCCCTCGCCAAGGCTCGGGGATATAAAACACACAACTCGTTTCATAATACATCGTATGAAATGAAAATTCATTTGAGATCCTATATTTATCAAATTTTGTGTAGTGGTTGCGGAGGAAAAGTTGAATATGTGTCAGCAAATCAGATTCATTGGTGTCAATCCTATTTGACTGATCTGACCATATTCACAAATTTGGTACAGAATCGTTGTTTTTGCCTAATACTAGAGTTGGTAAAATTTTGAGCAGTGACTTTTATAAGTACTATATATATATAATGTGAAAAGTTACTATATTCGTGAAAGCAGTATGGGATGACAATGGGCAATGACTTTTTTGTTTTGCTCAGGTGAGCTAAAATTGTGATGAATGATTCAATTTACATTCCAGTGTAAAATCTAGAGTGAGGAATTAAGTATAACAACATTTATATTAAGAGACAGCTGTTTTTAATATAATCTTGCAAGAGAGCTTCTTACAGATACCATGTAACATTTTGACTAATAAAATTATCATATACATTCATTAACAGAAGAAAATGGTGGTACACATATGATGACCACTAATTGGCTATGAAAAGCTAAAAGAAATAAAGTCCTTAAATCAGAACTAACCCAAAAATCTGCCAAGGCACTCAATCTAACTAAAATTGAAGTATACATGTACCCATAGTTGTCTGCAGAATGTATCAGAGGAAGAATAAAATATTCAGTAGCATATTTTTGTTTCACTGTATAAGTCCCTATTTAGAGAGGTACAGACCTGCCTAAATGCTTTTCGCCATAGGTGTAATATTTTGTTCACAAAATTTTTGGGGACTAAAGCGTAATATTATTAAAAATATTATTTAATAAAGCCTAGGCTCACGCAGCAAGATACGCCCGTTGGGATTTTTTCACAACACCAAGATATCTAAGTCCCATAACCTCATAAAGACAAATTGGATGAACATGAAAATCAAAAGGTGGATTCTTCTTCAAAGTCTGATCACAATGTAGAAATATCATGTAAATCCGTTGACGCATATTCAAGTTATTGCGTTCCATGTGTCTATATTTGGCCCTTAGCTTAACATGTATGTGCATATACCCCCCCCCCCCCCCCTCCCATTACACATAATATCTCGGTTATGTGACAAAGAAATTATAAACCCGTTTTATATGTTAAAGGACAATTTTCTACTTGTAGTATACAAAATTTCAAAACATTTTGACCAGAAATAGATTTTTAAAGAATTTTTAACTATTTTAGTATATTTTCATTGCATTTAAAATATCTAAGTCCCATAACTCCGTAACGACAAATCGGATGAACCTGAAAATCAAAAGGCGGCTTCTTCTTCAAACTCTGATCATAATGTACAAATATCATGTAAATCCGTTGATGCATATTCAAGTTATTACGTTCCATGCGCTTATATTTTGCCCTTAGCCTTACATGTATGTGCATATAACCCCCCCCCCCCTCCGATTACACATAATATCTCGGTTATGCCACCAAAATATTAAAAACCCGTTACATATGTCAAAGAACATCCTTTCAAGCTTAAGTATACAAAATTTCAAAACATTTCAACGAGAAATAGATTTTTAAATAATTTTTAACAATTTTAATATATTTTCACTGTATTTTAAAATATCTAAGTCCCATAACTCTGTAACGACATATCGGATGAACCTGAAAATCAAAAGGCGGCTTCCTCTCCAAATGTATAAATATGGTGAAAATCCGTTGACACATATTCAAGTTATTGCGTTCCATGCGCCTATATTTTGCCCTTAGCTCAACATGTATGTGCATATAACCCCCCCCCCCCCCCCCTCTTCCCATTACACACAATATCTCAATTATACGACAAAAAAAATAAAAACCCGTTACATATGTCAAAGAACATCCTTTCTACTTGAAGTATAAAAAATTTCAAAACATTTCGACCAGAAATAGATTTTTAAATAATTTTTAACTATTTTAGTATATTTTTACTGTATTTTAAAAATCTAAGTCCCATAACTCAGTAACGACAAATAAGATGAACTTGAAAATCGAAAGGCGGCTTCCTCTTTACAGTCCAATCATAATGTGTGAATATGGTGAAAATCCGTTGACGCATATTCAAGTTATTGCGTTCCACATGTTCCATGCGCCTATATTTTGCCCTTAGCTTAACATGTATGTGCATATCACCCCCCCCCCCTCCCATTACACACAATATCTCAGTTATTCGACGAAAAAATTAAAAACCCGTTACATATCTCAAAGAACACCCTTTCTACTTGAAGTATACAAAATTTCAAAACATTTCGACCAGAAATAGATTTTTAAATAATTTTTAACTATTTTAGTATATTTTCACTAACTCTGTAGCGACAAATCGGATGAACCTGAAAATCGAAAGGCGGCTTCCTCTCCACAGTCCAATCATAATGTATGAATTTTGTGAAAATCCATTGACGCATATTCAAGTTATTGCGTTCCATAGGCAGACGGACAGACGGACAGACAGACAGACGGACGGATGGACTTCGCCATACCATAATACGACCCGTCAAATGACGGGCGTATAAAAACTTATGCAATTTCAAGGAAAAAACATCGTCTTTTGTCTGCTTCAACAATTGTTACAGATTTGAAGAATTCATGTGTTTGCCTATACGATATGGAAGACATTTGTTCAATCAAGTGCTAAAAAAATCGAAAATGTCAATTTGCTCAAAAGTAATAGGTTTTAGGCGTAAAATGGAATAGCAAAAGCGTAGGGTGTAATTAAAGATTGAAAATCGTAAAAATGACGCGAAATTCGTAAACGAAGGCAGGTCTAGAGGTATCTACAGTGAAATCATGATGACTATACTGAATTTCTACTTTTTGTGGTACAATCACTTCCCTGAATTTTAATGTGATTTCCTGAGATTTTGATAATGTGTTTTTGTTCATCCAAGATACATTTCCAGATCACACTAAATCTACAGTACCAGAAACCATACAATACACACCCATTATTGACTATTTTGAGCTATAACCTTGGCCTCTGACCTTCATAATGATGGCTTTGTCTCCATTCCGCCAACAACATTTTACTCGTGAATGAGGCTAGGCTGATACCTTGATCTTGATAATCATGAAGTGTTTGTGGCAAGTTTGAAGGTATTAAGGTCTAACAGTTTAGCCTTAACCTCACCTACGAAAAGAATGTAGCAACAGACAGACAGAAAGGCAGACAGACAGTGTCACAGTATCATAAATCTGTTTGGAGACTGTATATAAAACCTACATAACAAAAGATCAAACTGTTCTAATTTTACATTAGATTGAGATTTACATTACATTTCATACAAGTTTCCTTTTTGAAATAAGTCACTCTAAAAATAAAGTCATTCTCAAATGCTGACACAACTTTTATGTTGTATTTTTTCAATATCTGCAATCCTCCAGAGAAGCTTTTTACAAACTTTTTGATAAGTTTGATAAACATAAAGACTGTATAAATCATCCTCTTGCTCTATTATTGAACATCATACAGACTAAAATTGTGAAATTTGTATGATCCATTAACAGATATATCATACAAATCTCCATCAGCAGTGTTTGAATATTGAATATACTATTGTACATGTAGTTAGGTATTAAAAATGCAGTGTATGTATGAATTATATTTTGACATTTAGTATTAGAGACTTCTACAGAAGTAAGAATATACATGTTTAATCCTGTCTGAAGTTACTGATTGCACAAACCATGACAGTGATTGTTCCAATATTATTAAGGCTTTAGGGGTATAATACTGTACTTCCGGTTGTTCTGATAACAGAAAATTTAAATACTATGAAATTGGCCGAAGACGCACAACTTCAGCAATGTTCTGAATCACACATTTCATAGTGAGTTGAATGAAACATAAAAAATATATATAAAATATCTAAAATACCATATGTAAGATATGACAGTAGACAATTTCTACCTTTTCAACGATATTGTTATTATACCCCTAATACCTTAAACAAATGTACAAAGTGATATAAAAAAATTCTCAAGTGATATCACATACACGTACTCAACTGTCACATTCTCACGTAAAACTGACAGCTCTGTTTCTTGAGAAATGATTGATTTTACAAATAATACAAATTTTCATGTGACCATAAAATTTTTCAAAATATGACCATTTGTATGAAAGAGGAGAAAGCAATAAATAATATTCATCCCACTTTATAGTGTATCAGATAAATACAAACACATATACCACTAAATGTTACAATGACCCTTTTTTTCAAATATCCCTCAAATGGAATAATATATATTAAATATAAATACATATTTTAATAAAAACTCATATACAATATTAAGTAAATAGATAACATATTTGATATGGAATGCATAGAAACATTTATTGGAATGCATAGAAATATCACAAAGTATCATCATCTAGATGTATATGTCAGTGAAAATTATAAAAAGAGAAAATTATTTCATAATTATGATACATATAACACGTGAAGTGTAAAGTCAAAAGTTATATTGAGCCTTTGTGGAATACAGAGTTATTTCCCATTAGAGATGGTATCATTATGATAGTGTTGTGCCGATTATTGCCGACGTCGGCGAGATCCTTGCTAGACCCTTCTGATTACGATAATCAATTATGATTAGGAAATTTAAAACATTATTACACAAATATGGACTTGGTCGAGGTCATTATGTCATAATAATGACCCGATGAGATTTGTAATATTGACCTCGGCCTTCGGTCAATATTACAATAATGACATAATGACCGAGGCCAAGTCCTTATTTGTTATATTATATAACGAATTGTAAAACTACATATGATTAAAATAATGATTCAAATGAATATGAACACATATTTTTAAATTAAGATCTTTAATTATTTGAATGTTTTTGTGAAAAGTGTATCTAGACTTTTAAAATTAAACAAAATAACTATCTTAATTTTTATCGTAAATACTGAAATCAGGACAAATACCACACCAAGTCATTATCTTCCATCAGCGGTCATTATCGGAAAATAATGACTCGCGCATCAGCCAATCAGAATTTACGTTACATCCTGGTTATATAATATTATACAATTATGGACTTTTTACGAGGTGAATATGGTGTGATATTTTCTGAATTTGAAAATATTGACAGAGGCGACAGCCGAGGTCAATATTTTCAAATTAAGAAAATATCACACCATATTCACGGAGTGAAAAGTCCACAATTGTTTTATTATATAGTGGACTTAATCAGTATTTATAGAGGTACCTTTTCGAAATGGCTGACATCGACTTTTCATTGAAAATGTTTCAAGACGTGTTAATATCAGCATTTTCTGTTGCTGAATTATCCTGAACGTAATGGAATTCATTCAATGAGTCAAATGAAGAATATTTCAGAGTCAAAATCCGTAGATAGGCTCAAAATTCAAGAATTTGAGCTCAGCCTCAGGGTCCTTGCTGCTGTTTACGAAATGATGTTAATGACGTCACAGATACAAATTTCGCGCGTTTTCGATATTTCATGGTAAACCGGAAGCAAGAGTTTTCGCGGTAGTGATATTTAATGAAAATGCCCCTCACAGGTCAATATGATGAGACAATGACTCGTCATGTGACAGTTCTCAGCCAATGAGAGTGGGAATATAAACAGACTATGTAATAAAATGAAATATTTGCATCATTAAACTGTATTTTTGCAAAAGAAACAGTTCATAGGACATACTAATAATTTATCTAATAATATATCTTTGACTTAGGTCTGTAAGCATACTCGTATGAAACATTTTGCCAAGTTTCTATAAAATTTGCTGTCAATAAAAAGTAAGTTATGGACAAATCATGAAATATTTACAGTTTTGCAGTATAATTTAAATATCTGATTATAATAGATAATCAATCGAAAGGCTTATCTGATTAATCGATTTTGATTACTCCATCCGATTCCGAACACTACATTATGACGTCATAAAGTTGGTACTGTATAGCTTTAGATGCAAAAATGATGTATAATATCATCGCTTTAGTGCAAACAGTAATGTTCACTGGAAGGTGAGCGCAGACTTGTATGTGCACAAAAATATTTGCTAATTATATCTCATTTGTTTCAAGGCTACTCTCTCATCCACTTAGTACACTCTCAGCATGGACAATGTTACATCGCAAGGTATTAAAACTTTCACATTCATGCACATTTGATTTAGTTCCAGTTCTGTTTAGAACTGGAACGAAAACAAATGTGCATGGATGTACAAGTTTTAAGACCTTAAGAAGCAGAATTATCCAAGCATAGGTTATGTCAAGTGCATAAGAGAGTCGTCTTGAAACAAATGAGATGTATTAAATTTTTCATATAGCAAATATTTTTGCGCACATACACGTCTGCGCTCACCTTCCCGTGAACATTACCGTTTGATGTAATACGATGCTTTTCCATCTAAAGATAGGTACTGTAATGTCAATTTTGTTCTGTCCTCTCCCAGACTTTGAGGATTTTTTCTATAGAATTTACTGACATCACAATTACCAGTAGTTCACGTCAAATACCATCACACATGGGACGTAACTCTTATTATCGAAAGTTTGATATCTCTAAGCAAATGAAGATAAATAGAATGTCAATACATCTATTTCTTTTACCATATTTGCCAAAATTGTTCTCACAAACAAGTCAAAAGCTGTACACAAGGGTAAGAAATTCTAATCAGAAATACTAATTGTAGGCACCAGCTACCAGTAAGAATACAATGATCAAAATCAGTACAAGTAACAACATTATAATCACACCTCAAGAAAATCTTTGGAAACTTATGTTTTCTCTGTGATTATCTATACGCATTTAGAGATATATATTTCACATTCAAAACTGTCTCATTTCAATAGAAAAGGATTTGGAATTCAAAGATCACAAAACTATGTATAGCGTAAAACACTTAGTACACAAAAACACGTCAGAAAATAAATCCATAAATGCATGAAATATTGTAAAGACAACATGGATTAGAGACATTTAAATATATGTTTATAACAGGGTGGCCATGGACTCTAGAAAACAGGGAAAACAGGGGAAATGCTGAATAATAATTCCATGCAGGGAAAAATCAGGGAATTTGAAAATTTCATAAAATTCAGGGAATTTTATTCAGTTAATGTTTGAAAAAATAACAAGTAACTGATGAAATTGACTATATACATTTGAACAAAGAAATAAAGTTTATTGTGTTCAAAATTGTCTGGCTTGCTTTGCTTGCCATGGACACTTTGAATGTAAACTTAAGTACAATTTTCTAGAAAATGAGCAAGTACAGTAAAGGATCATTCAATGCATATTTGAACATATACAGTGTAAAATAGATTAGTATTAGTGTGCATTTTTTCAGGGAATTTATTGTATGATTCTGAGAAAATCATAGAAATTTCAGGGAATTTCATTCATCAAAATCTGTAGCCACCCTGTATAATAAGGATTTGCTTCTAATGGTGGTTTGTAGGTTTAAAATAAAGTTAAAATTACATTAAAAGGCATTATTGTCAACTTACACCAAGTGTGAATGACTGCAGTTGATCAATTCCATTACTTAGTTCCCTCTCACTATAGGTTTCAAAATTGCTTAAATAAGTATTGCGCTATGATGATTTTAACAGGAATACAGGACTTAGATAAGCATTTTTATGAATAATAGCCACTAGTCAAATCCCACATTGTATTTCCATGTGTACTAGCTGTTATCCCAAGCTAGCTAGTCATGTAAAATTCACCAAACCTCAAACTCTTAGCAATTTTCTAGCATTGATATCAACTAAAGCAAGCAATTTGCTAACTATCAACGTTCACACTTGCTGTATTCTGACAGTAAAATGGTATGCTGTATTCTGACAGTAAAATTTCCTAACTATCAACGTTCAAACTTGCTGTATTCTGACAGTAAATGGAAGAATGCATTGATTGAAAGTACAAAGATGATCATATATGTTCCCCTTGAAACATTTAATAGCCATTCTCTGTAAGGACCAAAATCGTTCGGCACGGCATGTCATGGATTTTGATGATTTTCCGTATAATTGGTATATATTGAGTACTGACCATGAAAATAACACTTTTCATCCAATGTGGCCTCTTGTTGCCATGGTAACGAGGTCATTCTATTTATAGCATTTTTGGGACCATGAAATAAGCAAGCTCCGGAGACTTCGTTGCCATGGATACCACTGTAACAGCTTGTTCATCTTTATATAATCTATTCTTCCTTACTTCCATTCTTACTTAGTACACTTAGTTATGTGATATTTATTACAGGAAGCTTATTGTATTAAGCCAAACTAAGTCAAAATGAAGCGAAAAATAGAGGTGAAAATAAAGGCCAATTTAGTGTGTTTTTGACCATTTTCAATCTTAAATATCACAAAAGGCACCAATAGGAGACTAGTGATTTTCATCAATGGAAAAGTATGTTTATTGACAAATAAAATGAACGAAAAATTGGAGTGGGTATTTAAGAGTTTTACCTAAATTCTGTCGTCAAAGAACGTTGCCATGGCAACATTAGACCTTTTTGCTTGTTTCATATTATCTTTGAAATTGATTTTATTCCTCTTTAGAGTTACATAAGATTGTCAAAATGTATGCATGTATAGATATGACTTGTATCTTTTACATAAGAACAATTAAAATGTTCAAGGTCATTGGCTTGATGTTCAAGGTCATTTATACTTTGAGACTCAAATTTTGCATAAAATATTGATTTTTTAATTTTTTTGTTACCGATTTTAGTGATTTTTTTATTTAAATATTTTCATAGGTCATATATATTATGAAAGCACATGAATATAAGAAAGACAAATCTTAGAATTTATTGAATTGTAGCTATTCAATAGGAAAATATTTTTCCGTCAAAAAACAAGAAAAATACAGATTTCGTCCCTTTTTTATCAACATACTCACCAAGAATTTAGATATTCGAAGATGTGAAGAAACGTAATCAATAGTTCTAAGAAATAAGTGATACATTTATCATTTTATGGCAAATAACTGTTAAGTTCAATATTTCAAGGTTTCTAAAATATTGACACCTTCATTTTATGAAAAATCAGGATTTTTCGTCAAATCTGGTCACTTAAAGTTTAATGACCTTGAAAATTCAGTGGGTGACCTTGAAATATTTTCAAGGTCATTTTTATATCAAAACGCCTTTGATAGATGTATACATGAACTTCTGTTCCAATATCATGCGTAGATAGTTTGATAGAGGTTGTGTTTAAATTCATTGTATTGAAACCTTTCAGCCGATTGTTGCCATAGCAACTAAATTTGATGCTGCTTTGCATAAAAAAGGACAAATTAGCCCAATTAATTTTTTATATTCATGTAGAGTTCAAAGATGATACTAATTAGATAACTACAATTTGGACTTCAAAAATTGGTGCTTTTATGAAAGTTTCAACCTTGTAAAACAGTAAAAACATGCAAAAAAGGGTCTTTGAGTGCCCAAAACAAAGCCTTTTGATACCCTGTTTCGGCCCAATTTTTCATCTTGTATACATAAGGCATCCGAAATGAATGTAAAAAACTTTACAAATATGCGTAATAATAAGGATTAAAAGAAAATAATCAAAGCAATTTAAGATTTAAAATGTACCTGTTTCTATGGTAACGAAGCCTACAAATATGCCTTGTCCTATAGATTTTCCCGATTTTTGACATTTCAGACACGGTTACCATGGCAACGACAACCTTTTTGAAAAAACTGGGGTTGATTTACATACTAGTACTTCATATTGAACTTCCATACCAAAAATCTCAAAAATCCATGACATGCCGTGCCAAAATGTTTTGAAATTCTTTGGTTCTTACAGAGAATTGCTGTTAACATTTTAAAGATTGATTGACATGAGAATAGAGTTATAAGCAAATACAGTTTTTTGGCTTAATTTCAGGCAGTTCAAGAGTCACTCCACATGTCAATTCTTGTCTACATGGGCTGGTGAGCCAGAAAAAATATCTACGTCATGCATAAAACATGGTATACCTATACAATAACAAACAAGACATATGTATAAAACATATATACAAAAATACCTGTGCTTCACTCCCCGCAATGTCAAGGCCACAAAGTCACATTACATAATCAATAGAAATAACTTGTTACAATAAATACACACAAAAATGAAATTCAAGTTATATATAAGAATATAGTTTGTTATATTAATGTAATATATTAATTTTACAGATCAAAGTCATAACACTTGTACATATCTACTACAGAGTAAAGTCACATCAAACATTTTCCTGTAGAAATGTTTGAAATGATTTACCGTTGACACATACTTAAATGATAACTAAATGAACAAGCAGGTCAAGAAAATCAAAATTAGGTAAACCATCTGAAAAGAAAGGAATACACATAATAAAAATGTAATGTAACCAAATGCATGACTAAACTTAGCATGATTATTATAATACCAATATTCATACATATTGTACAAAATACAGCTGACGGGAGAGATGCTTTTCCAGATGAAGTTATGCACGAAATTGGAAAATATGACTATGTGCAGAATGTTACTGAGTTTCTACTAAATTGGATTCTTCTGCATTTACTGTGACATAGATTGAACGAACCCATTCAAACTTGAAATTGAAAAAAGAGCTCTTTTAATTCGACAAATAAAATTTGTTACCATCAGACCATGACATGCATAGCACCTGTTGGCCGACTTTCTGTAAATCGTCTGTTATTTGCAGCGTCTTAAGTTCGCAAGTACATGTTGGTTGACTGTTCAATCCCAATAAGGAAAAAGAGTTTTTTATCTCTAGTATTTCTCAAAGAAATTGAGATGTATTACGGGTTGAAATCTTTAAGTTTGAGTTTCAAAGAAATTATCACAGATAAATAAAATGCATAAGACTCCAAACATCACTTATAACATAAAAACTTATGGCACATTTGACTGATGAGAGAGCCATCAATGTTGCTTATTTACAATTCGGTCTTTTCGAAATAGAGAGTTACTTCCCATTTGTGCAGGTATCTGACGTCAACGCATTGTGACGTCATCAAATTCTATGGAAACCGGCATAAAATTCCGGGAAAAAGGGTTACATATATGACGTTTTCAAAGGAATTTATTGACGTCACAATGCTTTTACGTCAGATACCTGCACAAATCGAAAGTATGGCAGTAAAATCGAAAAGCCGGAATTATCAGTTTCTTCTTCCTTTCACAGAATACTTAATGTTTACTCATTTCAGCAGGATTCATATTCTAGCAGAGTAAGCATGTGCTCTTCAGACTGTGCTTACTCAAAGACTACACTAAAATATTTCACTGTTATTGATTACTGTAAACATGGTTATTTTCGCTGGGGGAAATTTTCGCAAAATGACCTTTGCAAAGGTACGTGTGGAGGTAATTTTGGCAAAATCGGGAGTACATGTATTCCCTTAAGTCTTTTAAACTGGCAGTGATTTTCACGTGGGAGTTATTTTCGCAATTATAGTACAATTGCGAAAAGTGTGAAAGTTACACCTACGTGAAAATTTCTATCTTTACAGTATAATGGGTAATAAGACAAGTGCAGTAATTCCCGATTATGTTAATATTTTTGCCCTGTTTCCGCTAATATTTGGTTGTGCTAAAATAAGTACATGTATAGTACATTTCTTTTTTTCATACAAATACTACTTAATTAATTTTTCATGTAAAATTTAATTATGTAAAAAAAAAAAAATGATGAATCAACTAGTTACTACTTAGTATTTTACTACACAGTACATGTATTTGAATTTTCTACAATGTAAAATTGAATAAAATCATAACAACATGAAATTCTTCATTTGAAAATAATTGGTAAAATTTGAATCATCTTCAATATGAATATATATTCTCTCTATAATACTGCTTCCTATCTACAGTAAATCAAAACGGATCACAAAATTAATGCTGATGTACAGTAAGGAGGATTTGGAAATGATGAATCTAAACTTGTCTCAAAGCATTTTTTTCTTGACCATTCGTTGCAATAGATTGTGTCTTTTCTTGAGGTACAAATTTGCTATACATGTACACAGAAAAAATGACAAGTGATGCACCTACGGTAAAAAGGTAACTCAGCTGGAAATGAAAGAAATAAATAGAGGCAATACACGAAAATATAATAGCTGCAGATGTGGCGAAGCCTTTTAGAATATTATCGGCATACTTGACCACCACTGCTACCACCAGACCCCCAAACGACTGTAGGCATATCACTGTCCATACATACACATCATATCCATGGAAAAACCCTTTTTCTGCTACTTTATTTCCATCATTGAGAGCCATCGTCACCAGTCCCATTACAGAGCCTATGAAACCAAGCTGGACATTTCGAAGCCAAAGAGACTGCTTTGTACCTTTCAATATTTTCTCAAAATAAACGCCAGCAAATCCTGACATAAGACACTGTACCAGTACTGCCATTAGACCAAGTAATGGCTTCTGTTCTACAGCTATCTTCTTGGTTGACGATTCATTTGTGAGCTGCACCATGGCAACACCTATAAACAATATAACGAGGGCTGTCCACTGAAGCTTTGTCAGAGTTTTCTTTAACATCAGCACTGAAAACAACGCTGTTGTAAGAATCTTCAGTTGATATGTTACCTGTAAGAAACAAGGAGTTATATATATAATTTTCTTCCTTTATCATATACAATAAAAAAAAATTGAATTGAAGAAGTCCCTTAGTTGGTATTTATAAATTTGAGTGTTCAACAAAACAAATGTCATCTTTTTCAATGTTTGACCAGTATATAACAATGTCGACCAAGAGCTTGTAGTTGTGTACTGCCATACCTTATATATTTTTTAAACATTTCATTTTTTCTGTTAATTCAACTCACCATGAAAATGTATGGTTCTAAACATAATCATTATGGGGTATACATAATACCCCTAAAATAATAAACGTGACTTTGTACCTTCAGCTTGTAAATAGGTGACGTTGAAAGTTGACCTCAACTATGCGAGTTTGAACCTTGACCTTCAACATGTTAGATGTGTGACTGGGAACCATCACCTGAAATTTCTGTTCTTGATCCTTTACCTTAAATATGTGACCTTTAACTTTGACCTAAAACATGCTAAATATGTGACTCTGAACCTTGACATTAATGCACTCAGGTGAAAAGTTTAATGTATGGACAGACAGACAGACAGAAGGATGCTGGACACAGGGCGATCGTATTTATAAGCTCAACCTCGTCTTTGACAAGTAGAGCTAAAAATTTGAAAATTCCTAGGATGGCAGAATAAATTTCCAAAAGAGGGGGCTCTGGATTTAATGAACAGGACTGTAAGTATATGTATTGTAAATTAAAGGTAAATAAGCTTAAAATGCATCAAAGATGCAAAGTGCCGAGTTGCAAAACTTGAATATAAGTAAAATATACATGATTTGAATATGGTCTCGACAGATGGGAAACATTATTAGCATGTTTCAGGTTGATCCACATTCATATATAATTCAGAAACCATTTTCAATTAACGAGTCCTATGAATTTGACCTTTGATCTCTTGACCCCAAAATTAATAGGAAACATTTCTGGCAAGTTACATGATAATAGGTGCAATACAGGCTCAAATTCAGTCGGGAAACCATTTTTAATCATCTTAGTCCTGTGACCTTGACCTTTGAACCCCAAAATTGATAGTGGTCATCCTTGATCCATGGGAAACATTTCTGGCAAGCTTCATGATTATATTTGCAATACAGGCTGAAATATGGTCCGGAAACCACTTTCAATCATCGGAGTCCTGTGACCTTGACCTTTGACCTTTTGACCCCAAAATCAATAGGGGTCATTCTTGATTCATGGGAATCATTATTGGCAAGTTTCATGACTTTAGGTGCAATACAGGCTAAAATATGGCCAGGAAACCATTTTCAATCATCAGAGTCCTGTGACCTTGACCTTTGACCTTTTGACCCCAAAATCAATAGGGGTCATTTTCTATTCACAGGAAACATTTCTGGCAACTTACATGATTATAGGTGCAATACAGGCTGAAATATGGTCCGAAAACCATTTTCAATCAACAGAGTCCTGTGACCTTGACCTTTGGACCCCAAAATCAATAGGCCTCATCCTTGATTCAAGGGAAACATTTCTGGCAAGTTTCATGATTATAGGTGCAATACAGGCTGAAATATGGTCCGGAAACCATTTTCAATCATCTGAGTCCTGTGACCTTGACCTTTGACCTTTTGACCCCAAAATCAATAGGCCTCATCCTTGATTCAAGGGAAACATTTCTGGCAAGTTTCATGACTTTAGGTGCAATACAGGCTAAAATATGGCCAGGAAACCATTTTCAATCATCAGAGTCCTGTGACCTTGACCTTTGACCTTTTGACCCCAAAATCAAAAGTGGTCATTTTCTATTCATAGGAAACATTTCTGGCAAGTTACATGATTATAGGTGCAATACAGGCTGAAATATGGTCCGAAAACCAATTTCAATCAACAGAGTCCTGTGACCTTGACCTTTGACCTTTTGACCCCAAAATCAATAGGCCTCATCCTTGATTCAAGGGAAACATTTCTGGCAAGTTTCATGATTATAGGTGCAATACAGGCTGAAATATGGTCCGGAAACCATTTTCAATCATCTGAGTCCTGTGAGCTTGACCTTTGACCTTTTGACCCCAAAATCAATAGGCCTCATCCTTGATTCAAGGGAAACATTTCTGGCAAGTTTCATGATTATAGGTGCAATACAGGCTGAAATATGGTCCGGAAAACAATTTTCAATTATCTGAGTCCTGTGACCTTGACCTTTGACCTTTTGACCCCAAAATCAATAGGGCTCATCCTTGACTAATGGTGAGTAAGTGTATGAAGTTTCATTGTTATAGCCTCTTTCGTAGTTGACTTATAGTCCGGAAACCAATTGTTGACGCCCTCCCGCCCGCCCGCCCGCCCGCCCAGACGCCCGCCCAACCGCCCGCCCGCCCGCCCGTCTCACATCAAATTAAGAGCCGAGTTTTGCAACTCGGCTAATAAACATGACAATAATTCTGTGGTTTCAAAAGCAGATTATAGGTCATCCAGTGAGAGCTATAAATGTATCAAAATTTTACCTGAAAGACTGCGGCATCAAGATTTGACACAGCCACAAAGAGAAGGTTATTTTGTAGCATATAAAGGATGGATGGCACGGATATTTTTAGACAGTCTAATGGTTGCTGTATGATGTTCTCGTGTAGATGTTTGAGCCATTTTGAGATGCTCCCTTCTTGATGAAGAATAATGACTAGACAGGCTATAACCTTGAGGACTTCAGACATAATGACAGCTGTAGTTGACATGAACATTTCACCCTCTCGAGTCCGCACATATCGCATCATCAAGATAAAGACGGCATTCTGAAAGGTCAAGGTCGCGAGGCTGATGTACTTCAATGACCAGCTGGTTCCTGTAAAATATAGAGGCATACTGTAAATACAGCAGTGTGGGGAAGCACACCTATACCAGTAGTTGTCAATGTATTGACTGAACTTTAAAATAAAACATACTAAATCAGGGAGGCCAAAACGGTTATATCTTGTTCATCAAGCAACTCTATTAAAATGTGTAAATATTTCTACAAAATAAGAATGTATGTATTATTTCAATTACCAGCTGTTCGTATGTACCATGTAGTTGTGGAGAGCCATATCTGTTATCATTAATCATATTGACTTGGAAACCCCACTGTTAAAGGACCTTTAATAATAATACACTTCAAGCCTGCTAATCTACATCATCATATGGGCAACTTTTCCCCATAACTTTTATTGAAATCCATGCAGTGAAAGGAGTCATGCCCCTGACAGGGTTTTACCCATATTGTCTAATATGACCTTGACCTTTGACCTATGTTTAGGTTCATGACAAATCCTTGGGTCCTAAGTAACAATTCTGCAAAATATTATTGACATCAGTTCAGAGGGGAAGGAGTTATGCCCCGAACAAGTCTTTATCCATATAGTCTACTGTTACCTTGATCTATGAACTTGGCTCGAGGTCATGACACATTCTTGGGACCCAAGTAACAATTCTGTGAAATATTATTGAAATCCATGCAGAGGGGAAGGAGTTATGCCCTGATTAAGGTTTTGTAAATATATCAGTAGTCTATTGTGACCTTGGGCTCTGACCTATTACCTTGGTCCAAGGTCATGACACTTCTTTGGTCCTAAGTAACAAATCTGTGAAATATTATTGAAATCCATGCAGAGGGGAAGGAGTCATGCCCAGGACAAGTTTTTTCCATACAGTATATAATTATATATAAAACCTTTACCTATGACCCTGTTTTAAGGTTATGACACACTCTAAGGTCTTAATATCCTTGTTTTAAGGTTATGACACATCATTGAGTCCTATGTAACAATTTTGTGAAATATTATTGAAATCTATGCTGAGAGGAAGGAGTTTATGCCCAGGGAAATCTTTGATTGACAGACATACAAATGGACAGACGAGGTTATAAAGACTGATTCAATTATTCTTATTTGAATGTTCTTTTAATTCTTCTCTAATTCCCTCTAATTCTTTTAACAAATCATTCGCTCTGATAACGCATGTCTCAATTCAATTTAAAGTTTTGTGTGGTTTAATATTGATAAATCCTTGTGTTGTGTAATTCCAGATAATTTGTGGTTCCATTAAAATATTCAGTTTAATTCCAGATGATTCAAGGTTTGTGAAATTGTATACGACAAATCTTAAAAGTAAGAGAGATAATGAAGCATGCAGATTCCAAACCAAAGAAGGCTGCAGCTAAAACTCAGAATATGTAGTTAATTGTGACATCAGGTCAACTTATTATAATACCAACCTTTTTAACATTTTCTGGAAGTTTATGATAGATGCCTAAATGTACAACAAATGTTCATCCTTTTATCATTCCCTACACCATGCATCTAGCACTAATAATTGTCATGCTTCACACTTAAGCTATATACATGCTATGTAAAAACACTTCTCTTCAGACAACACATTAAGAGTTCAATCACATTGGTATAGCATGAGAAGGAAGTGCACATGAGCATAACAAGACAGGGAGATGCAGGACATCCACAGAATTTTATTTCGACAATGTTCAATCTTAGGGGATCTGCCATTAAAATTGACCTATTTCTACTTTTTGTATTTTTGTCTATTTTTTCCGTAACATAATTTTTGTGTGTATCATGTTTTTGTACACATCATAATAATTCCAAGATTTTCAGATTTGATTAAGATGAAAATTGATCAAGATTCAGAAACTACCAGTACGTTCATTTACATGTACAAAGACTCTTTTTTCCCATTGAGTAACTTAGAATTTTTCACAATTTCCATGGTTTGATTTAATAGT
Source organism: Pinctada imbricata (assembly GCA_033119305.1). Classification (NCBI taxonomy): domain Eukaryota; kingdom Metazoa; phylum Mollusca; class Bivalvia; order Pterioida; family Pteriidae; genus Pinctada; species Pinctada imbricata. The sequence goes on along the minus strand of VSWD01000005.1, from coordinate 63,033,259 downwards.
TGTAGTACCTGTACATGCATTGCATACAGTATTCAGATATTTATAAAGGTTGAATCATTATGAGATGTATGTTAGCAAAGTCGTAAAAGCTTTTACACACTAAAAAAAATCCTTGAAAGACATTCACCGGATATATGTAAAGGGGAAAAAATGGGCACTTTTTTGGGATGAGGGTTTTGTATCCTTCCAACAGATGCAGATATATACTACAGTATAGACAATGTTACCTAGTTCTGGTGTTGGTGATTTTTCATCGGTTGATGTATCTAGAATTTCAGAAAATGGATCTTTAAGTCATATTGTTTTCTATGAAAAACATACTGCATGCACTCAAAACATCAAGAAATGGTGAGAAAGATAACTAGCATTTCTACTCACTGACATATACATTTATCTGAATATGCATGTACCTCCTTTTCTCCTCTGATACTAGTATTCCCTATTTTTGAAACCAGAGTTACTTCCCTTTTGGGATGGTATATGACGTAGAGTAATTATGACGTCATCAAAATCTATGGAAATGGTCCTTAAACTCTGGGAAATGATTCAAAGTAAATATCCGACATTAACATAAAATTTTCATGATGTCGTTATAGTTTTACGTCATATATCGTCTCAAATGGGAAATAACTCTGTGTTCTGCAATACTCAATATATGGTGTCTGAACAACATTAAATACATTTGTAATATTTGCAAATGGCTGCCAGAAGTGTTTGGCAAAATAGTTACAGAAACCACAGGACATTATAAACAATCATTTTTGTTATTTTTTTTCCAGGTACATAAATAATGAATGAAATTTTCCAAAAATTCACCGGACACTGATGAAAACCATAGGAAATGACAATGGACTGACTGACAGACAATGATCAGATACTTTTCATACTAATTTATCACTAAAACACTGTGCCTGGTATAAAACAATTGAATTGTGCTACAGATATTTGTGGTTCCTACGAGTATGACATCAATCAGTGTTTACATAACTAGTAGATTTTCCATGATAAACGCCCATTAGGCAACTAGAATCATTATCATATTCCAATAATTTCAGTTGCCTACATTTTGTATTGTGACGCCACTTTCAAGTTTCGAATGTAGGGAGAATTTTCCAACGTTAATAACAGTTTGACGCTGTCATCCGTAATCTAAGCTATATTCATACCAATAAAGGTTTCAAATAAGTTCGAATGTAAATATAATTCAGCAACTGGCTGACTAAAGCCTGTTATGCTTTCAAACACAATGCAACAGGGATAAAACTTAAAAGTAGGGATTAATCATGTCAGCTACCAGTACAGACAGCCCGTCGCTCAAGCAGAAGTTGAAGTTGTGAGAAGATTTTTTTATTTATTTACTTTTCAGAATGGCACAAAAAAGAGTATACAATTTGAATGAAATTGTCTAGAAAAATAAATCCTCCTCAGATATACATGTATGCAATGATATCAATATAAGCTAACTACGATTCACATTCGTACACAGAGGCTCAGGTCTAAAGATACGAATGTTCGTATCAAGGGCCACTGCCTAGATAAAACCCCCCTCTATAGTATATATACCCCTTTATGGATTGCTGGACACTTCGTCACCAAGACAACTCGTAACAAGACAGCTCGTAACCAAAAAAAGACATCTCCTAACCTGACCATTTTGGTGACGAGTTGTCTGGTCAAGTCGTAACCAGGTGACGACTTGACCAGACAAATCATCACCAAAACTTGGAAAAAAATCTTGATAAAAAGTCGTCACCAAAACTAAAAGTAGAAATTTTGATAAAAACTTGTCACCAAAACTTAGAAATTGTGACCTTAGGCACGGTCCATTTGATATTCTGGGGGGGGGGCTTGGGTTTTTTGTCGGAGCAAGATTATTTTTTTTGCCCCGGACCGGGGCAAAATTATTTTTTTCTGGCAAAGTTGGAGCAAGGAAATTTTTTTTATAACAATTGATGTGAATATTAAGGATGTTTGTGTTTTTCAATAGAAATTCTTTATTTTTACTTTTAAAAATTAATACTCCAAACATTATTTTTATGTAAAACTTGTATTCACATCTAAACTGAGAGAGGTGAAAGATTTTTACAATATGCGATATATAATGTTTAGTTAACAAAATGTATAAAAGGTCATGTAACATGTAAAAGGGCCTGATGCAAGTTTTTACATGTAATAAAACACCGCTAAAGACGGTATGGCCGGATTGCAAAGTAAGTTTTTGTCACCAACTGGGTCAAGGTCACTAAGTCACTAAGTCAAATATTACAGCATACATTGAGAGGTCTTGTCAGAGGCAACCTACATGTATAATATAAACCAGGAACTTTAACCAAAGTCTTTAACTAGGTCAAAGTCCAAGGTCAAGGTCACTAGGTCCAATGTTATGGCATAAATTGAAAGGTCTCGTCATGGGCAACCTAAATGTATAATATAAGGTTTCTACTGCATACAATTCCTTAGATTTTGCTTAAACCAAGAACTTTAACCAAAATCTTTAACTAGGTCAAAGTTCAAGGTCAAGGTCACTGGGTCAAATGTTACGGCATAAATTGAAAGGTCTCATCATTGGCAACCTACATGTATAATATAAAGTTTCTACTGCATACAGTTCCTTAGATTTTGCTTAAACCAGAAATTTAACCAAAATCTTAAACTAGGTCAAAGTCCAAGGTCAAGGTCACTAGGTCCAATGTTATGGCATAAATTGAAAGGTCTCATCATGGGCAACCTAAATGTATAATATAAATTTTCTACCGCATACAGTTCCTTAGATTTTGCTTAAACCAGAAACTTTAACCAAAATCTTAAACTAGGTCAAAGTCCAAGGTCAAGGTCACTAGGTCCAACGTTATGGCATAAATTGAAAGGTTTTGTCATGGGCAACCTATATGTATAATATAAGGTTTCTACTGCATACAGTTCCTTAGATTTTGCTTAAACCAGGAACTTTAACCAAAATCTTTAACTAGGTCAAAATCCAAGGTCAAGGTCACTAGGTCAAATGTTACGGCATAAATTGAAAGGTCTCATCATGGGCAACCTTCATGTATAATATAAAGTTTCTACTGCATATAGTTCCTTAGATTTTGCCTCAACCAGAAACTTTAACCAAAATGTTGACGGCAGACGGACAGACGGACGGACGGACGGACGGACGGACGGACAGACGGACAGACGGACATCGTCAATCTATAGACCGGAATTGCTTTGCAATCCGGCCAAAAATGAAAACTAGTGAAAAACTTATTTAAATTCTCCTTCCAAGCTTGTACAATGTATATAAAATCAGACACTATGGTGATACATGTATCTATTATAGTAATAAATTATATTGATAATGTATAGGGATGTTCGCCGTGACGTCACGGGTCTCGCGAAAACGAGGCTGGTTGGCAAAAACGGTTGGCAGTGAAGGGAAATATACGGGAATACCCGGGGATAAATCGACACTTGATGATCTAATATGCGCTACTTTCCTGTAATTATTTTATTGATAAGTCCTGCTGTGATACTGACCATTCTAATCACAACAATAAAGAAATCCCGCTGAGTTTTCTAGTTTTCTAGAACTGCCGTTCTATTGGGGGGGGGGGGGGGGGGGGACAAGAATCAATAAACTGACGATTTTTTCTCTTCAAATTTTGCTTTTCAAAGAAGCCGGTGTAATTCATAGTGTCCCATTTTTATGCTCCTGTATTAGGCGTAACATACCCGACTAATTACCAGTTGTTTTGACAAGTACACACCTATCCCTCCTCAAACATGCATATTAGTTGTGATTTAATTAAGGCGGAGCATTTGCACGGGATGGAAAGAGGGAAATAGTTTGACCAAAATTAATGTCGAACTATTTGAAAACGCAAAACGGAAAAAAATTAATTTAACTCACAGACAACGTTTAATGAAATAAAGAGTACTAATTTTCTTAGCTGGTTTTTTTTTTTTGGAGGCGGGGGGGGGGGGGGGGGGGGGGGGGGTTTTTTTCTCACAACTGTCTCCAATTTATAGATAAAGCCGGTCCTAGTAATAATAATGAAAACACGCACAAATTATCTTTTTCTCTTTTATTATTCCTTCAGTAATTTTCTTACTTTGGATATGGAATTTCTTTTTTTAATTGACATGCCTTATCAAACTTTTTGCTTGCTAGAGAAGGGGGGGGGGGGCTCAATATTATAATTTTAGAATGCCTAAAGAAGCATTTATTTCTCAACTTCCATGTAAGTTTGGGCAGCCTCACCCCTTAAGATTGAAAATCGTTGGGATAAAAAGAGACATTAATGAATTTAAAATGAAAGATAAGATTAAAATACACAATAAAAATAAATGATAAATGTTAATATGAATTAAAGAGAGGGATCTCGGACCATATAGAATCCTAGCATTCTATTTCCATCTTTTGAACCTCGACTGTTAAAACATCAAATATTTGAAAAGAATTTCAAGAATAGATGTTCGGACTTCCATCTATCTAACTTTCGGAATTATTTAAACAATTATCCCGTTGAAATAAACAAATAAATAAATAAATCTTGAGATATAAATGAAAAATATTGAAAAATGTTTCACTGTTCCAACTTTTATATGATTATGATCATATATATAAATGGGTTGTATTTCCTTTTTGCTTCTTTCTACCAAAAGACAAATGTAATGTAAGTATTTACCAAAAAAAAACCCCAAAGATGGTTTAGATGTTTCATCCATGTCAAAATATCAAAAACTGAAATATGAAATGGATAGATCACATGCAGTGGCTTTCTCTCCTCTGCGGATCATTGGTTCCGCCGCGGCGCCTGGGTGAAAAATCTACCTGGACAGCAGACAAAAATCTAGGTAAATGGCAGGTGTCAGATCATTGTCTTGTGTATACGAGATACACCGTATAGGTTGGACTTGATAAATTGATGAATGATTATATAAGATGTTCACATTCACGACTTTAAAAATCAAATCAACCCACAGAGAGACTAAATGTTATTTATACATACCGGTGATTCACAGAGAAAAATTAAATTAAAAAAATATCACAAGCAATTAAAACGATCGATTAATATTTTAACAACTTTGAAGTAAATCTTAACTTAATTATATCTGTCGATAAAACGTACCGATAAAGATTATTAACGTAAATAGTCCAGTCAAAGTAATATTTAACCTTGAACTAATTGCAACACAAACTTTTTGTGTTTTATGTGTTTTAATATGATAGAGTAAATATGAAATTAAAAAGTCTACCAAAAATATTGGCGTGGAACACATTGATATCGACCCTCTAAGTTTCGTTATTTGTAAATACCCTTCGGTGCTTCCATACAACATGATAAGACGGAATCCGGATATCGTGCTAATGTAAAAATGTCTGTTTTCTGTACCTGATTTCTGTTTATTATTTTAATTTCAGATGTAAAAATTTTCTTGACACATAATGTGTGTGGATAATTTGTTCCTTATTGGTATTTTATCTTAATAAACAAGCTTACGTTCATTTGCATTTAGTATGGCAGACGTACTTCCGGTGACGACATGACTACTCGAATACAATTTTCAAACAATAATTTATGTGGACGTCTAGTCGTTTGTAATGCATTATAAAGAAAGCAATTGTATAAAACATTCAGACAAAGAGTATTATGTGATATCTTATGGAGACAATTAAAATACCGGTTTAATATACGCCATAGCAAGTTTAAAAAATACGTGTAAGGTGGTCCGTCAGGGAAATAATTCTCATTCCATTACAAGAATACAATTAAGTTACTCTCATTGATCATGGTTTTTGTAATATTCTTAAGGATGTTTAATTATTTAATCGGACACATTTCATGAACAAATTATTTTTGTTAACCCACAAAACTCGTAGCATATTACATTTATAGAAATGGCTGAATACCGTTTCAAAAAATAAATAAATAAATAAATAAATAAAAGGGGGGGGGGGGGAGGGGTTAAAATAAATTCCTTAACGTCATTTTATGAAGTGATTCAGAAACGTCAGTTTAAATGTACAATTCTAACGGTTACCGGCTCGAACCTCGCTTGTTCCACGGGTTGCCCGACGTATACTCTCCACTGTATGTGTAGTATACATTGTACTGTTATGGATACGTTTGGAAAAAAATGCTATGGTGGATTGAATTTATGACAATCTATTGATCTGCTGGCTGTTAACATTGGAATAGATAGAAGTCTCTACTTTCATATGTCAGATTATAACTTTTTTTTCATATAAAGATTCAATTCAGTTTACATCTCTTCGAATAATATGCTCTTGAAATACGAACTTTATTCTGTGTTAACCTGGCATGTGTTACATGTTATATTCTGTGTTATTACGCTTTCGGGTTTTGGGCACCCAAGAGTCCACAAATGATGGATAAAATAGGAATTTGTTGAGGATCAAATCGGAGAATCACTAGATCTATCTATACACCATAGATTAATATGCAGTCCAGAGGGGTTATCGGACATTCCCCTTAATTTCAACATAACAAGACCTTGTAATGGAATCTATATAGTGTATATATTTTTGTCAGTATTTGAAAATCACCTCCGATCGCTTGCCAGCTTTAAATGTATGATCAATATGAAATATTATGTACCGTCCTCCGAAACGTGTCCCCGATCACCTTATCGAGACTGAAAAAGGAAAACTGATTGTACATGCGCTACTAGAGTCTTACATTTTTATTCGAACTTTGCGATCATGAAAAAATCAACTATAATAATCTATTTTCAGCGTGAGGTAATAGTTAGGTTTTATTATATATTTGCTCTGACTTTCAAATGTCTCAACCCCACTTTCAAAATTTTCTATATCACACTATAAGGAAACGCAGTATTTGCAAAAAAAAAAATATATATATGATGTCACGCAAGGACAATTCTTACACTTCAAGGGATTCTTACACCTCCCCTGGACTTTACACAAAAAACCGCAAATTTTCCCTGTTTTTATGAATCTGTCCTTTTAATCATAGGCAGGATCCCCTCCCCCGATGGGTTGCCCCCCCCCCCCCCCCCCCCCCCCCCCCCCGGAAAAATCTAGATCCGTCCATGTATACATCGTTTATAAAGCAAGGCACATGCACAGGGTTCTTGTGCATGAAATAGAGGTGAGATCTAGCTTCGCTGAAGTAAGTTAACGTTTAACGATTTCAGAAAAGAGAAAGGGGTCAAGCCGTATATGAAGCAGTCTTCACGAAAACTCACTAGACCGACGCCCGTGGCTAGTAAATTTCCGCTCGGGCTAGTAAAATTTTGATCGACAGTAGCCCGACTGGCTAGTGAAATTCAGAGTGAAATGTATATCATCACGATATGGCTTGTACCAATAGTCTTGATCGATCGTGCGCTTTCGGTAATCCTCACTTTAATATGACGACTTTGAAACTTTAAATGGACACGGATAACTGAACGCGAAGTATGAATGCGTTTGAGTTACTGAAGCAAGCGCAAGCTAAGAAGCGTAAAACAGACATCGAGGGCTCAGGGAACCAAATCAATAAGCACAAGAAGTATGAATTAAAACGCTCTCGTAATTTTGTAGACAGATGGTGTGAGGGACGTCCATGGCTTATAAACGAAAATGACAAAATGTTTTGCACTTGGTGCCGTGATAACAAAGTCGACTCTAATTTTGTTACGGGAACGGGAAATTTTAAATTAGAAACAGTGAAGCAGCATGGAGCCACAAAGTGGCATATCTATTATGCAGCAAAGTATGCAAAAGCTGAAGGTGAAGCCCCAGCAGTGAAATGTTTAAAGCAGCTTCTACAGCATGATGGTACTGACCCTTGAAGACAAGGGGTTGATCATCATTGAGAATTTGATTAAATATACGTATCACATTAATGTAATCAATTTTTGTTCGTTTTGTTTTGGGCTAGTAAAAATTAGTTCGGGCTAGTAAAATGGTCAAGTCCACTAGCCCTACTGGCTAGTGGATTAAAACAGTTTTCGTGAAGACTGATGAAGGAACATTTTTTCATCGTTACCACCCCTAGATCCACACATGAAAGTTGGCTTAAATCAGAGTTTCGGTTAAAAAGGAAAGTTATTCCATTTTCTCCATACCCATGTATGCAAAAATAAAGATGAAACAAAAATGCGTTAGAATTTTCTAACAATATACCGGTACGATAATTGCACTTTATACACATCCTCAGATCCTCAGGTTAGCTAAATAGGCCTATTCGGGTCTCGGAGTCTCAAAACAAAAAAGTTCTGTACATAAAATGTTTGTTCGTGTACCCATATTCAATTTAAGTATAAAACAAAATTATACAAATGTACCTAATGTGGCAGAGCGCACTTATTTTTCATAATTACATCTTCTAAATTACCTGTTTATTCTTTATTTAACTCGTAAATGCCATTATTTATCCTTTCTTTCATGTCATTTTACTATTTTGTCTTCTGCTCGTAGATACTTTTCATAACTTCCGCTTTACTGTAATCATTTTACATTGAGCATTTTGATTGGTTAATACTTTTACTGCTCAGCTAATGAAAAGACACCTTTGTAACAGGTTTCGGTATCGTTATCATGTGATAAGTCAGTATATAAAGAGCTGCAGAGTGAATTGTAGTCATACTTCTGCTGGCGTATCTAGCAATGTAGGTTTCTCTTTGAATAGCCACTGTGGTTGGCTAGTATTCATTTTGGCTTAAATAGAAATAGTATTATTTCTGATATTTAGTTCTTGTGAGAACTTAGTTTATTTCGGGTTATTTTATAGTTTATACTTAGTCTATTTAGAAACCGTATCTTAGTTAGTTAGCACTATATTTGATTTTGGATTTGTTTTATTCGGCTATAGAAAACTTGTTATTTTATTACGTTACAAATAGTACATTTCGTTTACAAATAATAAATAATATTGAAAGTCAATTCAATTCGTTTGATTTATTTCTATACCTTGCCACACGAGCACGATTACATTGGCGTCGCCTGTAGGATGGGTGTCATTTATTCATCCATCCAGTGATTCGAACTTTCGGAAATATTTCAAACGAATTGAGAACTTTGCCAAATTTTAGTTAAAAACAAAATTTGTAGAAATTTAGAAAAAAAAAGAGAAAAGAAATAAAATTCAGTCATGTGCGATCCCCGAGAGGACGATATTTTCGGGAGAAGTTTTCGAGGAAATTTAAACCTCATTAGTGACAGAGATAGCGATGATGGGTCGGATATTTCAGAACGACATGTAATTAGGTCACAGTCCACGCCCAGACCTATTTGGTCTTTTGATGATCGCGATGTTGACAGTTCTTCATATAGAACTACATTCAACCGGTCAAGACGCGACGCGTTTTTTGATACTGATAGACAAAGGGATAGGATTTTAGATCCGAGATCAGATTATGATGATAGAGACAATAGGTCAAGGTCATATGCAACACGTAGAGATAGAAGTCGAGATAGGATTATTGATGTCGGCGATGATTTGTTAGGACTTACTTCCGATTTCGGTAGATTAGGACGAGGGATGCGTAATAGTCGCACGGATTTTTTGTATGAAAACAGAAATTTAGATAGAGATGTCAGACGAACTGATAGTGTTCGCAACCGAGATCCGCCTCTTGATCTCACGCGAAATTATGATGAACGATATGATATAGGAGATAACTTTGCACGGGATCCTTATTCACAGAGTGATAAGTATGATTGGTACAATGTACATAGTCAACGTATGCCCCCGATGACTAGTCATAGATCGCGACCGACAAGTATACCAGATAGAAATACGTTATCTAGAGCGAAGCGAGCAGAGAAATCTCCGAGATTTGATGGTAAAGGCGACTTAACCGATTTTCTTGTACAATTCGAACAAGTAGCGGCTTGGAATGAATGGACAGATACAGAGAGGGCTACACAAATTTTGATATGCCTCGATGGGACCGCTAAGCAAATTTTAAGCGAGTTAACTGCCGATAAAATTGGTAACTATCAGGCCATACGAGATTTTCTCATAAACAGGTTTAGTCCGAAAGAACGAGAAACTGCGTATAGATGCGAGTTTAAATCCAGAAAAAGACAAAAAGGCGAGTCAGTTCAAGATTACGGATATAATCTCCGACGATTAGCGTTAAAAGGCTATCCGAATATACCATATTCTGCACTTGAAACGCATGTCGTAGACCAATTCATATAAGGAATTGGCGGATCCGGAATTAAAACACACGTGCAATTCCGCCATCCGGAAACGTTGGACAAAGCTATCGCACTCGCAATCGAATACGAATCTTTCATTGGTTCACAAGATATCGCTCGTAAACCGATTGACGAGGACGCTGATTTAATTGGCGCAGTCAAAACATCGGAAATAGAAAAGCTAAAATCTGAATTAACACAAATGAAAGAAATGTATCATAGGGATATCGCGACAATTAAAGATGCGCTCCTTAGTTTGAAAAATGAGAGAGAGGCACAAGGGCCAAAATTTCAGCGAAATCAATCACCCGTTAGAAATTTCCCAAAACGGAGCGACGGAAAAGAAGTAGTTTGTTTTTATTGTGGCAAAGCGGGCCATATTGAACCGAGATGTTTGTTAAAACAACAAGAAATCGAAAAAGCTCAGCTCGAAAAAAAAGCTAAACTGAATCAGGGAAACTAGGTTCGACTGGTTTTGTGGCCGAAAAGCCAGTCGTTATGGAGATAAATAAAACAGATAGGCCAAAAACTGAGAATGTACAGAAAAAAGTTACGTTTGCAGACGAAAATGCGAAAAACAAACAATCAGTAGGCAACGTAAAAATTAGCGAAAAATCGGGAAAATGTATGTATGTTTCCGCGATGTTAGAGGGACAGCCATGTAAAATGCTTATTGATACTGGCTCCCCCGTGTCGATATTATCAGAGGATGTCGCACAGAAAATAGGTATCGATATTCAAAATCTTTCGAAAACCGAAGTAAAACTAAAAGGCGCTGAAGGCTCAGAGATAAGTACGAAAGGAGTATTAGAATGCAGCTTAGGTTTAGGCTCAAGGTCATTTGCGGTAGCAATGATAGTGGCTGGTTTAGCTAGCTATGACGGAATTCTAGGCATTGATTTCCTAGACGCGCATGACGCAAAGCTAAACGTCAAGAAAAGAAAACTGAAAATCGCGTCTGAGACATTACACATAGAAAGCGAGGTAACTCCTACTTGTGCGAAAGTTGCAGTCGTAAATGACATAGTTATTCCTCCTGAATCCGAAATGTATATTGAAGGGCGATTAACTGACAAATTATCAGAGAGAGTATGTTTGGTAGAGCCAGGAAAAATGCTAAATGGCAAACAACTATTGTTAGCAAGGTCTTTAATAGACACAAGTTCAGAGAAATTTGTTCTCTCAGTTATCAATGCGAGTAGAAATGAAATCAAATTACGCGAAAACACCGTAATAGGATACGCGTACGCGGTTAATGAGGTATGCTCTGAAGAAGCAACTGAACCTCAACTTAAAACCGATATTTTACCAGACCATTTGAAACCGCTGTTTGATCATAAGTCCGATTTCTTAATGGGGTTGGTGAGAAAGAAAGAGAACGCAAATATCTGTCTCGCGAAAAAGACAGACGGAAACTGGAAGCTTTGTATCGATCGCCGTAACTTAAACAAAGCTAGGCGAAAGTTTGGTGCTGTTCCTTCCAGACAAAAGAAGGCTTATGTTAGACTTAAACCTAGAAAGTTTGAAGAAAACACATGGGTCTGGAGGTGGTATCCTCCAACTGCAGGGTTGATCAAAACTTGGTAAAGGGTGGACATGTCCCATTTCCTGAACATTTTTGTAAAGATAAATTTTTGACATTCTTTTGAAAACATTTTGGTCAAAACTTTTAAAATACTGGTATCTCTATTTATGAACTTAGAACTTTACTTATGTCTTAGTATTTTTGCCATGTTTACAGATACATGTATTTTTGTGTGATGATTTGTTATTTGACTTTACTTTACATGTTTTTGTTTTTCATTACAACTTTGAACTTTATTTAAATGCATTAATACTTACTTTTTACATGTATGTTGCTATTGAACTTCAGAATTTCAGGGACTCTGGACTCCACATCAACTCTATTATGTGATGATGAACATTGACATTCATCAAGATCTTTTGATCTTGATTTTTATCGCGTTTCGCGCCAGATGTGAAATAGTGAATAGACTGTGCATAGACACTCATTTTCGCGCCTGGAAAACATTCTCAACGACAACGCCTAGGAATAATTATAAATTTATTCATTGTTGTATAACATTGATGATGATTGTTATATACATTGATTATATTAAATACATTTGTGAATATTAATCATGTTAATTATGATTTGATATATGAATATTTACAAATGTTATGACTTTATATTATATATAATTATATATGCAATTTGTTGTACCTTTTACACATGTTGACATGTTTTTTTTTATTTGTCCAATGAAATACATTGTTTACTTTTGTTATTATTGATGTTACAGTGCTATACTTTTATACAAATGATATTTTAGTTTTGTTATAACAGTGCTATAAACAGTTCTATATTTTGTTGATTTTGTATCTCATTTTGTTTACATTCCACATGCATTTACATGATATATTACTAGAGTTTAGAATAGTTTAGATTAATTGAGTTAGTTTTATTAAGTTAGTTAAGATTAACTTAGTCAAAATTGTTAAACAGAATCTGTATTTATATTTTTTCACTTTTTGAAAGGTGATATTTTTGCATTTTTGAAATGTAAACATTTCTTTTTTCAAAGGGGGGAGGAATGTGGCAGAGCGCACTTATTTTTCATAATTACATCTTCTAAATTACCTGTTATATTCTTTATTTAACTCGTAAATGCCATTATTTATCCTTTCTTTCATGTCATTTTACTATTTTGTCTTCTGCTCGTAGATACTTTTCATAACTTCCGCTTTACTGTAATCATTTTACATTGAGCATTTTGATTGGTTAATACTTTTACTGCTCAGCCAATGAAAAGACACCTTTGTAACAGGTTTCGGTATCGTTATCATGTGATAAGTCAGTATATAAAGAGCTGCAGAGTGAATTGTAGTCATACTTCTGCTGGTGTATCTAGCAATGTAGGTTTCTCTTTGAATAGCCACTGTGGTTGGCTAGTATTAATTTTGGCTTAAATAGAAATAGTATTATTTCTGATATTTAGTTCTTGTGAGAACTTAGTTTATTTCGGGTTATTTTATAGTTTATACTTAGTCTATTTAGAAACCGTATCTTAGTTAGTTAGCACTATATTTGATTTTGGATTTGTTTTATTCGGCTATAGAAAACTTGTTATTTTATTACGTTACAAATAGTACATTTCGTTTACAAATAATAAATAATATTGAAAGTCAATTCAATTCGTTTGATTTATTTCTATACCTTGCCACACGAGCACGATTACACTATTATAAATACATTAAGCCATTATGTGTGAAAGCTCTTTTTCCAGTTTTCAGAGATTTCATTTCTAAATTTCGTCTTTTCCCCCAAAAATAATGCATGAAATATAGTTTTTCAAATCATCAAATCGCTTCATGGAACAACGTTTATACGTTATTGAAACATAGGATTTGGTTTGGTCCAATTTGGATGAGAAATAAATGAGTAAGTTGAATTTTCCAGTTTTTCGTGATTTTTAATTGGAATTTTCATATTTTCCGAAAAAATCCAATTTCCACGGGGTTGATTTTGGTAGACAATTTCTCCTGTGAAAGTCACTACATTAAGGTAATCAAATCAACAGAAAAAGTTTGTGTTGCAATTTGTTATAGGTTGGGCCCCTATATGCTGTACTTTTGACTGGACTAAAATAGCAGTGGACATTGCTATACATATTATATAAGAGAACCACTTTTTGCCAACCAATTTTCATGCGCATGCGCAGTGTGACGTCACTTTTTCGTCACTCGAACATCCCTATATAAGCATTTTAATTGTTTCAGTAACATGCATTCTTTTGATATTTTCAAATATGAACTTGCCATTACAGAAGAAAACTATGGTGAGCGAAGCGAGCCAAAAAGTTTTTATAGAAAGTGTAGTGGTTCCGGTAGTAGCAGATACCAATAGTTCAGTACGAGTTCTAAGACTGGGCTATTGGGATGTCCCTTTAGCTCACTCGGCAACGAGTCTGACTATCACCCGGACGGCCGGGGTTCGATTCCCCGAGTCCGTCTCCTGCGAACTACTTCATTGGCGACGAGGTGAACAATTGGTGTGTGTGGGCCAGCTCGATCTGCAGGAGAGGAGGCAGAACCCTGCCAGGGGTTGGAGAGTGGCCACACAGCGGGGTACATCCACAGCCCTCAACGGAAAAGGGGGAAGGATGTAGTGGTTCCGGTAGTAGCAGATACCAATAGTTCAGTACGAGTTCTAAGACTGGGCTATTGGGATGTCCCTTTAGCTCACTCGGCAACGAGTCTGACTATCACCCGGACGGCCAGGGTTCGATTCCCCGAGTCCGTCTCCTGCGAACTACTTCAAAAGTAAAAACTGCAGCGAGCGAAGCGAGCCGAAAAAATTTCAGGAATTTAAAGCAAATTTATTTTTTTCATCAAAATTCAGAGCAAAACTATTTTTTTCGAAAAAAACCCAAGCCCCCCCCCCAGAATATCAAATGGACCGTGCCTTATGAAGCTTTGAATCTTTCAATCTATTGGCCATATTTTCTTAGTTTTTAAGTCGTCACCAAAACTTGGAAAAAATCTTGATAATAACTCGTCACTAAAACTGAAAGTAGAAATTTAGATAAAAACTTGTCATACAGTCAATAAATATTGCTCAGTCCCAACGTTTCGGCCGAAGCCTTCTTCAGGGTGGAGTCCTTTTCGCTGGATTACATCGTATTCGTTTTCAAATTCATCAAAACAATCTTGTAAAGAGTTCACTTCAAGTAACCTAGAAAATTGGTCTGCTTTCTGAACTTCATACATGTAGAATTTTTCTCATGATTTGCGTGCCCCACTTTGAAGATTTGGTAACTTATCTACTATACCTGTATTCTGTGACATTTTCTTTTTCCACGAAGTGTATTCTAAAAGTTGTAAAACATCCGGCAAAAGTTGCAACGTTGTCTCGGATCAAGCAGCAAATATCACGGAAGTACACATTTGATGTCTAAAAGTCGACCAGGTTAAGTCAGGACGTTTCGATACACTTACGTTTCGGTACGACATACTGTAGTCGTTTCTGCGCAGCGCAAATGAAATCGGTATTTATAAAGCACAAATTGAAAACCATGTCAGTGATCGATTCGGTACTGTGGATGCCATGAGTTTCGGATAAAATCAAAATTCTTTAAAACAGAAATAGTTTGAAATTCAAACTCCAAGTCAAACCCCGGCTGTTTTTATGGGTAAAAACGTTGAATTTTATATATATATGCGGCTAATTCCTTTTCACACAAGATATGATATTCAATACACACATCTTTCGGAATAAGCCATCAAAATTGATACTCATATCGAACGTTGGCAATAATCCTTTTTCTAATCTATGCAATATTTAGGAAAGCTTGCAGAGGTTCTGGTTAGAAAATATATCTTATCTATAAAAAGGGATCTATTAATGATCAGATGTTAAAAAAAAGGATGTCATAAGGGGGATGTTTTAGATATACACATGTATTCCTATTCGTTCAATTGTGTTTTATTTACAACCAAGTGAATGAGTGATATACCTGTTTATAAGTCCTTGGATATACATTTAGACATTTTTAAATGTAGAATTATAAATTGGTGAATAAGTGAAGTTCTCATTCCAAGCTCACAAGAACATAAAATTAGACTCTATGGGATACATGCAACATATATAAATAGTAATACATAAATATTGATTATGCTTTTGATCTCTTCAAATATATGGAATTTGCCATTAGTAAGTAATGCTTGATAGAAAACTATGGCGAGCGAAGCGAGCCAAAAGTTTTTTGATAGACTGAAAACTGCGGCAAGCGAAGCGAGCCGGATTTTAGCAAAATTTTATGGTAATTCTTCACATTCAGATTATTTGTAAGAGCAAGATTATTTTTTTTCTGTCACACCATAAGCAAATTTATTTTTTTCATCAAAATTCAGAGCAAAATTATTTTTTTCGAAAAAAAAAACCAAGCCCCCCCCCCTCGAATATCAAATGGACCGTGCCTTACCCCTATATATGACACCTATGAGACAATGAAATTCGAAAATTCAATGTATTTTCCTAGACATTTGCAGTAATGAAATTATAGAGACTAGCCTAACAAGGACAAATGTTATACTCTGCATCAATTTCAAACTTAAATCTTGTGGAAATACCAGTTATCATAAAATAGAGAAACATGATTAACACCTTCAGATTGATTTCTGATTGATAATCTAAAATTTTGATTTCAGTAAACGAGGTACACAAAGTGATCTTGAATAAAACTAAACATATTTTCAAAATCCTTTCAGATCACCGGATTTAGAGGGAATCTTTTCTATGACAGGTAAGGTTTTCTCTATAGTAATACGGAAGGCCTTCTTGAAGAAAATTTTCATGCACCAGACATGCACGTGTTTCGAATATTAAAGTCTCATCAGTGATGCTTCCAGCCAAAGTGCTTTTAATACGCCGCCCAAATTCATTTCACATTTGTTTTATTTTTAGCATTGAAAACATTCACCTTGGGAATTAAGTATATTTTCTATATATAGAAAATCGTTTTCGGGGAGGGTTCTCTATTGTGGAAGGTTTCCGACGATTCCGGTACCTGACATCAGCAGCCAATTTCACGAAAATTCTTACGAACGATTTTCATACGTAAGTATAAAAATTTTCCTAAACTCGATTTCACCAAAGTTCGTAAGTATAAAGCTACGATTGAAATTGTTCGTAACTTTGCGACTGCCTCAGGGTTGTCGCAAGTCATTAAGAACCCTTCAAATACTTGCAAATTTCGTAAGTTATTTTACGAAAATTCTTAAGTACAGCATAAGAAACAAAATGGCGTCGGTTTATACATATTGTCAATGATATCTAGACAACATATTTAGAGAGAATGACTTTTTATGTCTTGTTTCAAAATGACCTTATGACCTTGGCGATCACTGCTGGTGGATCTGTGCACAGGAATTTTCATAACTTTCATCATCAAATAAAAGGTTAAAATATGTTTCAATGTAGATGATATTGTGTTTTCTAATATCATTTAGCTACAAACTTAATGTAAATTCAGAAACAAAACATCACGATATTTAGTATAAAAGGAGTACTAAGCGATCAAAAGTTACGAAAATTCCTAAGATTTTTCGTAAGAATTTTTGTGAAACAGGCTGCAGGAGTCCCCGAGGGCGCGTGTAGCCATGAGAGTTCGATCAACTTCTGTTGATCGTTTTTTTCAGTTGACGCATTCGAAAATTTCTGTTATGAAAGTTCTTGAAATTTCTAAAACGTGCGTCCTGCTACGTGTTTCGGTACATTTTTGGACATAGGCTAATTACTTTCACATTCTTTGGCCATATTACATTGTTTAGATTAAGGATCACTGACGAGGGTTAAGTACCCGAAACGTGCATGTCTGATCGATGCTGCAAATTTATCTGTTCTTAAATCATGCTATTGAATTTGAAGACGTTAAACATTGTCAATGTCAACGGTTAACGTAATTCTATATATACAGTTAGCTGCTGCTGCTGCTGCTGCTGCTGATGATGATGAATCAGTGGCGGATTTAGACGGGGGGCCCAGGGCCCCCCCCCTTTTTCCCCTAAAGTTATTCATTCAGAATACTCTTTTTATGCTTAATCTCTTTACTTTGGGGGAAATTTTCGGCTCGCTTCGCTCGCCACACTTAATTTTTCATTAGCTGTCTATTTTTTCATCTTCACTTTGTCTTGAACTTTCTTTGTCGTCGTGTTTGAACGGATTCATATGTCATAAACATATACAAAATTCTAAATGAAATTAACACTTGAATAATTACCAAATGCTTCATTTTCATGGGCCGATCTAACCAGTTTAGACAGGTGGATGGTGGGGTTGCAATGCCCTAATCTTCCCAACCTTCCCCAATTGGTCAAACAAAAATACAGGATGGAAAATGAGAGAGATATTGTAATCTTATGACAAAATGTAACCATCTATTCAAAAAATTTCCCGGCTCCGCTCCGCTCGCCAATTTAGAATAATATATATACATTGTACATGTTAGATGACTGAACCTACGCTCGCCAGTATACCTATAAACTTAAGTAAACGTATCAAGAAACTTTATCTTCTAAATGCAACATGCAGTTGGAATGACCCCCCCCCCAACTTATTAATTAAAATCACCAGTCTTGAGCTTCAGTTTGTGGAGGTCTTTTTTTTTTTTTTCGTCTTCCTTGTCAGTTTTTCTTTGAACAATTTTCTTCGAGCTGAAACTTTGGGCCCCCCCCCCCTTTTCTGAAATCCTAGATCCGCCACTGTGAATGAGGCTTTCCGATTTGGGACTGTACATAGAAAATCATGATCGTTGGATTCGTGTAATCAGTGTCGTGAGAGGAGAATAACTCAGAGCAGACAAACACAGAAAGAGAGACAAGAGGAACATCAACACACAACATAGAAACATCGAACAATAAAGCCTGTGTTTGTGAAACACGAATGCCCCCGGTGACATCTTTGTTAGTATAAACATTATTTTCTGTTAAGCACATGTAGGTGAAAGGTCAAGGTGAGGGTCACTTGGTTGCGTCAAGGAATACACATGTGAAATATATGAAAGCCCTATCACTTACCATTCAAAAGTTATGCCAAATGTTCATGTTTTTGAAAAGTAGGTCAAAAGTCAAGGTCAAGGTCACAAGGTAAAAGATTTTGGTATCATTGAAAAGATCTTGTCACAAGGAATACACATGTGAAATATGAAAGCCCTATCACTTACCATTCAAAAGTTATGCCAAATGTTCAAGTTTTTGAAAAGTAGGTCAAAGGTCAAGGTCACGAGGTCAAAAATTTTGGTATCATTGGAAAGGTCTTGTCACAAGGAATACAATTGTGGAATATGAAAGCCCTATCACTTATCATTCAAAAGTTATACCCAATGTTAAAGATTTTGAAAAGTAGGTCAAAAGTCAAGGTCACGAGGTCAAAAATTTTGGTATCATTGGAAAGGTCATGTCACAAGAAATACACATGTGAAATATGAAAGCCCTATCACCTCCCATTCAAAAGTTATGTCCAATGTTAAAGTTTTTCGGATAAACAGACAGACAGACAAACAGACGGACAGGCCAAAAACTATATGCCCCAGAATCTTTGATACCGGGGGCATAAAAAAGGCTACACATAAACCAACGAGACCAAAGGGCAACCGGTACCGACTTAGGGCGGCCACCTGCTACAACAGTAGCAAATGTTATTTATCCAGGATTATGTCCACACACCCCTACCGCTTACCCAGAGGTCTCGAAAAAGTGGTGTAAAATAGCCTTCTCACCGTAAGATGACCATACAAACGGACAGCGTAACGCAAGGGCCCAAGCAACACACAGATGGATACGTAAATGGATTTAAAAATAGAGGGCGGACGAAATACAGTATGTGCTCTGCCGGCTGTAGCAAGCTCATGCATGTTATCACCCGAGGAGCCCGGTCGACATTCAGAGAAGACAGGTGGTCGGAGCCCTGTTATCTCTAACGAGATTTGGAGATGGCCCGTCATGGAGTCCTTACGTCACAGTCAACCAGAGTGCATTTCTTAAGAATGCGCTTGTACAAGGCTGTAAATGGGTCAAGTGCCAATCCTAATGTTTTAGTCTGATGACATCAGGATCATATCCAGGGTATGAAAAGGCGTTTGATGATTCGACGCAATTTCTATGGTAATTCTATCTACCTTTGATCCTTCTCATTTTGTTTATTATGTCACCATAAGGAAAAGGGGATGATCTCCAGCATGACCATCCTGCACCCATCCAGCGAAATAAACTCACAAGAAAGTGATACTTAAATGACATCATTCCACAATCTGCCTTTTATGTCACTATAAAAGGCAGATTGTGGAATACCCTGGGTCCGAATTTCAAAATAAGCTGACAATAATTTTTGTGAAGTTTCTAGAAATTCCTAACTAGCATAGCCTTAACCTTGACCTAAAACTTTTTTTTTGTAATTTGTAAATTTCTTCTATGAAAATCCAAAACATTAATACATGCTCTAGCGTAACGGATGAGCTGTAAAATACAAATACCGAATTGCGGTAATCTAGGAACATCTAAAATTACTATGTTGAATTTTGTCATACACACTCGTATGAATATCTCCGTTTACAATTTTGATATTCAGGTCCAAAAGTAATATTTTTGTAATTGCTATACGTTGCCTTGTTCAGTGTCAATTCTTGTTGATTAAAACATTCTTACTTTTTTCAAAAACGGTATTTTCGATAGTGAGTTGTCATCCAGGTACCTAGAAGTACCAATGAAACATTTCATATCACCATATTTTCTTTGCTTTTGAAGATCTTTGGATACATAAATTAATTCTTTTTCATAAGTGTATAAAAATGAATATGCAGATCTGCTTGGACAACTGTAATGTCATTGGGCAACATAAAGTTGAACTATTATCAGACAATGGATTACATCGATTTCTGATGATAATGGACTTAACATGGATGCCCTTTGATGGACGTCATCAAAATAAGACATTCGATAAATTGTTATATTCTAAGTAGTGTTTTCTTTTTTTGCTCTACACGTGTTTTAAAATTGCTTTTTTTTTAGAACATTGAACATTGATAGAGTGAAGATGAACTTGATGCTTCGTGAAGGATGTGCATGATAAATTTGCAAATGGGTAAATAACTAGAATTTGAATATCATCATAAACTATGATAACAAAAATGCACAAATACCTTTACTATCCACACGGCTCACTTTGGAAACCGGATAAAGTCGATTTTGCCTCGTATATCTTGAAAGTCCTTGAGTAAAATTGATACAATTCAACATGCTCATCAGTCGCATTTTTCGATATAATTTTTATGGTCGTAGATGCACCCAATTAGATTATATATACAGACTGTTTTTAGGTGGGAAGTTTTCAATATCAGTTTTAAAAGCGTGATGTCGCAGACGTTTAGCATTGCGTTTATCGATAGCTTAGCGACGTCACGATGAATATTACAATAGGAAAAGTCATTTTTCTTCATTCAGTTTGAGTGCATTCACCTATACTTATACAAAAAATACGACTCGGCGAAAAATACTGAGTGGTATTAATTTTATCTAAAGCTTTTATTACGTAATATAATGAAAATAGCGTTTCACTGGTCTCCGAACTGAGTCACGCGGACAGTAGCAAAGAAAATATGTATGCTTGAAGGAAGAGGATATTTTCAATGATATGAAATTATAAGGTTTAATATTTATTATTATCTTATAATTATTCCTTCAAAAATCAATTTCGGACAGAGTAGTTTTATATATAGATTGCTCTTGTTTAACTACATAAACATACAACATAAATTTTTATTTGCATGAGCTAGTGCATATTATATCAATTTTTGTATCCATTTCCATATTCACCTGTCTGTTTTGTGGGACCCTGTGTTTTGTTGTCTTCTTCGTATAGTTATATTACGACGAAGAGGCGATTACTACACAAAAATTGTGCGTTTTTCGAGGCCTCTGAGTAACCGGACGAGAGGGAGAATGAAGATGAATCGATGACAATCGTTCATAGACGTTATATTATACTAGTAAAGTTTTAGTTACCGTATATTCTCAATGAATTATTATGATGCAGATATGTCGCTCGGTGAACAGTTTTCAAAGTGATCTTGTGTGGATTTGGCATATTAACCTTGTCTCTTCAGAAAGAGGACAAAATGTAGTTTTTGAGGTAGACAACTTTGTGTCCAGATGGTTTAAATAGGTGTCTTGATTTTGCGAAAGGGTAAATTCTAATTCTATATCATATCAAAATGTGAACGGCCACGTTGGATTTGTGGATTACCCTAATATTGAATCCTACAGTTGTTTTATAATTCTGGATTAAAAGCTGAACATTATATCCATAACGATGAAACAAGAAGGTTTCTCTTCTAAGTTGAGAGACAGCTCTAAGTTATAAATCTAATTCGCTCTGTTGTTTTTTCTTGAGATTATTCGATTTATTCATAAATTTACAGCAGGTAAAACAAGAAAGCCAGCAACAGAAAATCCTCGTCGAATGAAACATCCTTTTGACATATATACATATATCAACAAAACTTTCACTGAGATTGGTTTCGATGATAATTTTGATTTACAAATGTATTTTACTCATTTACTCGGCGTTAAGAAATGTCAATCCGTCCATGAAAAGTATAATTTCGTTCAAACCATACAAATCATACACACGACTTTGTTTTTTATGCTTGTTGCTCCTCTTTCTAAATTCTATAACAGCATGTGATGACAAAGGCCTAATCCCTGAGGGCTCGGTCTAAGACATCGTCGTCATCCACGTGATATGGTAAAGTGACCTTCAGCTTTGGATTCTCGTCCATGGTCCTACAAATAGTTTCCTCTGCCTTGTTGTTTCCAGCCCAGCATCTTCTAGCAACCTATGAGGCCAAAATCACATACATGACGGAATGAATATGGATGAGAGATTATGAAATTCTTTAAATTGAAATTATTTTGGTAGTTTTTCGTAAAGCTAATTTCATTCTTTAATGTATATTATCCTTCATGTTTCAGCAGTAATGTTGATTGGTTGGTTTGATTGTTGGTCCTTTTGGTATTCTCGTTTTTCTCATTGTCTCTGACTACCATTTAGTGTTTACTTTCTACGTTGTGTCTGTTTTTTCGGTCATGTACGTGTGTTCCTCTGTCTTCACTATATGGCTACAGTGGCCTTTTTGGCTATATTTTTTCTCCTTATTTGTAATATTATTATTATATTGTATTATTACTATTACTATATTGTATTATCATAATATTATTATTAGATTGTATAATTATTATTCTTTTACGTATATACATGTATTATTACTATTCGTATATGACGCTTTTTGTTTACTAGTGTGTTTTTGACCACGTTTATTCTTTGTATTTGATATTATGTACACCACTGTCGTTAATTTGTGTTTTGTGTAAGGTGTCTTTGTTTTGTCCCTTTATTTATTGAACATCATATACTATTTCGGAAATTGTCGTTTCATCCCCCAAAATTATCGAAATTAAAGGAGGTTAACATCCCAACACCATCCCTACAATGCTATTTTGGACATAGATTTTATCAAACGAGATGACGCTACTGACATGAATTTGGGCTGTGTTTGAAAATCACTTTGACTGGAAGCAACACTGACGTGGATTTACCATCCGCAACACGTGTCTCGTGCATTGATATTGGTTTAAAAATTTCTTCAAATAATTTTAAAAAAGAATTGGAACACTTCCGTATTGTTATCATAAACACTTATTTCCTGTTGCACCGAGACTACATGTTTAGAGTGTAATAATTGCTTCTTTCCAGCTCTGTTGCCTGAAAAAGCTTCCTTTTGGCCCTTTATTAATTGGACAACGTATATTATTTTGCTATTTCGGAGCTTGTCATTTCATCCGAAAATTCATCGAAATTAAAGGAGGTTAACATCCATTCCATTGCTTTTTTGGACATAGATTTTATCTAACTATGTCACTGAATCGACCTTAAAGGGAATTTAGAGCCGCGCACTTTTTGAAATTCCAAAACATTGAACTAGAGGGCGCTACTGAAATGAATTTGGCTGTGTCTGAAAAAAAAAACTTTGGCTGGAAGCATCACTGATGAGGATTTACTATCCGAAACACATCTCTGGTGCAATGATATTGGTTTAAAAAAAATTTCAAGAGGGCAAATAGTTGAAGCACTTCCGTATTATTGTTGTATTTTAAAACTGTCATTCGAGACTTTCTGTGTCTGCATTGCGGTGGCCATTGATAGGGGACTTTGTGAGGTTTTGCATATTACCGTTGTCATTGTTTCATTGCGTATGTCATTGTATCTCACTTGTTTGGCTTTTTCAGAGAGTATCAATTTTAGATGAGAAGAAAACAAAATTATGCAGAGTATTATAGCTGAATATCGTTTTCTATGTAGGACTTACTAATGATATAAAGAAACAAGTTGAAGGATTGAGCATAACTAAGCAGGTTGGCCACTATTTTCTGTATTTTTTAAATAAAAAATAATTAATGAACATGTTGTGATCGGGAAACTACATATCATTAGTGTTATCTGCTATGCCCGTCTCAATTGCCTTTTACCTAATCATGTACTCAAAACATGTATGGCTATAACTGTAGAATCAAATGAAATCAACATTAAATTTTTGACTTACCCCATTAGAAACATCCCATGACAACATTCTTTTTACTCTTTCACCAGCATCCTACAAGTCAAATTGCACAGATACACAAATGCGTATATTTAATAGACATAACTCTGACATAAGAAGAAATGGAAAGTTTGGAGAATAACGAGGCGTCTATCGAGAAATCCCATGTAAATCTTTTCTAGAGTGTCAAGTCAAATGTCGACGTTTTCGTTTATCTTACTTTTTCTTTCTTCTTTATTCTTTTGCCTAATGTATAGGATCTTTAATGGAGCATAAAGATGGCAAAATTTGGGAAGGCGGTGTGCTATGCAAGGAAGCAAGCGCAAACATACTTTTTTTATAAGAGTGTCCGAGAATATCGTTCGGCTAGTTTAACTGTGCTTCTGAACTGACTTGAAAGATATTTGTAAATTTTCTCATACTAAATCTGATGAATTATTCTGAAAATAAGGAGTGTCTCCCTCTTTGCATGGCCACAGACGAGGGTTAAGTACCCGAAACGTGTATGTGTGGTCAATGCTGCAAACTTATCTTTTCTTAATGATGCTATGAATTTGATGACGTGCAACATCTGTCCTTACTAAGCTGGCCCTTTGGGGTACATTTTAGGTAATGTTTAGAATTTCGCCCTTGATAAATTCACTTTTTGGATTTCCTTTCTATCATCCCCGAACATCACTGACGATACATCGTTTGTTGAAATGCACATATGTGCGCTAAATTATCACTGTAACAGTAGAACATATTGTAAATATTGAAATATATGTCCTATCCCAGGTAACTCTAATCATTTTCGAAATATTTTTGTATGGTTTCAAACTGGTTTTGATGAAACATTTCTGGCAAAACATTCCAAGAACATTTCTAAAACACTGTGCAGATGTATAAACTGTTTTTAAAACGTTTTAACAACATTTAAGAGCGCTGAAGAAAATGAAATGTTTCGAAAAATGTTTTATTGATATTGCTGGAACCATACAAAATAATGTTTCTAAAACATATACTGAAATATTTTTGACATGTTTTTAAAACATGCTTGTGCTAACTGGGATAGTACCAATTTGTTGTACTAGACTCGTGTTTCGGATATTTTAATCCTCGTCAGAAGTACTTCATGTCAAACAGTTTAAATAAAGCCGGAGTGAATTTTCCTATTATATATTTGATGTAAAATTTTCAATAGACCTCATGTTTCTTTTCTTACAATCCGACTACCAGTATTCCTCGCATTCCGACAGACGGAATTCAATCCAGGACACACCGTATAAAATATTTTCATTTTCATTATGAAATAATTGACGTTCTATTTAACTATTAATTCAAAATAGAAATATAAAAACTTTGGTTGTACATACCTTCGTTCGAACTCAAGTTATACGATCTTAATCTTATACTAGTATAAGAAAGTGACGTCATCAACCCTTGATGAAGAAGATTCTGTCTTACATTACCAATTCCTATTTTCTATCTTTGAAATTACCTCAGATCCATTCAGAACAAGTCCAAATCCTCCATTGATTACTTCTCCCCTTAAAAATAGAATCAGTTTATATTTAAAAAGAATTACATTTTATCTATTTTACAACGTTTAACATAAAAATTACAAACTTATATCAATGTCTCTCATTGGTTAAGATGTTGGCGTGAGGGGTTTCTTGAAGCAGGAGGAAACCGGAGTACCCGAGGAAAACCTCCTAGGACTAGATGGCGACCGCCATACCCTCCCACTTAAGATCCCTTTGCTGAATCAGGGATTCGAAATACGGGACCTTAGAGGTGAGAAGTATAAATAAGTGTGATTTGTATACTTTATCTTTGATATCTCAAATCCAGATTGTATCGGGAAGGTTTACACAAAAGTAGAAATTCAAGTCATACCAAATATAGTTATTCATATGAAAATATATATTGTTTTAAGTTTATGAATAGAGCTGTCAAATATTTCTCATATGTATTTACATGAAACGGAGAATTCAGGTTTATATTCAGATACAGTATTGTCTTTTTCCTTTACACAATATCAAATATATTGTGATTGTTTTAGTTTTAGTTCGGCGTTTGTTATTTTTTCAATATATTGAAACTTGTGGAGAGAATTATTGACTATTTATTGAGATTGTTATATACCATCCTACGCCACCTCCATTGTGTATTGCTACCCAAGTTGCCCCTCTACAAGCATCGCCAATGCAGTTCTGCACCGCCATGTCTGCATAGATAAGTGAGAATCAAAAAAGACTTTATTAAGGATTCCGACTATTCCGTCGGAATCCTTTCTGTTATTGCAATGTCTTTTCTTTATTCTTATTATTATTCTTATTATTATTATTTTTATTCTTACCCCCTCATCATTTCCAGAGACATTATTCAAAGGTCTTTTAACACAGAGCAAAACGGATGGTACCATCAGAAAGAGCATACCAAGATCTTCTTTAACTATTTTTTGTTTGTTGATAAGCTCACCAATGTCCCCGCTAGAGGTCTTCAAAGGTCAAATCTTTAAACACTTATAACTCCTAATCTAACCGTACGATTTGAACGAAATTTGTTTTAAAATGTTCTTTGGGAAAATTATAAACTTTTATACGCTTACATGCTCGATAAAATATTTACGGTTTCCGCGCTATTCCAAGTTGAATATAGAACTTTAAATTGGCACAGTGCCAATTTCTACAGTTTTTGAGATTTGGAGTTGAAACTTTGAAAGTAGGTTACTTATAGGTGGTCATTTAATGTTGACCTACTTTCAAGGTCAAATTTTCATTCTCAAGGTCACAACAAACTTTTGCCTATAGAACAAAAACTATTTGACCTTCAGAGTTCAAACTTCATTCATATTCTCGTTATACAAAGCTCTTGCACCTTGACCTTGACCCAAGGTCAAATTCTGATTCTCAAGGTCACAGCAAAGTTTTGCCTATAGAACACAGACTATTAGACCTTCATAGTTCATACTTTACACATATAATGCTTGGGCCCAGCTCTTTCACCTTGACCTTGACCCAAGGTCAAATTCACATTCTCAAGGTCACAACAAGCTTTAGTCTATAAAACAAAGACTGTTTGACCTGGGGAGTTCAAACTTTACACAAATATTCCTTGCATCAAACCCTTTTCACCATGACCTTGACCCAAAGTCATTTGTTCGATTTCAAGGTCATAACAGACTTTGGTTGAAGAGATATTGAGCTTTGCTCAGATTAAAATCAATCGTGATGAGAATAATCACAATACTTTTTTTCATCCAGACATTGGTTCAAGGTTAAATAATCATTCTCAATGTCATAACAATCATTTACTCTTTAAGAATTCACACTTTTTGTCCTTTACTTTTTATTCTTTACACAAGTAGTCCTTATTTGAACTCAACATAGTATAAGAAAGATAACTCTTTTCTTCTTGTTCTCTGTTTCTTTTTTTTTTCTTAGTAGCATTACATATCTGTACTATGATGTTTTTGTCACTATTAATAGAAATTATCTCATTGCAAAATCATTGTGCAATTCTGTTTTGAGAAAGTAATTGTAAAGGATTTGATATTGATAAAGCATGGAGTTTAAAGCTTTCGTAAAAATGAAAGGTAATTTATTATTTTTTTCTTCTATTTTGTTGATTAATACATCTGTAAATAAGAGTCCCAAATAAGACATAAGCTCTTTTGACTCATTTGCTGAAGTGAATAATGTACTAAAGCAACTATTCCTTTTTCCATCTTCTTTTTCGGATTTTAACACTTCAGTTCCGAGGAAGGTCTAATAAAGGAGGAATCCGTCTGTTGCTTGCAACAGTAGCCATCTAGTTTTTTATATGTTTGAAACCGACACTTGAAAAACCTTCTTATTCATTCTGAATTTCTCTTAAGATTTAAAAGTAAACACCCTTGCACGAACCTCCATATTGGCTTTTGACCAACCATGTTTTCATTGAATCACACCTCTGAATTGACTTTACGCAAAATTTGGATTCCCTCACATTTGACAAAAAAGCTGGTTAAGTACCCGAAACGTGCATGTCTGGTCCATACTGCAAATTTATCTGTTCTTTAAAAATGATGCTATGAATTTGAGGAAGTGTATTAAAGTTAACATTTGAAATTATGCAAAGGGTCGATTATTTTGAAGACCAAGTGGTACAAATGTAAATTTGTACCACTTGGTGTGTGTCACTGTTGGTGGACCAGGAGACCCCGAGGGCACATGTAACAAAGTCCGATCAACTTAAGTTGATCGTTTCTTCAAATGCATTATAAAAATTCTGTTCCACAAAATTTTCTCGAAATTTCTGGAAAGTGGGTCACGTATTTATTTGGAAATAACCTCCACAGTCTTTGGCCATATTTCATTGTTTGGATTAAGGATCACTGGCGAGGGGTAATTATTAGTAGTAACCAAAACGTGCATGCTGCAAATCTATCTGTTCTCTAAAGACTCTATGAATTTGAAGACGTATCATCAGGTCTATTATCATCAGGTCTTTTAGACCCTCTGATACTTTTTGTATGATTTTGATATTTTATAATTTTTCATTATAAAACTTACATTTTATTCATAAATTCTCTTAAATATTTTGTTTTAAGAAATTCTCTTCTTATCGTAAACATTTTGTAATCTTTCCTAATTATTTACATTGGTCGTCACAAAGTCAAGAAGTTAAGAATATATTGTCACCTTTATCTAGCCTGTCGTACTAAAGTTAATCTCAGATCAAATAAGTTTTAGGTAAGTCAATTAACAATTTCCTATAGATCGTCTTTACTCAATTGATGTCAGGCTAGCGGATTAACGTTTCTTTGTTATAGTACCTTATACCAACGCTATAACTATCTTTTTGGTACGAGGCCACCGGCAGGGTAATTGTGTTTTAATTATGTGTAAATAGTTACTCATGGGTTTTAGGTAAGTCAATTAATGTTGACCTTGACCTTAATTCCTTCCCTGACACTAGTGGAACTAAAGCTATTTCTGCTGCATGCCTAGCTTTCATCTGTTTTATCTATAGCATTTGGTCCTACCTACCCAAACGAAAAAAATAGCCTAACAACTCGTATAAACAGATCATACACAAACCATGGTTTTGATGCGAGTTTCCCGGTTGAAATTTCACATGCAAATGAGCTAACGGATCGTATCATTAAATTTGCATATTGGTGGATCGCATGAAAACCTTAAATATATGTTATGATCCAAGTACGATCCATTGAAAACAACTCGTATACAGCTCATATGATTCTTCTACGATCCATGGTTTTGATGCGAGTTTCCCGGTTGAAATTTCACATGCAAATGAGCTAACGGATCGCATACATATTTGGATATCAACAAATCGTATGAAAACTGCAAGTTTGTGAACATGTAGATCTACAATCCAAGTATGATCCATTTAGAAACATCTCGCATCCAAACCACAAAACAACTCACAACCAAACCACCTAACAACTCACAACCAAACCACCTAACAACTCACAACCAAACCAGCTAACAACTGCATGAAAATCATATGATCCAGAAATGATCTATTATCTATATTAATAACAACTTGCATAAAAACCTTGTATACATACATGTATTGTCACAAAATTTTAGGTCATCATCCCATGCATGTACCAGTACACATGTTACATATTAAGTGAAAATAATACGAAACGATATTAATTTGCAACAACATTCATTTTTCCGTATATACATGTATACACATTTACGTATTGAAATCAAAATCAACTTTTATTTCATTTCATATAAATGCATTTTAATCCTTTTTTCCAATTGACATTAATAAAATAAATCATTTTCTAATACATCTATAATCAAGGAAATCTACATGTATATTATTAATTACAAACAATCATGATGATGCGTCAAAATTTTAACAATAGAACATACATGCGTGTATTTCGATATTAATAATACAATGTACAATGTAATATATTGTTTCAAGAGCTTATCGTATACATATTCATACTGAAAATTAAACTAAGAGGTGTGTCACCTGTACCGTAGTATGCTTAACAATGTGACCTTGAAGGTGACTTTGAAAGTTCATAAGGTGTTTTACAATTATTGCAAGCTTTATATGGTAGAATTATAATGTATATCAATTAAGTTATAGCCATTTTTGTGTGAAAAACCAATTACCGGACAGTTGGACGGACAAACAGATCCCTATTACATGTATGTTGATCTCGAATTGTAGGTGACATAAAATTTTAAGTTTCAAAGCAAGTAAAACAATTTTCACATGTTACATACACTTTCAAGCAAAGTTATTATGTATATATACATTATATTCAGAGTGTACAAATACATGTACAATGATTATTGATACAAAATATGTGAAACTTTTCAAAACATTGAAATCACACCTTTTATAAATTTAAGATTTTCAAGGCATTGTAAGTTACATGTACATGATGTAGTTGCATTAACATAATAGTACAGGTGAATAGTGAATGTTTACTTGACTCGACTCTATTCATCAAGTTACATGAACATGCATTTAATTGTAAATTATTATAAAGTAAACAAATAAAACATTGAAAAAGTGGAACATAATTTTCTGCACGTTGTAACATCTGGTCGGAATATGTACACACATATACGGTTTGTGCATCGACTGCCACAATGGGTAGACATGGTAGAAGGCCTTATCTATATATGTAGTTACTCCATAACTTCTTAAATAACAGAACTGCAAACTCTAAAGAGCTTTATCCATGGCCACATAATCAGTCCCGTTTAGCACAAAGTGACTGTACATTCTGATTCATCCCTCGTTAATATCACAGACTCACTATATGTATTTCCTGTAACAAATTCAAGGTTAAAGTAAAATCAAACTTCATATTATTATTGTACAGGTATGTAAAAAGAGAGAATCATGGTCTGTCAATTTTATGATCAAACACATGTACATGTAGTTAGTGGTACACGTATAACTATAAGCTAAATAGCGATAATCTAGCTTCCAATTGAGAACTGACAGTAACATTCATTACAATCGTTTGTTTACTGGACAGGTCCGATATATTTTGCCTATTTGTAGCATATGCATAGTGCACATTTACCTACCTATATCCATCTTATGCAGTTCCTTAATGCAGGAGTTCAGCTTCCTCCTCTATATTTGGACCCTGGCATGCTCTCTAAAAAATTTGTATGTGACAAGCTCGCAGAACACATGTGTACATGCCATGCAGTGCATGGCACATACAATGTATGCTGTGAATAGGCAAAACCGTCGGACCTGTTTTATATAATTAGATTTACATTGAGATGCCTGATTATTCATATCATTTACTACATGTATTCTTCAACCAAATGGCCAATGCATCTTCGCATATATATTTGTATGAATGTTTGTCACACACTGTTTTACATGTACAGTGCAGAGTTCCTGAAAAGTGACGGTTATATCGGATTTGCCAATAAGAAATTGTGTTGTATGATAAAAAAACTCACTTTTATATGTGAGCATAGTATTTGACTTACAGACATAAAACTTACACTGTTAGTTACAGGCCATTATCAGATTTTCCCCTAAAATGGCTACATTGTAATCAGAAAATATTACGACATATTGAATTGAGTAAAAACTACTATTTTCTGATTTCTGAAGTGAGGTTATTTGTTCTAAATATGTAGCAGTATTACCTCAAACTCAATTTAAACATCAGGGCCAGGTTGAACTTGCTTCAAGGAAAGAAATCCCATCTCAATTCTAAGCCGTTAAAGCTCTACGTACACATTTGGACCTCCCATGCAGACACTAGAATTGGCTGACCAATGATTACCTGTAAATAAAATACTAGACATTATAATGCATGTCATCACTTACAAAATGGAAATTTCAATCATGAATGTGTATATTCATCTCGATGCAAAACAGATTTGAAGTGCACAATAAATTGTTAGTAAAGAGAATTTCTTAAATTACTGTCCTGTTCACTAAATCCAGAGCACCCTGTTTGGGCGATTTATTCTGTCGTCTGAAGAATTTTGCTACAAATTATTTTTTCCGAGAATTGACCTCCTTTAGTCGTAACTGGAAATTAACGTCAAGTTACCCTATCAGCTGCCTTCAAACCGCAATATGGAAAAATAACATGTCTACGGGAAATTCCCATGTCAATTTCAAGCCGCCGCCATATTGTTCTCCGTGTCAACAATAGTAAACAGTGACATCAAAGCCTCCGACGTCACACATTTGCAGCGATTTTACTATAGAAAATCCCCGTAGACTTTTTATTTTCCGTCCTATTTCTAACTTAGCTGACGCACATACAAAAGAATGGTATTTTCTGTTACAACTAAAGGAGTACTATAAAATTGATGTCTTTTTTGGAAGATGACATTAACATATTTTAGAGAAAACCGGGAAGATAGGGTGCTCTGGAATTAGTGAACAGGACAGTAGCTTGAATTTCCTCTATCTCTTGAGTGTTCTCGTACTGTTTACATACCTTTCCGTCGACGTGATTCTGGAACCATCTTAGGACAATAGGCCTTAAATACGTTTGATTCGTGTTCCAGTTGGACTAAC
The DNA here is from genome assembly GCA_033119305.1 of Pinctada imbricata. Classification (NCBI taxonomy): domain Eukaryota; kingdom Metazoa; phylum Mollusca; class Bivalvia; order Pterioida; family Pteriidae; genus Pinctada; species Pinctada imbricata. The sequence continues at coordinate 63,000,415 of VSWD01000005.1, read as the reverse complement.
AGATTAACGTACACCTACTCTTTAAAAGATCTTTCCCGTCTCGTTCCGATCGAACTGGGCGGCTGAGATTTTCATTCGAAATTTCGCAGATTTTCATTGGCCGAGAAAAATAAATCGTCTCGAACAACTCGACCACCTTCTGTTTCGTACTTTTCAGTCTCCGACGCAGCATGTTATGAACAGTTCAAGCAGGGTTTTTTGTTGTTGTTTAAGTAACATATCCTTATTTTATTTTGTTTTTAGCGACGACTGAATAAGATGCTTAAGATATTGCATTCACATATTTGATGTTTATGCACTTTTAATTATTTCTATTTTCCCCCCCCCTTTTTTTTTTGCTCGTCATTTTGAAGCTCCGTAAAATTCGGGGCCTTCAATTCAAGACTTCTAAACATTATTTATATGGTCAATGCTGTTATCATAAACGTTTGAAATAAAGCTTTATAAATACTACGTTTTTGTACTAAATGGTATTGCATTGAGGATCTAAATCGATCTAAGATAAAGATTTCAAGAAGAAGTTTTTTTTAATTGAGGTGTGGCCGGGGCGTTCCACTCCATCATTAAGGAACATTCATTCATTCATTCATTCATTCATTCATTCATTCATTCATTCATTCATTCATTCATTCATTCATTCATTCATTCATTCATTCATTCATTCATTCGTTCATTCATTCATTCGTTCGTTCGTTCGTTCGTTCGTTCATTCATTCATTCATATCAGGGTTTAACCTAAGTATGATAAAGTAGCACTGCTCAAAAAGACAAAGTAAAGAAATCACTCCAAACTCAGTCTGTTAGGCCCACAAAGTTAACAAACCACACAAAACTTATATACGCAGTTCGAACTAAGATAGCAAATCGTATATAACTCACTTCGTTTGGTCCGCAAAGTCAACAAACCACATAGAATTCACACAAACAATTAGAACTAAGTTAATGAACCATACATAACTCATTCTTTCTATTTGACGAAGATAACAAACCACAAGCAACTCATACCCAACTCTCAATCGACTCACATTTAAGAAACAACTCGCGTCAGGATCATATGACCTTATATGTAATCAAATGGTCTGGATATGAGTTGATAAATGGAACATATAAAAACCATTGTAATAACCCATGGATCTGATGGTTTTGTATGAGTTACCTATAAGTTACATGTGGTTTGTTAAGAATTTTTTTCGTTTGGGTAAAATTCAGAAAATTAACAGCCATCCTAGCCTTAACACACCAAATTAACCAATCACATGCTTTTCCTACCCCCCAGCCTGACCTTTCTTTCATTTATACTCAAAAACCTGGTGCACCATCTCAGACTCACACTGAGATACTTGAACATGTATATACATCATTTACCACTCCATGGCCATATGTTACACTCTCAGTAATCACAACACTGATGATTTGTTGTTACCCACACAAACTATGGCGCAAGTTCAAACGCACACACAAAACCACTCTGCATATGGAACTTACTACAGGAACAGACTGCATTTTGATAGAGCTTGCAAGTTTACCACTTTGCCCTGAACATTGGCTCATTACACCACCTGAAGACATTCATGCAATTACCATCAACAGAACTTGTCTTTTATGGGCAAATCTCACCATTGACACCTCAGATTTCATTATTAGAAATATCCACACAGACAAGCAACTTAAGATTCCCATGACTATTCACATCTCACCATTCAAGGCACTCAGACTCAGAAACTTGTTACGGCAGCCTTACACAGCTTATTTTTTTGCTGTCACACCATCAGTATTTTAAACTTTTGCAATAATTTATCAATGCAAGTATACCTTCTATGAGCAGGGCTTATCACCATGAATGAGAGGTGTGAGAGACACTTTGTTTTATATTGTATATATACACAACCAAATTGCAAAACAAGTTTAGTAAAAATGACTATAGTGACTTTTTATGTATTACATTGTCAGAGCATAATGACAAATTCATTTTATTACAATTTATATGTTCATTCACTAGTAGTGTAGTATGTTTTTTTTACCCATGTCATTTGTTTAATGTCCCTCAATGACATCATTGTCCCATATCGACAATCCATTTAAGATGTCCCCAACTGACATCATATATAATTACCCCGGGCGAAATGTTCTTAAACAACATATTTTTACCCATGCCAAACCCGAGCCAATCCATACCCATAAATCATTGCTTTTTTTGTATGTTTTATTCAATATTGATGATTTGAGCTCAATGTACATACTGTGTATATATTTTTCAACTATTTTATTCTCATATTATGATACTACCTCAATTTTAATACCCATTATATGTTTCATATCATGAACTTTTTCTGAATAATTCATTTTATGGTATGATTTTTGTTTTTATCTTGCATTTATACACACAATGTTTTTTAGTTTCAGTCATCATGATTATTGTTGATAGTACATTTTTAATCTTCGGGGACGAAGATTCGGTGAGCCTCGGGGGTATTATCATCAGGTCTATTATCATCAGGTCTTTTAGACCCTCTGATACTTTTTGTATGATTTTGATATTTTATAATTTTTCATTATAAAACTTACATTTTATTCATAAATTCTCTTAAATATTTTGTTTTTAAGAAATTCTCTTCTTATCGTAAACATTTTGTAATCTTTCCTAATTATTTACATTGGTCGTCACAAAGTCAAGAAGTTAAGAATATATTGTCACCTTTATCTAGCCTGTCGTACTAAAGTTAATCTCAGATCAAATAAGTTTTAGCTAAGTCAATTAACAATTTCCTTTAGATCGTCTTTACTCAATTGATGTCAGGCTAGCAGATTAACGTTTCTTTGTTATAGTACCTTATACCCACGCTATAACTATCTTTTTGGTACGAGGCCACCGGCAGGGTAATTGTGTTTTAATTATGTGTAAATAGTTACTCATGGGAAATTGTCACCCTTCTTGAGAGCCCTACCTTGACCAACCCGCGCCATTTTTCTAGAATCCAGCGCGTCATTTTCTTCTGGATTTTCAACAATAAAGACGTTAACTTTAATTTGGCATTTGGTATGATTTTGCAGGAACAATCACAACCACACCCGACCATACACAAAAACCCCCGTGATAGACGTAACATTTTAATAAGATAAGAATTTAATGATTTTAGATTGAAGTGACATTGATGAGAATTCATTATCCTAACCATGCATGCCAAATTTGAAACATTTATGCAGAAGAATTCTATCAGGCATCGATCTCATTTAGAATTCTTCTTATTTTTCTTTTTTCACGAAACAATAATATTTTCATAAACCTTTCAGGAGACAGAGAATAAAATTAAAGTCTTTCAACCCTATCAACATTACTCAAATTTTCTTTATTTCATCAGAAAAATGTATGAAAATAAACCCATATTTTTAGCGAAAAAAAAAAAAAAAAAAAAAAAAAAACACAACCAGAAGGAAATAAAGAAAAAATTCTCTCAAATTTTGCTTTCTTTCTCAAAGCAGGGTATTTCCCTATTGAATTTAACTTGCAGTGGCGCTACCTATTGACGGATCCAAGGTAAAACAACAGCAACACCCATAGAAAGGGTGTCATTAGTATTCTATTTCTTTAATATTTCATAAAAATATGTTTAGCTTTTTCAGAGAATAAATCGAAAGTGTGAAAATAACAACAGACGACTGACGAAACACTACGATGGATGCTTGAGATAGGAAGGAGAGATTCAACGAGACAATAATAAAATGGACACCGTGAAACGTACATGCACAAAAGGATCATGCAGCGGAGAGCTTGCTTTCATAACATTCTTGTTTAAAAATTCAAATTTTCTTGAAATTCAAAAGATAAATGATTTTTCAGTTCTGAATACGAAATATTACATCTAATGTATTTCGAGAAAGGAAAGCTATCAAAGGCAAGGGCGCTAATTTTCGAGAAAAACATTTCTTTAACTTAGATCAAAACCGAATGTACAAGAGTTTTTAACGAAACAGAAAGATTTTTAATATAAATTTTACCGGCACAGAATGCTGAGCCGTCATAGATGTTTGATGTTTCTCTGAATGGGCTGTCAGTACCGCTGACGTCATGATGGTCTCTGCTTATAACCACAGGCCCCTGTCATGATAATTAAATTAATGATGCTGCAATTTTCTTGGTGCAACGGTGAGCTTTCTTTAAAATCTTTGTGATGGCAATTTTATAGTTATATGTGTGTTTTAGATAAAATCTCACAATAGTATTTTTATGTGTATATCTTCAGTTTCAGACCACCTTTAATCTTTTCTCGGCAACTGCTCTATTGAATGCCATAGCTATGAGGATTCTGCCTTTTTGATCCGAGTACAATATCCTTGCTTGGGATCCAACGACCTATAAACATAACAACTGTCCAGGAACAATAATCATGTTACAATACACAATTAAAGCTAAAATCATTTAAAACGTTAATCATATTCCAACTTGAAAATTTCGATGTAGCCTTTCAAGACTACCATATGTGGGAAAGTATAGAAAATGAGCTTTATATAAATATTTTTGACTAAAACTCAAAATCCGCTATAGGGTTCAATGCTACTATAACAATCGATAGCTTTCAATTTGTGTTCGAATGAAATTGTGATTCGATTTATTCTAAATAATCATTCGTGTGTTGTAACTTAAAAAAATATTTCAGATTATATTTTTGTCCCCGAGACAGTCCTTACCTCAAGTTCAGAAAATATGTCTACATACCAGTTTGTTGCTTTTTGCCCCTTTTATCCAACGTATATTGTCCTCATATTGTTGCTTAATGCTATCTACCACTGTAATATAATACACATTATTTCAATGGACGTTTGAAAAAAAATCTTTCATATTCGTATATAGTAAAGAGTTTGTATTGATATATTGATGTAATTAAGGTGGCTCAATAATCCAAGAATTCTTTGTCAGAGCAAAAAAAATTATTTTGTTTATATGACATTCATATCTGATGATTCATATTTGTAATTAAGATTACATATCATCGTTCATTTGATTGACTAGTGGTCCTCTAAATATACATGTGTAAACCAATTCCGAGATCTGTCGCAAAACAATGAATTTTGATAGATAAATACATGATATAGGGATAATAATTCCACATTGAAACCATTCTTGTGATTATTTCCACCATGATATAATAAAATATGTCTATTTCTTTAAAGATAATGCTTTCAAAGCGTGAAATAGCTAAAACTGTTCCGGAAAAGTACATTTTGTGTACCCCCCACCCAAAATGAAAATTAAAAAAAAAGTACCCAGTACCCTTATTTGTAATCAAAGTGATAAGAAGTCTTTGTCAGAAGTTATTTTCTTTCACATACTTCTCAACGACAGACTCTGTTCTTCAGAAAATTTTATAAAAAAGTGCATGTTTTCGTTCATCCTGATTCAAAATACTTGGTTGTCATAGTAACGATTAAAAAAAAAAGGGGGGGGGGTAGGGTACTCAATAATGTTAAAAGAAGGGGGCGATTCTGAAATAAGTAACACAGAAGATGAAATTTCTAGATATAGATATATATTTAGAGGCGTTAACGATGTAAAATAAGCGGGTTTTTTCAAAGTACAACGTTCGCCGGGTGTCGATGATACGGAAATATGGATAAGAGAAATAGAGAAAAATAAACGGTAGCGTTTTTATACATTTTGACGTTCAAGGTCAATAAGGGGCGTCACTAACCTCCCTCGTTATCTATAATGCGTGCTTTTATCTGTAAAATGGATATATCTTTAAACAAAGAAGGGTTAAAACTAAAATTTACTCGCTCAAAGTTTCTGAATAGGGAAACTTTATTCGATAACATCTCGCTGCAAAGTACGAAAGTTGACAAAACTGAAGAAAAATTCTTTTATCAATTTTTTTTAGCTCACCTGAGCCAAAGGCTCAAGTGAGCTATTGTCATAGTGTGGCGTCCGGCGGCCGTCGTCCGTCGTCCGTCGTCCGTCCGTCCGTCGTAAACTTTTAACATTTTCAACTTCTTCTCAAGAACGGCTGAAGGGATTTTGATGAAACTTGGTATGCATGAAGTACTAAAGGTCCTCTACCAAGTTTGTTCATTTCGGCTTGATCCCTTCAGGGGTGGATCCAGGGCGGGGTCAAATAGGCCCCAGAGGGTACCCCTCTTCAAAAATCTTCTTCTCCAGTTCCACTGAATGGATTGAAAAACTAATTGTATCTAAGTAATCTAGAAGGATGTACAATTCAAGTTTGTTCATTTCGTTAAAATCCAATAACTAATTTTTGACGCGTTTTTGACGTTTTTTTCGACATTGCATTTTTAATGCAAAAATTGATATTTCTCTTAATATTTTCTTTCTTATTGAAAAATTCTGCTCCAGTTTAGTTTAATTTACCCATTTTTAAGCAAAGGAATGCTTTAGTGAAAGAATTTTGCTGAAAGGTTTATTTTTGAATTTTTAATGATTTTTTTAATACTGTAAAAAAGGAAGGGAGGATGGTCATTTTCATCATTTTTGGCATTTTATGGTTCTTCCCATGAATGATTGTTTTAACATTTATCATATTTATTGTAAGGAATGTAACAGTGAAAGAATTTTCTCAATATCTTGACTTTTAGATTTTTAATGATTTCTTTAATACTGTAAATAGGCATGTTTTCTTTGTCAATGAGCCCCAAGGTAGCGAGTTCAAATCCCGGCTGGGCCTTAAAATTTTTTTTTCTTTATTTTTCATTTTTCATCCATATTTTAAGCTTTGAATGCTATTTTTAACTTACCTGAATAATTTTAATGCCATTTTTGCCACTTTTTGAACTTTGGAATTTTTTATGAAGTTTGTCATTTCCCCTTGGGTTCATATTGATATTTTTAAAGCAATATTATAGGTTAAATTAAATTATAAATTTTGATGAAACTTGGTAGGTATGAAGTACTCATGGTCCCCTACAAGTGTTGTTGTTTTTCGTCCGGATCCGTCAACAGGTGGCGCCACCACAGCCAATAGTAGGTCACGGGGGGTACCCTCCTATGACAAACTTCTTCTTCAGAACCGAAGCATGTATCGACAAACCGAAAGCATCAGGATGATCTAGAGAGATGTCTTAAGAAGTGTTGTTATTTTTGGTTCCACTTCGAAGTCAAATTTTTGACGCGTTTTTGACGTCTTTTCGGACTTAGTCAGAAATGCACATTTTTGCACTATTTCTTTAAATAACTCAATAAGTGTATGATTTTACACACTCATTTACTGCATATTTATCATATTTAACTTACTTAATGCTTTGATATGTATTTTAGGCTTAAATTTTATGTTTTTGATTTTTTTATGAATTTTTTTCTTATGTAAAAAGGAAGGGGGGGGGGGGGGGTGATTTTCATACATTTTCTGCTTCTTTTCTATAACCACTCTTCAGATTGTCATGACATTTTGTAGATATGAGGTACTCATGCATGGTACCCTACAAGTGAAAGAATTTTGTCAAGATATCCACTTTTAGATTTTTAAGGAATATTTTTGGCCTAGGACATCTTTGGCACGCATAAAAACGAAAGAAAAAAGGGGGTCATGCATACCTTTTCTGCAAAATTCACTTGTTTAATGACCCCTCCTTCCGAATTGAAAATTTGCTAATTTTTATATATTTTCAAATCGATCTATTGATTACATAAAAGGCAAAATCATGTTCAAAACTCAATTTCTACAGACAGCAGGGAATCATACATTGATTTAATGTGCTATTTTTAAATTTTCAATAGTTATGACCAATGAGGTGACACTTTTTATTCAGCCCGGTTCACCAGTCAAAAGGGAAGGGATTCCCTGCTAAAATGATTAACTGTAGTTACACCTTCTAGGTCAGAGACAACCAAATCATTTTCCATAGGCCGTAATGTTAACGAAATGCCTTATAACGTCTATACTAACAATGCATGTTATATACCGATTTGTTCATTGATTCAAGCTTTATACGAAACTAAATTAAAAAATATAGCATGACCTGCTCTTTTTCGCACTATTTGCGTCACAAGGTACCCCGCAGAGAATTTTCAAATTTTCCCGCGCCCGTCCCCTTTAGCGGATCGGGAGCTAAGGAAATATCCGGGTATCGACATTTTAATTGCACTTATTTTTTACCTATATATATCACATTCAAACAATATACCAAAAGAAAATAGAATTGATAGCCAATCACATCTTCTGTCACATTTAAAATAACAGGCCCCTTACCCTACAGGTTTTTCTCCAATCAGAGCCGGCCTTTTAGTGGTCTCTGACCTATAACTGTAACTGTAAACAAAGTCGCTGGACTTTAGATTTGATCCGTTTAATTCCTCCACAACCCTTTAGTACTGCGATACATTTCAGGAGATACAGTACAAACGGAATAGAATTTTATTTAATGTGCATTATACTTGGAACACTTTCATAGTGGTTATCATTCATGTACTTGGAACACTTGCATATGACGGCCGTCAAGCGAAAACCACCCTTATCTGTCTATGACGTCAAAAAGAGAAATCGGACTGTAAAGACGTCGTCAATTTCGCGTATTTTTCGCGTTACGTGTTGCGATAACTTTTCAACTACGTGGACGTTAAAGTCATCAATAAATCATAATCCACAGAATGTTATAGCCTCTTACTTTTATGACTTTAAAGTACGTTTTGAAATCCTTTTCTGAAAATTCAGTGATGAGTTAATTGAAATTAAAACAAGGGTTTCTTTTCTCATTTTTTTTTTACCGCAATCAGCGTGACCAACGAACTGGACCCGTACACGTTTAGGGGAAAAACTATTTTCAAAATTCAACATGCTTTTTTTTTTATTGTAAAGAGATGTATGTTTTCACATTACTTCTTCTTCTTCTCTTTTTTTTTGTCTTCTAGTACTGAACATCATTTATAATTTGCGAATCCGAAACGGCCTAGGATATATTTGATCCTCGATTTATGTTGATAAGCCAGATGTATACTTCACATTAATCTAAATACTAAGTGTTCAAAGAAACATTATAGAGTGGTTTGTAATCAGTCTCATAAATATCTAAAGACCAATTTTCACAAAATTAATCTATCGTTTGCAGAAGGAAAAAGAATAGCGTTTTGATTAAAAAAGAGAAGTATGAGGAATAAATGAACCTATAAAGGCTATATGGCAGTACAATTACACTTGAAATTGAAAATCTAAACTTAAAGTCCGTATCATGTCCTCAAAATGGAAAGAGGCATCATCTGCTACCAAGGAATACACTAAACGGTTGAAAAATATTTAGGTTTATAGTATACTTTAAATTACAGGCGCGAATCTAGGGGGGGGGGGGGTTAACATGCTTAAGTAGACCATGAATATGTAATAAAAATACATATTTTTCTGTTTTTGCATAGATGTATATAGGTTTTTTTTTCAAATCAAAGGTTGAACCCCACCCCCTTTTGACGGGTTGGACCCCGAAATGAAATATCTATCCACGAATTAGCTCTACTTGTATTTGTTTTTATTACACATGTAGAAGATGTATAAGAGAGAGGGAGAGATTAATTTCATTAACTGTGTATCAAACCTGTTTAAATTTTTCCAATGTGCGTGAAAAGTGATGCTACATCAAGTGGCGACCTCTATAATAACGACCGACTTACATATGGATATTAAATTCTGTATCTACAAATCACCACACTCTATGCAATTTGAATTTTTGAGAAATATGGTATAATATCCGAGAAATTTGGAGAAATACTCGCCTATTTTGCGCTTCGGGACCGACTCCACGTGTCGCACAAGGCAGACTCCCCTAATGTGACGTTACATAAACTTATAGTCGCCAACTATTCATTGGATTCTCGCAGAGAGAGATTTTTGTAGCTGCGACGTTCTTGTTCCTTTCTATGTATTTTTTTCGGGGGGGGGGGGGGGAGGGTGTATGTTGATAATTGACATAAAATTAAGATGTAAAAAACAACCATACATATCTGATTTGGATTTTCTCCGACCTTGTGCACTTCACGACTGAAAATGATCAAACAAGCAAATTCGCCTAGCCCCTCCCCTAATATGACCATTGAAGATTTTAATAACCCATCAACTAGAAGTTTAACAATCATATGAGATAAAGCAAAAAACTACTCTCCACAAAATTCTTCTATTTATTCACTCAAAATAATAAAAAAATGAATTAGTTTTGAAGTATGAAAATATGAAAAAATGCAATTATTGCAATCATTAATAAATGGAGAAGAATAACCTTGAAATTAGGTTGAACTTTTCGTATATGGAGGGAATGAGAAAACGTTTTGAGAAAAATCAAGTGACTCAGAACAGAAATAAACAAAACACTGAAGATCGTGTATCTTGACGGCGACGTGAGCAGTGAATCCATGCATGTGCTAATAAAGGAAGCGACATATTAAAAGAAAGAAGAAGAAAATAAAGTTTCAAGCGCGAATCTAGGGGATTGTGAGGTCAGACTACCCTGGAATTAGCCGAACTGATTATCCTATTTTTATCAAATTCATTTTTTTTTCAAAATCATACGCTGCTCCCCTGATGAATCCCACCCTTGGGGAAAATTCTAGATCCTATAGTGTCGTTTTCTGTTGAAATGAACAACAATTCAAAAAGATAAAGATAGGAAAAATTCTCATGACAAGGGTATAGTCGTTTATGTACAAAACTCATCGAAAAAAGAAAGATTCTGATTTTGTTTGATTTGACTTTTCTTACCTGTGCTCGCGATAATACAGAGGGGGGGGGGGGGGGGGGGGGGCGAATCGCCTGCAAAGCAAATCGACACTTTTGGATCTTTTTGTCTGGTGTCCGTCTGTCTGTCACACTTGGATTTCGCATCCTATGTAACAGTGATTCCTAATTGTCGCTGTTTGGAATGATTTTTAGTGCAGTAGTTACATGTAATATGTAACAAACGAAAAAAAAAAAAAGAAGAAAGAGAGAAATGAAATTGCTAGTAAGGAGAACAGTACAACTGGTAGGATCTTAACAGCCCCCCCCCCCCCCCCCTCCTACCAAAATTTTGACACGTGTAGACAGATTGGAATTTCTGATAGTGTATATAGAACAAATAGGGCTAGCAAAAAATATTTCAATAAGTTAGATGAAAAGTGTCTATGTGCAAACGTGTGATTAGTACATGAATTGACTCCAAAATGTTGACATAAAACATGCAAATCTTATGTATCTATAAAAAATGTTACATTTGATAAATGTTCGGTTGTCTTTTATTCGAAAGTTTCGTTTAAAAACAAATTGAAAATGATAGAAAAAATATAAATATAGGCCGAATATAACTGTTGAGATTACAATTATTTTAAAGTATTATTTAGATAGAATACTTGTAAGTGTAAGGAAAATGGCGAGGATAATCACTTTTCTCGAAAGTACGTGTCTATACCTAGGCATGAATCCCTGAAAATATCAGCTCCCTAACCAGGGGATTACTATAAAATTTTGAACTTAGAAAATTTAACCAAGGACATGTATTTTATTTGTGAAATTTATTGAGTGTGTATGGGAGGGTGGAGTTCGGAGAATCTGCTCATATTAGAAAAATGCAGCTCTGCCTTTAATATATATCAATTTTTATGATTAAAATATATATGCTAAACATTAAAGATTTAGACACTATAATAACATTAATCTCTAAATCGAATTGTCAACTGTATTCTAGAATGCAGTTGACAATTCAATTGTCAATTGTCAGTTGTCAACTGTATTCCAAAATATGTTTGCCGAAAAAATTATAGTTACTTAGATATACGGGATTCCGGCGAATCGTCGCTGTTGAGGCTAAAAATCAGCATTTTTGTGCTGTTCAACATTTATTGTGCGAAATAAAATTTTCTTATCTTGATTATATTGCCAAGTACGGGTATCAAAAACTGTGAATGGACTAACGTAAATAATTACATGTATAACAAGAGGATATGATTCGAGATCCAAGTACAATGTATAGATCTACATCAAAGTATTCGACTTCTGGTATTAGTGAAATAAACATGCATAGAAGGTCAATATATCATCAACAGAAATATATGTATTCATTTGATATATACACATATTTGTACCGGATATACACACTGAAGTATGACGTCATCATACCATAACTTGGACGTCGTCAGATTCTTAGCTAAAACGTCGCGTAACGTCATGCCAAAGTTTTCAAAGAAGATTTATGGCACTTATCCATGACGTATACATACACATCATATATCATTTTGTTCAGAATGAAGTGTTCTATCGTAATTCGTTGAAAAATAAAATTGCCATATTTTTCACTTAAGGGTGGTTTTCGCTTGACGGCCGTCATATACTTGTTGTCATGTATAAAGTTTGCTCGAATTTCCTCTGTCTTAGACTCTCTTAGATGAAGTAATTTACGGACTGATTTCTTGAAGAAACGTCGAATGAGTAATCTCTTCCTCTGGATCATGAGGTTTGATACACCGTACACTGCTTTTTGGAAAACAAATTGGCCCAATTTCTGCACAATTCACTTGAATTGATAAATATTGGATTAAAACGATTTTAACTGTACGTTTCATGTATTTGAGATGCAATCAATACTATTCAAAAGCATTCTTAGATTTCAGTATACTTTAATATGAATAAAGGCAAAACCGAAAAATCTTTGTTTTTTATGCCCCTGGAATAAAAGATTCGGGAGCATATAGTTTTTGGCCTGTCCGTCTGTCTGTTTGTCTGTTTTCCGAAAAACTTTAACATTGGGCATAACTTTTGAATGGAAGCTGGTGATAGAGGTTTCATATTTCACATGTGTATTCCTTGTGACAATACCTTTCCATTGATACCAAAATTGTTTGACCTCGTGACCATAACCTTGACCTTTGACGTACTTCTCAAAAACTTTAACATTGGGCATAACTTTTGAATGGTTAGCGATAGAGGTTTCAATTTTTACATGTGTATTCCTTGTGACAAGATATTTCCATAGATACCAATATTACGCTGACCCTGACCTCTCACATACTTAACAGAAAATGGCGTTTATACTAACAAAGATGCCGCCGGGGGCATTCTCGTTTCACAGACACAGCCTGTCAGGCTTTATAATTTCTGGCATGATAGCTATCAATAATGAAAGGTATGGTCGTTCAGTTTTAAATAAACTTAATTTATGAAATCATTTCATTGTTTTATTCTTTTTCTGCTGCGCATTAAAGTGGGATTTTACAATATGATTTTATTTTTGATGTTGCATAATTGAACTATACTAGTTGGGCATATGACTTAAAAAAAGTTATTGTTTTGAAATGTGACTATTTTTTCTTGTTTGTACTTTTAAAGGTTGTCTGAAAAAAAAACTTCTCTGCATCCGGCAAAAATCTTTTTAGAAAGGTTGTGGGCTAAAATCCCGGTACTGGCACTATCAGTATTCAATAGCAGTATGTCAATTAGAGCGTGCATGGGTATCAGGTGAGCGTTGTGCCCCCTGGGGCTCTTGTTGTAGAGAAAATGAACTTAGAATATCTTATCTATGACATCGCTAAAATCTCCAAGAAATATCCTGTTTTGGTCACTGACTTAAAATTACCTACTTCATTTTGTGCCCAAGCAGCAAGCGGTTGAATTTCCGATGATGACGTTATAAAAATAATACGTTTACGACAGTAACCAGGGTGTCTCACATACGGGATATTTTTAATGTATAGATTTAACGATACATTTGACTATATTTTTATTACCCCAGATAGTAGATGATGATTTTCTGGTTCCATCGATACCAAACTTGTCGAAATCCGTCAAGAAACAAGCGAATTAGAGGAGTTTGAAGGCCAAAACCGCACTCTGTGCTATTCGAACCAGTATTGACGCCGGAATATGATGACGTCAAACGATTATTGAGCCTCCTTAATAGAACCTTTTTTCTCTTATGCTAAATGCTTTAGATATTGTTTTTATCACACAAATCGGTTTTTTTTTCAGTAAATTCATTTAAATGAAAAGATTCAGAATGAATAAATATATTTTCTATGAAATGGTTAAATAAAGAGATTTTAATGAACTCTGTTTCGATAAAGTATCTGACCTCCTTCTTGTATTATGCCCTCCAAAATACTGCTTGCAATCTCATCAGTTATATCCAGGTCACGTGGATCACCAGATGTACACACCCATCTGTTCACAACATATCACATTTTTATCATTTCATTCTTCAAATTCAGTTTTTGTAATTATTTCAACGATAAAAACCTACATTAACATTTCATAAAATAATGTATGAAATAATTTCTGTCACTTTAACGAGAGAGAGAGAGAGAGAGAGAGAGAGACTTCCATAACAAATATTGTTATACCCTTGTCAGTATCTCTATATAAAATCCCCATCGGAAAATGCCTATAAATTCGAATATTTGACCAAGCGGTCAATATTTACATCAATATTGGCGCTAGGGCAATATTTCAAAAAAATATTGACCGATAAACGGTACATCGTTTGTGACGTCACGTCATTGATGACGCTATTAGCTCTACCTATTTTCCGCGCTTTCTCTTATAGAAGAAAATGAACGTAAACATGCCGGGCTAATCGATTCGTTGCTGCAGTATTGATGTAAGGTATGACAAAACAATTATTGACTGGGAATTCGGGCAATATATGATTTGTTGGACCTTCAGACAAAATATAGCCCTCGGCCTTCGGCCTCAGGCAATATCTTATCTTTAGGTCCAACAAATCATATATTGCCCTCATTCCCAGTCAATATTGTAATTGTATATTAGTAAGGAAGAAAGAAGAAAAAGTACCTAAATGGACCAAATCCCAACGAAAATATGTCTCCCATAATGTCCTGAACATATGAGGGGTATCTGAATTTTGTGCCATTGATACCTTCCCTCCAGCCAACATCAGCCCCTGTGAAATATCAACGGCAAATATAAACATGATGAAAGTCAGAAAATAAATAATTAATATTTCTCCGTCTTAATAATATGGACTTATTTTATCAATACCGCCTAGTTTTCTATACCGCCTAGTTTTCTTCTTTAACATGCTTAAGAAGGAAAATATTATACGCTATACCAAAATTAGAAGTTATCTTTTTATTTAGTAATCCATGTATTCATACGTAATATTTTCACTTTTTCGAACTCGAGCCGAAGATATGATCTGTCGAAAAAATGTTATGAATTTCATCATATTCTAATATATGCAGTATTAATTAAGTGATAAAGTATATTCTTCATCTTTAATCCGTCTTTTGTCCGTTACAGACTTGGATATCTTTTTTCTATGTCTTGGGTATTATTGAATATAAATGATTAGTAATAAGGCGCATATTGTGCGCGAATGGAGATCTCTTATTTCCAGATAAGTGGAAATGTTAAACGTCTTTAAATTCAATAGCATCATTTAAAACCTGATAAATTTACAGCATGGACCATACATGCACGTTTCGGGTACTAAACCCTCGTCAGTGATCCTCAGTCTAAACAATGTAATATGGCCAAAAAGTATGAAAATTAGTATGTCCAAAAATGTACCAAAAGACGTAGCAGAATGGGTGGAATATGATGCTACAGGACCCACGTTTAAGAAATTTCAAGAAATTTTGAAACAGAAAATTTCAAATGCGTTGAAGAGACAAACGATCAACCGAAGTTGATCGAACTTGGCTACATGTGCCCTCGGGGACTCTTGGTCCACCAGCAGTGACACTCACCAAGTAGTTCAAATGTTAAACGTCTTTAAATTCAATAGCATCATTTAAAACCTGATAAATTTACAGCATGTACCATACATGCACGTTTCGGGTACTAAACCCTCGTCAGTGATCCTCTGTCTAAACAATGTAATATGGCCAAAAAGTATGAAAATTAGTATGTCCAAAAATGTACCAAAAGACGTAGCAGAATGGGTGGAATATGATGCTACAGGACCCACGTTTTAGAAATTTCAAGAAATTTTGTAACAGAAAATTTCAAATGCGTTGAAGAGACAAACGATCAACCGAAGTTGATCGAACTTGGCTACATGTGCCCTCGGGGACTCTTGGTCCACCAGCAGTGACACTCACCAAGTAGTTCAAATGTTAAACGTCTTTAAATTCAATAGCATCATTTAAAACCTGATAAATTTACAGCATGGACCATACATGCACGTTTCGGGTACTAAACCCTCGTCAGTGATCCTCAGTCTAAACAATGTAATATGGCCAAAAAGTATGAAAATTAGTATGTCCAAAAATGTACCAAAAGACGTAGCAGAATGGGTGGAATATGATGCTACAGGACCCACGTTTTAGAAATTTCAAGAAAGATAGTGCACAAGTAAATCGGATAACACTCAAATTACTATGAATACAGCAGATAAACGTCCAAAATTATCTTCGCTTATACTCATCGGTCTTCCTCCTTTAAGTTTTAATTGTCTTGCACATGCTCCAATGATACAAATGCTTTGTTTCTTTGTTGTTCCTTCTTGTTTGAGTTTTTTTGTATTTCTCATGACTCTGATCGACTGATTCTTAATGTGATTGTTGTGTATATATAAGTGTCAGTTGTGTTTGGTGTGTGTGTGTATGTTTCGTTGTGGTCACATTGCTTTGTCTTGTTTGAAGGACTAGAAAATATGTTTAGACCTCTGCAAAATTTCAAGACATAACACTAATGTTTTTAATAGCATCATTTATAAACATACAAACATACAAATGATTAATCACCATAGATCTCTCTTAGAACTACGAATCTAAACTAGTTAAGGTGGGTTTTTTTTTTCGTTCTCAACTTCCTTCCCTATTGTTATTTGATAAACTCTTGAATCATAAAATTTTCTTTTTAAAAGCCTTACCAGCTCTGCTTGCTTCCAGTAGAAAGGCATTTCCATAGTCGAAAAAGAACATGCCTCGTGCTGTTAACTTATTGATGGCTGCTACATGTCGCTGTAAACTACAACGCAAATTGTCATCAGAGTGACTGAATAAGAATAGGCTTCTCCGACGTTTATTGTTTGATTATTACTTGAGATATTTCAACAAGAATAAAACACTTATTACCATAATCAAGAAAACAAAAACATACGGCTTTGCATGAAATGAATATCATTGACATTGCCTTATTCATCCTTTCCACAGTAATAAAAAACATTACACCATATTTGACCTTTCTACCCAGTGTTTTGCGTTGATGTACATGGACGACAGTTTTTACAGTCCATTTGATTTAAATAATGTCTTTTGAAGACATTGTCATCTTATCTTCAAATAAAGTTATGAACTCATCTACACCTGCCTGTTTTTGTTTTCCTTAAAAGAAAGGGGTTCCTACCTCTCCTGTACTAAGTTTTTAAAACGGGTTGGGTCTTCGTGCATCATTACTCTCGATTCATCATATGATAGCTGTAAGAAAGTTGAAACCCCGTAGATAATATTTTTACGTTTTAACTTATTTAAAGTGCTCTACCAATATATTTATATTTCCACTTTCTTTTGAAGCCAATCACAGAAGGACAGGATAATTTTTAAAGGACCATTCAAAAGGAAGTTCAGAATACCGTAGCTTATGTAACATAATTTTAGCAATCTTAGATGGTTAAGTACCCGAAACGTGAATGTATGGTCAATACTGCCAAATTCATCTGTTCTTAAATGATACCATAGAGTTTGTAGACGTTGAAAATTTGTACCACTTGGTGAGTGTCACTGCTGGTGGACCAGGAGTCATCGAGGGCACACGTTAGCCAAGTTCGATCAACTTCGATTGATCGGTTCTCAACGCACTCGAAAATTTCTGTTATCAAAGTTTAACTCTTGAAATTTCTAAAACGTGGGTCATGTAGCATAATATTCCACCCATCCTACTACGTCTTTTGTTACATTTTTTGGACATAATAACTTTCACACTCTGTGGCCATATTACATTGTTTAGATTGATGACCACTAACGTGAAACGTGCATGTCTGGTCCATGCTGCAAATTGATCTGTTTAAGACGTTGAAAATTCAACGTCTTTCAACTCCTCATTTATTTAAAGAAAGAATATTGAATGCCACTATATGAATTAGGTTTATTTTATTCCACTTGCTTCGTTTGTTAGATCATTATTTATGTGATGACATTATGAAAAGGCTCTTAAAAACTACATGTATATTGTCTTCACTTCTTAAAATGCGAAGAGCATGCCCTTAATTTGTTGTATTTGACAATAAATATGTGTATTCACATTTGAAGTGTAGTAGGAAAATGGAAAATATAATGAAACTCACTTGTACTGGGTAATATCCTCCCAGGAAGGGATTATGGCATGATGTCTGGTCAGAGCCAAGGTCCACCAACATGTCACCTGTATTCTCATACTCCTCTACAAACCGTTCCCTGTATGGTACGTTTCATTGTTGAAATGAAAAGTATAATATTATAACTAAAACATAAATATGACAATTCGATAGTTATTTCTGTCAATCCATTCTAAATTTTTCTAGGCAGTGGAAAATAAAATACTTAAGAGTATTCTCCTATATTTCTTGTAAGTAAGTATGACTTGACTTGGACCATTTTCAGTTGTGAAATAGAAATAATGTCTTGGTATATTGATGGTGCTCTCTCAATCAATAATCAATATTTTGCTTATATATGTTAACGTTAAACCACAATAGTCATCTTCATACTTCAAAATATGACAAACATTTCAAGTTTAAAATCATTTCCCTTTTCTGAGTCATAACATCCCCTGCCGATTATATATTAATATTTACATTCCTACTGCGTTCCCCTTATATGAAGGTACCAAACCAACTGCACTGCATTTTTCGATAATCGCAAGAGCCTATCACGTGACATTTGAACAAATGCGGATTAGCTTCTCATAGAATGCCCATTCTATTTACTGCTTCAACACAGATTCAAAATCCCATTATCAATCGATGCCGTCTACCCCAAGTGATTAAATGGGTCAAAATCTAGGTCACCCACATGTACACTTCCAAGAAGTGTGACGTAGTAAGTCGATCACACGTCACACCAGACGAAATTCAAGGACGACCGGCACTGTCGTCTACGGAATGATGCCATGTTTGGACGAGCGAATTTAGACATTAGTGGATCAAATATTCAATATTTAGGATGAGGATTTGCTTCAATTGTGTCATTTATCAACAGTGAATTTATTTTTGCTTCATATGGAATTATACAGATCAGAAATATTTCGTATCAGCGAATGTTGTGCCATGTTGAGGTAGGTCATGAAAATTTCGTGTATTTGTATCGTTTTGCACGGCTGTACTCGAATTTTGCATTATTCTAAATACTTCCAGAAGAAACAGAGTAATTTTACAGAAGTTTGAATAATGGTACTGATTGATTTCATAGGTTTATAAACAAATTAACAGTGTGTTTCAGTCAGTTTTCAAATGTTTTCCTTCCAATATCCGTGACATTTCTCCGGACTAACCATCCGCTTGATCTTTATCATGTGGGAAAAAAATCGCGATTTTGTACGATTAATTTTTTATTCAGTTTTGATAGAAATGTTCAAAATACAACCATAAACAAAATTCAATTTCTTATTTTTCTACAATGTTTCCGTACAGAAGGTACTACTTCGAAGCTATAGCAAAAAAACGCCGAACGTTCGTTTGCGATTACGTCAAGTGACGTTCTCCCTCCACAGTGACATTTCAAATATAAAGAAACGGGAAGAAAAGGGACAGAAACAACTTAATTAACACGTAAAATGTAAATTTCAGCTTTTGCGCTTTATCGGTGTGTATTGGCAGTAGGGAATGGAAACAAAATTCATGAAAAGCACTTCCCTACTGCCAATACACACCGATAAAGCGCAAAAGCTGAAAAACAGTCCTTAAATATCGCAATTGATACCCTATTCCACAGTAAGGCCCAATAGTCACTACAATTTACATCGACGACAAACAGAGAATATTTTGAACGATACAATGAAAGTATAACACACAACTGCATCTCATTGTCCACAATGGTGAAATATAATTTAGGCTATTACAATTAAAAAACATCGAAGTTGACGCACTCAACGGTTATGGTGTCAGATCTGCACGGCGTATTTTAAATTCGTTGTAAACTAATATTGAAATACAACTTCTGAGCAACAAAAATGTTGCGTACCATAAGTCTACGATGTTGCCATGGTAACCAATACTCATTGATAATTTCTGTTCCCTTGCTTTTCTGATGATAGAAATGCATTCGTCCAGACTATTTGTGGTAAACATCACCCATCCCTGTCGGTAACGTTTGTCTAGTGCTTCCTTGCTTACCTATATTTGACGAGTTTAAAGATTCTTGTTTAGGTAATTATTCAAGCACGATTTGAATTAGAAATTTAGATTTTAATGTAATATTTTCAGCTGTTTGAATAATGAAGTCTTTTGTTAATGATATTTATTCTGCAGTTTGTATTAGAGATCGTGTGGTACCATGACTTGACAGATTGGATATCTATCGTTGGAACTTACACCTTAAAATGAAGTAAAATATTTTTATGTGATCAAACATATTTGCTGATTTTCTTTTTTTTCCGAATATTTTCAGTTTCTTGCCTCGGCGACAACACCGACACAGCCTGCTATGGTGGCTGCCTTTGGCTGGGCTCCACTCATCCCTCCCAAACCTGATGATACGAACACCTGAAAAAACAATATGTTATAGGGACAAAACAAATAAATCAGAAAGCATTGTATTGGAATAAAGAAAATCTACAGTAGTATTTTCTACTAGTAATTCGTGTACGTATGAATTTATTCATGGTGTATGTTTACCTTTCCCTTCAGGTCCGTACAGTCAAGATGTTTGCGGGCGGCATTCAAAACAGTCAACTGCATAAGTATCAAAACCGGTATTATTTTCACACATCAATTATCAAGTTTACTATAAAATGCTTCGCTTTTGTATAACGAAAATATTAACAGAATTTTTACAGTAATGATGAAATCCCATTATGTATGAAAAATGCAAAAAGACTAACAAACGATAAGGCATTGTAAAACAGTTTGTGATAGTTGTATTATTCAATGCTCACATTCTATATGTTTGCACCATATGCGCATTTCATCAATTAATCGAAAGATCCAGTTAATGATAGAGATATTGCGTCAAGGAGATACAGAATAATCTATTAAATGGGTGATGGAGAATTTACATATATTTGCAAATCAAGTGCCAAAACAGTGTGAGACTAGGTGATGACAACAGTTATACTTTTCGAGGTGCAATCCTTTATAAAAGTTGATAAATTTGTATGTCCTCTTGTTACTTAATGCTTGGTTAACTGTTCAATCAATTTGTTTCATTTGTTTCATTTTTATTGTTTGCAAGGTATACCATTAATATTTGATTAACATAAAAGTACGTAAATATTAATGTACCGTTGTTCCATGAACAATGCCTTGTGGCCCAATGTAACAATAACTTCCAGCCGTCATTTGACCATACCTTTAAGGAAAACAACATTTCAAAAGTAACAAAGAAACAATTTCTTTTTGTAGTAACTGAGTTAACAATATATACAGAAGAGATATAAATGATAACTTCGGGTTGACACATTGTCTATTCTGGTGTGCTGCAAAACAGACTGAAAAAAATCACTGAAATTTATTTATCTATATGTTATATTGCATTATCTTGGTGAATACGTTTTAGAATTTTCTAGAATTAAATATTTGAAAGAAAGATAGAAGTATATATTTACATGGAAACCCCGAGGGCAAACATCTTCTCATAAGTCGGTCTTGACGAATAATTAGGAATCACCTGAAAAATGAAAAAGTTTGAAATGCCGAAAAAAGTACTCTCCTATACACGTGCTCAATTATATGGTCAGTTCTTTTATCAGAAATTCTGGATCACCACATCTTATCTATACAGCAGATAGCCGTAATGAATGACTACATATAGAAAAACGATAAGCATCTCCTGATATTATGCTTTTTTCACGTCTATTTGTTTGAAATTTTCTTCATGAAGGTATATAGAGTTGTAACACCTCTGTATTATTGTTTCTACTCCGTGGTTTCGCATCAGGTGTTTTGGTGCTTTTGCTGTGGATGCTACAACCGAGTCTGGTTGAAGATCCCTCCCTTTTACATATGATATAAATCCTGGCAAATTAGGAAAATTCAAGTAAAGAAATGAAATAGAAGTTAAAGAAGATCCTGACGATTATCTCAACAACACTCACAATAGAGCACAAAATTGAGCATCAACGGACCTATAGCAAGCGAGAGGTGGGACCAGGTGCCCCGGAGGAGTAAGCATTCCCTGTTGGCTAGTCGCACCCGCTGTCGATGTTCATGCATGAAAATGAAAACAATGAAATACATGCACTGTCTGAGGAGTACCATATGAACAGAATTCAACTCGGTTAGAAAAGAAGACAGAATTATCCTTCTACCTGCCATATCAATAATACGGATGTGTTCCAACTCTTTACTTCTTGGAGAAAAACTTAAACCAATTTTAATGCACCTGACACGTGTTTCGGGTATTAAATCCTCATCAGTGGTACTTAATGATTTTCAGACACATTCAAATGTATTTTAGGAGCGCCATCTATTCCCTCTATCAAATACCTGTCTTATAATGAAGATTGAATTCTGAAACATGCATGTTTTGAAGCAGGCTGATCCCATGGCAGCAGTGTTGATTTTAAGACCGTATTGAGATCTTCAGATATCTTTCATGTTTTATACATGATTTGAATATTAGTAGAAAACATAACCATTCCATTGGTTATAATTAGTCTTGGTGCCGAGGGAGAGCTTGGAAAAAGTCCTGCTGGATGACCAGAGTACATCACAAGTGTCTGATCGTCTGTCATCTCAGACAAATATTTCATTACCAACCAAAACTGAAATTTCATCATGTTTATAAGCGTTGTTTAAAAACATTCTAAGGCTCAATGAAGGAATGTACAAAATTATATCTTTGGAAGTATAAAAACAGCAAATTAAGATTTAGATTTGCTCCATTTTTCCAAGAAAATCAGTCTTATCTTTGTTATATATGAAAAGGTAAAATATAGAAAAGGAAGTTAAATTTCAAAGAGCTACTTATACAAGTATTTCAAAATAAATGATTTACCAAGAATTAGATTAAAACGAAATTACAACGAACGCCCTTTGGATACCTGTGCCCAGTTAGCGAAGACCTGTCCATTTCCACCATACGTGACAAGTTCGTGTGGAAATTGTGCTACCCTCGGGTCAAGGTTATTAAGAATCATGTGGATAATAGCTGCTGCATCTCTACAGTTGGAAGGGATCTCTTGTACAGGATATGCTCTGTTAAAAAGGGTACATTCAGGATAAGTGAAGCTAAGTCGTGGAAGAATGACCATTATTTTTCTATGAAATATGCAGTTTTAGGGAAAGATTGTGTTTTTTCTTTTTACAATTATTCTTGCAAGTTTGGGTCACTTATTATAGCTATGCTATCAACAGCAGTAACACAGTATATACACTGCCTATTAAGGCAAGTAAATGAAACCAGTGATAAGTCAGACGGACCTCAATTAATTAATCACGGTAAGCATTATAAGTCATCTACAGGTGGAACCTTCAGCGGTAGGACGTTGTCATTGCAACTCCACCCATTCCATTCTAGAAATTTTACCAAATAGATTGAAATACCTCTTGAAACCACCAATGATTACTCGCTTGTAAAAGCAAAAGAAATGGTAAAAAACTGCAGTCTAGAGGTCTGGTAACGATGGTAAAAACGCAATCTGACAAAGCTTTTTTTTTTTTGCTACTTCTACTTGCTACTTCTTTTTGTACAAGGTTTGCAAAACATACAATAATCACAATAGTCACATCGAAAGGGGCCAGAAATAAGATATAACCATTTTTAGGATAGGACACTTTCAGAGTAAAAAGCTTACCACCGGAACCAATGATATATAAGTGTTAATTTCACCATTGATACCTGTCACTGCTGGTGGACTTTTATGAAGGACGCATGGCACGGCATGTCTCAGATTTTTATAAAATTTGTACATAAGAATGAGTCTGACCCAAAAGTAAAAATTGTGTTAAAAAATTTCTAAACATCACATCCGGTTGTCATGGAAACGGACTTTGAATATTGAAAAAATGCATTTTTGGGCGTTTTTGAAGTCACATACATAATTTATACAGCATAATCTAAAACAAACACTGATGAATTATCAGTACCAAATCATTGCTCTTTCAAGTTAATTAATAATAGTGTTGGGTTTATGGTCTTATCTATATGTTTCCAAAGCAACAACACAAGGACCTTATCAAAATAGTGTTTTTGGCATTTTTTTCAAAATTCAATGATAATTTACTTTCAATTTTGAGTTCTTTATGCAAATAAAACATAAGCATTCACATTGGGACAAAGCTTCTGATCGTTGCTATGGCAACATGACCTCAAATCGCATAAATGAAAGCAATTTTGGACAATATTTAGAGTCCTTTTTTAACTAGATCATTGGATTTTAATTCAAAGTGATGAAAATTAATAAATGTATTCAAGTAAATCTTTCATTACATGAAAGAAAAGTTTTAAATAATATTCAGGAAATAGCCCGTTGCTGTGGGAACGATTGTGTAAAATTGCAAATAGGCCCATATTGAGTCCTTGGATACGGGCATAAAAAATGAAGTAATCTGAAATTTTTAGAATCTAAAATAAAGTTTAGACTCTGCTTTATCGTATATGCAAAATAGGTTGTGTAAGCCTGTTCAGGTTTTTGAGGAAAAGGCTTCGAAAAACAACAAAAAATGCTTATTTCTATAATGTATGGCCATATTACTATGACAAATATGGATAATGACCATATCCCTGTATACAGCACAAAATCGATAATTCAGAAAATCAGAAACCGAAGGCATACAAAATCAGGACAAAACAGGAACCAAAGCAAACAAACAAAAACCTCCACCACATGAAAAGAAGCGAACTCCCGATATGGGAGTGAGATCAGGTGCCCAGGAAGAGTAAGCATCTCCTGCTTGCATGCAACACCCGCCGCTTCAATTCGGTAGAACTGTCACATCCGGCAACTTCCATTTCGGAAGAAATAGAGTACAATCTTGGGTTGGATGGTTCAAATGGTCTATGATAGAATATCACCCACCATTCTGGAGAGTGGGACATCATAGTGTATGACGAGTTCCCCGTATCGACCGTAGAACTTCCTCAGTGACGATGTTAGTCGGTCACAAACATATCCCTGACTGAGAAGCTTATCTGAAAGACGCCTAGCTCTCAGAACAAAATCCGTATATTTCGTACTTGCTCTGGCATAGCGTATCAACTGAGATATGAACACGCCATAAGCAGGCGATGAAGGGATGTTGCTACTCAGAAAAGGAAAGTTTGTAATGCTGAAATTGAAGTCGTCACGTTTGTCATAGAGTGAGGTGTTCATGTGACCATCAGTGTCGTAGGACAACATTATGTCCAAATAGGATGCTGAATTTTTTTGTCTCTGTAGTTTCTTTGACTTCAAGCTCTGAAGGATAGATTCTGCTCAGGTAATCTGCGAATTTCGGATTATTGATGGACAACACATCGTCTATGTATCTATAAGTGAAGTTGAAGTCAGAAGCTAAGTATCTTTTCCCTTTTCCAAAGATTGAATGAATTCAGCTTCGTACGAGTAAAGGAAAATGTCGGCAAGGAGTGGGGCACAATTGGTCCCCATTGGAATTCCGACAATTTGTTGAAAGACCTTTCCTCCAAACACCACAAAAATGTTGTCGATCAAAAAGTTTAACATCTGAATAATATCTGTTTCAGTGTACTTATTTTCAGAATCGGACTTTTCTTTTACAAAGTAGGTTTTGTCATAGTTCACAACAATAAATTTGTATTTGCGATTACCGTTCTTACTTGTAAACGCATTACTTATAATTTTTGCGAGTCTTTGTTTCAATTTAGAATGTGGAATTGTAGTGTAAAGTGTCGAAAAATCAAAGGCTTTGATCGAATGAACTTTACTTTCAGATGTTCTAAAAGTTCCTTCGAATTCTTTAAAATCCACATCTGGTTGATACCACTGCGAGAATATACTGTCGAACAATATTTTTGACGCCCAGATTTGATTTCAGATAAAACTTTGGTGAGTAAGATCGATACAGATTGAGGAACCAGCGATGAAACGTTGTTTGTACGGATTCTTTTGCATTTTAGGTATGCAGTATAAGTATGGTAAATCTAAATCTAAATTGTTAGTTTGGAAGCCAAAGGAAGAAAGAGCTGATTTGTGGTTATCTATTATTTCAGAGGCAGAAAGGTTTGTTGGGGTGTAAGTGGGATATAGCAACCATTAATTATTTGAAACTTTTTTATTGTATTTTGATAGAAGCTTATTTGATCTTTATTGATATTGAATTTGAACTTCCTAGGATTAATAATTACTGTTTTATAAAAATAATAAAAAACGGTTGCCATGGTAACATATGTTCCCCATAACTTTTTTTACGATTTTTGAAAGAGCTCTTTATGTTGGATATTATCCAACAATTTTTATCTGTTCATCATGATGCAAACATTTTTTAAATGACTCTGAAGTTGCATAATAAGTAATATTATAGACAATAGTTACCAAGGTAACTTATGTACATAGAAACAAGTGGTTTTATCTTTAATTTGCTCATTTCATAAAATAAATCCTATATCCTTATCATATACCCACCAAGAGAGAAGGAAAATTGGAAAATACAAACAGCATTTTGAAATCAATATATCAAAGTATGTTGTCATGGTAACCAGCCTTTTTTTACAATATCAGACACTAAAAGTGAGCTTATTTAAAAATTTTATGTCCTAATCTTTAGGATGCATCAAAAATTTTCCATTAATGTCGTATCGTATATAGACCAAATTATAGAGCTTCAAATTATCTCAATTTTGCCAATATCTCAACTTTAAAGGCCGTTGCAATGGTAACTAGATGACCTTGAAACAAAATTTTGGTCAAATTTTCCTTTTTTCATTGGTCCTTACTTATGTGTGAAATTTCATGAAAATCGGAGACCGGCCATGCGTGCAGAAATTGTTTAAATGGTTACATAGAATTGCTGTTTAAAAACGTTATAAAAACATTTCGCTACTACCGCAAAACATTTTTGAAATGTTCTTAGAACGTTTTGCTAGAAATGTTACAGCAGAACCTTTTTGAAACCTTTTGAAAATGTTTCAAAATGTTTTGTGTTAACTGGGATCATATCCCAGCCTTCCTACTAGCTACGTCTTTCGGCATATTTAGGACATAATTTTCACAGATTTTGGCCATATTTCATTATTTAGATTGAGGATCACTGATGAGGGTTAAATAACCGAAAATTTATCTGTTCTTAGATGATGCTTTGAATTTGAAAATGTAACATTCGGTAAACTTCCGATATTGTTATTTGCCTATAAAGTACATGTATTTAGAAATATGTCACATGTTAAGGTCAGAGTGACTGGTTCAACCACCTAGTTTCTAATTTTAAGAATGTCAGACTAGCTTCTATTAAAGTTTTTACAAAAGTAGATATTTCATGGTACTTGTTATCCTTGCGAGACCATATGTAACTCAATAAAGTGATATAATATTTCTTCTGTGATTCATTGTTTGAAATGTATGGTCTTTTGAACTTAATATCGAAATGCATCTTAAATTGTTATCGCAAACCTAAATTGATACAGATTCCAATGAAATTGAAACCTGACATGCACAGTAAAAATCATTGTGCTTTGAACATATTAGCCGGAGTTGCTTCACCTCTAGAACTTACAAATCATATGCATTATTTCTTAAAACTCCCCGCATTTGCTCGTACATTTTAGTCCCCTACTGGCAACGCCGAAGGGGACTCTTAGTTTTTCATCGAAATTTTACCAGATCTTGCGGAAATAAAATGAAGGGATCCTGTTGCAACCAGTATAATTGCCTCTACAATATTCTCAGAATGCTTGTTTTCACTCGTCGATTGCAATTGCCTTGATCATTCAAAAGACATAAAAAGAAAAGAAACCTTTCAGCACTTTCTCAAAACAAATTCGCCATACCTTATTTCAAAAGTTGGCCGAAATCTGTACATATAGATGTGACCAAAGGTTCGAAGTTCCTCCACAAATTCTGGGGCTAGTGTTTCATGGAGACAGGGAGGGAAATATCGAAGTGCATTTTGAAGAGCAAGCTACAATGAAAGCAATCATTGTACAGAGACAATGTGAGAAAACAAGTCGAGAATCGATAAATTCGTTTAAATCTAATCAGCTCACATTATAAAACGCTAATAAAATGTATACATAATTCATATTATTACACTTTCCCAACCCTTTACCGATTTCATATGTATCTTTCAATATTAAAAGAAATATTTATCAAACTTAATGTTACAAAACATTGTGTCAACTGGAGGCATATGATACAAGTAGAGCACCACTAATGATCGAGGACGTATCCAAAGCATGCATGTAAGGTATCCATTGTACAATAGAGTCATTTTACATAGCGTTACAATCATCTCCGTTGTAATGTATGGTAAATTTTATGTCTGGTAAGGTACTATAAGCTGTATATTTTCTGAAAGGTAATAAATATTATAATGCCCTGAGTACAGATATGAGACTCCCAGCCCATAAAAATCAAAGGGGAAAAATCAACGTTGTTATTTATTATGTTATATAGAAAAAAAAAGCAAACAATTTAAATGCTTCACCAGTTTTTCCTCTTTGTTTTTCTGGTCCCAAAATTTACCTCTGAGCAGTGGGCATTATAACCATTCAGAAGATGTATAGTTTA
Source organism: Pinctada imbricata (assembly GCA_033119305.1). NCBI lineage: Eukaryota > Metazoa > Mollusca > Bivalvia > Pterioida > Pteriidae > Pinctada > Pinctada imbricata. The sequence goes on along the minus strand of VSWD01000005.1, from coordinate 62,971,682 downwards.
TAGTACCTTACCAGGCATGGAAAAATGCCCTATTATAAAATCGGATACCTTGACTGCTCTCTGTAGAGAGCTACCTAGCGTGGGATAATCACAGCATGCTTCTATCGAAAATCTTTCATATGATTAATAACTGGGTAACGATACTAGAACATGTATATATTTGAACAACTTTGCACATACCCTTTCTTCACTCGGTGATAATTCCGGTGTTCGTGTCGGAGCATGAGGTACATTCTCATCTCGGGGACGTCTAGGGGGTAGGGGGTTGATCGGTAATCCTTCAAATATTTCTTTAAGAGATGACATACTAGTAGTTTGGTAATGAAGAGTATATGTCCTCTACTCAAAATAAACAACTTCACAATGACCAAGTCTTATCTACCAAGATAACTAAACTGGTGTGAAATTGACATGCCTCTAGACGTAAACAAAACACGTAACCTTATCGTTTCACCTTTCTTCGCTTTACGAAATAAGTATAATGGCCGATACCTACTAAGTACTACGTTCTTTCTTAACAGTAGTGGAAAAATGGGACTTCTGTGCCAGATACCTAACATGGTGCACCACACTCACTGTGGTGCAGTGACGTCAACGGGTCCGGTCCAGATTTGACCTCACCTCCACTGACTGGAAGTGACCTTTTAATAACCAGAGATGACCCCTACACCTACTCCGACCACCATGGCTTGACCAGATGAACCCCTACATATAAGCAGGGTTAACCCCCCACCTTGAGTTTGACCCAAGATGTACCCTTACCCCAGGGGTAGTTTGAGGTTTTTAGTACAAAATAGGAAGGTTTCCCAAGTATATCATGTGACATATCAATTGAAAGTTCTCGAGGAGTACAATACTGCCCGGGGGTGGTTCGGGTTCATTAGGTGCAAAATAACAAAGGTATCAGAAGTATACCGTGTGACATATCAAATGAAAGGGTTCGAGGAGTACAATACAGCCCGCGGGTAGTTCGGGGTCATTGGATACTAAAAATTAAAAGTTATTGTCCAACCCGAGTCCAGAATACGTCAGGATGAAAAATGTTTCTATATCCAGCAGCAACAGCACCACCACCACCACCACCGCCGCCACCACCACCACCACCGCCGCCGCCCAGAGATTAAGCATATTCAATGTTGAATATAAAACACACTACAAAAAATTGTCCTCTCAAATTGTACTTCAAGCGGCGGCGGCGGTTGTGGTGGTGGTGGTGGCGGTGGTGGTGGTGGTGTTGGTGGTTGTGGCGGTGGTGGTGGTGGTGCTGCTGCTGCTGCTGCTGCTGTTGCTGCTGGATAAAGAAACATTTTTCATCCTGACGTATTCTGGCCTCGGTTGGACAATAACTTTTAATTTTTAGTATCCAATGACCCCGAACTACCCACGGGCTGTATTGTACTCCTCGAGACCTTTCATTTGATATGTCACACGGTGTACTTCTGATACCTTTGTTATTTTGCACTCAATGACCCCGAATCACCCCCGGGCTGTAATGTACTCCTCGAGACCTTTCATTTGATATGTCACACGGTGTACTTCTGATACCTTCGTTATTTTGCACTCAATGACCCCGAATCACCCCCGGGCTGTAATGTACTCCTTGAGACCTTTCATTTGATATGTCACACGGTATACTTCTGATACCTTTGTTATTTTGCACTCAATGACCCCGAACCACCCCCGGGCAGTATTGTACTCCTCGAGACCTTTCATTTGATATGTCACACGGTATACTTCTGATACCTTTGTTATTTTGCACTCAATGACCCCGAACCACCCCCGGGCAGTATTGTACTCCTCGAGACCTTTCAATTGATATGTCACATGATATACTTGGGAAACCTTCCTATTTTGTACTAAAAACCTCAAACTACCCCTGGGGTAAGGGTACATCTTGGGTCAAACTCAAGGTGGGGGGTTGACCCTTAAACATCCCCGGGCTTATATGTAGGGGTTCATCTGGTCAAGCCATGGTGGTCGGAGTAGGTGTAGGGGTCATCTCTGGTTATTAAAAGGTCACTTCCAGTCAGTGGAGGTGAGGTCAAATCTGGACCGGACCCGTTGACGTCACTGCACCACAGTGAGTGTGGTGCACCATGTTAGGTATCTGGCACAGAAGTCCCATTTTTCCACTACTCTTAACAGTCAAACCTTGTCATTGTCATAAACGACCCATTGAAATTAATAGTATGTTGCTTATTTTACACAGTTGTCCAGTGTGTATAACTTTGAATGTTAAACGTCCTCAAAATCAACAGATTAATTTGCAGCATGGACCAGACATGCACGTTTCGGGTACTTAACCCTCGTCAGTGATCCTCAATCTAAACAATGTAATATGGCCAAAGAGTGTGAAAATTATTATGCTCAAAATGTACCGAAAGACGTAGCAGCACGGGTGGGATATGATGCTAAAGGACCCACGTTTTAGAAATTTCAAGAAATTTGGTAACAGAAATCATCGTGGCTGGAAGTTTCCCCTTATGATGATTTGTTATCCGAAACACGCACATCTGGCGCACCGCATTTAGAAATATATGTCCATACTTAAGGCTGTTTATCCTTTCTAGCTGGCAGCAGAGTTGAACACTAAGTTTCCCTTATCATTTATACTTTTCTTTTATTTGTAGCAATTTGGGGCTAGTAAAAGAAAAAGTCCCCCGACTATCATCTTCTCGAGACAGGTGTAGGTAATACATTACGTACATTTGTCTCGAGAAGATGCTGACTATAAGCGTTTGGAGTTTTTTAATTACGTACCGCCAAACGCTGGTGCCAGAGATAAGCTTTTCTTTGATGATTTATTAATTCAATGTTATATTTGAAAAATTCAACATTTTATCCTGACACTTCAGGAGTTTGAACACTTCATTTTTTATTATTCATTATCATCGAAATATAGGAGGTATACATCCTCTCAACGGTTTTATACGACACTTTGGACACTTCTGAAGAGATCTTGCAGAAAATTTGGACATGCTCGTATTAACAAAAGAGATACTTGAAATTTAAAGTCCGCGCGGCTCACTTCGGAAACTGGATTAACGCGATTTTGATTACTTTATAATGAAAAAAATATATATTATTGATTTGAATAGATCTCGCTTAGTCATAAATTTTGGAATATGTTATATGGTCATAGGTTTATGCAATCATATTATACAGACAAAATAAATTTTAGATGGGGCGTTTTCTATGTTAAATTTCAGCGTGACGTCGCTGAGTTTAACATTGAGCCTACGGAGAGCGTCACAACGTCACCTACCTAAAACTTCGCTTGTCTATAAAGTTTGATTGTGTGCACTGACTATCGTATAACTTGTACCAAAATTTACGACTTAAAGTGAGATCTATTGAATGGCATCAATTTCATGTAAATTTTTGAATGTTAAAGTAGTCAAAATCGCGTTTATCCAGTTTCCGAGGTGAGCTGCATGGATAATAGAATCTGTGAATGAAAGTCAAACACAACGCCCGAAATCAGATTCCAAAATTTAGAAACTAAAGGCTTACAATATGTTAGTTGTAGGGATTTCTATGAGTACTAACTGTGCGCCTTTTAATGCAGATTTATTTCTATACACTAATGATAAAGAATTTATTCAAAATCTTCAAAAGCAAAGTTGATTAGAAATGTTTCAGTGGAGCGTATCAATATCACTTTGGCTGGACTCATCTCTGGTGAGTATTTAATATCCGAAACACATGCCTGGTGCGTAAAAATTGGTTTGAATTTGAATTGGAACACTTCCGTATCATTATTTTAAACACTTATATCTTGTTGCAGTGTGGAGCAGTTAAACTCGATCCCCGTGACTTGGTGCTTCGAAGTGTATTAATTACTTCTTTCCAGCTATGTTGCCAGAAAGAAGCTGTGTTTTGGTCCTTTATCAATTTGACATCATATATATCATTTTGCTATTTCGGAAACTTGTCATTTCATCCAAAATTATCATCGAAATTAAAGGAGCTAGGTTAACATCGTAGCACCATCCCTTCTATGCTATTTTGAACATAGATTTTATTTGGATATGCTATTGAATCGACCTACAGGAAATTTGGAGCCGCGCACTCTCTGCAAAGTTATTGCAGAAATTTAAATTCAAAAAATAAAACCAGAGGGCGCTACTGAAATGAATTTTGGCAGCGTATGAAAAACACTTTGGCTGGAAGCATCTCTGATGAGGATTTAATACGTGTCTGGTGCATAAAAATTGGTTTGAAATTTTCTAGAGTATAGAGTTGCATGGAACACTTCCGTATTACTCTAGGTACCTGGATGATATTCTTAATATTGACAATCTTGTTTTGGACATATAGGAAAGAAATTTATCCTCAAGAATTTACAGTCAACAAGGCAAACGTTACAAACACAGAAACACCATTTTTGGACCTCAGTATCAAAATTGTAAACGGAAAGATTCATACAAGTGTGTACGACAGAAGAGATGATTTTAGATACAACATACTAGTACTAATTTCCCCCTGGCTCGACGTTGATGTTACATATCACAAATCTAAACAATGTAATATGGCCAAAGAGTGTGAAAATTATTATGTTCAAAAATATACCATCATATCCCACCCATTCTGCTACGTCTTTCGGTACATTTTGGACAAAACTTCACTATTTGGCCATATTACATTGTTTAGATTGAGGATCACTGACGATTGTTAAATACCCGAAACGTGCATGTCTGGTCCATCAAGGACTTATAAACAGAAGGATTCGCAACTCTCTACACCGCCTTTAGGATAGTAACGGAAACTCGCGTGTAACGAGATCTGAACGAGATCAAAACATTGCCCAGTCCTATCCGAGAAGGGTGATCAAATAACATGATTTTCTCAAGCATCACACAATAAACATATAAAATATTGATACGTACATGTAGAAGAAACCTTACTGTTTCAATAAATACCAATTTTATCAAAATATATTTATATATTATTATAATATCTAGCTTCAAAGCGGAGCCTTGACATTCGCCGTTATGACCCAGATATCGTCAAAGAGAGTGAAATAGGCATATGCTCTGTCCCATTTTCTCAGTCATTACTAGACTTACAAATAAAATATTGGTGGCAAATCAAAAATGAAAACCTAGTGCGTGCATTAGAACCAATTTTGATTAATTTATTCGTCGATTTCATCGTATACCGGAGCTTCAAACATAGAGGTTTTCACTCTTCGGTATGCCCGGACATTTTCTGAAGGAGGTAAACAGCCCAACGCTCTGACCCATTTTCTCAAACTAGAAAAGATTTACATATGAAATATTGCTATCAAAATAAAGACTACAACCTAATGTGTGCATTAGGACCAATTTTGTTTAATAAATTCGATAATTTTATTGTTTTACGGGGCTTCGAAAATAGGTGTTTTCACTCGTCGGTACGCTGCGGCCATTTTCTGAAAGAGGTAGACAGCCCAACGTTCTGACCCATTTTCTCAAACTAGACAAGATATACATATGAAATATTGATATGAAAATAAGGACTAAAACCTAAAGTGTGCATTAGGACCAATTCTATTTAATTAATTCGACAATTTCATTGTTTTACGGGGCTTCGAAAATGGGTGTTTTCACTCGTCGGTACGCGCGGCCATTTTCTGAAAGAGGTAGACAGCCCAACGCTCTGACCCATTTTCTCAAACTAGACAAGATTTACATATGAAATATTGTTATCAAAATAAAGACTAAAACCTAAAGTGTGCATTAGGACCAATTTTATTTAATTAATTCGAAAATGTTATTGTTTTACGGGGCTTCGAAAATGGGTGTTTTCACTCGTCGGTACGCGCGGCCATTTTCTGAAAGAGGTAGACAGCCCAACGCTCTGACCCATTTTCTCAAACTAGACAAGATTTACATATGAAATATTGTTATCAAAATAAAGACTAAAACCTAAAGTGTGCATTAGGACCAATTTGATTTAATTAATTCGACAATGTTATTGTTTTACGGGGCTTCGAAAATGGGTGTTTTCACTCGTCGGTACGCACGGCAATTTTCCCAAAAGGCGTAGGCAGGTCAACGCTCTGACCCGTTTTCTCAAACAAAACACGATAAACACAAGGAATATTGTTATCAAAATAATTAATAAATCCTAATGCGTGCATTAGTACCATTTTCATTTCATGATACCTGATATTAATAAGAATACAAGAATTCGAAAATTGGGGTCAGTTTACGATCACCTGTTTCCCACGGCATGTAACAAAGAAGGTAAACAAGCCATCTAAAAACCATTGTTTCTGTTTTATTTTATAAAGTATCTAAGAAAAGTTGGTTTTAAAATAAAGCTGGACTTTTTTTTTGTATCTGCTACAATTATTTTACATGTATAGATGTCAATAATTGACCATAATATAACTGCCTCAGATATAAGGGATCTCGACGCAAGTTCGCCCTCGCCATTACGACTACGAGTACAACATGACCTATATAAATAGGCCCGATTTAATTTACCAATTTCTCGACTATTTCAAGACGTAATATCAAAATATTGGTACCAAAATGATCAGGATAATCTATTCTACTTATTCAAGTCGTTTTTATGTTGTCATAATTAACATATTTAGGGCATTCATGGTTTTGAATATCACAACCCTAACATCTCGTTGCCTAATTTGCATATCAAAAGGGCACGCGAGATGTTAACGGGAAAAGACGAGATTCCAATCCTTCTGTTTATAAGTCCTTGGGTCCATCCTGCAAATTTATCTGATCTGAAATGATACTACTGAATTTGAAGACGTTTAACATTTGTACCACTTGGTGAGTGTCACTGCTGGTAGACCAGGAGTCCCCGAGGGCACACGTAGCCAAGTTCGATCAACTTCGGTTGATCGTTTCTTCAACGCATTCGAAAATTTAAAATCAAAATGTCTAAAACGTGGGTCCTGTAGCATCGTATCCCTACCATTTTGCAACGTCTTTGTGTTCATTTTGGACATAGTAACTCTCACTCTGGCCATAATTACATTTTTCAGATTAAGGATCACTGACGAGGGTTAAGTACCCGAAACGTGAATGTCTGGTCCATGCTGCAAATTTATCTGATTTAAATGATGCCATTGAATTTGAAGACGTTTAACATGTAAAAATATGTCACATACTCAGGTCAGAGTGAGCGTGATACTGCATTTAGCCAATCACTTGAACATGTTGAATGATCTCTGCTTTGAAGGGTTACTATGAAAGATGTAATAAACAATTTGTATACTTTTGCTCATTCACACTCTTTTTGAAAAAAAAATTCTACATAGATAATTTTATTAAGATAACTTTTAACACAATGCACGGAACTGCATACATGGAGCTCTGCAGAGTTTTTTTTTATATTTTGCTCTAACATACACCAATCGTAACTATGATTACTGTTTTATACACAAAGAATCATTGCTAGTTAACATGTCTTCAAAATCATATCCTCTGGGCGTTAAAACTAATTTTTTCCTGGCACCGGAAAAGGCGCTACTGAATTTGATGTCTAGGATTTGCTGGATTTGCTACGATTTTTGGCATTGGAAAAGTCGCCACTGGATTTGCTGTCTATGATTTGCATATCTCCCTCATGGCATAGCTCTGTCCTTTGCAGGTTCTTTGGCAGACATTTTATATCAAGTGTTAAAAGTCTTCAAATTCAATAAGATTAGACCTTTACTCTTTATAGTTTCATATTACATGTGTATTTGGACTTCTCTTTTCCAGCCTCGAGCATCACTTATGAGACATAACTTGTAGAAATGTACATATGGTTCACTGACATTTTATGATAGAACATACATTTCTATATTGACAACTATATACAGTTGCTTAGGATGATACACATATATAAAGATTCCCATGAGATATGCCTATGTATAGCTGCTCAGGGTGATATGCCTGTACACAGCTGTATCGGAAAATATGTCCATACATGACTGAACTAGATGATTTGCACATATTGATTTAACAGGGCGATATAACAAAATACAACTGAACAGGGTGATATGCCAATATACAACTGAACTGGGTGATATGCCAATATACAACTGAACAGGGTGATATGCCAATATACAACTGAACAGGGTGATATGCCAATATACAACTGAACATACTGATAATGATGAGCCTATATACAACATAATGAGGTGATATGCCCATATCCACTTAAAAAGGCAATAACCCAACATACAACTGAACTCTACAAAATGCTCATATATACTGAATAGGGCAATATGCATATACATAGTTTGTATTCAGATGCCCAGGGTAATATGCTTTCAAATCAATGCTCATGGTGATGTCCCTATTAAAGTGCAGCTGCAAAGGTCTATATGACTGCATACAGCTCTCATCACCACTTTTATTATAGTGAGACAAAAAAAAATGAAATTTAGACTGAAGTCAATTCTTAGTTTATGGTGCTGAGCCCTGATCTTGCTAGCATTTCCAGCTTAAGTAAGTAAAATTTGACATACACCACAATCAATAAACCATTTTATGCTTCCTTTGATTTCAGCAATTACAACACATCAGTAAACCAATGGTCGAGGGGGTCCAAACCTGAAAAGTAGCATCTGAAGTGACACCTACTAACATTTCTTAAAACCTTTGCTTTTTCCACCATTCCAAAAGTAGTCTTGCTTTTTGCAATTGGGTTCCTAAAAATCCATAAAGATTCAACTAAATTTTCAACTCACTGATAAGAATTAAGCATGTAAAGATATAAGTTCTTCCTTATTTTTCTTGCAACTCTATGCCACATATAATTTTCTCTCCTTTCTCTCTTCGTAAATAGTTTGCACAATGATACACAATCTGTCTATCCTTTTTGTATAATGAGGATGAGGCTGGAATCACATATAAATAAATTACCTTTTCATTGTCAATTAAAAGGTCTTATTTCAAATTGATCATTTTGGAGTCATCTTCACATGGTAGGTAGACAGACAGACCAAAAACTGTTTGTTCTTGTGCCAAATACAGGTTTGAAGAGCCCTGCTACATCTACATTGTACCATATACATAGAATCAAATACATTAATGCAATGGAGGACATTTATTTTTAGATGATATTGTAAATAACAAAAAGATCAATGTTCCATTTTTATTCCTTTAAAAGCTTAAACCTTTTCCTTCCATAGGAACATGAGGAAGCTCATTTTACAACATTGCATTCCAAATAAAGCCTGTGTTTGTGAAACACGAATGCCCCCGGTGGCATCTTTGTTAGTATGAACACTATTTTCTGTTAAGTACATGTATGTGAGGTCACTGGGTTAAAAGGTCAAAGGTCAAGGTCACGAGGTCAAAAATTTTGGTATCAATGGAAAGGTCTTGTCACAAGGAATACGCATGCGAAATATGAAAGCCCTATAACTTACCATTCAAAAGTTATGCCCAATGTTAAAGTTTTTGAAAAGTAGGTCAAAGGACAAGGTCAAGGTCACGAGGTCAAAATTTTTGGTATCAATGGAAAGGTCTTGTCACAAGGAATACACATGTGAAATATGAAAGCCCTATCACTTACCATTCAAAAGTTATTCCCAATGTTAAAGTTTTTGAAAAGTAGGTCAAAGGTCAAGGTCACAAGGTCCAAAATTTTGGTATCAATGGAAAGGTCTTGTCACAAGGAATACACATGTGAAATATGAAAGCCCTATCTCTTACCATTCAAAAGGTATGCCCAATGTTAAAGTTTTTGAAAAATAGGTCAAAGGTCAAGGTCAAGGTCACGAGGTCAAAAATTTTGGTATCAATGGAAAGGTCTTGTCACAAGGAATACACATGTGAAATATGAAAGCCCTATCACTTCCCATTCAAAAGTTATGCCCAATGTTAAAGTTTTTTGAAAAGTAGGTTAAAGGTCAAGGTCAAGGTTACGAGGTCAAAAATTTTGGTATCAATGGAAAGGTCTTGTCACAAGGAATACACATGTGAAATATGAAAGCCCTATCACTTACCATTCAAAAGTTATGCCCAATGTTAAAGTTTTTGAAAAGTAGGTCAAAGGTCAAGGTCACGAGGTCAAAAATTTTGGTATCAATGGAAAGGTCTTGTCACAAGGAATACACATGTGAAATATGAAAGCCCTATCACTTCCCATTCAAAAGTTATGTCCAATGTTAAAGTTTTTCGGACAAACAGACAGACAAACAGATAAACAGACAAACAGACGGACAGGCCAAAAACTATATGCCCCCGAATCTTTGATTCCGGGGGCATAAAAATTTTGTACTTGCAAATTAATGTATAGTAGTTTCTTGGTTCACCCCTGCTCCTTTTCTCTGCACTACATACACCGAGTTGTCCCATGGCATGTGATAAAGCACTATCAATTTGATTTTTATTTCAATAAACTTTATCACCTATTTGGTTGCAGTGTTGTAGCTGCTGATTTTCTGAAGTTATTAAAATGTTCTAGATATTGATATATGGTATCAGAAGGTGTGAATATAGAATCCATTTTGTTTTTCAATGCACCTGGTGGACTATCAGCTACCATGCCGATAAGAGTCTGTGATATTTCCTTGATAATTCCCCAGCAGTCGTTGGGCACCACACATGGACAATATTCCACCTATAATTGTCAAAGTATAAACATAACAAAAACATGAATGATCATCCTTTATGTGCATTAGTTTGTCAAGTTGAAAGTAAATTCACGTTAATTCCACTGAGAAATACCAAGCCCAGCTTTGAACAAGAGGTTGCTTCTGTATACAAGTCTTTACAAGTACGTCCATGCTAAAAATCCTGCTAATAGCTATGCTCAGTATTTCTATTGCATGCAATCTAATGATTTAGAAAAGTTACTATTCATCTTAGCAAAATGATGGGAAACCTTGTAATATGATGTCATATCTCTCAATTAAAATCAATCATCTCAAAATAATAAATAGATCTTTTAAAATCAGCTTGATAAGATTCAATGACATACACAGAAATCACAGTAAAAACAATCATTTGCAATGCATGATTCAAATTTGTCTTAAAACTTTCAATAAAATTACCTCTACAAGAATTCCCTTAAAATTTGTCTGGAGAGAGACGGATCCAATCTTGATGATGAAGTCTCCCCATTCATACCTCTGACCACGTGATTCTATCTTGAAACCTTTCCGCTGTGAGAAGAAGCTGTCCCTGCCGGTTTTTGTTGCCATGGTTGCTGTGAGTTTTGACATCATATCCTCGTACAGTAGGTCAGCAACAAGGATTGTGCCAGTATCAAGGACAGAGAAACATGTTGCTGGTTGCTCGCTGTTATGTAGAATATGAACTGTACGCTGTGTGGCTGGAACACAAAATGACGGCATTTTTAAATGAAATTGAACATAATAAGTGCTGTCCAGTTGTTTTGGATGGCAAAAAAAAAACCTCTTCCAAGGCTGATATCAAAGACAACAAGAGCTTTCCTAAAGGACAAATACCCCCTGCTGTAGTCAGGTTTTTTTTTTTTTATTTTGGGGAAGGTGCCTGCGCCTGGCCCATTTGGAAATTTTGCAAAATTTTGTTGAAATTTGGGAAAAATGTATACAAATTCTCACCAAAGTATAACCCTAAAGTATCATTTATTAACAATGGAAATCCATTGATTTGCTTGATCTGAACAAGGGATAAATAAAAAACTTTAAAATACACTTAGAAATTTTGGACATTTGTGCTGATTTCCAGGTTTTGATTCTTATTTCTAATAATTTTCTCATTTGATTTTTTTAATAATTCTTCTTTGGAAGTGATTTTTTTGTAAAAATAGAGGAAATTTGGCATTTGGAAGGGGCCGATATTTGACCCCAAAACAAGGGGGAAAAACACGGATAGTGTTGGTCAATACTGCAGCTTCTATGTCCCCTGAAAGTTTTGGATAGACAATATAACAAAGACAAACAGGAGAAAAATAATGTACCTCCAAATCTTTGATCATTGTTGATATTGATGCATAAAAAGACTTTAACATGTTTATGCTGAAGCTTAAATTACCACTTGACATAAAATTATATATAAATATATACCATTGTTAGGACTTGACATGTATGTTTCACAATCCACAAGGAAGTTTCCAGCTTTTATGGCTCCTAGGAGTTCTACTTGTTTCTGTAGCTGATCTACCACTTGTTGGCCACTCTTCCCCTCTGGTACAGAATACGGAAACACACTGCAAGGAAAATCATAAATCTTTCACAAGACTGAAACTCTACAGGGCCCGGCACCATAAACTAAGAATTGACTTAACATGTTAAGTCTGAATTTCAATACTCTTAATTAATGTCTTATCATGACATCAGTTATGACTAGCATTTATTCAAATTTATTCATTTTCATTTTCTCATTTGTTACGGGTAATAATGCATCACATTGTACATGTTGTAGCAAGTGCATTTATCGCATAAAATTATACGCTAACGTGCATTACATGTATGATTAATTCACTTGCTGTGTGTTGCATACCCGTAACAAAACACAAATTACGACACTTTTAAAATTATCTCCATTTGTCATGATATGAAGCATTTTACAGTGCGACAATGCCTACATATACGCCTGGCACTCCACTTAGTCATACATAAAATGCATAAAAATAAAATTTGGTCAAAGAGTCATGCAGTGAACTTGGACTTCATGGACACATATACATGTATAAGGAGCTGTTAAGATAAGGGCCGTATTTAGCCCTGAATCTCGTGACTTATTTCTTCCGCATGGCGAATCGTACACAGAAAAACATGAATCACTAGAAAGGTTTCTTGTTGCGGTTGCAACAAGAGTGTCTTCCTCCTATACAATTTTTGGTTTGGAAATATGAAGGACGTCACATTACATGTATTTATATTATATATTTAAGTTTTCAAATAGCAGTAACATTAAATTTTCAAACCGATAATTGTTGGTGAGCGACCATTTGATTTTTTGTTGGGGGGGGGGGGGGGGGGGGGGGGGCGGGAATTCTATTGCCAGCCGGTAAAATTTTTTCAGCAATTTTCTGAGCAGGCCATTTTTTTCAGCCATTACCAGAGTCGGAGAAAAATTTTTGCCGGTTCTTCGGGCCGGATTTAAACAAATTGTCAAATGTTGTGAATGTCTGTTTAAGTTAAACTCCCCGCTGTTACAGAGTATGAGTTAATAACCGTTCCTTCAGATGTCTCTTTGCAATTAGCGAATTTCAGACAGATTGTATGATGTTTAAATAGAACCTTTTCTAGATTTTTGTGCCTATGCGTATTAGGTCTCTGGTAGATACAGCTATGTGAACAGTTTGTATTTATATTAATTAATTTTTTGACTTTAAATTGTCTGGCACAAAGGGCCAGCAAAAATTTCCATATCATGCAATGTATCCTTACTTTTGCATGGTCCGGGAAAAAAAAAATTGCCGGCCCTTTGGGCCGGAATATTTTTTTCAGCATTTTTCAGAGCCGGGATTTTTTTTTTGCAAATTCTTCCTGCCCCCTTCCCCCATAAAAAAGGCGAGCTCGTAGCTGTAGAACCAATTTTCTTGAGAAGAGAAATGGTAATAACAAGTTACCTTCAATATATATATATAAATACCATGAGGTTCTCGCTGTGCAGGTTCAAATTTGGACCCCCCCCCCCCTTCCCTTTTTTCAAAGTTTATTTTGAATTTACATCATGGCGACATCGTTCAATATAAACAGAACTGTTTTCGAAAAACGAGGGGAGGGAAGAATGTTGGAGAAATTGTTCATCAATTTGTAAATAAACCAACCGAAAATTATGTTCGAACGTTTGCTAGAATTAGAAATTAAACTTGATGTTCAAAATATAGTTATTGAAGTTAAGAAACAGGTTTGTAGGTTAGAAATCGGAATCAAACTACCACTTTTTGTGTGTAAATTCTGGTTTGTAGCTGATCTCTTCTAAATTAATCAACTGTTTTAAAATCAAATTGTGTATATCGAAATGTATTTATGAAATGCATATTCATCATTGCCGTGAAATCGGAATTTGAAAATCTCAACACTGCTTTTCTCGAGTCGGACTCGGACTACCAATTTTAGTGTGCGCCCGATCTGTTGGCGTGAAGGTGTATCGAAATACCCAACTCAAAATATCGATGCTCATATCTTTTCAACAGTAAGATCGAGATAGGAAAAATCAGAAAGACTAAATAAGACAGATATATGGATAAAAAATAATAATATTGAAATTTTTAGGAAACTTCATAAGCTTAATTTTTGTTTACTATTATAAGCAAAAAAGTGTCTTCCTCCTATGAACTTCTGAATTTGGAAATATGAAGGACGGTGAAGGACGTCATCGTAATAAATCGTTACAGTGTGCATCTAGCATTTCATATCTTGCATGGCTGTCGACTTTCAAAAAGAATGGAAATTGTAGATAGCAAAATACGAGATATCTAAGCTTACAAATAGCAAAACATGAAATTTTCGGTCCTTTTGAGTAATTCGACGCTCCCGTCAAATATTTGAATCTACTAAAAAACATGATAAAAAAATAACAGACACCAAAAATAAACAAGAGCCCCAGGGGGCACAACGCTCACCTGATACCCATGCACGCTCTAATTGACATACTGACATTGAATACTGATAGTGCCACTACCAGAATTTTAGCCCACAACCTTTCTAACAAGATTTTTGCCGTATGCAGACAAGTTTTTTTTTTCAGACAGCCTTTAAAAGTACAAACAAGAGAAAATAGTCACATTTCAAAACAACAACTTTTTTACTGATTTGAAAAGATGGATTATGCGATCCAAAGTCATATGCCCAGCTAGTATAGTTTGCAACATCAAAAATAAAATCATTTTGTAAAATTCCACATTAATGTGCAACAGAAACAGAATAAAACAATGAAATGATTTCATAAATTAAGTTTTAAAATTGAACACCAAACCTTTCATTATTAATAGCTAGTATGCCAGAAAATAATAAAGCCTGTGTTTGTGAAACACAAATGCCCCGCGGTGGCATCTTTGTTGGTATAAACACCATTTTCTGTTAAGTATGTGAGAGGTCAGGGTCAGAGTAATGTTGGTATCAATGGAAAGATCTTGTCACAAAGAATACACATGTACAATATGAAAGCCCTATCACTAACCATTCAAAAGTTATGCCCAATGTTAAAGTTTTTGAAAAGTAGGTCAAAGGTCAAGGTCACGAGGTCAAAAATTTTGGTATCAATGGAAAGGTATTGTCACAAGGAATACACATGTGAAATATGAAAGCTCTATCACCTTCCATTCAAAAGTTATGCCCAATGTAAAGTTTTTCGGACAAACAGACAGACGGACAGGCCAAAAACTATTTGCCCCCGTATCTTTGATTCCGAAAGCATAACCAGAAGTCTCTGACGAGACTGTAGCTCTCCTGGTTGTTTTTTCTAAAACATCAATTTCCTTTCTTTTTTTTTTTAACCAAGACCATAGGGAGCAGGTGCTCTAACAAATTATAAGTAGCATGACAAAACTATGTATCCATTATACTGCAACTATAATAGCACTCATATAATTCATAATATCCGAGATAAAGTATTTCTAAAAAGAATGTCACACCCATTTTCCAAGATCCTAGGGGCCAAGGGCTAATAGCTCAAATGAACTATCAATGACACATCAAGACTACAGATCCATAATATCGGATAAAGAATTAACTCCCCATCATTAATAGCTTTAAACGAGTAGAGAGCACAACTATATAGGAAAAATTACCACACCCATTTTCAAAGACCCTGGGGGTATAGGGCTTAAACAAAATATCAGGTGCACAACTATGCCACAGACCAATCATTGCAAAAAGAATTAATCCTACATCATTAATAGTGTCAGAGGAGTTGCAAGCACAAGATTACATTAACTTATATAGGAGAAAATGACCACACCCATTTCTGAGACCCTAAGGGTCAGGGGCTAAAACATAATATCAGGTGCACAACTAGACCAGAGACCCATAATATTGCAATGAGAATTTAGTCTCCATCATTTATAGTGTTAGAGGAGTTGCGAGCACAAGATTACATAGAGTTATATAGGAGAAAATGACCACACCCATTTCTAAGACCCTGGGGGTCAGGGGCTAAAACAAAATATCAGGTGCACAACAAGACCACAGACCCATCATATTGCAAAAAGAATTAAGTCTCCATCATTTATATTGTCAGAGGAGTTTCGAGCACAAGATTATATAGAGTTATATAGGAAAAAATAACCACACCCATTTCTAAGACCCTGGGTGTCAGGGGCTCAAACATAATATCAGGTGCACAACTAGACTGCAGACCCATCATATTACAAAAAGAATTAAGTCTCCATCATTTATAGTGTCAGAGGAGTTGCAAGCACAAGATTACATAAAGTTATATAGGAGAAAATGACCACACCCATTTCTAAGACCCTGGGGGTCAGGGGCTAAAACAAAATATATCAGGTGCACAACCAGACCACAGATCAATCATATTGCAAAAAGAATTAAGTCTCCATCATTTATAGTGTCAGAGGAGTTGCAAGCACAAGATTACATAGAGTTATATAGGAGAAAATGACCACACCCATTTCTGAGACCCTAAGGGTCAGGGGCTAAAACATAATATCTGGTGCACAACTAGACCAGAGACCCATCATATTGCAATAACAATTTAGTCTCCATCATTAATAGTGTCAGAAGAGATGCGAGAACAAGATTACATACAGTTATATAGGAGAAAATGACCACACCCATTTCTAAGACCCTGGGGGTCAGGGGCTCAAACAAAATATATCAGGTGCACAACAAGACCACAGACCCATCATATTGCAAAAAGAATTAAGTCATTTATAGTGTCAGAGGAGTTGTCCGGACAAGATTACATAGAATTTAATGACCACGCCCATTTTATAAGACCCTGGGGGTCAGGGACTGAAACTAAATGTCAGGTGCACAACTAGACCATGGACCAAGTAAAATGCAAAAAGAATTAACTTTCTATCTCTAACAGTTTCAGAGGAGTTGTCCGGACAAGATTACATAGAATTTAATGACCACGCCCATTTTCTAAGACCCTGGGGGTCAGGGACTGAAACTAAATGTCAGGTGCACAACTAGACCATGGTCCAAGTAAAATGCAAAAAGAATTAACTTTCTATCTCTAACAGTTTGAGAGGAGTTGTCCGGACAAGAATTGTTTACGGACAGACAGACAGACGGACAGACGGACGGACGCCGGACAAAGGGTGATCGCATCAGCTCGACTGGTCTGAGGCCAGTAGAGCTAAAAAACAAAGACTTTTCGGTTTTGCCTTTATTCATATAAAATTATACAGAAATCTATGAATGAGAGCTTTTGAATAGTATTGATTTCATCTTAATACATGTAACGTACAGTCAAAATCGTGTTAATCCAATTAACACAGACAAGTTGTTAGCGGACAGTATTAATTCAAGTGAGTTGTGCAGAAATTGAGCCAATTTATTTTCCAAACAGCAGTGTACGGTGTATCAAACCTCATGACCCAGTGAAGCCACTTGGACAAATTATTTTCGGTAAATATGCTGAAATGCGGCGCTTGGAAATGTATTTTTAGCATATTGAATCAATAGTCGTGATAAATTTAACTTCGAACTTGATCTTGTCTTTTATGCAATCTACAGATAGGTTTGAAAATATGCAAAATTCGGAACATTTTCGATGAGGACGCAGAGTTCCTGTAAAAAAAGTGAAATTTGCGAAAAAAGGACATGCATGACCCCCCCCCCTTTTTTTCTTTACATTTTTATGCGTGCCAAAGATTCGCAATCAAAAAAGACCAATTTTACAGACTTCCGGGCATTTCAAGTCAGTCAAAATTTTTAGTGTGCACCTTTTTATTTCCTGTAGTTACCCCTACTAAAGGGTCAAGGAGGTATTGAACCAATCAAATCTGTAACAGAAGATATATGGCGACTATGTTTACCATAGATAAAGAAATAAGACAGAGAAAATAATCAAGTACATGTATATTGGCTTTTAAAGGCAAAACCACTTAAGCAGAAAAAGTAGGTCAAGGTCATTTTATGAAAACTTGATCAAAGATACATCCAATATGCAAGTGTGGTACATGTAGCAGTTATACTTTGCTCAATATTGGCTTTATAGAGCAAAATCACTCAAGCGGAAAAAGTAGGTCAAGGTCATTTTATGAAAGATTGATCAAAGATACATCCAATATGCAAGTTTGGTACATGTATCACTTATACTTTGCTCAATATTGGCTTTTAAAGGCAAAATCACTCAAGCGGAAAAAGTAGGTCAAGGTCATTTTATGAAAGTTTGATCAAAGATTCATCTAATATGCAAGTTTGGAAAAACATCTAGCACTTATACTTTGCTCAATATTGGCTTTCAAAGGCAAAATCACTCAAGCGGAAAAAGTAGGTCAAGGTCATTTTATGAAAGTTTGATCAAAGATACATCCAATATGCAAGTTTGGTACATGTAGCACTTATACTCTGCTCAATATTGGCTTTTAAAAGCGAAATCACTCAAATGGAAAAAGTAGGTCAGATGCTGCATCCGATGCATGGGTCCATCTCGGCATCCAAAGATGAATCACTTGTGCAAGTTTGGTTACTGTAGCATTAGTACTTTGTCAGATACTGAGCTACCCAAAACTTCTTATCCAAATCACTCAAGCGGAAAATGTAGGTCAGATGCTGCATCCGATGCATGGGTTCACCTCAGCATCCAAAGATGAATCACTTGTGCAAGTTTGGTTACTGTAGCATCAGTGCTTTGTCAGATACTGAGCTACCCCAAACTTCTTAACCAAGTCACTCAAGCGGAAAATGTAGGTCAGATGCTGCATACGATGCATGGGTTCACCTCAGCATCCAAAGATGAATCACTTGTGCCAGTTTGGTTACTGTAGCATTAGTACTTTGTCAGATAATGAGCTACCCCAAACTTCTTAACCGGACGCGGACGCGGACGCGTGGGGTTATAGCATAAGCTCACTCAACTTCGTCAAGGTGAGCTAAAAATGATGGTATGTGAAGAAAGGTCTTATCACATGGAATGCACATGTGAAATATCAAAGCCTATCACTCAGCAATCAAAAGAAATAGCCAATCTAAGATTTTTTGAAAAGTAGGTCAAATATCTAGGTCTTGGTCATGAGGTCAAAAGTTATGATATGTGTAGAAAGGCCTTGTCACAAGAAGGAATACACATATGAAACATCAAAGCTCTATCACTTACCAATCAAAAGATATAGCAAATCATAATTTTTTTGAAAAGTAGGTCAAATATCTAGGTCAAGGTCATGAGGTCAAAATTATGGTATGTGTAGAAAGGTATTGTCAAAAGGAATACACAAGAGAAATATCAAAGCCCTATCACTTGCCAATCAATAGATATAGCCAATCTTGGTTTTTTTAAAAAGTAGGTCAAATATCTAGGTCAGGGTCATGAGGTCAAAATTATGGTATGTGTAGAAAGGTATTGTCAAAAGGAATACACAAGAGAAATATCAAAGCCCTATCACTTGCCAATCAATAGATATAGCCAATCTTGGTTTTTTTAAAAAGTAGGTCAAATATCTAGGTCAAGGTCATAAGGTTAAAAAATATAGTATGTGAAAAAAGGGCTTGTCACAAGAAATACACATGTGAAATATCAAAGCCCTATCACTTACCAATCAAAAGATATAGCCAATCTTAGATTTTTTGAAAAGTAGGTCAAATATCTAGGTCAAGGTCACGAGGTCAAAAAATATGGTTTGCGTAGAAAGGTCTTGTCACAAAGATTACACATGTGAAATATCAAAGCCCTATCACTTGCCAATCAAGAGATATAGCCAATATTAGATTTTTAGAAAAGTAGGTCAAATATCTAGATCAAGGTCACAAGGTCAAACATTTTATGTGTAGAAAGGTCTAATCACAAGGAATACAAATGTGAAATATCAAAGTCTTATCACTAATCAATCAAGAGATATAGCCAATATTAGATTTTTAGAAAAGTAGGTCAAATATCTAGGTCAAGGTCACAAGGTCAAAAATTATGATATGTGTATAAAGGTCTTGTCACAAGGAATACACATGTGAAATATCAAAGCCCTATCACTTACCAATTAAAAGTTATGGGGTGTGACACCCAAGTGTGACAGACAGACGGAGGGACGGATGGACGGACAGACGAACAACGGACAAAGTGATCCCTAAGTGTCGCTGTGCTTCGCAGGCGACACAAAAAGTCAACATCTTAAAAATAAATTCAGAGTATATTTATATATTTATATTAGCGCATGTGGCCAAGTTAATTCGAAGTATGAAAATAAGTACACAAAGCCAAACTAGCTATAGCTTGTCTTATTTAAAAAATCATTAAAAATCTAAAAGTTGATATTTTGACAAAATTCTTTCACAGTTTCATTTCTAGCGATAAATATAAAAATTAAAAGAGAAAAAAAACTGAAAAAGGGAAAAAAAAATTGTTGGGGTCCCGCCGGGGTTTGAAGCTACTCCCCATGGGTCCATTTGGCATGGAAAACATACATTATACCAATGTACAATCTTAAAAAATATTCCTTAAAAATCCAAAAGTGGATATCTTGACAAAATTCTTTCACTTGTAGGGTACCATGCATGAGTACCTCGTACCTACAAATTGTCATGACAATCTGAAGAGTGGTTATAGAAAAGAAGCAGAAAATGTATGAAAATCAACCCCCCCCCCCCCTTCCTTTTTACATAAGAAAAAAATTCATAAAAAATCAAAAAAATAAATTTTAAGCATAAAATACATATCAAAGCATTAAGTAAGTTAAATATGATAAATATGTAGTAAATGAGTGTGTAAAATCATACACTTATTGAGTTATTTAAAGAAATAGTGCAAAAATGTGCATTTCTGACAAAGTCCGAAAAGACGTCAAAAACGCGTCAAAAATTTGACTTCGAAGTGGAACCAAAAATAACAACACTTCTTAAGACATCTCTCTAGATCATCCTGATGCTTTCGGTTTGTCGATACATGCTTCGGTTCTGAAGAAGAAGTTTGTCAAAGGAGGGTACCCCCCAAGACCTACTTTTGGCTGTGGTGGCGCCACCTGTTGACAGATCCGGACGAAAAACAACAACACTTGTAGGGGACCATGAGTACTTCATACCTACCAAGTTTCATCAAAATCCCTTCAGCCGTTCTGGAGAAGAAGTTTAAAATGTGAAAAGTTTACGACGACGACGGACGACGACGACGACGGACGACGGACGCAACACTATGACAATAGCTCACTTGAGCCTATGGCTCAGGTGAGCTAAAAAGACCAATCTAGCTTTTACTCCAAACGTAACGTTGGAGAACTTTCATTGTCCTAGCTTACAGGGTTCTTGAGAAATCGCTGATCCAATTTTCCACGGTTACGAAAACAATAGGTCTTCCGACGGAAGTCGGAAGACCTAATTATTGAAATATAATGTATTTGCAGACCTTTTACATGTTTTACATTATGTTAAGGAACTCTTAAGGTTGTAAAATTAAGGTCGAAAGAGGTAGGGGTACTTAGATAGAAAATCCGATAATATCGACAAAAAATGTATACATTTTTGAATATTTGATCTAAAATGGATAAATATAAGCTAAAAGACATCAAATATGTCTATATTATGTATCAGAAATAGATTTCGAACGTTCTACCTCCTTTAATCGGTAAATAATGAAATCCGGAACTTAAAATATGGTTTTATTCTTCATTCAATGGCTACAATGTAAGCCTTTTAGCGCGAAATACACATTGACGGAGAAATGAACATCACTCTTGCTTATTTCTTTCCTAATTCTTGTATCTTTCATTCAATCATATTGAGTACACAATGTTTGATGGATTAAAGAGGAAAAATAGTCAAATATTTCATATTTAATGGTCAAAAAGATCGATTCTTATAAAATGCACCCCCCTTTTTTAGTTTTTCGTCTCTGGGTTAGTGTTCCCCCCGGAGATACAGAACCCCACTTTGCCATAAAAGGGGTAGGGGCAAAAGTGACCATTTTTGGCCCCAATCAGAATTTTTAAAAAAGTTATATTTTCTTATTCAGTTTGCTTCTTCTAAACAAAAAATGACAAATTGTGAGTGATTTTTTGAAAACTGTGCCTTTCAGGGCAAAATGATTGAATGTTTAGTACTATGTCTTCACATTAGAAATTCTGATTTTTGGCAAGGGACATACATACCTACATTTGTAAGCCCTAGAGCAAGGGCGTGCAACAGGTTCATACTCATATGGGACATTCCTTTTTATATTCTGAATGTACATGGAAAATATAAGTTTGTTACATGCGCTTGCTCTATATATACTATAAACTAATATGTTAAAATCTGGTTGTTATCATTTTACTACTAATTTCTATAGTAGTGGGCAATTTTGGCGGTAAATAACACTCATATTACTTGATTAAATCTATTTGCGATTCAGTTTCAATAAACAACAATATATCTATTCTTATTTGAAAGATAAAAAATAGTATGAAAACAATTTTTGAAAATAGCAAAAAATGGGGCCAAAAACGGCATATTTCGCCCCTACCCCTTTGTATCATGGATACACATCTCCAGTAAAAGTGGCTTTGAATGTATATCCGGGGGGAACAATGTTCAATAAAACTTTTCCGTTTTCTATTGATTTCTACGAGAAAAAGATAAGTTTTGACCTAAAAATTAGCAATATTATGCAAAACAGATAAAACATAACTTCATATTCTGATGGGATGCCGTATAGGCATATATTTTACCAAAAAAGGTTCTTGAAATTTCAATTTTCAAAATTCCACTTTTCAGGGCTGATTTTACGCCTTAATATCTTAACAGCTCCTTTTATATACATTATTGTATGGTCTTTATTCAGGGGACCGGAACTATTTAGCCTATTTTTAGGCAAATAAAGTTGTTTTTTTTTCATTTGCGTCAGACACCTGTGTTGCAATTGTAACTAGTGTACTGGTCGGGAAGTATAGTTATCGCTGAGCAGTAATTATCGCCGTTTTGCCCATATCTTCGGTTCGAATGACAGAGACTTGATTTTTTCAGCAATTGTACTTCTAATTTTTATCAAACAGTTTATGAAATTTCAAATGAATCATTCGATGTAAACTAAGATTTTAGCAGCTAAATTTCATGAAAATGTGTTGTCTTCCCCCGAGCTCCACGCCATGGGGGCGATGGCGGTGCACCTTGGCATCTTCTTTCTCAATAATTGAAGAAATTTCAAACTGTTTTCAATAATTTTTATCACAACTGATTACAGAAAGAATAGAGGAATCTGATGGTATGATTTTAAGGTATCCGTTGTACAAATAAATATAAAGTATATTATATGGTTAGAATTATGGCATATCTTTAATTGGATATACAGCTGACACTCGTTATCTCAAACTCGGTTATCTCGAAATTCCGTTTATCTCGAAGTCGAGCGGCGGTCCCATCTTTTTTCCTTCATATTCTAACCAATTTGACTTCGGATAACTCGAAATCGGTTATCTCGAAATTTCGCTTATCTCGAAGTAATTTCAAAGTCCCAAGTCATTTTCTTCATGTATTTTATACTCGTTAAGTCGAAGTCCTAATGTTTGTATAAACAAACCAATTAAAGTAACAAATAATAGTGAAATCGCATGGTAAACAAACAATTATAGGTACCGGTAACGCAGGTTCACTGATTCGCCCTTGTTAGATCGACAGTGACTTCAAAATTAATTAAGGGGGATAACAGTTAATTAGATAATTTCATTGCGGAAACAATGATATGTGCATGTTTCATTCATTAAAATTGCATTGTTTGTTATGATGAAATTCTTATGAGAAGCGACAGCTAAAAAAAAATAAATATACCCACCAATACACCCCCCCCCCCCTCCCAAAGAAAAAAAAAATCGCAAGATTTATCGTAACTGAATTAAAGCAATTTGAGCAACAATGATTATACTGATGATCTACAAAATAATCCATACATACAATTTCATACACTAAGAGGAAGATGATTAAACTTGATTGCATGCGAGTAAGTTGAAGTCAAGAATGAAGACATGTATACGACACTGAAATCTAGCAGACGAAAAAATTAAATAGCGTACGAACAAATGTCTTCATCGTACTTTGATGACAAAATGATCTAAAACTCTTGAAGGTAAACGGCTTATGACAGATTGATAAGACAACCAAACTGGTATTATATCTGGGCCGAGGCTATCTACGCGGAAAGGGGGGAGGGGTCACACAACGAATAAAAATACCTGACGTTCTCAATGCGCCCTTTTTTAAAATTTCAGTATTAAGAATACGTTTATGTCACTTCTAGAATAATTTCTACGTTGTGAAGTAAACATTACATTGTCAACACGAGTAGCCTTTTAAACACCGTCGGCCCGATATCTATTGTATAAAATACAATAGCAAAACGATTTTTTTAGCCTTATATGTGGTACAATACATTCCAAAATATACCATAAATTCGACTGACGTTTATCTCGAACTCCGCGTATGTCGAAGTATTTTCATTGGGCCCATCGACTTCGAGATAACGAGTGTCAGCTGTACCATAATTCAACATAAAATTTGGGTTCCAACACCAAAGGTCAACATGCCAACCCATATCTAAGCCACGGAAACTATCGAGACACTGCCGAATATTACCGAGATCATTTTAACACTGTTTAAATGAACGAGACCTCAGCGAGATCTCCATTTGTACATTGGATACGTTAATTGCAATATTGTGGATATTAAGAAAGAATGATCACATATTATCGCCACTTTTTTTCAACATTTTTTGCTCTAAAATCTTTATTTCTTCATGAAATTCGATAAAATTTGCACAGAAGGTAGAAGAGCCCTTGATACACATTTCATCTAATTTTCATGAAAATCTGATTATCTGTTCTTGTTTATCGGTGATTTGTGAACGTCATGGTATAGCAAAGTTTGAAAGAAGGAAGGGTACATATTATGGCCACCTCTATCTGTTCTTACTGAAAATCTTGCACTTTTTCAACAAAATTGATATTATTTGTATCTTTGAACTTTCTTCTTTTCGACTGTGAAAGATTCATACAAAAAAATTTCAAAAACCAAAGAGATATAGGAAGATGAAGTGACCTACCCTTTCCCCGTAGGGGCGGGGAAGATACATTCAGATTTACCGACTTTCTATAATAAAATTCAGTATTTGCAGGTTATGAAATTAGAGCGCTGTTGACTATAATATCAGCAGGGTACAATTATCGGCACCTTTATTTAATTATCGCCTATAATAAACAAGAATATTGACGTCTTTGTTGTTCTTTAATTGTTATACAGGTAGAAGCAACAGTATATTATTAGAAACGATTTAATGAACTTCAGTCCATCATATACCTTATAACTATGGTATCTACCACTGTCTTTTAAAAAGGATGAAAACAATAGTAGGGAAAACACCGTCTTTATCATAACAAATAAAAAACTTCCTTTTTTGAGTCGGTGTTTCAGAGAATTTGAAGTTGTTTTTTGTAATTCTTTTCATATTCACAATTGCATAGTGGATTCCTCTTTCTTATTTCATATTTTTCAATTATTTTTATGAAGACCTTGCCTACCTTTTACTTCTTCCATTTTATATCCCATTTTCATGACCCGTCTATAATTATCGGCATATCTGAATACATACCTCTGCACCTAGCCATGTTCCCGCTTTTGAAAAATTTCATTTCCGCTTTTCAGTAGACAAATATTGGAATTTGTAAATTATTTTATTGTCTTATAATGTAAAAGAATATTCAGTGGTAATCCGACCCAGTTTCAGTGTTACCCAACGTTTTCCAAACTGATCAGGGAAGATGCTGATAACGTGGAACACGCATTAAATATAACTTCATGGGTAACTTTATTCGGAAGCGTTTATGACCTTCCAGGGTCACGACGAAATAAAATAAAAGTTTGGTTGCGGACGTTTTGGGGAACACCAATCACGTGGTATAGTCATAAACTTGTAACATTACATTTCAGTCATCGCACAACGGCGATTTTGAAAGAAATGCTCATCTCTCTTGTTGAGGGTGCCGATAATACTGGACATATGCCGATAACACTGTACAAAAGTTGACTTGCAAGAACCGTTTCATCAAGAGGTGGGCTAGAGCAAGGAACCATATTTCGCCGGTGACCATATTTCGCCGTTTCATGGTTAATTGCTTCTCGTTGGTTATTGGAATTGTTTGTCAAGCTTATTTTCCTATATCCTATCAAATATGACCATAGAAGTCATGTTTTGATATAATGTGACATCTCCTGCACTCAGATGTGACGAAAAATACCTCAAAATGAGGAAAAATTAGTTACATCACTAAATTTTAGACTTAACATCTAAAATTTTTACAAAAACCAAACGAAGATAACATTTT
Organism: Pinctada imbricata; assembly: GCA_033119305.1. Taxonomy (NCBI): domain Eukaryota; kingdom Metazoa; phylum Mollusca; class Bivalvia; order Pterioida; family Pteriidae; genus Pinctada; species Pinctada imbricata. The sequence continues at coordinate 62,945,327 of VSWD01000005.1, read as the reverse complement.
ATTTGGCATTATCTCGAAGAAGTAGTGGCGACGAAAGATTACATGAAAAGAAAGTCACAATTTTGTCCGTTTTGTGTGCAAAATGGATACTTATCAGCAAAAACGGCGAAATATTGTCACCCTCGAAAACATGGAAACGAAATATTTTGACGTTTTATTAGGAAACAATGAAATGAGTAAAATAAATCATTTTTCTAGTATTTCGATCGAGAATGGAGTTAAATTAAATTTGGGCAAAACCAATTATTGAATCGGCCACCAAGTATTGAATATTCCCAGAAAATATACGAAAAATGCGGCGAAATATGGTCACTTGCTCTACATTTGGGCTATGTAGAGATGGTGGTCAAGGTCGATAAAAAAATCTCCCATCACATGGTATATAGTCGATAAAATAATAAACAAGACGCACCGGCCACTAGGCAAAGTAAAACGTAAAGGTGCCTATAATTGTATACAACGCTCTATTTAAAATTTTGTATACCATTTCATGTTTCAAAGATGTAATTATGATGAAAAAATTAAACTTCTACATCAACAATATGCGGAGATATAAATGAAGTGGCGATAATATGTGCTCGGCGATAATATGTACCCGACCAGCTGACCAGTAGAGCAAAGAGTCCGCTCACCAGTTTCTCTTACCCGGTCACGCGCCACAGAAATATTGTGCAATCATACATAATTTGACGTCATCTCATTTTATTTCTATATATTTCACATTATTGTACTATATATCAATCTGTTCGTTATATCTACAGCTTTTATATGATACTAGTCTCAAGGTCATGTTAATATTGCTATCATACATGTTCGTTGAAAAAGGTTCAGAAAATTGGCCTAAAATTCATGGTTTTTGCCATTTTTCTGTGTATTGTTTCTGGTCTCCTGGAAAAATTTCAGAAATAATGCTTATATTTCCTTAAGGCTATTATCTTATACTCCATCCTAATCAAATTTTAAAAATTTCCAACACATGTAACTCAAAAAATGTGTAAAAACCCAAAAACTTCATATTTTCCCTTATGAAGTATTGTCAAACAGGGAAAATCCGGTACGCCTTTTAAAATATCTATATTTAGACTAAATAAGTCATGTGACCTAAAATTTTTATTGCTCATACACAAGGCAGGCATACTCTACAATATGCATCTTTGCATTATAGACTATCTTCATAATGGTCTTCTCAACCCATCTTTCAAAACCACTCAATTTCCCCTATTTCAGCCTTTTTGGGTTTACTCTAAAAACCGGTGTCGGGTGAGCGGACCCCCAAAAAAAATGCTTTAAAAATCGGCGATAATTTACTTCTCCACCAGTAGTAGTACCTTACGACGCCCATGCTATGTTATGCTCTCAATAGATGTACAATTGCTTTCCTGGGCTTAGATTTACATGTAATACTAAGATGTCATATTCACAGGATCTTCGCTTTTTTACTCAAAAAGTCAAATTTCTGTCAAATTCTCACGAGTCGGGATCAACAATCTTGGGTTATTCGACTTCAAATCACTTCAGCTTTCGAGTGTTTCGGTCGATCAACGTCATGGAAAAAAACCCATCCATTTAAAAAAAAAAAAAAAGAAAAAAAAAAAAAAAAAAGACAAATTCAAAATTGTTATCGTCAATTTTAAGGCTCTCTGGTGTCAAAACAGATTCCGGACAGTCGGTTTTTTTTTAAGTACTGTCAAGGCAAATTAATTGCAGCATTTACTTTGAGGAACTTAATTTTCAAAATTATGTGACCGGTATATTAGTTATATTCGTCCGGGCTCCCTGCAATTTTGTAGATAATCATCTTAACAAAATGTTGCAATTAATTTGCCTTATCACACCAACTTTTCACTCCTCTTTGTCCCGTTTAAGGCACGGTCCATTTGATATTCGGGGGGGGGGGGGGGCTTGGGTTTTTCGTCGGAGCAAGATCATTTTTTTCGCCCCGGACCGGAGCAAAATTATTTTTTTCTTGCAAAGTTGGAGCAAGAAATTTTTTTTCTAACATTAGTGATGTGCGATATTGCGATATCTTAAGAATGTTTATGTTTTATCAATATAAATTCTTTACTTTGACTAAAAACTCTAAAATATGACTTCAGTTTTTATGCACAAATTTAATTTACATCTAAACAGAGAGATAAAAGAATTTTACAATATAATCCTCAGTAAACAAAATTTATATAAGGTACAAGTAAGAGGTTCTTCCAGACAAATTTTCAAAATTAGAATTGTAAATTGGTGAAAAACTGAAGTTCTCCTTCCAAACTTGCATATAAAATTAGACTCTATTATGATACATGCATCCAGTGGCGGATCCAGAGTGGCAAGCGGGGGGGGGGGGGTTTCTATCGACCCAAAGGGTCGATTCGAGGCACGAAGTGCCGAGCGGGGGAGGGTACGGGAGGGGGTTGCCCCCTCCTGTAGGTGGGGGTCCGGGGGGCCTCCCCCGGAAAATTTTTGAAAAAATAGAATAAAATGGTGCATTCTGGAGCACATTTTCTCCTTACCTTCTCGAATATTCAGACCATTTTTTCCACTCAATTTATGAGGTTAATAAAGATTTCTAAATAAAATAATTTCTCCTTTACTGCTGGCAGGGGCGTAGCCAGAGTGTTTTCGATGTGGACGTCTATAAAGAAGGGTTGGACCAAGAACTTCAGCTGTCCGGGGGCACAGACACTTTTTGGGGGGATGACTTGCAAGACCCGAAGGGTCAAGTAGGGACAGTATGGAAATATGTTACCCATCCCCTTGAAGGGGGTCCCCGTGAAAATTTTGAAAAAAAAAAAATGAAGCAAATGGCTGACCTCTGGAGCGTATTTGAGCTGAATTTAGATGGGATAACGCATATGATTCGATGTCAGCAGACGATGAACCGTATCTAAGATGAAGAAAACTTGAGATGTGAACATGTCATTCCCTAAATACTTATATATGTACGTCCACATGATGGGAAGGGGGCAATTTTGTTAGCTTTCCTTTCACGTTTATTTTCATGAAGAATTGGCGAGCGTAGCGAGGCAGAATTTTTTTTAGATATGAAATATTAATTTGTCTTGATTCGATCGAGATGATTATTTATTACATTGAATATTTCACTCCTTATATCGGCGAGCGGAGCGAATTTCATGAGAATAAATAGATAAGAGATGTGTCATTTTCCAATAATCAGACATCTTAAAATGACAAAACCTTGAAAAAGATGAAGAAGGTTACATCCTATGAAGTAAGGGATTGTTCAAAATATGAGTTCCTGAGACCCAAGACAATTATATAAAATTACTTAGTATGAACAATTGATAATAATTAAGGAATTTTGCAGAAAAAATAGTTTTGTATTTGTAAATGGTGAGCAAAGCGAGACGAAATTTTAGGTTTCAAAGCCCTTTCATGCATTTTATGGGACAAAGCTGGACCCCACCTCCGAAAATCCCCGGTCCCCCCTCTGGATCCGCGCATGGTTGTATTGAGTTCTAATGAAACACGAGAAAATTACGAAAAATGCATTCAAATCGGTGGTTTCTGGAGTGTCTTTGATCTATTTCTGAACAGTAGTTTGCTTTAAATACTATTTCAAAAGACCCCCCCCCCCCCTTCTTTTTGGCAACTGGGGGAGGCGCTCTCCTTTTTTTCGCGAGACGATGTGGACGTTTTTGCGTACAAATGTACGCCTGGCTTCGCCCCTGGCTTGTTCATTTGTCCTTGCTGTAATATGTCCTTAGAATATTGGTATGATATCGAGTAAAAAATGTTGAGTATCATTGGGTTTTGGCTTTGAAAAATTGAATGCTTAATCATAGGTCCCCGGAGCATATTCGAGCTATATACAATGTTAAATATTTGCCCATTTTTCCGGTTATTTCAAAGTATGTTTTTAACAAAGTTTGTAGATGACAATAATACTCAAACCGGGTATTTGAGGACAGAAACGTGTAGGTTTCGATCCCCGTACCATTTACATTGATTGTTTGACACACGTACATGTTTTGCAAATTATTTGAACATGTTCATATTATAATATAGTATTTGTTAATGTTAATTTTCGGGAATAAAATAAACAGAAACCCCCCTCTGCGGCGTACATTACAAAAACTTCGCGACTGTCTGTACGAATCCACAAATACGCCAATTGATACGGTATCGAATCGATATGCGACAGAATGTATCAGAAAAATTTTGTAAATTTTGTTTCAAAATAGTGAATTCTGGTGGTCATTAAGCAATTATTTTATTACTCAGTTTGCAGGGTTTTTTCCGAGTGCAAATGTTACCAAAAAAAAAAAATTGGGAAACCGGGGGGGTTTTCCCGAACCCCCCCAAACCCCCCTAAATCCGCCCTTGGCATCTATCAATAGTAATACATTATATTATTGATAACATATTTAAGCCTTTAAAGGCGTCCCTTTTTTCATTTAACATACATTTTTTTATACTTTCAAATAGGAACTTTATGTTTTGATAGAAAGCTATGTGGAGCGAAGCGAGCCAAAATTTTTGTAATATGTATTGAAAACTGGGGCGAGCGAAGCGAGCCGGAAAATTTTCAGGATTTTAAACAAAATTTTATGGTAATTCTTCAAATTCAGATTACTTGTAAGAGCAAGATTATTTTTTTTTGCCACATCGACATAAGCAAATTTATTTTATTCATCAAAATTCAGAGCAAAATTATTTTTTTCGAAAAAAAACCAAGCCCCCCCCCCCCCCAGAATATCAAATGGACCGTGCCTAACACATGGCGGGGGAGGGGTCGCCTAGAATGATCTACATGATTTGAGAAGTTTCCGGTTTCCAAGATCATTCTTGCACTGTCACCTCTAGAGAGGATTGAAAAAAAATAATAATAAAACGGCCGCCGAAATATTATAGAGTAATAAAATCGGTCTAGAAATTTCAGTATGGGTATTGGAATGGCAAAACAATATTTGATAGAAATTTGAACTTTTTTCCATTAAAGGACATTGAGATATCAGTTCACAAAAAACTTCAAAATCGTCCAGAAACTGTTCCGACACCAGTATCATGAAGTATTTTCCATCTTCATGATATTTAGATTGTTGCGAAATTGTTTATTTCAAAATCTCATTTTAAATTTAAGTTTAATTCGTTTGCAAATTCTAAGACAAACTTTTTATCATGACAAAAAAAAAAAAAAAAAAAAAAAAAAAAACTTATCTTTATCCGAGAGCGGGACCTCAATTATTAAGCTGACACTTTAATTAGATAATGAAGTTGTGTCAGTAGTCTGTTTGTACGCGCATTGTTGACTTTGAAGTCCACGATAATTATTGTAATTTTCCTTCAATCTTCAGCCTGTCTTTGTTCTGGTCGGGTATTTTACGTCACTGACCAGTAGAGATCGAATAGGTTTATTGTCAATTGAATTATTTACTTTAATACTGAAGAAAAATTTTAACTAACATTTATGGATAAAAAAAAATCCATAAAATTTTTTCTCGATCATGAAATTGCCCCTTCCAACCTTTCCACATTACCAGTAAACACTTTTTCGAGTGTCATAAACTAAGCACAAATAAAAATGAAACATTTAGCTTCATTCAAAAGGAACTAAATAAATTCAAAAGTTTATCATTATACACATATAGCCTGTCTGCATTGAGTATCATGTAAGTTAGATTATAAGTTTCATATGCTATTCTGAAAATTAAAAAGAAGTGATCTGCTAGCAAGAAATGCATTTTACAGGGGCGGATCCAGAACCCCAACTGCCGGAGGGACGCATACAATTTTTGGTGGGACTCACTTGCGAGGCCCGAAGGGCCGAGTGGGTGAGGGTATGGGAGGGGGTTTTACCCCTCCCATTGGTGGGGGTTCGGGGGGCCTCCCCCGAGAAAATTTTGAAAAAATGAAGCAATTTGGTGGCATCTGAAGCGTATTTGAACTGAATTCAGAAGGGATTCAGTCGGTGTCAATAACGATAATTAGTATATTTAGGTCAATGAACAATCAAAATTGTTTGACCAGATTTGGACCGGCACCTCCAAGAATTTTGCAAACAATCAAAAAAAATGTTTTTCTTTATTTTTAGAATCGAATTGATCTGATGCTGTATTGTTTTTGCACGGCATGCAGAAGTCAAAATGTTCAGGATTTTCTAAAGAAAGGGCGAATCAAGAAAACTTTTAAAAGGGCAGAGAGGTCAGCCCATACGGGGGGGGGGGGGCGTCCAGCCGTTAATTCACGCAAAAGCTAGGAAAAAATAAGCCATTTTTTCAATTCCAGGCGGGTTCTAACCCCCCCCCCCCCCTTTAACCATCACTCTAGATCCACGCTTGTTTGTTTAAAATTTTTGTAAGGTGAAGAAAATAAGTAAATGATAAATTTCCTTGAAAAACAAGAGATCATGGGTGCACCATGCTCTGCATCGTCCAGATAGAAAGGTATAATTATTCTTTGGCAATTCGATTCTAGAAATAAAGAAAAACATGTTTTTTCTTTTTATTGTTTGCAAAATTCTTGGAGGTGCCGGTCCAAATCTGGTCAAACAATTTTGATTGTTCATTGACCTAAAAAAAAAACCCGATCTTAAAACATTAAAAACAAATTGTCAATTTTATAGAAGGTTTTATCGAAGATTTGATAAAGAAATATGTGTGTTTTATGACTTGCACAGGACTGCTATTCCCGATTCAAACCCTCAGATGAAGAAAGTCCTATATGAACGTGATTCAATGTAGCTTGTTGACATGACAGTAATGCATCCTTCCCAACTTTGCACTCTATCCCCGAGAAAATTTTGGAAAAATTCATTCAAATCGGTGGTTTCTGGGGTGTCTTGGGGCTATTCCTGACTATTTTCATAGATTTTTGTTAGGAAACAACAGTTTAATGCTTCCATAAACATATCATTAGTGTCCTTCGTTGGGCACTGCCGGGGGGGGGGGGGGGGGGGGGGGGGCACGTGCCCCCCGGCTGAATCCGCCACTGTTTTAATATACTCTTCCTTGACACCAGATCTCACTCCGTGATTGATATCTAATATGGCCGAAAAATCACGCTGAATGATTTAAACTTTAAGAGTAATCCCCCCCCCTTAAAATCAATGGTTGCTCCCTAAGTACTAAATTATTGTAAATCTTATCTTTTAAGCACGGATTCATCTGATTTCATTCATAAGTGATAATGCCAGTGATGAAAAATCTGTCACATCATATAGAACCAAAGATACTCGTGAACGAGCGGCAATACAATGACTTACTCGTTTTTAGATCGAAAATGATTGTTTTACCTATGATTTGCAATGGGGGGTTATGCCCCCTTGAATCCGCCACTGATTATTAATTCGTATAAAAAGTTACTCTCCGGTACTTTCCCAGTGGTTGATGCAGAATTTCACAAAAGAGGGGGCCCGAAATAGTGCCATGAAAACCAACAATCAACAACAAAAAAGTACAGGGTTAAAACCGCTTATTTTATTCGTTTCGTTAAATAGTAAGAAACAGTCTTAAATATTGTAAAACGCCGGAAAAACGAGAGGGAGACCACGCTTCTATCATAAGAACAAGTTTCTTAGGACAAAAATTAAATATGGCAGTAAGTTTACGTAAATTGTAGCCTTCTCAGTTGTTTTTGCAATCAAATTTATCATCTTCATATTTGCAATATGATTACTTCCGTGTTTCCTCTGACTCTGCTTTGCTTTCAAAGGACAAAGGTTTTGGAATCAGCATTACGTTGTTGTAAAAACAATTTCATTGTTGATCATGCATAGCTCCCTGATTATTAGAGTCTTGTTTGCCTTCTGATCATACAGTATGGACTTTGTTAGACTAAATAATCCAGTCTCTACCGCTGCCGTTACAAGAGACTGAAGTCCACCATGTTGTCAGACGAAACTGTTTCTCAAAGATTTTTCCATTTTGAAGGTCGGAAATATTGATTTTTTCTTGTTGATGGGACTAAAGTAAAGATTTATCTAACTATCTCTACCCATCTCGGGTACTTCTATACAGAGTGCAGAGAACTCTAGAGAACTCTAGAACTAAATAGAGAACTCTAGCTTTTTTAAGCAATATAATGGTCAAACTTCTTTTAAATTGATATAATTTTCTATAAATAATGTTTTTAAACAATAATTAAAATAATTTTTGAGAATGAAGCCAGTAATATACAATAATTTGAAAGATAAACAGAAATTTCAAACTCGTTTCACACTGAGAGATTTTGTTATTTGCGATGTATGAGTCTAAAGTTTACATTTATTGTTTATGAAGATTAAAGTAAGTAATATAGATTAAGTAAATTGATTGATGAAAAGAGAAATTTGTAATTGTGTGTGTGTATTGAAATAAATGCTTTGTGTATTGAAATTAATATCTTGTGTATTGGTATATTCCTTGTGTATAGAAATAAATGCCTTGTTTATTGAACTAAATACCTTGTGTATTGAAATATGGCTGTGACGGTAATGTGTATAATATTTAGGCCAATACCATATTTTTATTATAATTTTATGTAGAACTCTTAGCCATTCACATACATAACTAGCCCCATATAACTTAACCTATTGTTTATTTACTGTGATTAAGTTATATGGGACTTTTATATAGTGAATGTTTCCAGATCCTACGACGTGGACGTGGTTCTACTCAGGATCCTTTTTTTTTTTTTTTTTTTTTCATTTTAAGTAAAAATAAATAGCATGTTAAACTGTAGTTTAAATATATTATATACATATGTTGCATCTACCGTAGCTCCGAAATAGTCAAGTATCTTTGTCTAATTGTCTTGTATCCTACTCTCTTTGGAAATCAGAATCAAATTTCCTTCTCTTTGGTGCACTTTTACTTTTGCACGATTTTACTCTCTTAACTTGACCAGGTTTCTTTGCAATCCTGGCCACTCTTGGTAAAGTCAAAGATCCATCAGTAGACTTGATCACACTGGATGGTGTAATAAAGTTTAGAAGCCTACTGAGACGTCGACCCCTTTGCTCTTGAGTCATATTTACCCATACTGCATCAGATACAGTAAGGCATTGGGCAGGACCTGTTACACTAAATTCTCCTCTATGATGAAGAGCATCTCTTACATTCTGTGTCTGAGTTTGATCAAGATCACGCAGTATCTGAATCAGTTCTGGCAACCGCTGAATCTGCCAATTGGTGTGCAGTTTTATTATGTTATTGTAGGACTCATTGTTATTGTTTGTCCAATGTTTAGGTATTTTGAAGGCTTTGCATTTCATGCGAGGAAGAAATACATTTTTTCGTACATTCTGTAAAAATGCGGTTAAGTAAGGCAAGTTGTGATCTTCCTGAATCTCTCCTTCAACTTCCATGTAAGTTATCTGATCATCAATTGACAAGAGACCAGATTGTTTGTTGAAGATCTTGTTTACTATTACTGTCGCCTCTGGTTGTGGCAGTGTTTTACGGAGATTATGAGTCAAGTTCTCCTTGAGATGGCGTGTACAAAGAGTGTGTACTGCATTTGGAAAGCAGGACTGTATAGCATTTAACACTGCCTTCTCTCCGTCGGAACCAAACACTATTTTGCTTTGATCCAGTCCTTGCAGTCTGCTTTGTAAATGGGACAAGAACCTTTGGTAAGTATGATACTGTCCGTCCCAATGCAAGAAAACTGGTCCAAGCATTATAGGTGACTCAGAAGTCTCTTCTCTGACGATATTTGGGTTCTTAAAAGTTATAACTGTTAAATAGCAAGATCCAACATTGAAAGTTCTGTCTATTCCAAGTATGCACCCATTTGAGATTGAACTACGGAGGGATACCATCTGTTCCTCAGAGTAACATATGATGTTGGGAGGCTTCTGTGAGGAAGATGTCATCACTTCCTGTACAAATGAAGGATCCTCATAAGCTTTGTTTAATATTGTAATCACATCATCGGCCAAATTCTGTTTATCTTCAGGGTACTTCTTTTTTTCGTGAATATATTTTGCATTTCTGATTGTTTTTAAAGAGACTGCCTCATCTGGTAATGCCATTCGAACTTCATTTTTTATTTGCCTTGGTTTTTTGTTTTCTTCAAGACCCTTTGTTATAATGTCTTTTTGTTGACCCGTCATTCTTTGATATGGCTTATTGTTTATTTTAGAATTGCCATGAACAGATGGGATGTCATCTGGGAATGTTCCAATAAATTCAGCAAAGGCAGTGCCTTCGTATGGCCCACCTTCAAACCAAGTTATTCTTTTTCTGTACTCATTTTGTCTTGCTAATACAGAATACTTTCTTTTCATACATATTACATGATCATTGTGCGGTTGAGGATTTAAGGCTACATTTTTCTTCTTGTGTATCCTGTAATACAGCCCGTCTTTGTTCCTTTTTATTGACTGAATGCCAATTTGGGTTTTAAGGAAGTATTCTGCCTTAGTAACATTGGCACCTTGTTTCCAGGAGCCACAGTCGTCAGGATATTCTGATTTTTTACCCATAGACCTGCGCTCTGTGTTTGCTGTGTCTTCTAATATAAAGAACACGTTCTGTTTGATGCCCCTTGGTATATTAGTGACCTTTGGGTTGTCACTCTGTAGAATTTCTAACTGCTTTTCTGCAGTCAAGAACTTCTTATTTAGTCTGTTTGTTAGAGGGTCTTTATATGGCTGATCAACGTCACTCAGCGAAGTTACATCAAGATGATCAGTACAATGACTATCTGATAATGAACTGTCATTAACTTCATTATCAGCATCTGACATGTCATGGTCAGATGATCTGTTAGAGGAGTGTGAGGGTCTTTCTGTTTTCACCTTAGATGGTCGTATTAATGGTGGAAAGTCTTCATCATCATCGATGTTTAAGACATTATCACAGGCATTGCCTTCTACCAATAAAGGAACAAAGTGATCAGGAGTCCATGTTTTACTTGTTCTAGGCCCTGACCACATGATAGATATGTGTTCCTTCATTTGATCTTTGATTCCCTCTCTTGGAGTAAAGACCCGGTTCAGGATGCTCACACATTGATCAGCAGGTCCATTTATAACAGGGTAAACAGATTTTATCGGTCTCCGTATGACTGATGCAGCAGCATGCATCGTCCATGCTGAAGAAAAGGACTTATTCTGTGTACAGTCATTGACAGCTACGTCAATGTCAGGGGAACACAGAGCAATGTCAGAATGCTTGTTTGCAGAAACATAGTAATCTTTATACAAGACCATTTCAATGGCTGTACGGAGTCTCAGTTCTTCAGATTTCATTTGGTACCCAGTTGTAGCAACAGAAATTGCATGGAAAAGACAGTTGCCATCACCTGTTACTGACACTGGAACGGGACCTTTCCAGTTTGTACCTAGCAGAGTAGCTGCAGTGGCATCTCTACTTAAGCCCCAGTTATCAAACTTGACTTGTTCTTTGCTTTCTAATATTGGAAACTCTCTGAGAAATATTTGCTCTGCTTTTGCAGATTCTTTAAGATGCTTGTCATTGCATATGAATCTGTTTAATCTGCCAAGAGATGCATTGAAGTCGAAGACATCAGTGTTTCCAACACGAGAACATTTTCGACAAATGTATGACAATTCGGTGGATGTCAGAAACTCAAAATCTGCATGTGATAAATTCTCACATTTGGTGTGATACCACAAATTACATTTATCACACCAAATGTCGCTGTCACCAACGCACTCCTCGTTACAAAATCCACATGGAAAATCAAGAGGAGTCGAGGTTTGCTTGGACTTGGGCAAGACTTGGGCTCCGTCACCGGTTAAAGTCGTTGGCCTCCTAGAAAGTGGCACTGCAACACGTTGGTGGAGTGGACGCTTCAGGGTCGGGCGTCTGTAAAATAAAAAAGGAAAAGATTAATAACTTTGCAAATAATTCATATGTGTACTCATCAGTCTGTGCGAAGTTCTCCGTACAATATGAATGACAATAGAGCGGAGAAATCTCTAGGTCACTCTTACAAATACTAAAATTCTTAAATTTCCTAACTATACAAAAATACATCGAATTAATGTGATCTGTCTATGGTTGTACACATTAATCAATGACCTAACGTGAGAGTCGTCTACCACCCGTGAAATGACATGTACGATCTGTCTAAGGTAGTACGTACAGCCACAACACGAGACCTAAGAAGTGGGCCATTCCTGGGTAGTGCACTCTCCTAAAGCTGAAAGAAAAATTACAAATGACACATGTATTTCTTTTTTTATTTTCCTTTTTCTTTTTTCCTTTTTTTTTTTTTTCTTTTTTTTTATCACATATTTTTTCTCTTTTTTTACGTCTTTTTTTTTTTTACCTCTGTTTTTCTTCTTTTCTTTTTTTTCTTCTTCTTTTCTTTTTCTTTTTTTATCATATTTTTTTTTCTCTTCTTTAAGTCTGTTTTTTTTTTCTTTTTTTTTCTTCTTTTCTTTTCTTTTTTCTTTTCTTTTTCTTTTTCTTTTTTTTTCTTTTTCTTTTTCTTTTTCTTTTTTTCTTTTTTTTTCTCTTTTTCATTTTTTTCTCAATCTTTACATTGATTCATATATAAATAGCCTTATGGAAACAGGACTCTATAACTAAATACAATGATACATCTATGTACAATGATCTGTCTCTGGTTTAGTCCCCTACCGGCAACGCCGAAGGGGACTCTTAGTTTCCTCTCGGTCTGTCTGTCCGTCCGTCCGTCCGTCCGTCAGTCTGTCCGTCTGTCTGTCCGTCTGTCCGAATATCAGTTTTCCGGACTTTTTTCTGCAACGGATGGAGATATTGAGATGAAATTTGATACACAGCTTGGTCTTGGATAGTTACAGAGCAAGTTTGACTTTCTTCACGCTTAACCAATTTTTCGTGGAGTTATGCCCCTTGATGACTTTGAAAATTCAGTTTTTGTCAGTTTTCCGGACTTTTTTCTGCAACGGATGGAGATATTCAGATGAAATTTGATACACAGCTTGGTCTTGGATAGTTACAGAGCAAGTTTGACTTTCGTCATGCTTGACCTATTTTTCGAGGAGTTATGCCCCTTGATGACTTGGAAAATTCTGTTTTGGTCAGTTTTCCGGACTTTTTTCTGCAATAGATGGAGATATTAGGATGAAATTTGATACACAGCTTGGTCTTGGATAGTTACAGAGCAAGTTTGACTTTTGTCACGCTTGACCTATTCTTCGAGGAGTTATGCCCCTTGATGTCTTGGAAAATTCAGTTTTTGTCAGTTTTCCGGACTTTTTCTGCAACAGATGGAGATATTCAGATGAAATTTAATACACAGCTTGGTCTTGGATAGTTACAGAGCAAGTTTGACTTTCGTCACCCTTAACCTTTTTTCGAGGAGTTACGTCCCTTGATGACTTGGAAAATTCAGTTTTTGTCAGTTTTCCCGACTTTTGTCTGCGACATATAGAAATATTCAGGTGAAAATTTGATACATAGCTTGGTCTTGGATAGTTACAGAGCAAGTTTAACTTTTGTCACGCTTGACCTATTTTTCGAGGAGTTATGTCCCTTGATGACTTGGAAAATTCAATTTTTGTCAGTTTTCCGGACTTTTCCAGCTGCATCAAGAGAGATATTCAGGTGAAATTTGATACTCAGCTTAGTCTTGGATAGTTACAGGGCAAGTTTGACTTTTGTCACGCTTGACCTATTTTTCGAGGAGTTATGCCCCTTGATGACTTGCACAATTCAGTTTTGTCAGTTTTCCAGACTTTTTTCTGCAACAAATAGTGATATTCAGGTAAGATTTGATACTCGGCTTAGTCTTGCATAGTTACAGAGCAAGTTCAACTTTCGTCACGCTTGACCTCTTTTTCGAATCGATAAAGCAGATAAACCTCAGAACTGAGCTGCACAGACAGTAAGTTTAATTAAACTCATGTTTAATTGAAGAGTAATTCATAGGCAGAGTTGCAGGACATAAATATATGCCGCCGGTAGGGGACTTATATCGCTCAGCGATCATAACATTTTTGTACACTGTACACGATGGCCTATTTTAATCCAAACATCGTCATGCTACAAGCGATCTGTTCCCTCTGGGTGTACGCTC